>OW569412.2:12052916-12710216 GCA_937662695.2 Halyzia sedecimguttata | reverse complement strand
GTCGCACATCTGATCATTGAACGCTCAAAGAGCATGAAATGATCGTTGAAAGAACTTCTGAACAGGCAATTTATAAACTTACATTGAGTATTTATCCACATTACCTAATTAAGATTCATATGTTGATTTTTTCCCTTCAACTAGTTTCCCCGCAAAAGATCTCTGAGAAATAGATGCTAATACAAATTAGCCAAGGAACTATTTCTAACCTCCTGCTGGATGAACTTTCTATCCAACAGAGTTCCTATGTTTATAATCGTATCCCGAGTAAAGTGGTGAATGCGACAAGGTATTCTCTGATGGATGGAGAAGTGATATTTAATTTCTAAATATTTTTGAATACTAGCAGAATACTTTAATTTTTACTGTTTTGAGTACTTACTTATTACCTCCACTCTTACTATAATTCAATAATAATAATGATTAATACTATTAATTTTAACTTTGCTATTTTTCATTCAGGGTTTATCAACTTCCCCATTTTCTTCATGTCGTGGTTGTACTCTTAATGCAGGTGGTTCAATTTCTTCCCCGTTGTTGATCATCACAAGAATCCTATCGGAACAGAAGGTTTCCAAATCATCCACTGGGTCTGGTTCACTACTGGGCAATGAAATCATTTCCATAATCCTTCTTCTGCGCTTCTCGCCACTTAGATAGGGCACCCAGAAGACATTTTTCGCGGAGATGACAAGGCGGATCAACCCAAATTGAAAATTGTTGCGGTGGAGCAACAAGAAATGGAGTAGAATAACAAGATACGAAGTAGCGTATGCTGTATGAGTCCAAATCATGGAACAAGCTGACCAACAACTCGAATAACACCCCTTGTAGAAGGTGAATGAAAAACTCCTCCATTATACATTAAAAATTGGGTAATTTAAATAATAAATGTATTTACCGAAGATCTTGTTAGCATTCAAACAATTTAATTTAAATTAATTTAATTAGCAATTAATCTATCCAAATCTTGGATTAGTGATTACATTCTGAACATCATCCGTATCAAAAAAATCTTTGGCAGCCTTACCAGTGGTATGGAGGGCAGGGAGCCTACGATACAGTCATCGACAGTACTCAAACCAGTTGTCTGCAATCCTTAGCAAAGCCAAGTTGAGTTATGAAGATCGATTGGCCTCCTCTATGAACCAAAAAATATCTTCAAACACGTGTGATTCATGTTGAATTCGTAGGTTTCCATTCCTTTTTGCAGAGATCAGCTTACTCTATTTGTAGTTATGAAGATGAGTGTTTCACAGGGGTATACACTCCTGACCCCCCCGGAGTCATACCAGATGTTGGGGCCCCACGGTCGGGTGATTGAGGAGTGACCGAGGAGGAGAAAGGGAAATTATTAGTACAGATTGATCCTTCCAGTACCCTTAGACCTGATGATCTTCCTCCCATGGTACTCAAATTTTGTGCCACATATCTAAACCCCTCACTGAAATAATCTGCTCTTCTTTCAGTTCTGCCCGAGTACCAAAGGAATGGCGTACAGCAAAAAGAACCCCTATTTCCAAAGCAGGAGATAGACACTCAGCATCAAAATATCATCCAATTAGTTTGACGCCCATTGTAGCAAAAATTGCCGATCATCTGCCCGCACATGGTCCCCTTCTTAATCTCCAACGAAACTCTTCCCGATTTGCCAGCACGGTTTTGGTCCTGATCACTCGGTGATGACATGTCTTCTACAATCCTTAAACGCATTGACTAAATTTCTCGATTCCAATTTCCCAGTAGATGTAGTCCATTTGGATTTCTCAAGATCGAGCGATTGCGTCCCCCACATAAGACTTCTCTCCAAATTAAATTATTTCGGCCTTGGAGGGGACTTTCTCCAATGGATCAAGTCATTTATGAGTGACCGTGAATTAACTGTTAGGATGGGTGCATCCTTATCTCGATACGGACCTGTGAGAAGTGGTGTCCCACAGGCTTCAGTCCCTGGTCCCTTGCTTTTCCTCATTTACGTGGCAGATCTCCCAAGGGTAGTTTTATCTGCTTGTTTTGCCTACACAGATGACTTTAAAATATTTACTGAGGCATTCTCCTCTACAATGTAGATTATTCTGAACAGTGTTTATGAGTGGTGCGATAAGCGGCTTCTTTCTTTGAATATTGGGAAGCGCAGGGTGCTACATCTGGACAGGAATAATCCAAGGTGGCAATATCACATCGATGGTGCTCCACTTCAAGCTGTCGAACACCTTAGTGACCTCGGAGTGATAGTTTCATCAGATCTATCTTGGTCGGCCCATATTGAGAGTGTTGTGGATTTATTTAATAAAGAGAGCATTCCCTCGATGATCGGTAGGGACAGCAAAGACGCATGTTTATGCTACATATGTGTGGCCCATCGTGGAATTCACTGGTCCTGTTTGGGCACCTACACTGGTGGGTGATCGAGTTCGACTAGAGCGAGTGCAGGGTAGTGCAACGCGTGTGCCGTATGTTCAGGTTTGCCCCAGCTATGAAGATATATTAGTTTTTGACAGGTGGAATTCACTGCTAGGCCGTATTGTCTGCACTCTGAGTGTGAATGCTTTTGAAAACCAGTTGGATGCGCTTTACTTTAGGGGTTTTTTTGTAAATTTCAGGATTCTAGTATAGAGTATTTTGCATGTATATGTAGGTAAACATATGTATATTTTTCCTTTGAGATTTTAAAGGGTTAAGCCTCCTCTCTTCTCACTTATGTAATAATAATAATAATATGATTTTTGTGCGTTATTTTATACTCACTCTGTATAATATGTCAACAACATATTGAGCTAAATTGTTTTCCTTACTTAAGTAAACAGTTATTGGAAAGTTATTTCGGTATTCTGAATTACATTTCTACGAATGAGGCCACGCAGATTGACGGTAAGAACCTCTGGGTCTAAAAAAGACTACAATGGAAAAGAATGAATGAATTAAAGAAAAGGAAACAGCCTAGATTGTAATGGGTTTTCAGAATGGGAGAATACCTTAGGACAATGTGTTAGCATTAACAGATATAGAAGTCTGACAGACGTATCGTATAAGCAAAAATATAATGAATCCCTCCCATGGTGGAAGAATTCTGAATTGAATAGAATTCAGTATACGAGCTGACATAGGAAATTTTTCATGCGTAAAAAAAGGAGAGTAGTGTTCATCCACTCCTTATAACATGAGGTCACCCTGTCGCGAATGGACTATACCAAATAGAATGGAACCTATCTTCTGACTCATCAATTTTTCATCACCCATAGCAATCATTGTGCAAGCAGTAAATACGCCATATTTCTCATTTTTTATGTTGCTTGATTTACAGTAAAGATGCTCACGCTATAGGGGATATTGGGAAATGAAGTATTATCACAGCTGGGGTTATGATGTATGTTGTAAAACAGTCACAATGTGCTGACTCTTCACTGTGCTGATATAGGCCCATTCAGTTGCTTATCTTCGGATATATAATTTCAACAGTAAAAATTTACTACGCAGTACGTAACTCCGGTCATAGGGCGGGACGTTTGATAACCCGTAAAATGTAATAAACCGGATTGTAATTCAGTCCCAGAATTACGTAGGAGGAATGAAAAAGCACAATATACACATGAAGGTTCATTTATAATTAATGTCTCTGTTCATTTTAGACCTCGATTGAATATTAATTTCTTTTATGTCTGAGATATATTGCATTTGGGCTGATGAACTCAGGATATCCCTTTCTGACGAAACACTGACTAAACAGTAATTTTATTGAAATATATGATAACTAAATCATAGGGAGGTTTCGTGAACCCTCAAAGTATGATATGTGTAACATTTTTGGCTGAGATCCTCTTCAAAGGCTTTGCAGCTTATTAATGGTTTTTATTAAAAGCAAAATTATAAGAATAGTCCGTCTAGAAAGTATCCGGAATAAAAAAAGCTCGATTGTAATTAGTATATATTTTTAATTCTTGAATTAGAAAATTATAGCAAATTATTCATATTATTCACCTATACAACCTCTATTTAAGTATATAAACACTTAACTAAACGTCGAGGTACACTCGAAACTAGATCACCTCCATAATTTTCGGTAATGGTAGTACAGGACTATAAAACTGACTGAATTAAATCATCTTTATTTCGTAGCACACCTCATTCAACTTTAATCTTCATTAGTCCCCATATGTTTTCAATGGGACTTAGATCTGGAGAAGCTGCTGGCCATGGAATGATTGTCCCTTTGTGCTCTTGAATTCAAGCTTCAGTATAGACCAAAGTATGACATCTTGCATTATCTTGATGAAAACGACGCCCCTTTGGATATAAAGCATGAGCTGTTTCAAGGAGAAAATCGTTTAGAATGCCACAATACTTTTCACTATTAATGGTACGATCAACTATACAGAGAGGCGTAGCAGCACGCTGAGATATTGCTCCTCAAACCTTTATTTTGGTGGAAAATAAGGAAATTTGAATGATAGGATTTTTAAGTGATAGCCACTAAGTTGGAAACAACTTTCATCAGATATAAAGACTTCATTAAAATTTGTCTTCTTGAAAACGTTGGTTTTTTTTTTGGTTTCCTTGATATGCAGCCTTGTCTTTTCAGTGACATACGGATGGTTTCTGGACATACTTTTATATTTCGTTGATTTCCAAATCTGATAGCCAATTTGAGAAACCCTAGGCGCATATTCTTTCGTCCTAAAGCCAACAAAGCCTTTAAATTATTTCCTTTAATCTTAAGCCATCTTCCTGAAACTGGTCTATGCCTCGTATCTATCCTCTTATATATCTCTTTATTGCCGCACATACTACACTCTTTCCAAGTTCAGTCAATTTCATTAATTTTTTAACGTTTCGAAAACCTTTTCTATACAAATATTCTACCTGTTTCCATTTTTCCAGTTGTGACATTATTTCATGAATTGTATACCTGTTGACAATCAACAATATTCGACAAATAGTGTTGCCATGCAACATTTTCGCCATAGCTGACTGTTTCTCCGACATAGCGCCTCCTCAATACTTCTGTAGCTGCCAGTATTCCCAAACAAACACAGCACAATATGCACCAGTAACCAACAACTGATAATCACACCTTCCGTCCATACCAACATCAATAACCCATCTATATTCACTTCCCTGATCAACCCAAACATGCATAAAATTCGTTGAAATTTTGGGCTGTGCAAGCGCAACGAATGTTGCGTAAAAGTACCATCTCCGGGCTCTACGATCCAAGGAACCCCGACTCTACAACCACTTCGATTCGTGACATCTGAAAAATGCCCCTCTACTTCTTCAAGAATTTCCGCTCATATCTTAAATCTTTATTGTTTTCTTGGGGTTCCAAGTCAACATAGAATAGGGGAAGTGGAAGCTTCGATAGACGATCTCTAATATTAATGATGTTTCTAACTTTGTGTCCTGATTTTTTTTTATCTCTTCTTGTATTTCTTCGATTGGCACACTAGAATGCAGATGTCATATTACAACTCTATAGGCCCTATCCTGTTTAACCTGGTATGTGTGGAAAATTATAATTTCCTCTTGTAAAAAGCGCCCTAAGCTACTACGTTTCAGGTAAATTAACAGTTATCTTCACGGTATTGTTAGAGATAGTTTTCGAAGAGTACTGTTCATCAGCCAAATCCTTTTTTACTCATTTCCTGAAAGTTTGTGACACCGTGTATAAAAATTGATGGAGATTCGGAGATTCTCTCAGATGTATGGGTTGTGTTTGCTTCTTCTGATTCATGGTTCAGCTATTGAAATCATATTGACTGAAGTGGTACGATTATTTCAGGAGAAATGCATGCATATTTACGTTTTTTGACTATCTGCCAAGGAGTGCTGTCAGAAGATGAATTTTTTGAGAGCTGACTCATGATGATTTCTTTTTTTTATAGTTGTCCCGAGGACAACTATTTTGTAGTGAATTAATTCATTATAAAATTGTTAGACTGAATATTATATCGGAAATATTTATTTATGTACGTGGAACAGATGACTGCTGAAGAGATAAACTAACTCACTTATTAACACACGTCCACTCTCTAGTGGGATCATACGTCATCAACTGGGACTCAGAGGAAACCATTCAACAACACACCAAATTCCTCGCATAGTCAACACAATTTCCACTAGTCTTGAAGAATATAAATTATGTTCGGCTGTATTTCTGAACTCGTCCCAGGCGTTCGATAAGGTGTGGCACCAGGGCCTACTATATAAATTGAAAAAACTTCTTCCTCAACCATACTATGTCATACTACAATCATATTTAACTAACCGACACTTTGCAGTGAAATTTGGGTAGGCGAAATTGCATCCTTTTTAAATGAGCTCTGGGGTACCGCAAGGCAGCATACTAGGATCACTTTTATACCTTGTATTCTGTATATATCTGACCTGCCGACACATCAAAAAACGACGATGGCTTCATATGCAAATCACGTAGCAACCCTTGCATCTCATGAGAATGCTATAATAGCTTTCGAAATCCTCCAACAGGATGTCAGTGATCTAGGAGAGTGGTATCAAAAATGGCATCTTAAAATTAATTAAACTAAATCAGTTCAAGTAACATTTACGAACAAAAAGAGTATCTGTCACCATTAACCAGAATAAAATACCAGCCAGCACCGAAACTGAGTACCTCGGCATACATTTGGACCAACGTCTCACCTGGAAACAGCACATCCAGGCAACATGGAAGCAAACTAATCTGAAGATCCGCAGCGCTCATAGGTAGAAAGTCCAAACTTTCCCTTCAAAATAAGATTAGAATATACAGGCTATCATAAAACCGATATGGACTTACGGAATTCAATTCTGGGGATGTGCAAAACCATCAAACACACAGATTCTACAGAGGGTTCAATCAAAAATACTACGGTCCCTAACAGATGCATAATATAAGGAAGTATTAATAAGTTAATTTCTTCTACATGTCATATACTTTCATCATGTTTGCTCAATTCTCCAGAAGGAGACAGTATTCTTCAATAAAAAGCTAAAAAAAAATGATTAAATTTTAAAAAAGTGTCGTTCAAAAAAAATGCGTCAAAAATTATCTTTAAAAAAAAAAACAATCTACAATGCTTCAATGCTTCAATGCTTCAATGCTTCAAAAATTGTCATTAAATTTATTTATCAAGATTAAATGAGCAATCTGCAATGTTTCAACCTCGTGGAATGGGTTATTGCAACTTACACTCGGTGAATAGTTTTCACAACTCGAAATACCTAAGCAAAGTATCATCGAAATGTCTAGAGCAAGACTGGAGACAATCATAGCAGATTGTCCATTTATGCCTGATATTTGAGTAGGTAGAGAATTACGAACAAATTATTTTAATTGTTCAAAATATATTAATGAAATACTATCCTCTCTTCATAATTTAAAATTCAATAGTTCAGACCACTAACATATTCTTTTCTGTATTATGAACCTCAACTCAAGAAAAAATGATCGATACAAAAATGTAGATCCATATTTCAGTATTTTTTTGCTAGCAACATTATGAAAATACTGTAGATAGGAACATGTTTCACTACTTAAGGAAGTAAAAGGTAATATTAACCTCAGTGGTCAACGAACAGTAATTTCTTTTGATGATTCCATTATGTTCTTCTTTCCTATTGCCTCCATAAACTACATCAAAACAATCTTGTGTATATTCACAAATTCAAGAATCGAATACTTGCTTTCCAAGAGAAAATAACAACTACGAATTGACAATCTCTAATAGCTAGAAAAGATGACATTTATGAATAGTGATCACAGACAGATTCTGTGTTCACATTCTGTGAATACATAGAACATACGATGTATTATTGAAACTTTGAAACATCATATCTCCGAAAGTATTAGCTTGTTATAGTTGAAAATGATAACAATGGATTCTTATGATAAAACTGCATCTTAAAAAAAATTGAATTCAAACGTTGTATTGTAAAAAAAATATTTTTTTTTTGTTACTCCGAAACTATCAGACCGATTTTGCCTAATAACGAACTCAATCGAGATATTTATCCCTCAAACCTACCCTGAAAATTTCAACTGTCTAGCTCATTCCGTCCGAGCCGGACAGCCGGACGGCAGGACAGAATCGATTTCGACCACGGATTCTTGATCAGTGAGTCAAACCAAATCGTTCAAGACCATTTCTTCGTATTTGTGGCTTTTACGGGGTGAGCAAAATGAATTTGCAAACCATTTTTTTCTCATTTTGTAGAGGGCGCCACCTACGAGCCTATACTTTTGTTTGAATGGTCCCAACTTTTTTGCGCTACACTGTATACAAATTTCACCAAATATTCCATTCCCTAGCCTTCTTCACACAAAAAAGGTATACTTCTTTTGTTTCGATATATTTAACCGTTTTCGAGAAAAACTCAAAATAGCATTACTTGTATGCGATGAATACGAAACCTTTTTAATTTATTTTCAACCTTAAACATAGCAATACACACTTAATAATAATAATAATAATAATAATAATAATAATAGTCATTTATTTACCCAACAGGAAAATTCCCAATTACAGGGTAACATTAAATATTACAACAAATATAATAGAATTTTAGAGCCAAAATTAAATAATCGATGAGAGAAAAAAAAACAAAAATTATTCTACATCCAAATCTAAAAAAATAAATTAAACTTGAGATCATTAGCACTCTTGCATATTCGGTAAACTGGAGCCCACTGAAGAGCATTTGTTCGAGGTGTTGGAAGGTGAAATGATGTGACAGTCCTCGCCTCCAGCCTTGGTGTACGTATTTGAACCTTAGACAGCAAATAAGGTGAGTCAATCCTTCCCGCGATGAGTTTCTGGGCGAACTTAGCACACTGCCACCTCTGCCTTTGGAGTAGCGAGAAGATTCGCATCTCTCGCATGATCCCCGACAAATCCGCACCACGTTCAGGATAGCTGCCGGATTTTCGGTATTCAACATACTTAAAAAATTTTCTGTGAATTCGCTCGATCGGTATAAGATGTGAACCATAGATTGGAAACCAGATTATGTTTGCATACTCCAATTTGCTCATCACCAGCGAAAAATAGAGGGTTCTGAGAACGGATACATCATGAAACTCTCTGGAGCAACGGAAAACAAACCCCAATGTTCGACCGGCCGAAGTACAAAGCTCCTCAACATGTGGAATGAAACTGAAGGCTGAGTCAAAGACTACCCCCAAATCACGAAACCTATCTCCACTTGCAATAAGATGATCACCGATAGAATAGTCAAACAGAAGAGGCTGTGACTTCTTTGTGAAGGTGATCTTAAAACATTTATCTATATTCAATTTGAGTCCATCACGCAGGCACCATCCATGTACAAGCTTCAAGCTAGACTGAAGCAACTCCAAATCGGACACATCACGTATTCTCAAGTAGAGCTTGAAGTCATCTGCATAAGCCAAGGCCAAGCATTCGAGAGAAGTAAGCAGATCATTAATGAATACTATGAATAACAATGGTCCAAGATTTGATCCCTGCGGCACGCCGGATGAAAGTGTATACTCAGATGATCTGAAGCCATTATAAAAAACATGACTCATTCTTCCCTTCAGAAAAGATCTTATCAGGCCAACAAATGCAGGACTTAAACCAAAATATGACAGTTTACTCAGAAGGATATTGTGATCTACGGAGTCGAAAGCTCGCGAAAAGTCGGTGTATATTACATCCACTTGACCTCCATCATCCAGTGATTCCGCAAGGAACTGCGAAAGTGTTGCCAAATTAGTAACTGTTGACCTTCCCCGTATAAATCCATGCTGCCTGGTGGACAAGTGTGGCTTAACACTGTGGTAAATGGTTCCGTACAACGCCTCCTCATATACCTTCGCGAAATTACATAACAGAGAAATTGGTCTATAGTTCTCGACGTGGGACTTATCACCTTTCTTGAAAACGGGAATCACACGGGCTCTCTTCCAAAACGTGGGGAAAGTAGAAGTACGCAAGCTGATAGAGATGATGATATGAAGAGGCTTAGCCAGCGCAGAGCTGCAGTTCTTAACAAAAAATGAAGGAAGGTGATCATCACCAGCTGTTAATTTATCCGGATATCTATCCATGATAGTCTTCAACTCATCCTCGGTAACAGAAGGAATGGCGATTGGAGGGAACTGCGTGAAGGAAGTCGCATACATAATCATCCTGATTTGTACACGGATTACCAAGTTCACAAAAGTGCCTCGCAAATAAGTTGACCATGTCACCAGGATCGTAATGAAGTTGTCCGTTATGATTAAGTATACCAGGAATTCTTGTTGAACCCCGTCTTTGGTTGACAAATCTCCAAAAGGAAGAAGGATTCGATTCCATTTCGCTCTGCACATCAGCCAGATAATCCGTGTATTCTGACGAAATTTCAGACTTTACTACCGAACGCAAACGTTTAAAATCATCAAGATATTTAGTATTTCCCGTGAATCGCCATTTCGATCGATAATGATTTTTCAAGCGGATATTTTTTCTTAATCCAGAGCCAAACCATGCTGGATAACAGCGACCGGTAGAAGAATGAGCTTCCGCAGGAACGTGTTCCCTGATTACTTCGAAAAGCCTGTCATAAAAGTAACGCAAGGCATCATCAACATTGTTGAAACTCTGCAGAATATTCCAGTCGAACGAACTCAGTGCTGACAGTAATGTGGGAAAGTCAGCCCTTCTGAAATTATAGAATGTATTGTAACATGTTGGAAAGTTTGTTCTGCGTATAAACGGGATCCGCTTTATCACTATATTGAGCGCAGGATGGTACCGGTCCTCTGCCACAAAGGGCGAATCAGAATGATCCACAGATACCTCAACAGTATCACCCGCGAGGACCAAATCAAGTAGTTTGTGGTCACTGTTGTAAACGAGGTTGAACTGATGCAGCTTTAAGAGATCACAGAAACTTCCAAGAAGTATTGATTTGGGACAAGAGGAAGGCACATTAAAATTGGGAATATTGAAATCTCCAATCAATAAAACAGTGTCACCAAGGAAATTTATTTCAAGTGCAGATGTGAAGGACTCGAGCTCTGAGATAGTTATGTCAGGAGGTATATAAACCACACATATGATAAAACTAAAGGGAAGTGTACACCGACATAAAACTACATTCACCAGCGGAACTCGATCTGTTACAAATTTATTATCCAACGTTTTGAAGCAAATGTTGTCAGAAAACGCAACAAGCACGCCACCCCCACGAGATCTACTGACTCTTTGAAATGGTCTGTCGCAACGCACGACGCCATATCCCGGCGGAACTACCTCACAATCAAAAACCGAATCACTCAGCCACGTCTCACTTATACAAATGATGTCGTAATTATACTCGGAAGCGGACTTCAAAAAATGAACCAATTTAGAATTAAGTCCCCTGCAGTTCTGATAATAAATAGAAACATCTGAACATTCACTGGACGAACCAGAAGTAAAAATCCTGTTGGGAGAACCTAGTTTTCCGAGGTGGAGTTCACTATCGAAGGTACCCCTCCCACATACCTAATCCGGAGGTTAGACTCGCCATTCGACAAGCGCTGATTCAATTCGCCCCTGACCGATTTATACAGCGCCATTTATTGTGGTGTTCTATCTGGGGTAACGAAGATGTTTGAGAACTTGGATTTTACCCTCCTGAACTTCCGCAAAATAACAGGAACCAGCTCAGGAGAAGACACACGCACCTTTATGGGACGATTTCGTGTTTCCCTAGTGGGATCAAATTTACCAAGTCTGACTGGTTTCACATTCTGCTCAGAAACATCACATTCCGCCATCAGTGCCCGAACCAGAACGACATCCTCCTCCATCTGAACACTCCTGCTAGAACCCGTCTCAGCGCTGCCACGAATAATAAAATTACAAGAACGCTTCGTTCTCTCCATCATTTCTCCAATAATCTCTGTGGATTGCTCCAAAACTTTGGTCTCTACTAGTCCTTTCATCTTCGATTAGTGGTTAGCTTTCCTAAAAGCGTTATTTTCTCTTTTATGGCTCCTTTTACGCATTGCGTATAACCAGGGCGTTTTCGCTCCCCATTGGTCAATTGCATGAGACTCGAATCCGAGTACTTGCTGTTTACCACATAGGGGAAAAGAATATACGTAGAGATCTGTAGCTTTGGGTAGTCACAGCGAGGAGCTTGGTTGATTGAATTCCAGGTGTCACTTGTGTCTAAATTCTACTCACAAGGGATTGCTGGTTTTCTTTAAACCGGTTACTTCGTAGTGTTGTTTTCATCAGCGTTGAATTGTGCTCCACTGATGATTCCTAATAAGGATGAAACCGCGGTATGTAGCTATTCAACTTTGATGAAATCATACACACTCTGTGGATTGCTCCAAAACTTTGGTCTCTACTAGTCCTTTCATCTTCGATTAGTGGTTAGCTTTCCTAAAAGCGTTATTCTCTTCAATTCAACGCTGATGAAAACAACACTACGAAGTAACCGGTTTAAAGAAAACCAGCAATCCCTTGTGAGTAGAATTTAGACACAAGTGACACCTGGAATTCAATCAACCAAGCTCCTCGCTGTGACTACCCAAAACTACAGATCTCTACGTATATTCTTTTCCCCTATGTGGTAATCAGCAAGTACTCGGATTCGAGTCTCATGCAATTGACCAATGGGGAGCGAAAACGCCCTGGTTAATACGCAATGCGTAAAAGGAGCCATAAAAGAGAAAATAACGCTTTTAGGAAAGCTAACCACTAATCGAAGATGAAAGGACTAGTAGAGACCAAAGTTTTGGAGCAATCCACAGAGTGTGTATGATTTCATCAAAGTTGAATAGCTACATACCGCGGTTTCATCCTTATTAGGAATCATCAGTGGAGCACAATTCAACGCTGATGAAAACAACATTGGGGGATTCAGCCCGCTGCTTCAGTTCACGCACTTCATCTCTGAGCTCACTTATCAACTGCAGAATTTTGGGAATCTGATGAAGGCCCTGCTCACATTCACCACATAGGTACTTCACCCTCCTTCTGCCACTTGGTCGTAGGTCGAAGCATTTCAACTCTACGGCCGAAAGCTCCGAACAAGAGAAATGCACAGGTCTATCACAACCGTCACACTTTAGCACCTTATCAGTGCCCTCTTTAATAACAATTTTACATTTCATACAGGACATTATCGGCATTAGGATCAATTGAAAATGTACTGGTCAACAAGGATAAAAAAACAAAGGACACTTTTCACAACGGCCGGGCCGATAGCCGGTGACTAACAGACACACAAGAGGGTCGCCGGAAAACAATAAAAAGGGTGGAAAGGTTAACACCAGTACATAAAAAGACCCGAAGTTATAATCTTAATACAGTTAACGGACAATCAAAAATGACCGTACCCCGTACAACATGCCAATCGAAGCAATCGATCAACAGCTGACGAAGATAACACGTATATGAATGGGAATTCCCACACGTGTCCTCTGAGCCGGAATATGAACCGTGAATAATATTGTAAATTCAGCAAAACAATGAAAAATGGTCTTTGAATCCAAATAACAAAAATACCAGAAAGAAGCACCGAGTACTTGCCAGTGCCCTGTCCAAAAGGAGAACCAAAACGATCAATGTTTACACTATAAAAACGCACTATTTCTGGAGATATTACCAACTCACGTTCACTCTCGATCAACTTGATAACTTGAGTATCTTAATAACAATGATACATAATAATAAAACAATAATTCAGATCAAAGGTTCAATGTGACATTCTTCCTCTTCAATCCTTCTTAAAAAGTTCCGACGAACTCTATGGAATATTCCTTCCTTCTACCTTATTACCTCGCGATTAGCAACAATTCTCTCTCTCGGCTCTTCGACACTATTCACAGGTGTCCTGTACACGAGCGTATTCAGATTCAGCCCCAAAAAAAAGAAATCCATTGGGTTCAAATCAGGGAATCTAGGGGCCCAATGCTAAAAACCACCGCGTCCTATCCACCTATTAGGAAAAGTTTCATTCATGAATTGTCCGACCGAGAAACTAAAATGCAACCATAGCACATGTATCTAAAGAATTCTATGTTCAAGGTTGAAAATAAACTAAAAAGATTTCGTATTCATCGCATGCAAGCAATGCTATTTGGCGTTTTTCTCGAAAACGGTTAGATTTATCGAAACAAAAGAATACCTTTTTATGTGTAAAAATGTCTAAAGAATGAAAATATTTGGTAAACATTTGCATACAGTGTAGCACAAAAAAGTTGGGACCATTCAAACAAAAGTATAGGCTCGTATGTAGCGCCCTCTACAAAATGATACAAAATGGTTTGCAAATTCGTTTTGCTCATCCCGCAAAAGCCCCAAATACGAAATTTCGTCTAAATATTATCAACGTGGCAAAATGTAGAGCAAAAAAACTGTGAATAAAATTTAACTTCAACAACCTGTAACTTCGTTAATAATCAATTTTCGAAAAAAATTTATAGGATGAAGTACCATTGGTTTTGGGTCTAGAAATCACCCCTGAATTTTTTGCTCATCATTTCCGGACACCCGGTATATGTTAAATCACAGTAGAACATACGCTATTACGTTCACTCCGTGGTCATGGATGTCCTGCCTTTCACTCTCACACTAACACAAATTGACTATTTGGCTTAGGAAGAGTATACAAACTATCCGTACTCGCTTGATGGCATAATCAACGTACCATTGTGAACGCCGTAGTTAAACCTTAAGCGATTCTGGTCAACGCCCACAGCCTTGAAGTTCAGCAAACAAAAATTTTGGATTGAAGCAAACTTCACAGCCGCCATCATAGCAATTTGCAATTTCGAAGTCACCATCATTCATCGTTGATTGTCAAATTAACGGAACAAACGACTATCTAATGCGTAACCAATTACCGTTTCGAATTAAACCTTGATTTGTTATCGGCTGCCGACCGAAACGGCACCCGATTGACGGAAACTACAGCTTGATTTGTTGCCGGAGTTGTTGATAGCCCGCGAGTGCCAACTGGACATGGGTTCGGAATTTTCGATATGGGACTTTAACTAGCTTTGCCATAGAAGGACAATGAGGTACTATGCATGGTCTTAGAAATGCCCATTAGAAATTTTGAAGGATGCTCAAATGGAAGCTTTTCTGTTATGATTATAATAAGTTTATTCAACCATAATCAACAAACATTCCGAAGGGACATTAATATACAGGTGAGTCTTTGACCACTGCATTAATTTCAACCAAAGATTCCTCTCATCAAATGAAACACTTTTTTAATTTAACATTTTTCCAAATTCAGCTCAGGTAAAAAGATACAAGCTGTTGAAATTTTGAAAAAAAATCAGTTTTTATTTTGTAGCTTTGACATCCTTTTTTCGAATGAAATGAATGTTGGCGTAAACTATGATACATATTTTCCAAATATTAGTTATTTTCTACTTTTACTGGTTTTCTAGTTATGGACTCGTGGATTCATAAAACTAAACGAAATTAGCATAAAGAAAGCATATAAAGTTTTTCTTCAGTCATTTCAAGAATATTCCATCGTTTTAGAACATTATATTATTCCTCATCATTTCTCCTTAAACGCACCGTTTTCGAGATATTCTTCATTGAATGTTTTAAAATGGAAAACTCCAGAAATTTCACTACTTTTATGGATCCGTCCCTGAGCGTTGAAATCCCGAATCAAGCTGTAAACCACGTTACCATGCCTTATTCTTGTCCGCCAACAATGTCATAGATAATTTATATGCGGTAGTGTATTAGCACATTCTGAAATCTTTAAACGCTTGTAACTTTTTACCTGAGCCGAATCTGGAAAAATGGTAAATGAAAAAAGTGTTTCATTTGATGAGAGGAATCTTTGGTTAAAATTAATGCAGTGGTACAAGACTCACCCTGTATATGTATAACTGTGCGTGATTACAATTCGTTTACAGGTTGCAAGACTTGCAAAAATTAAATTATTTGTTCCGACAAAAGTTCCATCAAAGTGAATTAAAGAAGAAAACAGAGCAAATTAAATTAGTTCGAGCACTCAGGTGAAGTGAGGATCTTTTGCGCGCATGTTCTATTGTCCATTTTCCTGTATTGGGTACTCATAAGAATTTACCATGGAAATGTGAGCGAAATGGGAAAAATCTCAGAAACTTGTTCAATATATTTCGGTACAGAACACGAGATTTGAGAGAACTAAGACTGCTCTGTGTCTGGCTTACTTATCTCACTTGGCGAGAGTGAAAATTACAACATACAAAATTTAAAATTGAGCTAATATACTACCTCTTCCATTATATTCGGAAGAGCTGCTTGAAACTATCTTGAGAAATATACACCGTTGCTTGATTGTACACCAAGCAAAGACTTCTGACAAACTCATAACATATATGTATGTATCATTAAAATGTAGTGAGCAGAATGTAAGACGAATGTTCCTTTTTATACGTGAGCGGTGAACTGGGAACACAATTTCGCACTTCATGAGAATGATCATATTTCGGAATACGGTATTTGTAACGCATTAATCTTTTTTAGTTGTGAATCACAAAGCCCACCCCATCGCAAAATTTCATATGATATTTGGTAACTATCGTAATTCAAATCTCAGACATTAATCACAAGAATTGGCTTAATTGTTGTATGTAACGATAAAATGAGTTTTCTGAAACGTAAACTGCATAGTTATTTTACGTGAAAATTAATTGTTTTGTCAGTTCTAATCCACAGACGAACATCAATAAGATATTCGGGTATGGGGTGGTTGAATGAATTGTTTTGATATTTTGTGTTGAAGAGAGTAGAAATGGAGATATTCGAAAACAAGAGAATATAATGAGGTTTTGGATGGTTTAAATTTTATTCTTGGTAAAATGCGAGGTCTATTAAAAAAATAAATCCTGCATTTCATGGAAAACTCTATTTTGGACGCAAGCGTAAAACTATAACTGTAGATTTGCATCAAAAACTTTTGTCCTCTGACATAGATCATTTGAAATTTCGATTTCTTTTCATAACGGATCTCTAATAACCATTCATTTTAGTGTATGCTGTTACATATAAGAGAAGTATACTGATGGTTGAAATAAAAAAGCGCGCTAAAGCACGACTGCTTTCACCATCGTTTGTAGGAAGTTGTATCATCATCATTTAAAGTGAATAGTGTGCACAGAATATAAATCATTTCCTTCTCCAGAAATGTTTTGTTGCATGAAGACGGTGAATGATGCAGAAGGAGTTCTGCCAAATAATTCTGACTTGCTTTCACTTCAATTATTCAGCCTGTATATCCACTTACATTGGAAATGAAACAGCTTCATCCAAAGTTCAAGTATTAGCATACGAACGAATCTGTTCCAAATGAAAATAAAATTGAAAACAGCGAACAAATCGGCTTAGTTCAGTCAATGGATTCCTTTTCCACTCGTAAGCATGCATTCATTATTCAAATTGAATAGTGTACTCAAAATGGAAAGCTTTTGATTACTGAAAAAATACGTTGTCGAGAAAAAAAACTGGATGCAGCTGTTATACTTCCAGTTGTGGAAATTCAGAGAAAACAGATTGTCGAGATTGATGAGATCTTAGTACTCTACTTTAGAGATTTCATCAAATATATTTCAGTGTTTGGTGTGGCTATTGTATTATATTCTTCTGACTTGTTTGTTTGCTCGTCTGTTTGCATTGTACACATCTAATTTTCCATTGCATTTGACTAGATCCAGCATTCAATTATTGTCACGAATTCGAAAAATTAGTTCAAGCACTGACGTGAAGCCAGGAGCCTTTGCTGGCATGTTCTATTGTCTACTCACTTCTATTGGACGATATACACGAACTTCCACGAAAATTAGTGGGTCGATATTCTACAAGAAGTCAGCGAGTTTTATTTGGATCAGATTTGTATATTTTGAAATATTTAGGAAATAAAAACAAAATTTCAGATCAGTATAACTCCAAAACAAATTTGGCCGACTATGGCAATCAACGAACTAAAATGTCGCATTCGGATGCGCATGCTAACATGAAAATTGTAAGTCGCTATCTCTTTCCGCTATCAAGTTCTTGTGAGATACATATTTCTTCGTGTTCTTTTAATCTTTAGTCTTTATGTCGATATTTTACAATTAGTTACCAAGCTTCAATTCGATAGGGTCCGCATTTTTTGGGTTATCGAGAAAATAATATTCCAGGTGGGTATACAGTAAATTCCGAAACCGTTTGGACGATTATGCACAACAACGAACTTAGCTCTTCCATTCGGATGCGCAACCAAACCTGAAAATTACAAGTCCCTAACTCTATGCCTTCGAAACTTATCGAGGCAATGGTTACCCATCCAGCTACTGAACTCACACAAGGCTGCTCGGATCTCCAACAATATAGATCCGATCGTGTCCAAACTTGATACTTGGCAGTATAGTTAGGGTTTGAAGGCTCTCAGAAAATGTCAGCGATGTCGACGGAATAGTATCTGATGTATAGAAAATTTTTCAGCGATTTTTTTGAATTTTCTAGAGATACGATCCTCGTGAAATTCTGCAGGAATTTTCGCGTCGGCATTCTACAACTAATAACTATGTTTGAATTTGATCGGTTTTGTATTTCTCGAGTTATTGAAATAACAACCAAATTTCAGATGGGTATAACTCCAAAACCGTTTGTCTGATTATGCCTATTATGTCAAATATCGCATTCAGGTGCACAACCTAGCCTGAAAATTGCAAGTCGTTATCTCTGTCTGATCTCAGGTTATATAACATAAATAAGATTATTTAATAATTTTTTTTTCCAATTTTCTAGTGCTACGATACCGAGTACTCAAAATTTTGCACAAACGTCTTTAGGTTGGTATTCTATAACTACTCACTAAAATTCGATTTAATCGAATTTGTATTGGTCGAAAACAAAATTATTAATCGGAAACAATTGGGCCGATTGACGAACTTGTCTGTCGTATTGGGAAGTGCCACCTACCCTGAAAATTTCATGTCACTATCTCTCAAGTTATCGTGGCAACGGACGGACGGCCGGTCGGCAGGACATGATCAGATTTAACCTTGAATTCTTCATCAGGTTGTCGCACCCAATCGTTTGAGACCATTTTCGGCAAAAAATTCGAAATTTACAGACATATGACCAAAATGATAACGCGATGTTCTCCAGAATATGCGTGCAAAAATGTATATAATATGGTCATAATATGTTGGCATTAATAATATTGAATCTAATTTTCTTTCATTCTGTCTGCTGCTCCGCAAGGGCCTTGGCTATGACCGATAATTTTCAGCATACATTCCGTCAAGAAAGGGAATTAATCATTCAAAAAGCACGCTTACAGGCAATGTCGAAATCCTCTTTATCGCTGTGTTGCCACAACTGTATTCTATACCGCGAAGTTCAAGCGTCAATTGCCATTTAGTTTATTCACAGTGCTCCATTTAATCAGTTCATTCAAGGGTTTTATCAACAAAGGATCTGTCTTGAATTTTGCGTTGCAAATGGAATTTCATATGCGGATGCGCTGGAAATGGTTCACATAAGGCTTACGGTGAACCACCACTCCCCAAAAACACGTGCGTGTGAGTGAGCGTATGAGTGAGCGAATCCGTTGGAAAACGGTTTTGAACCACGACAATGCACTTTCTCATGCAACAACCTCAGTATTCGACTTAGAGGCACATGATTTCAGTCCATACCTATAAAAGAAATAAAAGAGAATTCAAGGCGAATTCTACAGGCGATTGCAGAAAATGCGTTTAAAAATGTTTTGAGGCTTGGATACATTCAAACCATACTATATTATTTCGGAAAAGACCTTCTTCAAAGGTAATTCGATGAAATAAGATGAGTAATAGATATTTGATGTGTAAGCAGAAGTTGGTGTAACAGGGTTTTTTTGCTGAGGTTTTTTCCTAAGCTCTTGTATCATACGTCGAATTGTATATTCGACGTATGATACAAGAGCTTAGGAAAAAACCTCAGCAAAAAAACCCTGTCTCCCCGTGAGTGTTGTGATTTGTAACTATTGTTCACAAAATTTGCTGAAATTTAAAAATATTGATCGGCATTTCTTTTGTCAATGTGGATTTCTTCGTCAAAAAATGGAGAGGTTTCTCCAAGATACCCGGAACTCCTGAAAAATTAAAAGACAAGAGGAGAAGAACGAACAAATTATAAATAATATATAGCCCTTTAAAAGTCTCCTCTCACAAATATACTTCTTTGTAGGCACATGGGATCTCTTGGAGAAGAGTCGCCTCCGCTTGTTTTAAAAGATATTCTTTCTTGTTCTTAGAAATCCCGTCAATAATTGAATTCAAAAAGGAAAATGTTGCTCGTAAGGCCAAGAGGTTCTCTCTCAAAACCAGCTCGACCAGTCCAAGCGACGATTATTCAGAACTTCAGATGTCCGAAGAACGCTACAGGGCCCTTATGTAGGGCTATCATGTCCCATAGATACATGTTTTACTTTGCATTGTGTAAAATAATGGAAAAATGAGCCGGAAAAATTACGATGTCATCATGAGATCAGTGTCGTTAAAAAAAATAATAAAAGTTCTATAATCACTCTAACGACTATGGGTAACTACCGATAATTTTAGATAATGGCCCTCGAAGGTTTATGTACAAATTCTCGTATTTCGGATCTGAACTCTTAACCTCGCTCTGAACTTACATTCCTATATTTACAAAAGTACTTTAGATCTAACGCAGTCACTATTTACAATATAACAGTTCTTCTGTTTTACGACGACGATAGCAAAGAAAGGTGAACTGACCTCTCCCAAAGTGTACTCGGGCTTACCTGGCTGTGAATCCGCCAAATCTTTACAAAATACTCTCTTTATACGAAGTTATTATAGCTCTATCAATCGATTGTTCTCCAAAAACTGCTTTGTAGGTGGATGGTCCCTGTTCTCTCGTTACGAAGAATTTGCCTGCTGGACGAGATTATGCCTTCAAGGACTGCCTAATTTCCTACTTCAGACCAGAACTATTATGAGACATAAATCCCTAGAGAGGTAATCAAATTGTCAATGTAGCAATTAATAACAATTAACCGCGGAGGCGTCCATTTTGAAATCAGAATAACATAGCAGTTCCCAGTGCCAAACTAATCCACGTTACGTGTATAATTAACTGCAACTACATCCAACGGAATAATCAAGTTAATTCTCCATTTTGACTTGGATAACTTGTTTGAATCTGTCACTAAGAAGATATATAATTCGCCCAAAATGTTCCTTCGAACGACTTAGTATCAGGAAAATTGTTTAGATTTTCGGTGCCCTTCCTTTTAGCTGAGAGCCTAAAGTGCGCATGAAATGAGAGAGACAGATGGAGAGAACGATGCTAGAGAACATTATCGATCCATGATCAAAATTAGAGGTTCCTGGGGACTCGAGATATACAGGAATTTTGTTCTTCTGAACTTTCTGGTGAAGAACAATCTCTTGAAATCTTTTCCATGAATTTAACTCTCTGTATAAAAGAATATGTTGCTAGGAATGAAAAAATGTTCAGAAACATGAAGTATCCTGTTCATGAACGAATCATCTTCCTCTCTTCTGATCCCGAATATTGGTACGTACATTTTCTTTCTTTTGAACCATGAAATCTACCCCCTGAATTAATTCCCATTTTTACGTCCAAAGCTTTGGTCATTTTCGTGGGAAAATCCAACTGCAACAACAATTCATGAGGTAGATGCCTTCCGACTTCAACGTTCAAGCTTTTATCTCACATTTTATTATGAAAATTCCCCCGAATTTTTTGAATATTCAGAGGAGAATATCCTCGCCTGAAACAAGAAGATGAGGCATTGTCACTGAATATTTATTCTCATACCGTTATTCTCTATTATATCTGCACCATCTGGATTACTACTCGGTGCTTCAATCAGGTACGAATTTTACAGAAAGCTTCATTTCCCCCCATTAAAATGCATTAATTTTTTCTACGTGCATGCACCAGAACGAAATAATTTCGCCCATATTTTGCCGTTTTTCCAGCCTAAAATGATCCGCAAATTTGTAAGGTAAGTTTCGGAGGAAATTACTAAGTGACTGGAAATTTGTAGGATATGCCAAACGCTTGAATCCATAAATTGCCTATTGTTGTAAAAAAATTGGTTCAAGCCCTGTGGACAGGAGCTTTATGGCGCTCTTGTTCAAACAGACAAATTATATCTCCAAAAGTATTGGTTTCTCAGAGTTGAGAATTATATCAATGTATTCTTATGATAGAACTGCATCATAAAAGAAATTCAATTCAAATAATAGTTTATTTATCAAGATTAAACGATTAAACAATCTGAGAATGAGAACTGCACCATGGAAGAAATCAAATTGAAATAGCTAAAATGAATTTGACTCTCACTTATAGAACATGATGACATGTACGAGTATGAACACAGACTGATCATATAATAAATCATAGATGGAATAATTATAGCATTCTGTGAAAACATAGAAGTACGATTCATTATTGAAATTTCGAAAAATCATATCTCCGAAAGTATTAGCTTGTTGGAGTTGAAAATGATATCAATGGATTTTTATGGTGAAATTGCATCTTATTTTCAAATTTGTAAGTTAAGAAAAATGTTTTTTTCGTTACTCCGAAACCCTATTTTGCCCAATAGCGAAATTAACCGAGATATTTGTCTCCCCAACCTACTCTGAAAATTTTAAATGCCTAGCTCATTCCGTTCGAGAGTTATTGTAGAAACAAAATTTAAATATTTTCAATGTTTTTTTGACACTTTACGGTAACCCAATCGATACAAAATTTTACATACGTCTAAAGGTCAGGATTCTACAATTTGATGCTAAATTCCAGATAGATCGAGTGATCAGTTTCGGAAATATGCTTTTACGTTTTTACTAAAAACGGCCATAACTCCGAAACCGCTGGATGGATTTTGCTGATCAACGAACTCGTCCGAGATATTTACGCTCCAAACCTACCCTGCAAATTTCAATCCTCTAACTCATTTCGTTCGAGAGTTATCGTGTTAACGGACGGACCGACAGAATCGATTTCGACCACGGATTCTTGTTCAGTGAGTCGAAACAAATCGTTTGATACCATTTTCAGCCAAAAATTCGAGAATTACAGACATTTAGGCAAATTGATGAGCACTCTGTTCCGAGGAACAAGAGCGCCAAACAGAAAGGTTAATATGAAACTGGCTTTCAAAATTCCCACGAAAATTAAACAACTTCTGGGAAATATATTCGATAAAACTCAGGACATGTTAAAATCGGGTATATATGAAATTAACTGTTTAGATTGCAACAAGTGTTACGTCGGGCAAACAACCAGAAACATTGTCACACGATATAAAGAGCATACGGGACAAATTCGGAACAGCAGCATCGATAAATCTGCTGTTGCAAATCACGTTCTAACACCAGGTCACTCAATTTCAGAAAATTCTGTCGAATTGTTAAACAATTCCAATAAAGTGTACTTAGGATCAGTTGAAGGGATCGGTTTATGCTAAGGGTATAATCTTAACCCATATTTGAGTGTAGAAATTGATAGCATGCTTTCGTAACGCTTCGTCTTTGAAGATGGAAACTTCGTTTCCGAAACATATGTCAGGCGACAAAAACTGTAGTGGACAGGAGTGTACTTACTTTTGTAGTGTTCATAATACTTAAGTCTGCAGTGAACTCAAACTAGAATATTGCCCATTGTTTCCAGAAATATACCAATTTTAAATTTCACTCCCTTGATATCTTAAAATTGAAGAGTTTTTCTGGGCTAAATCAAAAAGATAGATGTGGACACAGTTTGACTTTACAGGTTAGGACATATCTTATTCGAACCCAAAAGCATTATAAGAATGTATGGTTATGTTAGACTGCTCGTACCATCCATGTACCATTTGAGGTCTAATTTTGAAGTGCCTGAAAGTTATCAAATTTAAAGATGGATCTGGTTCTATTTTAACAGGATGTCCAGAAATTTAGGTTTAAAATATTATGGTATATTCCACATTCGGAGGAAAAGATTTTTTTAGCCCTGCGAACTGGCTCAAGGTGCTAAGGAATTTGGAAAATAGGATGAGCGCGGAAGCAATTAGAACCAGGGTAACTGAAGGATAGTAGAGATCGTAGGGGGATAGATCCCACGGTAATCATATAAAGTATTTGTACGAATATGAGTTTTGCATTGTTTTGTCTTCGGTAAGTTTACCTCTTTACCTCCACCAGTCAACGCCGACTGCCGGGCATTCCACTGGAACGGACCTATTACAAGTGTTGGAGAGAAAACAATCTGAAGTGGCGGCGGATAACTGGATTTACGTTTTTAATAATCTTAATGTGTCCAGAACATTCAATATTAAGAAAGAACTTAGAATTATGTACTTACAGTCGATATAGGGTGGGCCACGGTGGATGGTACCCTGGACTTTTATGGAGAACGGGACGTACGAATTTATTGGAAATTTGGTTCCTTGGCTATGGACCACTGCTCTAGCGATCTAGAAAATTTTCCGCTTCTTTCAAAAAGTACTAACAACTTCGATAGTTAAAATGGAACACCCTATATATTATTACTTTTTTTGGATTCAACGTAGCCTCCTGATTAAGGCTGTACCAACTTCCTCATCTCTATCTCTATCGGTTTTTAGGTAATTAATTGATTTACTTCCATTTTAGTGCAAAACATAGCTTCAATTCAACATTGATCACTTCAAAAACAAGACACACGGTGAAATATTTATTGATTTTAACCATCAACGAATATTCCACGTGGCCGGGCTAGACACCTCATCGCATTCAATGTTCACTGGCTTTTGGTTTGTCTAACCAAACTGACCGGGCGTTTTCAGTCCGTAAAGGTCGCTTTATGATAGATGGTTTCGTCATGTCTTGACCCTCTCACAGCAAAAAAATGAACGTCGCTGAACATCGCTCAAGGTTTCTTCATCACAGAGGGCCGGAGTTCGTAAGGAGTCTCCATAGGTGGCGCTGGTAGGGTCCTTTCCCCTACCGGTTCTCAACCGATGGAAATAAGTTTCCTAGAACCCCGTCTGTTTTCATTCGGTGTCTGGCTGAATCACACTGATGATTGATAGTAACCATAAAACCCTGGAGTCTGTGTCTGCTCTTGAATGATATTTTCCTCATTGGGGAACACTGAGCGATGAGGTGTTTAGCCCGGCCACGCGGAAATCAGTAAATATTTCACCGTGTGTCTTGTTTTAGTTAGTTGGCAATTATCCACATTACACTCCATTTCAATATTCATCACTTGATTACTTGAAATCCTAGAAAGCCAAAATTTCGGGTACACACATATAATGACATACGCCCCAAATCATAGAGGATTGTTTAACATCCATGGCGTTTCTGAGACATACTTAAACGATAAAAAGTGGATTTTTTCAAATGGAATAACCCGTATGTCATAAGATGTATTGAAAGAGAATTACATTTTCTCTCAAATGATATATATATAACATGTTCCTATATCTAAATTGTGAGGTTTTCGAATTTAAAGCAAGTTTTCATGCCTATGAAAATGAATTTATTAAGCTACATTCTGTATTAGCTAGGGCTTCACACGAGAGAGTGATTTTTCTCGTCTCGTCTCGTTCTCGTATCGGAAAAGCGAGGCGAGACGAGAGGAGACATTTTGAAAAATATATAATGGGCGATACCGAGGCCACATACAGCGCCGCCCGAGAGTCTCGTTTTTGGTCTCGTTACATTTTTATGGAGTTTTTATTCGAAAAATCAGAAAAGGACTACATAGAGATCAATATATTTCATGAAATATCAACTGTTGTAACTATCTGTAAATTTTTTTATTGTAGAGTAGAATAATGTTTTCACATTTTTATTTCAACTTGTTAACTGTTTTTATAACTTCTTATACTAACGTATCTCTTATCATCAATATCTATCCTTGCAGATTTTTATATTTTAGGTTTGAATGTGTTTTTTTCAAGATCGATTTTTTACTCTCGGTTGAGTATAGGTGTGTATAAACTACTGAGTAATAAATGTGTATACTATTGAAAGGATTTCTTTGGCTCGAAAATTTCTACCTGGAATATCGTCTTATTTACTAGAGATAGGTGCATACAGTAAACTTTTCTTATATACAACTCGAACTTTTTCAACACCCACAGAAAACAATTGAATATGAAGTTTTTCCACTATAACTACCAATATATGTTGTCTATATTATACATCGATCATTCTAGGATTACAGGATTTTAGGAAAAAAATTGGTTCAAGCACTGATGTGAAGTCAGAAGCTTGAACTGACGTGAAGTCAGAACATACGCGCAAAAGCTTCTGACTTCACATCAGTGCTTGAACGAATTTTTTTTTTCGTGATTTTTTTTAAATTTTCTAGGGGTGCGGTTCTTAAAATTTTTTTTCGTCATTTTTTTCAAATTTTCTAGGAGTACGGTTCTTACAAAATTTTAAACACGTCTTTATGATGATTTTCTACTACTAGTTACCAAGCTTCAATTCGATCGAATATTTATTTTTTGAGTTATCAAGGAAATATTATTCCAGGGGGTATAGCTCGGAAACCGTTCAACCGATTATAACCATAAACGAACTCAACTCTCCCTTTCGGATACGCAACCTACCCTGAAAATTGCAAGTCCCTATCTTCTTTCGTTCGAAAGTTATCGAGGCAACGGTCACCCATCTACTGAACTCACACAAGAATGCTGAATCTCCAACAATATTCAACCGATCGTGTTAAAACTTGAAACTTGGCAGTAGAGTTAGGTTATGAAGGCTCTTGCAAAATTTCAGCAATTTCAAACGAATAGTTACTGATATATAGAATTTTTTTTTTCAATTTTCAATGATTTTGTTAAAATTTTTCACAAATACTATCCTCACGAAATTTTGCGAGAAATTTCGCGTTGGTATTCTACAACTAATTACCATGTTTGAATTCAATCGGTTCAGTATTTTTCGAGTTAATGAGGAACAAAAAACAACCAAATTTCAGATGGCTATAACTCTAAAATCGTTTGGCCGATTATGCTCATGAACAAACTGAAATGTCGCGTTCTGGTGCACATCCTAACCTGAAAACTTCAAGCCGCTATCTCTTTCCGTTCTTAAAATATCGTGACAACAAAAATATTTTTCAATATTTTTTTTTTAATTTTCTAGCCATACGATTCGCACAAAATCACAAACGTGCTTAGGTTCAGATTCTACAACTACTCACCAAGTTTCAATTCGATCAGATCTATATTGGTTGAAAACAAAATTATTACTCGGAAACCACTGGACTGATTATGCCCATTGACGAACTTGTCCGTCGAATTGGGATGCCCAACCCACCCTGAAAATTTCAAGTCGATAGCTCTTTTCGTTCTCAAGTTATCGTGACAACGGCCGGGCGGCCGGCCGGACAGAATCAAATTTGACCTCGAATTCTTCATTAGGGAGTCGAACTAAATCGTTTGAGACCATTTTCGTCAAAAAATTCGAAAGTTACAGACATTTGGGCAAAACTATAACGCCATGTTCCCCAGAACATACGCGCTAAAAAGTTCCTCTTGGTGCGGAGTTGTTGTGAAGCACTGTAGAATCAAAAATAAAATCTAAATATACCACCCAGATTCACCTAAATTCAAAACGCAAAGAACATTTTTTGCTGGTGGAAGGCTCCCGACCGCACTGATTTTTTTCCGATTTTTGCAATCAAGATACAAGCTACCAATTTACTGTAGGAAAATATTATTCCAACTAGTATATCCAACGTTCCTATAAACGCGACTATTCCTGGTAATCAGCTCCTCAACCTCTTCCCGTCGAATTTTCAGCTGGATGAAACTTCTAAGTTCGCCCCACGCTACCACAATCTAATCATAACAGATATCCCCAGGATCCGTCGATATACGACTTATTCTTGGCCCAATTTCCCAAATTACGTATATTTGAGTTGTCTCTGTATGGAAACACTGAACACCTATTTACCCGATTAGGGGTGGATTTAGATCCTCTACTGTCATTAACGAGTCTTGTTTATGTGAGGCGTGGTCGAATTGGAAGCCAATTATGTCGGTATCAGGTTCGTAACGAGGATGATTGCAGAAATGTATACTTACAGGTGAGATAGGATTTCCTTGGAATGTATCTCAAACTCATATGTGAGGGTTTTATGAAGAATGTTTATATACTCAGTAACTTCAGAATTGTTACCCTCAAAAAGAATCGATATTATATAATAGGAAGTTAGGCATATATCTATGGGATATGAATAATCATCGCTTGGGTTGACCAAACATGGTTTTGAAAAAGCCCTCCTGGTCTTACGAGCAACGACATTTTCCTTTTTAAATTCAAATATTCAAGGAATTTCTAAGAAGATGGCTGAATATCTCTGAAAATTAGCAATGGCGATTCTTCTTCAATAGATCCATGTGGCTATAGAGGAGTATATTAGTGAGAGGGGACTTACGAAAAATTATGTATTATTCTTAATTGGTTCGTGTTTCTCCTCTTGTATTTTCATTTTTCAAGTTTATTTTCTGGAACCTTGGACAAACCTGTCCGTTTTCAAGGAATTCATATTGAAGAAGGAAATATTCAAGCTCCTGAGTCAAACGCTCTAAACACAGATCTAATGGCGCGAAATAATATTGTAGGATTTTTATCGTTGTCTAGGAGTATTAGGATTCATGCCTGCACTCTTGGGATAAAAAATACTTTGCTAACTTATAATGTGTACATATTTATTTACAGGACTATACATTTATCAACTTATCCGCATCTTAATCAATTAAACGTAGGATATACATCAACTACTGAGTTTAACCAGGTCTTCAAAGTTAAACTTATAAAAAGGAACACAGTTGCAAGAATGTTGACAGACTAACTTCGTCATACAACTTCTTAAATAGATCCAATCCTGGAACAACTGACTTCAACTAACTCTGCACTACAGCCCCCTCTGTATCGGCTTTTCCTGCTCTCATAGGGTGGTACCACCAAGGTGGAGTTCAAAGCTGATCGGTGACTCATCTGGTTGGAATACTTCGCTCAGGCCAATGGCGTTCCACGGAAACGACAACCTGCATCAGACAATAGTTCCTGAAACTCGAGTTTCCTACGATTTAAAATAATCGCTACATCAAAATGTATGAGAGACTTGTCATTCTACTATTTCGCACATTTCACTATTACTCCACATCGATTGATCGTCTTCGAGGCGCCTTGAAAGTCATCCCTCGATCTCCCGTCGGGTGGTAATAGATTTTTTAGACAAGTCTTCATGATAGGTTGAAGCTAATCTTAAATCCTACGACTATAATAATTTCTTAAACATGATTTTTTGGCAAAAAAATATTCATATTCAGAGCATTATATGGTAGCAATGTGAACGTCTCGTCTTTGATAATTTTTTGAAAAAAATCTATATCTATTAATATTTTGTGAAGAGCAGTTTATGAGAGCAGACTTGCAAATATTAATATTTTAGTTATGGCGTCTCCTTCTAGTGTTGATTGCCACCAAATGCATCGAGATATGAGATGTCCAAATTGATGGTATTGCATTAGTACACATTAAACTTTAGAGCAACGCGAAGAGAGCCAACAGGTTAACCGAAACGTATCAAATATCGTCTAGATATACGCTTCAGTCAACAAGCCCTACGAGACCGTTCTCCTGCTCCGCTTCATTTCATTGATTAATGATTTGGAAAAGAAGTTAGACATGATTCTATGCGTACACTATATCACTGCATTCGATTATTTGGACTTTTTTCATACCATCCATGATTAGTGCATCCTTTGACTGTGGACTTCTGTCGTCAACGTTTGAACTGATGTAGAGATTTGCAGCATTGTGAGGTAGCATGGAATAAGTACATCTTCAGCGGCGAACCGTGATTCTCACTTGGTATACACGATATCCTAAGAAGGGTCGGACGCACCTTGGAGGGCGACGTGAAAATAGTTTTTCTACTAAAATGTATTTACACCACTATAAGAGTCTTAACTTGGAAGGCTCCTACCATGGCATCCGATACCACATTATTTATTCGGAGTGGTATGACAGCTGCACTTTATGATGATGATGTTTTTCTTCTTAACAATTTACTGCCATAGAAGGCCATCAGCCATTTTCAGCAAGACAAGGCACGTATCTATATTGATCGTCGAACTATGAATTTGCTCAAAGAAACAAGCATTATTTTTTTTCGAGGGCACCCCGTTCATAACATTTGAATCCCGTCGAAAATGTGTGGCATATCTTGGGGAGGTGACACCATCCTTCAAAGATACTGGTACAGTTATTCCACAAACTGTATATTGTATTGGAAAGTGGTGCCATAAGCATACATCCACCATCTCATTTTGCTACGCATGCGTGGATTGAAGCTGCGATCTCCTGGACCATTGGTGTTGAAGAATCAGACTTTTGTGTGAGGTGTGTGATTTTCAGAGGACTATCTGCCACGAGTAGATTGCGCATGCGCAGAGAAGGAGTGGCTCTTTTGGGTTGTATGACTTATGTTGGAGATGATTTAGGTCTAATGGTCATGGATTTGGTGCTGAGCCGATATTTTGAGGTTTTAAAAGGAAATTCATGGCAATTATGAGCACAGACAAGTCCGTTTCGAGGAAATAGCGTTGTGTCCGAGTGGAAATGTCTATGTCGTGGTCCTGGGGTCAATTTATAAATGAATATATATTCGGGAGAACTATATTAAATTACATTGGGATTTGAAAAAAAGCGTAAGTAATAATTGCGTTCCTTAAGGGGGTCTCCTAACCGCAATCTTTTTTGCGCGTATGTTCTGGGGAACATACGCGTTATAGTTTTGCCCAAATGTGAAATTTAATTCTGTGGTGCCGTCCGGCCGGCCGTCCGGCCGTCCGTTGCCACGATAACTTGAGAACGGAAAGAGCTAGCGACTTGAAATTTTCAGGGTAGGTGGCGCATCCCAATACGACGGACAAGTTCGTTAATGGGTATAATCGGCCCAATGGTTTCCGAGTAATAATTTTGTTTTCAACCAAAATAAATCCGATCGAATTTTAAACTTGGTGAATAGTTGTAGAATATAGACCTAAGCACGTTTATGAAATTTTGTGAGAATCGTATCGCTAGAAAATTATTAAAAAATTATTAAAAAATATTTTTGTTGTCACGATAACCTGAGAACGGAAAGAGATAGCGGCTTGAAAATTTCAGGTTAGGTTGTGCATCTGAATGCGACATTTGAGTTTGTTTATGAGCATAATCGTCCAAACGGTTTTAGAGTTATAGCCATCTGAAATTTTCTGAAATTTGGATGTTTTTTGTTCCTCATTAACTCGAAGAATACAAAACCGATTGGATTCAAACATGGTGAATAGTTGTAGAATATAGACCTAAGCACGTTTATGAAATTTTGTGAGCATCGAATCGCTAGAAAATTATTAAGAAATTATTAAAAAATATTTTTGTTGTCACGATAACCTGCGAACGGAAAGAGATAGCGGCTTGAAAATTTCAGGTTAGGTTGTGCATCTGAATGCGACATTTGAGTTTGCTTATGAGCATAATCGTCCAAACGGTTTTAGAGTTATAGCCATCTGAAATTTTGTGAAATTTGGATGTTTTTTGTTCCTCATTAACTCGAAGAATACAAAACCGATTGGATTCAAACATGGTTATTAGTTGTAGAATGCCAACGCGAAAATTTTTGCAGAATTTCGTGAGGATGGTATAACTAGAAAATTCAAAAAAAAATAATTAAAAATAATTGAAAAAAATTCTATATATCATAAACTATTCGTCCGGCATGGCTGAAATTTTGGGAGAGCCTGCAGAACCTAACTCTACTGCAGAATTCCAAGTTTGAACACGATCGGATCTATATTGTTGGAGAACCGAGCAGCCTTTTGTGAGTTCGGTAGGTGGATGCGAATCGTCGTATGATATGTTGTCTATGGTCGTATTTTTGCGAGAACCTCCAAAAATAAAATATGAATGTCATGATGACATATTATTATACATATATATTCATGGTAAAATCGTGTTATTTCATCACAAATCTATAGGAGATTAGATGATAGCCCTACATTAGTGGTCAGACCTGGTTTTGAAAGAGATCCTCCTTAGGAGGAGGCAACTAAATATTGAAGGGATTTCTATGAACAAGAGTGAATATCTTTGAGGAATAGAGAGGCGATTCTTCTTCAAGAGATCCATGTGCCTTCAGAGGAGTATATTTGCGAGAGGGGACCTTTGAATTTTGCAGAAGGCTTCTGATCTTGTAAGGTGAGAGGCTCATTTGTGGATATTAAATCTCGTGATGGGTAGAAAGGAATTCTAGGCCAGTTTTTCTATCACTAATGAGAATATATCTTTATGTAATAACGGGTGATTTTTTGAGAGCTTTTGGATTTGATTTGAAAAAAATTGGTTCAAGCACTGACGTGAAGTCAGAAGCTTTTGCGCGTATGTTCTATTGTCCATTCTTCTGTATTGGACACTTAATCGAATTTACCATGGTAAATTCGATTAAGGGTGTCCAATACAGAAGAATGGACAATAGAACATACGCGCAAAAGCTTCTGACTTCACGTCAGTGCTTGAACCAATTTTTTTTTATTTCGACCTGCGGTAAAACTAATAATCTGACTGTATTAATAGCCAGAATTATTCATGAAACTTGAAAAAATATAAAAAAGCACTGACGAGAAGTCAGTACTCTTTGGCGTGCTTATTGACGTTGACTAATTTGAATTGACGGATGAGTGCTTCAAGCTCAGTGGAGAGAGCGAACCGTAGATCTAGTCAGAGGGTAGTCGACACCATGCACTGTCGGGTCAAAATTTAACAGTGATGTGCCTAAGCTAGCGTAAGGATACAGTAACAAATTTGACAAAGCACACAACTGACTCTCCTGAGTCGTACAAGCTCCTTGGAGGTTCTGGGGGTTCCCCTTGGGAAAGACCTTGGAGGGTCAGTATAATCATAATCATGTTCATAAAAAGCACTCCAATGCAGTTTGACTTCTCCACGAAAGAACTAATAACACTAAAAAAGCATTGACTTGAGTTCAATCTGCTTTGGCGCGCTTGCTATAAACATTATTATGTTTTTACTGAACGTCTTAGGTCTTCCCTCAAGGAGATCCCTCAGAAACTCCTAGGATCTTGTGCGACTAATGAGAGTCAGTTGTGTTCTTTGTCGACCTCCTTAGTGTATTCTTATGCCTACTTAGTCAATGCAGTATAATTTTTGACCCGACAGGGAATGGTGTCCACTACCCTTCGACTAGATCTCCGGCTTGCTATATCCACTGAGCCTGAAGCACCCATCACTCAATTTAAATTAGCCAACGTGAAAACGCGCAGCAGAGAGTACTGACTTCACGTCAGTGCTTTTTATATTATTAGTAACAACATAAATTCCTCCTTTATAACGGTGATGAAAAGTGTACGTACTCAAATAGATATCGGAGTCACAGTTTCTGCACGACAGAACTGCAAACCATATAGATGGATGAGAAAGTGTCTTGTTCCTCAGTGACACCGGAGGATGGATACTCAGATCTTTCGCAATTCTTTTATGTTACAAATTTGGGTAATATTTCAACTTAATCTCATCCCAAAGGGACTGTGAGGCAATATGTCGACCTGAATGCAACCCTGTGCAACAATTGCATTATTTAATCCTTTGCTAGAGTTCTTATTTTCAGAAAATTATCCACATATTGGCCCGATCATGTGTAACTTAATTGCGTTTGCTAATTGTAGCTGCGCGGACTCAATTAGAATTAGTGTCGCTCTATCGCATAATTTGTTGAAATTTGCTAATTTGAATTTACAGCAGTACGCCAATACTGGAGGAATGAAATGGATTCGCTCGAGCATGTTCTCCCGGAAGTTAGATGGAGATACAGATGTATGCCATTTTGTATTTCATCGATGAAGTGTTGGTGGATTATGTAGAATTCAGCCGAAATTAATTCACATCCGTTTATTCAACTTGATTTGTGTTACTTAGTAAGTTAGCCATAGAGTTTGTATATTGAAACATTGCAGCTGAATTTTGAAACAATTCACAAAGTTCGGTACAGCTGAAATTTCAAAGACTGATGTAGTCCTTGTGTCCCTGGTGACAATACCTAAAGTGTCGAAAACTGATAATTAGTAGATACATGTACACAGGTTAGGAATTTGAAGCATTACTACTGCAAGAATTTCTGGAACCCCTTCCCTTAACTATGAAACAAAAAAAGATACACAAAATTCCTAGTATTAATCCAAATTTATTGTATCCACAGTAATATTGGCATATACGTGTTACGAATATTTCAAATATTAAAACATTTTTTAAACGAATCTCGCGGATTCGACTTTAGTACTCGCCATGAATTCACATTATGTCTTCAATCGACCGAGAAAGGGTGCTTCGAAGTGGTAATTTGAGTCTTGAAAAGAGATGAAATTGCACTGACATGAAGCCAGGATCGTTTGCACGCAAATTCTATTGTATTTTCGCCTCTATTGGACACTCTTAATCGAATTTAGCATCGATAAAGACAATTTTTTACGCTTTTATCAGAAATGAATACATTTCGTACCATTTTAATGACATACTTCAGACATGAGATATCGTCTAATATCACAGTCATAAATTGAGAGAACTGAGCATTCGTCTATGGATGAAAAGCAGTCTCACTACTCTCAGATCTCTTACTTCATGTTCCGTTCCGAAATGTAAGATTTTTCTGAGAAAAACTAATTTCGGAGCAAACAACTGAGATTTTTCTCACTTCGCTCACATTTCGGTATACACTTTATTCTCATAATTCTTCGATTGATTAGATAATGCTATGTCATGTCATAAGTTGACATTATGACAATTCGTACATAGAATAATTATATCAATCTGTGAAATACGATTTACATTGAAATTTTGAAAAATCACATCTCCGAAAGTATTAGCTTGTTAGAGTTAAAAATGATATGAATTGATTCTTATGATGAAACTGCTTATTAAAAAAAAATCAATTTGGAATTTGTTATGTAAAAAAAAATTTTTTTTTTGTTACTCCGAAACCATCTGTCCGATTTTGCCCAATAACGAACTTAGCCGAGATATTTATCCCCCAAAACTACTCTGAAAATTTCAACTCTCTAGCTCATTCCGTTCGAGAGTTATCGTGCCTACGGCCGGCCGGACCGGCCGGCCGGACAGAATCGATTTCGACCACGGATTCTTGATCAGTGAGTCGAACCAAATCGTTAACGAACATTTTCATCCAAAAATTCGAAAATTGCAGACATTTGGGCAAATTGATAAGCACTCAGTTCCGAGGAACTAGAGCGCCAAAAACTAAGTCTCAAGTAATTTCAGGATACGATATTCACGAATTTCCGCGAAAATTAGTGCGTCCGCATTCTACGAGTTACTAGCATGATATAATTGGATCGGATTTATATATTTGGAGTTAGAGGAAATAGCAACAAAATTTTAGATGTGTATAACTCCAAATACAGTTTGGCGGATTATGAATACTAACAAGCTCAAATATTACATTCGGATGTGCAACCTACCCTGAAAATTGTAAGTCGCTATCTCATTTCTTTCTCAATCTATAGTGAGATACATAATATTTTTCCACGATTTTATTAAAATTTTTCAGTGGATTTAGGTGTTCCACAACTAGCCACCAAGTTTCAATCTTATTGGATCTGTATTTTTTTTGTTATCGAGAACATAATATTCCATATGGATATAACTCCGAAACCGTAGGGCCGATGATGCAAAACAACGAACTCAACGATCCCATTTGGACGCGCCACCTACCCTGAAAAAGGTAAGTCTCTGTCTCTTTCAATTCAAAAGTTATTGTGGCATCGGTCACCTACCCAGCTGGTGAACCCACACAAGGCTGCTCGGATCTCCAACAATATGGATCCGATCGTGTTCTACTTTGGAACATGTCTGTAAAGTTTGGTTTTGTAGGCTCTTGCAAGCGATGTAGGAGGAATATTTTCTGACATATACAGGGTGAGTCTTTGACCACTGCATTAATTTTAACCAAAGATTCCTCTCATCAAATAAATCAGTTTTTTCATTCACCATTTTTCCAGATTCGGCTCAGGTAAAAAGTTACAAGCGTTTAAAGATTTCACAATGTGCTAATACACTCCTGCATATAAATTATCTATGAAATTGTTGGCGCACGAGAAAAAGGCATGGTAACGTGGTTTACAGCTTGATTCGGGATTCCAACGCTCAGGGACGGATCTATAAAAGTAGTGAAATTTCTGGAGTTTTCCATTTTAAAACATTCAATGAAGAATATCTCGAAAACGGTGCGTTTAAGGAGAAATGATGAAGAATAATATAATGTTCTAAAACGATGGAATATTCTTGAAATTATCCAAGAAAAACTTTATCTGCTTTCTTAATGCTAATTTCGTTTAGTTTTATGAATCCACGAATCCATAATTAAAAAACCAGTAGAAGTAGAAAATAACTAATATTTGGAAAATATGTCTCATAGTTATAGGAAACTATACACCAATATTCATTTTATTCGAAAAAAGGATGTCAAAGCTACAAAATAAAAACTAATTGTTTTTCGAAATTTCAACAGCCTGTATCTTTTTACCTGAGCCGAATCTGGAAAAATGGTGAATGAAAAAACTGTTTTATTTGATGAGAGGAATCTTTGGTTAAAATTAATGCAGTGGTCAAAGACTCACCCTGTATAATTTTTTTCAATGATTTTTTTATTTTTTTAGTGATAGATAGATTAGATAGATTAGATCGGTTTCGTATTTTTTGAGTTATTGAGGAAAAAACAATAAAATTTCAGATAGGTATAACTACAAAACAGTTTGATCGATTTTGCTCATTAACAATCTCAAATGTCGCTTTCGGACGCGAAACCTACCCCTAAAAATGCAATTCGCTATCTCAAGTTATTGTGAGATAAATAATATTTTCCAATAATTTTTTTTTTATTTTCCGGCGATACGATCGCCAGAAAATTTCACTTCGGTACTTCCTTATGTTGGTATTCTACAACTAGTCACCAAATTTCAATTTGATCGGATCAGCGATGGTTGAAAACAAAATTTGATTAAATAATTATGCCCATGCATTAACGAACCCTCCCGCCGCATTTGTATGCGCCATCTACCCTGAAATTTTCAAGACGCTATTTTCGTTCTAGATTTATCGTGCCAACAGCTGGACAGAATTGAATTTGACCTCGAATTCTTCATGAGTGAGTCGAACCCAATCGTTTGAGACCATTGTCGGAAAAAAATTCAGTTACAGATATTTGGGCAAAATTATAGCACGCTGTTCCCCAGAACATACGCGCCTAATAGGGGAAGAGCCATATCACGGGAATTATCAAGATATTCTCCCCATTATTTAGCATTTGTTCTAGGAAACAGCATGCTATTATCATTTTGCATAAATTTCAGTAACTTTTGAGTATTTTTCAAAAATTTCAAGTCAAATTCGATTGGGTGCAGACGACCGTCCGTATCCATGGTTACTTTCCAAAGGAAAGAAAAGAGGGCTTGAAAATTTCAGGATAGGTTGTGCGTCCGAATGCGACGGTTAAGTTTATGAATGGGCATAAGCAGCCAAATGGTTTTGGTGTTATAGGTACCCATCAGAAATATTGTTTTCTCTATCTCAAAACATAGAAACGCGATCGAATTGAGACTTGCTATTTAAATGTAGAAATTTGAAGCCCAAATTTATGCAAAAATTCAAGAGAATCATGTCACGAGAAAAAAAAATGTTTATACCAAAATTTAATGTTTCAGAAACTATCCGGCACATTCCGCACAAACCTTCAAGCCAGCATTCTTCAATCGAGTACCGGGTTACAGCTCAGTCGGCTTCGTATTTAAGCAATTAAAATTTAAGTTGAAAATGAAATTTCGAACTGGTATCTTCTTTGTCTGAAATTTTAAATCATAAGGATTTTGCGATCTGGGGTTGGTCGTTTCTGATGACCTCACTTGGACCTCTCACATTTCAGCTATTAGGGCCCGTCAGATGACCTACCTGTTGCAGAAAAACTTCAGCAAATCCGATCCGACTACATGTAAACTTCTATACGAGACCTACATCCGTCCAATCATGGAGTATGCGGGACCAGCCTGGTGGACTGCCTTTAGAGGAGAGATTGACGCTCTCGAGTCAATTCAGAGGTGGAACACTAGGATCCCTTACGGCACAGTTCGTCCTGATTATCCCACACACTTACGTCTGCTGAATCTATCCACCTTCGACAGCAGACGGACCAGAGGAGACATGATCTTCACTTATAAGGCCTTGCATGGAATGTTTGGTCCTCAGCTTGAAGCCATCTTTACAAGAAACACGAATCATCTCCGTGGACATAATTACAAGTTGAGGAAGGAAAATTTCAGGACTCAGCCGAGACAGTGCTTTCTTAGAAACAGAGTTTTCTGCACCTGGAACAGCCTGCCCTCTGACGTGGTCGGGAGCAGCTCTACCAATAGTTTTAAAAATGGGTTCGATGGATGGCGCAGCTCTCATTGAGCATACGCATGCTCTCTTTTCTCGTTTTACTTTTGTTGCGGTTTTTTTCATATGTGATGGTTTTGTACACATCAATTTTTTCTTTTGAGTTTATAGGTGTAAATACCTCTACTCTTGTTAATTTAAATAATAATAATAATATAATTATCAGAATAGTAACAACTACTCGGTGGACGAGAGATTATGTTGCTGTAATGAAAAACAAATGCCTTGAGATGCATGCAGTATTCCGTAAGGGTGTGTGACGCGTGAATAGACAATAGTTATGACTTCACGTCAGTGTTTATCTTGAATTTTTTCAGGTTAAACGTTCTTTTCAACAAATTATTTCAGCATTGCTTATGTGATCACTGTTCCATTTCACACCAGATATATTATTCAGCTGATCAAAGTTCCTCAGGTTATTGATGTAGACATGTGCTAAAGTTCTCACTACTAATAGAATTAAAGACTGAACTGCGTGGGTGCCATTAAATGTTATCTCTTCTTGAGATGAGTCTGCATGGTCATTCGTTCTCAAATTTCCCGATCTTCACACCTCTTGACTTTTTTTGTAGTGATACTCCAAGCACATAGTCTACATCAACAAATCGAAGAACATTTAGGAACTCAAAGAAGAAAATATGGAAAGTGAAATGGCACAGCGATCACACCAGCAATGCTGAAGAAAGTTTCTTTTGAAGATTTGGGGAGTGCCAACACAGACACGGGCATCATTTAGATGATTTTATTTTCAAAATAAAGACAAAATGTCAATTTTTTAACAAATAAGTTCTATTGGGCCACTTTCACAATTAGAGAAGTGTCGACGCCAGTAGGGCCACAATTAAGATGATGTTATTTTCAAAAACTTTGAGAAATCATATCTCTGAAAGTATTGGTTTCTCAGAGTTGGGAATGATATCAATGAATTCCTATGATAGCACTGCATCATAAAAAAAAATAATAGTTTATTTAACAAAATTAAATGAGCAATCAGTAATGATTTAACCTCGTGGAATGGGTTGTTGCAACTTACACTCGGTTTATAGTTTTCACTAATTACTCGAAATACCTGAGGAAAGTATCATCCAAATATCCAGAACAAGGCTGGAGACAATCATAGCAGATTGCACATTTATTCTTGATATTTGAATGAGTATAGGCTGAAGAACAAATTATTTTGAAAGTTCATTCAATTTTTTTGGAAGATAAAATACCTATATATTTTATATTCTTATTTTTCTTCATTTGAAAACTTATCTCATTATACGATAGTTCATACCAATAACACATTCATTCCTTAACCTTAACTCAAGGAAAAATATATGATACACAAATGGAGATCCATATTTCAGCATTTTTTTGCTGGCAAAATTATGAAAATACTGTACACATAAGAACATGTCTCACTACATAAGAAAGTGAAAGGTAATATTAACCTCAGTGGTCAACGAACAGTAATTTCTTTCGATGATTCCATTATGTCGTTCTTTTTTATCGCCTTCATAAACTACATCTTTAAAAATGATCCAATTCTAAATCTTCTGAAACATCATCCGCAATAGTTATACATAAATTATTCAACATGCAACAAGTTAATATTAATTTCGGTATCAAAAAACTCTTGTATATATTCACAAATTCAAGATTCGGATACTTGTTTTAAACAGAAAATATTTTCAAAATGTGAATTATAAACAAACTAGAACAGAAATGAATTTGACATGTCTCTAGCAGCTAGATAAGATGACATTTATGAACAGTGAGCATAGATAGAACACAGACAGATAGAATTCGCAATATGTGAAAACAAAGGAGAACGATGTATTATTGAAAAATCATATCTCTCAAACTGTTAGTTTGTTAGAGTTGAAAATGATATCAATGGATTCTTATGATGAAACTGCATCTTACAAAATTGAATTTGAAATTTGTAATGCTGAAAAAAAAATTGTTTTAGTTACTCTGAAACCACCAAATCAATTTTGCCCAATAACCAAACGTATTCTGCAAATTTCAACTTTCTAGCTCATTCCGTTCGGGAGTTCTCATGGTTACGGCCGGCTGGACGGCCGGACAGAATCGATTTCAACCTAATGGGCAAATTGATAAGCACTCTGTTCCGAGAAACAAGAAAACCAAAAATAAACTGCAGATCCTTAGTTTTATTCAAAACCATAGCTTATACAGTATGTGGATAAAGTAAGGAATAAAATTCATAACGTCCTTATTGAATGTTTTCAAGCAAAACGCTCGAGCAGCCCAATTTCCATTTTTAATTAACCTCCTTATGGCATAAAAATTTTCCTTATGACGTCATAATGTAAACATTCAATTTCTCGCGGCGTTCGCGTTGACTATGACAGTCTTGAGTCCAGAGAGGATTTCCTCTTGACCAATGCCAGCATTTGTGACGATGTAATGTCCCATTCAGGTAAAAAGTGGCTTCGTCAGAGAATACGACATTATTTAAAAAATTGGGGTCTTCATCGCAGCGTAACATCAGTTCTTCGCAAAACTGCAAACGGTGTTCTGGATCATCCTCGTTCAATTCGTGAATCAGTTGAACTTTGTAAGGATTATAGCTCTCTTTCTGGAAAAAACTTCGTGATAAAAGAGTGGTTCCCGCTATTATTTAGGGCTAGCTATCTTGTAGAAAGGTGAGGATTTTCTTCAGGTTCAACCAACACATTTAATCTGGTTTCTTCGTTTAGCAGAGTTCGACCTTGCCGAAGCAAATCATGGACGGATCGCATTTCAGTAAATTTAGCAACCAATTCACTTACTGTGGATCTTGCAATAGACATTTTCTCAGGATGTTCTTGGTTGAATGACGTGGGTAGCCTGGATCAAGAGGGAATATTAGTTGATTGTTGATTGAAATCGACGAGTACTTCGTCGTGTGTCCTTTAGTTATTAACAATTAGTTAAAGTCACCTTCTTCTTTGGTCACTGGTTTGTGGTCTCCTCTACCCACACTGACAGAGCGTTTTCACAGTCCCTGACAAAAGAATGAACTTTATTGAACATTGCTCAAAGTTTTCTCATCACAGAGGATTGGTGTCCGTAAGGATCTCCTTAAGTGGCACTGATAAGATTTTCTTTTCGGTACTTCGCCACCATTGGGATTCCTAGAACTCCTTCCTTTTTCCTCGGAACAGAGGAGAGCTTATTTGACGCTCTTGTTCATTCAGTGTCTAAGTTACGCTGATGATTGGTTACAACCATGACATCATTACGTATCTGTCATGATTGGCACTTTCCTGTTTGAGGGGACAATGAGCGATGACTTGACTAGTCCGACTCAAGAGGGAATATTTGTTGATTGCTTAAACTAGACGAATATTTTGCTGGGTGTCTCTTAGATATTAGTAATTAACTACTCTTCTTCTATACCAAATAATAATAATTTGGCTGGAATTTTCAGCGGATTCAAAATGCTGATGTCATTTTACCATTGTGGTTGAGGGAAAATTCACTTCGCGGTGTTTTCCCCAGATTCAAGGCCCACACCTACTTGAATTACAAAGTTCGAAAGATCCATGACTCAGCATTTTCCAAATCCGAAACAGCACTTAAAACCGACGTCTTTCGCCGCATACAGAGTATATTATTGGGGAGCACATTCTTCTGTACTTCTCCGAGAAAAATCAAGTCCAAATTGATTTATAGCGGTATAAATCTCCGAACAACTATCAAAACATAATATCTTTCGAAATCTCCTGGGTGTTTGAAGTAACCTCATCGTTATATCAACGTGCGGATAGATAAACCAGTCAGGAATTGTGTTAGGGTTATAAATTATCCTCGTTTAACTCAAAAACCCTCGAACTTCAGCAATTATCGCCAACTAACCGAAGTTTTGGAGTGCAGTAACGATTGCAATAGTTCCCAAGTCATCGGCTTCGGCCCTCATTGTTAATGGAATGCTTTTCAGATTCCCTGAAATTTACGGAAATTCACTGGCATCTATCGGAGTTGCTAGGAGAAAGTTTTCCACGTGTGTACATTTTCATCATATTCGGACCGTTATACTGGCAATGTTGCATTACCACCTTGTTGTTAAGGTATGGATGCGATCAATATTCGAAAAGATTTGATGAATATTCGTGTTGGCCATAGTGGATGTTTGGCACTTTTTCCACCTCAGGCATCAGGAATGCAGGTTCCCATTTTTAATATTCAATGCTTCCGGCAATATGAATTGGAAAAATTCAGTTGTATTTCACCGAGAACTGAATAGAAGTGGAATAAATCAACAAGTCCAGAGCGTTCCTGCCAATCGGGTCCTTCATAAATGGCTTCGTATAATAAATATACTTATGTATATATTTCACAAGTCAAATAGACCCCAGAGGGTTAATCGATTTGCCGAGAAAGCAAGAGCAGACGCGTTTCTGGCTTCTTGGCCTTTATCAGTACTATGTAGCTTCATAACAAATTCAACTAAACTGACCCGGGTTAAGCCTCTCAGAGCCGGCTTGGTCGATCATACCTAATCGCCCACGCCACCTACGAGACAAAACACGGAAGGAAACGCTCTGGACTCTGTTGATTTATTAACAACGGTATCGCCATTTTTCATTATTATTTTTGAAAAACGCTAAACAGCGTTCATGGCCATTGAGAAGATACTGTCTGAGCTCTGCGGGGCTCGTTCTCGATTAATATCGAGTGAATAGTGGCATATGATTTCATGCTTCAAATATTCACTGGTGGGGAGAGGCTGATTTCCGTGTCTTGTCTCGTAGGTGGCGTGGGCGATTAGGTATGATCGACCAAGCCGGCTCTGAGAGGCTCAACTCGGGTCAGTTTAGTTGAATTTGTTGAGAAGCTACAGAGTACTGATGAAGGCCAAGAAGCCAGAAACGCGTCTGCTCTTGCTTTTTCGGCAAATCGATGAGCCCCCTGGGGTCTATTTGACTTGTGAAATATATGCATAAGTATATTTATTATACGAAGCCATTTATGAAGGACCCGATTGGCAGGAACGCTCTGGACTTGTTGATTTATTAACAACGGTATCGCCATTTTTCATTATTATTTCAGAAGTGGAATAGACAGAATGTTTCTGATTTTGAGAATCATGTTTGAAACGGCGACACGTCACTCATGGACAAGTCCAAAACTGCCTGAAAAAGTGTTGATAATTGCAATTTAGATATGATTTGATATTGATTTGATATTCGATGTTGCAGATTTTTGGATGAAATTATTGCGCATATGTTCTGGGAACATTGCGATATCATTTTGCCTGAATGTCTGTAATTTTCAAATGTTTTGCTCAAAATGGTCTCAAACGATTGGGTTCGACTCCCTGATGAAGAATTCGTGGTCAAATTTGATTCTGTCCGGCCGTTTCCAGGATAACTTGGGAACGGAAAGAGCGACTTGAAATTTTGAGGGTAGGTGGCACATCTCATTACGACGGACAAGTTCGTTAATGGGCATAATGGGCCAAATGGTTTCCGAATAATAATTTCGTACTCAACCAATACAGATCTGATCGAACTGAAACTTGTTAGCTAGTTGTAGAATACTGATAAAAAGACGTTTGTGAAATTTTTTAAGAATCGTATCACTAAAAAATTTCAAAACAATCATTATTCTTAAATATTACGATAACCTGAGAACGGAAAGAGACTCACAATTTTTAGGATAGGTTGGACTTTTGAATGCAAAATTTGAATTTGTTAATAGGCCATCTGAAATTTGGTGGTTATTTCCTCAATAACTCGAAAAATACAAAACCGATCCAATTCAAACAGGTTATTAGTTATAAAATGCCGACTCCAAAATACTTGCAAAATTTCGTGAGGATCGTATCGCTAGAAAATTTAAAAAAAAATCATTGAAAAAATTCTATAGGTATATCAGAAACTATTCGTTCGACATCGCTGAAATTTAACGAGAACCTTCAAATCCTATTTCTTCTGCCAAGTTCCAAGTTTGAATACGATCGCATCTATATTATTGAAGATCCGAGCAGCCTTGTGTGAGTTCAGTAGCATGATGGGTGATCGTTGCCTCGATAACTTTCGAACGAAAAGATATAGGGACATACAATTCTTAGGGTAGGTTGCGCATCCGAATTGGAGAGTTGAGTTCATTGTTAGGTATAATTGCCCCAACGGTTTCCGAGTTATACCTATCTGGAATATTATTTTCTCGATAACTCGAAAAATACAGACCCAATCGAATTCAAGCTTGGTAAGTAGTTGTAGAATATCAAAATCAACACATGTTTGAAATTTTAGGAGAACCGTACCACTAGAAAATTGTAAAAATTCATGAAACTGTATTATTTGTCACACGAAAAGATATAGCGACTGTAAATTTTCAAGGTTGGTTTCATATCCGATTGTGACATTTAAGTTCGTTAATCGGCATAATCAGCCAAATTGTTCTTGAGTTTCAGCTGAAAGTTTGTTGTTATTTCCTCTGTCTGTACCCTAGCCTTAGGGCCAATTTATGAATAACTGTATTTGGAAGATTTATATTAAATTACATTCGGATTTGAAGAATAGGCGTAAGCAATTGCGTTCCTAACGGGGGCCCCTCAACTTTGGTGGCAATGGTCTCAAACGATTAGCACGATAACTATCGAATTAAATGAGTTAAAGGAAATTTGCAGGGTAGTTTACGAGCGTAAATATCTCCTCTAAGTTCGCTAATGGGCGGAATCCACGAAGGGGTTTCGAAGTTATGGCCAGTTTTAGTTAAAATATTTTTGATGAATGTTTCCGATAGATCACTCGATCTATCTCGAATTTAGTATCAAATTGTAGAATCATGACCTTTATATGCATGCGGAATTTTTTATTGATCAGATGGCTACAAACTGGCAAAAAACTTCTAAATTTTTAAAATAGCGTTGTTTCCGAGTTGGAAAGTCCGTACCGTGCCCTGGGGCCAACTTTTAAATTCACTATGGACTATCGGTGACGAGTGAACTGCGCATGCACATAAGTAAGCATGGCTGTTTATGGTGTTGCTTGTGCTAGTCATCATGGGGTCTAGTACTGAGTCAACAATTTTTGTTCATTTTCTGTCCTATTTTGCGCGTATGTTCTGGGGAACATCGCGTTATAGTTTTGCCCAAATGTGAAATTTAATTCTGTGGTGCCGTCCGGCCGTCCGGCCGTTGCCATGATAACTTGAGAACGGGAAGAGCTAGCGACTTGAAATTTTCAGGGTAGGTGGCGCATCCCAATACGACGGACAAGTTCGTTAATGGGTATAATCGGCTCAATGGTTTCCGAGTAATAATTTTGTTTTCAACCAAAATAAATCCGATCGAATTTAAACTTGGTGAATAGTTGTAGAATATAGACCTAAGCACGTTTGTCAAATTTTGTTAGAATCGTATCGCTAGAAAATTATTAAAAAATTATTAAAAAATATTTTTGTTGTCACGATAACCTGAGAACGGAAAGAGATAGCAACTTGAAAATTTCAGGTTAGGTTGTGCATCTGAATGCGATATTTGAGTTTGTTTATGAGCATAATCGTCCAAACGGTTTTAGAGTTATAGCCATCTGAAATTTTCTGAAATTTGGTTGTTTTTTGTTCCTCATTAACTCGAAGAATACAAAACCGATTGAATTCAAACATGGTTATTAGTTGTAGAATGCCAACGCGAAAATTCTTGCAGAATTTCGTGAGGACGGTATAACTAGAAAATTAAAAAATAATAATTAAAAATAATTGAAAAAAATTCTATATTAAAATTATATATCATAAACTATTCGTCCGGCATGGCTGAAAGTTTGGAAGAGCCTTCAGAACCGAACTCTACTGCAGAGTTCCAAGTTTGAACACGATCGGATCTATATTGTTGGAGAACCGAGCAGCCTTTTGTGAGTTCGGTAGCTGGATGCGAATCGTCGTATGATATGTTGTCTATGGTCGTATTTTTGCGAGAACCTTCAAAAAACATTTGAATGTCATGATGACATATTTTTGCGCGTATGTTATGGGAAAATCGTGTTATTTCATCACAAATCTATGGGAGATGATAGCCCTACATTAGCGGTCAAACCTGGTTTTGAAAGAGATCCTCCTTAGGAGGAGGCAACTAAATACTGAAGGAATATCTATGAACAAGAGTGAATATCTTTGAGAAATAGAGAAGGCGATTCTTCTTCAAGAGATCCATGTGCCTTCAGAGGAGTATATTTGCGAGAGGGGACTTTTGAAAGGTTATGTATTATTTTTAATATGATATCGCTGAAATTTTGCTGAAGGCTTCTGATCTTGTAAGGTGAGAGGCTCATTTGTGGATATTAAATCTCGTGATGGGTAGAGAGGAATTTTAGGCCAGTTTTTCTATCACTAATGAGAATATATCTTTATGTTTCACCTCATCACCTTTAGATCTATCAATGGACATTTATTGGTTAAGAATAAGTAATTGAATATTACTGGAATTGAATTGAATTTCATTCAATATGTTAGTAACTAAACTTATAATTTTCTTTACATTGATTATTTAAATATGACATTAGTTCCAGTAATATTTTTCAAGAATAATTATGTATTCTTCTCCTGAAGAAGAATTGAAGGTAGACAATAATGTGTTAATTTTTTCATCATTGCTTTCTATCCTGACTTCACGAAAAAAAATTGGTTCAAGCACTGACGTGAAGTCAGGAGCTTTTGCGCGTATGTTCTATTGTCCATTCTCATTGTGTCTAATACAGGAGACAAGACAATAGAATTCACCATGGTATATTCGATTAAGAGTGTTCAATACAGGAGATTGGACAATAGAACATACGCGCAAAAGCTCCTGAATTCACAAAAAAAAAATTGGTTCAAGTACTGACGTGAAGTCAGGAGCTTTTGCGCGTATGTTCTATTGTCCAATCTCCTGTATTGAACACTCTTAATCGAATATACCATGGTGAATTCTATTGTCTTGTCTCCTGTATTAGACACAATGAGAATGGACAATAGAACATACGCGCAAAAGCTCCTGACTTCACGTCAGTGCTTGAACCAATTTTTTTTTTGGGTAGAATTTATAAAAAAGCACTGTTCACATTAGCCAATTTGAATCGATTGATGAGTGTATCAAGCTCAGTGGATAGAGCGAGCCGGAGATCTACTCAGAGGTTAGTGGACACCATTCACTGTTCACAGTGCTGTGTCTAGGCTGGCATAAGGATAAAGCAACAAAGTCTACAAAGAACACAACTGACTCTCATTAGTCGAACAAGCTCCTAGGAGGTTGTAAGGGATCTCCTTGGGGAAGATCTAGGTGGGTCAGTATAATCATAATCATGACTATAGCACGCGCGCAAATGCAGATTGACTTGATTATAAAAGAAAACTGATAAAAAAGCATTGACGTGGGGTCAATCTGCTTTTGCACACGTGCTATACACATGATTATGATAATACTGACCCTCCCAGGGTTTACCCAAGGAGATCCCTTAGAACCTCCTTGGAGATTGTGCGACTAAGGAGAGTCAGTTGTGTGCTATGTCGACTTTGTTACTATGTCTATCCTTTGTGTATATCTTTACGCTAGCCTAGACACAGCACTGTTAATTTTTGACCCGCCAGTGAATGGTGTCCACTAGCCTTTGAGTAGATCTCCGGCTTGCTCTATCCACTGAGCTTGAAACACTCCTCATTTAATTCAAATTAGCCAACGTGAACACGCGCACCAAACGGTACTGACTTCACGTCAGTAATTTTCATTATTTTTCCACCGAGTAGGGGAGAGTCTGGTACAGTGGTCTCCTTTTTGGCGCTCTAGTTCCTCGGAACTGAGTGCTTATCAATTTGCCCAAATGTCTGTAATTTTCGAATATTTCGATGAAAATGGTCTTAAACGATTTGGTTCGACTCACTGATCAAGAATCCGTGGTCGAAATTCATTCTGTCCGGCTGGTCCGGCCGGCCGTAGACACGATAACTCTCGAACGGAATGAGCTAGAGAGTTGAAATTTTCAGAGTAGGTTTGGGGGATAAATATCTCGGCTAAATTCGTTATTGGGCAAAATCGGACAGATGGTTTCGGAGTAACAAAAAAAAAATTTTTTTTTTACGAAACAAATTCCAAATTAAATTTTTTTTAATAAGAAGTTTTATCATAAGAATCCATTCATATCATTTTTAACTCTAACAAGCTAATACTTTCGGAGATATGATTCTTCAAAATTTCAATGTAAATCGTATTTCACACATTGATATAATTATTCTATGTATGAATTGTCATAATGTCAACTTGACAGAAGGGAATATTGTAACTTCAAAAATATTGGGGTTGAAATACTCGTATTTTAGCGATGCAACGGGGACCTCAACCGAAATTGTTTGAAAATTTGGTGAACGTAGATCAGGAAATGTTTGATCGATTACAAGGTAATTTTTTATTTATTACTCATCATCTTTCATATTATTACTCATCTTCTTTCATACATGTTTTATGGAATACCTACTATTTGTAGGTACTTTAAACCTGTTTTGGGCAATTGTCATACGAAACTTGTTTTTTTGGCGCTCTAGTTCCTCGGAACAGAGTGCTTATCAATTTGCCCAAGTGTCTGTAATTTTGGAATTTTTGGCTGAAAATGGTCTCAAACGATTTGGTTCGACTCACTGATCAAGAATCCGAGTGCGAAATCGATTCTGTCCGTCCGGCTGACCGGCCGTAGGCACGATAACTCTCGAACGAAAGGAGTTAGCGGATTGAAAATTGCAAGGTGGTTTTGGAGCGTAAATATCTCGGACAAGTTCGTTCGATCTATCTGAAATTTAGCATCAAATTGTAGAATCATGACCTTTATACGCATGTGAAGTTTTGTATTGACCAGATTACCGCAAAGTTTAAAAAAAAAATTTTGAAAATTTAAAAAAAGTTTTTCCACAATAACTCTCGAACGGAATGAGCTAGGTAGTTGAAATTTTCAGAGTAGGTTAGGGAGATGAATATCTCGGTTAAGTTCGGTATTGGGCAAAATTGGCCAGATTTAATTCGATTTCTTCCATGGTGCAGTTCTCATTCTCATGATTGCTAATTTAATCTTGATAAATAAACTATTATTTGAATTGAATTTCCTTTATGATGCAGCTCTATCATATGTATATATTAATATAATTCCCAACTCAGAGAAACCAATACTTTCGGAGATATAATTTGTCTGTTTGAACTAGAGCGCCAGAAAGCTCCTGTCCACAGGGCTTGAACCCATTTTTACATAACCTCCCACAACTTCGACGATTTTGTCTTTTTTTCTCAACTATCCTTTTAAGATGTTAATATACACTCCAATATATTTCCTGTAGATATCTCAGTTTTCACGAAAGAAAAATTCCCATTGATTTTAAGTTTCAAAGATATTGTTACAAATTGGCCACTGTTCCTGCTCGAATGGAACAGTGGCCATTACGATAAAGGTACAATGGACGTAGAAGAAAATAATGTATCTAACTGAGTTAACAGCCGGATATATTACAAAAATATTTATTTATCAAAAGTTTAACTGCATTTATATAAAATAAATCAAATCACCTGAAAAAAACTGAAGAACGAATATAAAATAAACTGAACCCTGAAAATAAAGATAGTTTCCGGAACAAAATGAAATTTTGACGAGCAATAAAATGTTAACAAATATTGTACATAGATAAATGTATAGAAAATACGTAGAAACCTGCTGTTCTTTCTGTGCCTGCTATGTTTGTCGGTTTCGGTACCTGCACTGAGGGATGGCCACTGTACATAAGTCACACTCTTCGGATAAAATATAACGACAAATAATATCATCATTTTCGATCTAAAATATGGACGTCAAATATTTTACAAAAGATACATTAATACGCCAAAAGTATTACTTCATAAAAATATGCATTGAATATTAAAAAAAAGTAACTTTACGTACCTATGATATCTTACTCCAGCACTTCAACTTTAGGTTATGTGTACTACAGATCACAAACGTTATAGAAGCGACATAATTCATGGTGGAGAAATCTGTAAGAGAGCTAAAGATTTTTTTACGAGAAATCAGTAGTTTTAAATCTGACCGTTAAATAAATATTAGTAAGTGGCCAGTGTTCCTGCATGGCCACTGTACCAGACTCTCCCCTACTATATTTCCAATCGATCGGATCTGTATCTTTGAAATATTGGGAAAATAAAATGTGACTTAAACGCTCGTGCGCAATTTCAGCGAAATCTGACAGATAGTTTCTGAAATATAGAATTTTGTAAGAAAATCTTCAATTTTTTTATAGTTATACGATCCTCACGTAATTTCGCAAAAATTTGTGCGTCGGCATTCTACAACTAATAATTAAGAACTTTCAATTCGACCAGGTCTGTAATTATTGAGTTATTGAGGAAATGATAACAACATTTCAGATGGGCACAATTCCGAAACCGTTTGGAGGCTATGCCATTATCAAACTTAGCCGTCGAATTAGGATGCGCTAACTACCCTGAAAACTGCAAATTGCTGTCTCTTTCCGTTCGAAAGTTATCGTTATTGCCAGGCAGAATTGAATTTCACATCGAATTCTTTATCAGTGAAAAATTACAGACATTAGGGCAATACGATAGCACGCTGTTTCCAAGAACATGAGCGCAAAGAAGAATAATATTAATAAAACGAGGGTTGGACTGAAAAATTTTGTTTTATCAATTCATACTGGCCATTCAATGGAAGTTTTGGCTTCAATTCCCCTGAAAAGGTCGTTCAAAGAATGGAAAACATCATTCATGTTTGCTTTATTCCCAGTATTTTCACGGCTCGGCCAATAGTCTGAAGAGTCTAAACCTTTTAATCCTTCTTTTTCAGAGCATAAGAGATAGAGCCAGAGGGATTTCATCACAACGAAAATACCACAAAATATTTTACGAAAGGGGACTAATTACTACAACGTAATAATACAATTTTTTTCATCTGAGTAGCGGGGCATTATTCTACCAGTCGACTTAATTTTCGCAATCGCTCCCCACGGTAAAAATCTTCCATTTTCCCAGAGTAAATAGGCTTTATTAAAGGTTTAATTAGAAAAATTGCTGATATTATTTTATGAAGAAAGCCCTTAAAATCCATTAGGGCCTTAACAGAGCCATTAAATTTCTTAAAACCCTTTTTATAAATGCGGCAAATACACTTCGGCTAATGAAAACGGGCTGTAATAAATCGACACAGAAACACCGGAAAGCAGTGGAGATATCCAGCGAAAAATCCTAATGTGTTTTGGGGTTATGAATGGAGCCGAAGATGCCCTCGTTATACGGACCGTACCTACTTTTCTGCTTATGAAACTCGAGATCTAGAGAAATACGTGGCATTTTTCATATGGGCCTTAATCCGGAGGACAGTCTGAGAGTGCGTGAAATAGGAGACATTAACTTAGAGCATTATATTAGGAGTGGATTCAAAGAGATAACGGAAGACTTTTTCCGCAACGGATCTTACGATTAACGTTCATCAATTCCAAGTTTCAAGGAAAAACTTCCTGATAAGAATTTCAACAGCGATGGAATCATTTCAAAGCATCCCAATTATTAAGCAATCATTAAAGGAAACTTTGAGAGGTGAATTCGTCTCCGAATGGTTCATTTCTGTGTTTTTTCTTCCAAACTCTGAAAAATATCTCTGAAATAAAAATTTTTGTTATTTCGAAGTTGATTCTGCGTTAGAAAGAATAGAGATTTGTCGGAATTTATATATAAAATAATGTTGTGTAATAAAAAATAGAGTAATAACATCAACGACAAAACAACTATTCTGTATAGCTTTGGAGACTAAATCAAACACCAACTGAAAATCTTCAGAATAATTTTTTTTGATGATTATTCTGATAGTCTTTGAAGAAATATTCCCACTTCACCTAGATCTCTTACTTCGTGTTCTGAACCGAAATATAAGACTCTTCTAAGAATTTCGGAACAAGCTGCTGAGATTTATCTCACTTCGCTCACATTTCGGAATACACATTACGTCTATCTTCAACAAATTCAACCAAATATGGTCAATTCAAATTGAGCAATTCGCAAACTTCTTTTGTCTGTTCAACAAAATACAAGTCGACTCCTTAAGTTTCCTTTCCATCAGACTGTCATCAGAATCTTTATTCACCCCAATCCATCATGTGATCCCCATTGATTATACATACATGTTCTGCTATTTTTTATTTTTGTATGTGTCTATTCCTATGTTCCGACTTCCTTAATTCTAGTGGCCTCGATATTTCTCCTATATACGATTTAATACAAATACAAGGAACATTTTACAGGGTGAGAAGTTGATTAGTACATTATTGTCAACCATAGATTCCTCTCATAAAAAAAACCCTTTATTCATTTACCAGTTTGCCAGATTTGGCTCAGATGAAAAGTTACAAGCGTTTAAAAATTTCTCAATAAGCTAATACACTCCTGCATATAAATCATGTTTGACTTTGATGGTGTACACAATAAGGTAAGACAATGTGCCTTACAGCTTGATTCGAGGATTATAAAGTTCAGAATCGGATCCATAATATTAGTGAAATTTCTGATCTTGTAATCGATGGTTAATATCTCGATAATTGTGCATTTAAAGAATAAATATGGTGAATAATTTTATTTTCTGGAATGATTGAACATACTTTTTATGACTCAAGATCAACTAGAAAACCAGTGGAAGTAGAAACAAACTCCGAATTGATGAATATGTGTCATAGTTATAGAAAACTTTCCCTAAAATTCATTTCAAAGAAAAACTAATTTTTTGCAAGGAGTTTTCCTGCTGCGCTATAACATAAGGTTTTGTTTCTTCGTATGGAAATAATAGTTTATAAAGACTTTGAAAGAATCAGCATTTTTTTCCCTTCCAAAAATATAAAATATCATATAGTCATTATATATATACAGGGTGAGTCTTTGACCAATGCATTAATTTCAACCAAAGATTCCTCTCATCAAATGAAACACTTTTTTCATTTAACATTTTTCCAAATTCAGCTCAGGTAAAAAGATACAGGCTGTTGAATTTTGAAAAAAAAAACAGTTTTTATTTTGTAGCTTTGACATCCTTTTTTGGAATGAAATGAATGTTGGCGTAAAGTTTCCTATAACTATGATACATATTTACCTAATATTAGTAATTTTCTACTTCTACTGGTTTTCTAGTTATGGACTCGTGGATTCATAAAACTAAACGAAATTAGCATAAAGAAAGCATATAAAATTTTTCTTGAGTCATTTCAAGAATATTCCATTGTTTTAGAACATTATATTATTCTTCATCATTTCTCCTTAAACGCACCGTTTTCGAGATATTCTTCATTGAATGTTTTAAAATGGAAATCTCCAGAAATTTCACTAATTTTATGGATCCGTCCCTGAGCGTTGGAATCCCGAATCAAGCTGTAAACCACGTTACCATGCCTTATTCTCGTCCGCCAACAATGTCATAGATAATTTATATGCGGGAGTGTATTAGCACATTGTGAAATCTTTAAACGCTTGTAACTTTTTACCTGAGCCGAATCTGAAAAAATGGTAAATGAAAAAAGTGTTTCATTTGATGAGAGGAATCTTTGGTTAAAATTAATGCAGTGGTCAAAGACTCACCCTGTATAGTATAAATTATTATTTGGGTGAAAAATTAGCGCACTGGTACGACAGCGCTAAAACTGTGCTTGACACAAAGAGGAATTTTGGTTCATGAACCCGAGCTAGGATTTCAAAGATTGCAGAATGCTACAAATTATATTCATTCACATTCCATAGATATTTCGTATTTATTCAATGGCAGCCGAAACCGAATAATGGAATTATTGCCGGAACATTTAAAATATTGGAGGTGTAATCCTAATGGAGGCTTGGAATTCCTTAACTCGATATCCCTAGGGTCCGTTTATTACACCTTAAGCGAGGGCGTATAGCTCTGAAGTTCATGTTCTGGTTTCAATTTTCCACAGTGGCGGATTTGGGGTTCTGGTATTAGTGTTATCCTGAACTCAACGCTATGCCCTGATACCATCTTGAATATTTCATTGTAGATCTAAATCCATGCTCCACCTTACCTTCTCGTTCATATTGCTTTGGAACGAATGGATATTCCATGCAAATATGGGATTAATGTAACTCAGGTCTAACTATTATGAATTCGCGAAAGTAAAGGGAGACAATGCTATAATAGTATAAACCCAGAATCACCGCGTTTTATGAACCAATGTATTGAAGAAAACATAGGTATACAGGGTGAGTCTTTGACCACTGCATTAATTTTAACCAAAGATTCCTCTCATCAAATGAAACACTTTTTTCATTTACCATTTTTCCAGATTCGGCTCAGGTAAAAAGTTACAAGCGTTTAAAGATTTCACAATGTGCTAATACACTCCTGCATATAAATTATCTATGACATTGTGGGCGGACGAGAATAAGGCATGGTAACGTGGTTTACAGCTTGATTAGGGATTCCAACACTCAGGGACGGATATGCTTTCTTTATGCTAATTTCGTTTAGTTTTATGAATCCACGAGTCCATAACTAGAAAACCAGTAGAAAATAACTAATATTTGGAAAATATGTATCATAGTTATAGGAACATTTACGCCAACATTCATTTTATTCGAAAAAAGGATGTCAAAGCTACAAAATAAAAACTGATTTTTTTTCAAAAATTCAACAGTCTGTATCTTTATACCTGAGCTGAATTTGGGAAAATGTTAAATGAACCAAGTGTTTCATTTGATGAGAGGAATCTTTGGTTAAAATTAATGCAGTGGTCATAGAACCTACAAATTCTATTTTGATTTACATAGTTATGTGGGATTGGTAATTTCAGGCGATTTGAATAATTGTACAGGGTAATTCGAGTAATCATTAATTGAGGTGTGTTTTTAAGGAATTACCTTTAATAACAGATCTCACGCCTATCAAAATATGTAGAGACGAGATGGAAAATGACATTGAAAAAAATTGGTTTAGGCATTGACGTGAAGTCATGAGCTTTTGCGCACATGTTCCTTACTATGTATTCACCTCTATTGGACACTCTTAATCGAATGTAGCATCGCTATTTGCCGTTTTTCAGCTTTTATAAGATATGAATACATTTCATACCATTTTAATGACAGACTTGAGTAATGAAAGAATCGTCTATGATCACAGAATTTCTAATTCTGACATATGTATTGTATTGGAATTGAAATTCGTTGAATATCTAATAATATACGAATAATCTTACGCCTCAAATAACAATACGATATTAACAAAATTAATCGAAAATGAGCATTCTACAAGTAATTACCGAGTTCGAATTGGATCAGATTTGTATATTTTGATATATAGACGAAATAACAATAAAAATTCAGATGAATATACCGACAAAACCGTTTGGCCCATTATTCCAATTAACCAACCTAACTGTCGCATTCGGATGCACAACCTACCCTGGAAATTGAAAGTTACTATCTCTTTCCATTCTCATTGTGAGATAAATAATATCATTTAATATATTTTTTTTATTTTCTAGTGGTACGTTACTCACAAATTTCACATAAGTTTTTATGTCGATTTTCTACAAATATTAACAAGTTTCAATTCGATCGGGTCTGTATGCTTTTTGAGTTATCGAGAAAATAATATGGGTATAAATCCGAAACCGTTGGACCGATTATGCCCAACAACGAACTCAAATCTCCCATTTTGATGAGCAACTTACCCTGAAAATTGCTAATCCCTATCTCTTTCCGCTCGAAAGTTATCGAAGATACGCTCACCCATCCAGCTACTGAACTCACCCAAGGCTGCTCAGATCACCAACAATATAGATCCGTCGTTTTGAAACTTGGACCTACGCTGTAGAGTTAAGTTTTGAAGGCTCTCACATAATTTCGGCGATGTCTCACAAATAGTTTCTGATATATAGAGTTTTGTTTCAATGATTTTCAAAGATTTTTTAAAATTTTTTAGTGATACGATCCTCACCGAATTTCGCAAGAATTTTTGCGGCAGTATTCTATAACTAACTATCATGCTCAAATGTCGCATTCAGATGCGCAACCTATCCTAAAACTTGCAAGTCTCTATCAGGTTCCTTTCTCAGGTTATCATGAGGTAAATAATTTTTTTTAAATTTTCTAGAAAGGTATACGATTCTACCAAAATTGTACACGCTTCTTGGTGTCAGTATTCCACAACAATATACCATGTTTCAATTCGATGAGATCTGTATTGGTTGATGATAAAATTATTACTCGGAAACCGTTCGTCGGATTATGCTCATTAACGAACTTGTCCGTCGTATTTGGACACGCCACCTAACCTGAAAATTTCAAGTCTCTATATTTTTCCGTTCCCAAGGTGACGGCTGGATGGCAGACCAGATGGAATCAAATTTGACCTCGAATTCTACATCAGTGAGTCGAACCTAATCATTTGAGACAATTTTTGGCAAACAATTAAAACAGATATTCGGGCAGTTCAGAAAAATTCTGCAAAGATTTTTAGATCAAAAATTGTTTGATATCTGTTCAAGAAGTCCTAAATGAACTCTTTCACTACCTGAAAAAAACGACGAAGGTCCGGATGGAATCCCCCCCCGTATTTTTGAAGCGCTGTAGAGAATGTTTGTCCTACCCTTTATGTCATCTCTTCAATCTTTCCCTGGGTTCTGGATTGTTTCCGCATCAATGGAAATCAAATTTTATAATACCGATATTCAAATCAGATGATAAGAACGACGTTGAAAATTATAGACCTATTTGCAAATCCTCCTACATACCAAAGTTATCAGACACCTTGATTGCTAATAAAATTTCACATCTGTTCAAACATATCTATCTAGACGAACAACACGGTTTCATTCCCAAAAGATCAGTGACCACCAACTTGCTGACATATTCAGATTTTATATTACAATTCATGAAAAACGGAAAACAAGTAGACCCAATTTACACCAATTTCAGAAAGGCATTCGATACAGTTGCTCAGTGGCTACTAATTGCTAAACTCAGGTCATTAGGCATTGGTTCACCATTCATTGATTGGCTGGCGAATCGCATAAACGGGATAAGATTGAACGTGCTCTTACTCGGTGTATATTCTGATGAATTTATTATGGAATCAGGTATACTTCAGGGCTTGCCTTTATCTTCATAATTGTTCCTTGTTCCTAATAGTTACAAATCTCAACACTCACGGGGAGAAAGGGTTTTTTGCTGAGGTTTTTCCCTAAGCTCTTGTATCATACGCAGAATTGTATGGTACCCCGTTACACCAACCTATGCAAACACATATGAAACTCTCAGTCAAAAGAATATATATACAGGGTGGTCCAGATATTAACCAAGAAATTTTAACCACGTATTCTACATAAAAAATAAGCGCTAGTTTGTCATATAAACATATGTCGAGAAATGTTTCCTCTCCGAGATACAGGGTGTTAAAATTACTAGAAAAAAAAAGTTTTTTTTTTCCTTTACTTCGAACATCTTCTTTAAATTCGTATTTGAGTGTGGCTATTGAGGCTTATTTTTTCGTAACAACACATTTTTTACAGAGATAGTCTTATTATTACGAGTATAATTATTATGTACTTTACCAAATTTTAGCGATTTGCTCATGCATGAGAGTGTTTAATTTTTTTACGTGGAAACGGTGCCTCGTACGTCAAAATGTCAGGAGAATGAATTTTCTTCAAATTAAATAGGGATTTCAAGAATAAATTTTATCGTTGGCAAAACCAGTGGAGTATCATTTTTTTGTCTAAAAATATTCAGTCTCGATGCAGTACGGACACCACTGGTGAAATAAAAAAAAATATTTTATTCAAAAAGTGCCTCTTGATCCTTAAAACCTCTGTCCCAAATTTCATAAAAATATTTTAAGAAGTGTAAAAGTAATTAATAAAAAGCCTTTTTTTCTATAATTTTAACACCCTGTATCTCAGAGAGAAAGCATTTCTCGACATATATTTCTATGACAAACTAGGGCTTATTTTTGACGTAGAATACGTGGTTAAGGTTTCTTGGTTACGATCTGGACCACCCTGTATATATACCGTAACCGGGGGTTACTCTGAACACAAGGGGTTACTTTGAACAGATACGTTGTAAAATCAAAAATCCTCATAGCAGGCTTAGTTCACAAGCTAGCGACATCTAGTTGGTACTCAACATTCAATGATCACATGTAGACGGCGCTGCGATCGCGAAACGTTGTCAGGTTGGCTAACCTGTGCCGCTGCGCGCCTATTTATCGGAATGGTGAAATCAGCCGTTCTGAAAACAATCCTCAAACCTCCTCTGCCGCAGTGATCGCGTTGTGAAATAACGTTTCAGGTGAGTTATATATTTGTTATCAATCTATTGGCAGCATTTTATTTATTGTTTCATATCTCTAACTCATTTCGTTGATTTTATATGGCTAATCGAGTAAAAAACAGGAACTTTGAGGGGTTACTTTGAACATCGCGCTTTCGTCTACTTTTTGTTCATGAGGGGCAAGCCAACATGCCGCGAACTTATATTCGCAAGTTGGGAGCCGATGTATCGAAATTATTCACCAGAAATCCTTGCGAAGGCAGTAGAAAAGTGTTTAGCTGGAAAATCAACCATCAGGGCTGCTTCTACTGACTTATTTTTTTTTCTGTTTAGGTAGGTACAATCCATTGTTGTTCCTAGTTACGAATATTTTCTTGTTTTAGATTCAACATTCCCACTGGAACGAATTGCATGTACATGAAGGTGGCGAAGACAAACGCAGCAGCTGCTAACCTCTCAATGTAGCGAAATCGCCAGGACGACCGTATTTTCAGCTGAAGAGGAAAAACTTCTGTTCGCGCACATAGCGGCTTCCCAATTCCAATGCTCCATGAGAGATGTAAATGTTTTCAATAAAGTTATAATTTTTATTTGTGCATTCTTGAGTAAACTCAGCGAAAAAAACTGAATTTACAATTTTAGGAGCATTTCGATGAAAAAAGAAACATTGCCAGGGGTTCACGAGCTAAACCGTGAAGGAAAACCTAATTATCGACATTATTCTTTTCAAAACTCATACTTGCATATTCAAGGGGTTTCTATGAACAGGGCGCCCGAAACTGGCGTTTTCTACGGTAAACGCACTCTTGTTCAAAGTAACCCCTTCTTAAGGGGTTAATTCTGAACAACAAAAAACATGCCCCCACCAACTTCTATTGAAGATAATCGAGTCGTACAAACGGGAAAAAAAAGCTGAGATGATAAGCCATCGATTGGTTAAAAATTTTCAAATATCTGCAGAAATGTTTGTGCTGCAGTGAAATTGATGCAAAACTTGTTCAAAGTAACCCCCGGCTACGGTATATATTAATGACATAGGACGATCTATAAGATTCAGTATGTTCTTGTTCTTCGCGGACGATCTTAAACTTTTCCATCGAATAACATCAGTAGATGAATGTGAACTACTTCAGCTAGATATAGATGCAATGTTAGAGTGGTGTTCAGAGAACGAAATGGAACTCAACATAGACAAGTGTCAGGTAATGAGATTCAGTAGATTGAAGTCGCCATTTGTTCATAGTTATCACATAAACCAGACTTTTCTGAGGGTATTAAAAAATATAAACGCTGTTGGCGTTTATTTCAACCAAAATATGAATTTCATTTACCACATACAATACATCACAAATAAGGCGTTTAACATGCTCGGTTTCATCAAGAGAACCAAGAGATGTTTCAATGACTTGAATGTTATGAAAACCGTGTATTGTACCAATGTACGGAGTAGTTTGGAATTTTCCACCGTCGTTTGGTCACCTTCTTATGCTGTGCATATTCAGAATATTGAACGTGTCCAGAGAAAGTTTCTTAAATGGGCTGCATTTAAATTAGGTTTGCTGCCATCAAGCAAGAATTATGATATCGTCCAAACTAGAACCAAACTAAGATCGTTATAAATGAGAAGATTGAACTTCGATATTATGTTCATTTTTAAACTCGTAAATAACTACACTGATTGCAAATATCTCTTAGAGAAAATAGGAATTAATTGCAGGTCTGCATTGTTGAGATCGAGGGAAGCTTTTTACATAAGATTCAATCCCACAAATTATACAGTGAATAACCCCATCGATAGAGCACAGCGGTCAGCAAATGCTTGTGAATTAGATTTATTTTCGGTATCAATTTTTTTACGCAAACGCTACTTCGATTCGGAGATCTCAAATTGATAGCTGATCGTTAATAATGCTATTCTAATACAATTTTTTTTTGTATTTTTAAACATTTTACTTTGCTTTATATAATATTATTACTGATTCATTGTTGAATTTTCAAGTAGTGTTTTTGTTATTGTTATTATTCTACTAAAAAATGTAAACTGGCATGTCCGCATGAACAAATAAATAAATAAATAAATAAATAAAATTCAATGACGTTAATTAAGTTTTCTACGTACCGATATTTTATCAGATATCGGTATGGAAGTTTTCTTTCAAATGGGACACTCCGTATATTTTGCGTATTTCGATAGACCTTGAAATATCCATTTCCAAACTATAGAACACTTAATATTCTTCTGAAATAATCGAATTTCAACATTTAGATAAGAAGGCTTTGGAGGATGCGATGATTAATGATATAATGCAAATTATAGTTGTCTAACGATTATTCAAACGGTAAAAGCTCTCTTCAGTTCGCAACTTCTGTTCAAATTTTGAATCTGCAATGAAATTCGAAAATATGGAAAATATCAGGTATGCTAAATTTTTGAAATTTTAATTTCAAGACCTATCGAGATATGCAAAAATATATAGGGTGTCCCATTTGGGAAACATTTTTTTTTGCCGATATCAGATAATATATCAGTCTCCAGAATATTTAATTAACCTCATTGAATTCTACGTAAAAAGTAGCTACGATAATGTTTGTACAGAAATGGAAAATTCTGTACCGTGTGACGGAGATAATGACATGCGGTTTTCACTAATGAGTTTCTCATGAATATTGGGCCTAAGAAACCTATATCAGTTTTCGTCAAGTTCAGAAATAGGATTTTTCCTTCAAAAGTGTCCAATCTGGCCCACCCTTTACAGTTATTCGTAGACCAGTCTGTATAGGTTTCTGGTTTCAGCTCATCTTCAAGTATGAATAGAATAAACTTATAATAATGCAATTTATATATAGAAGGAGTGGAGATAGGTGAAGGTTCAGTTGATCATTATTGATAGGTATACTCCATTCACTTTAAAACAGTCTTCTGGTTGGCCATGAAAATTTGACATATTTCACCGTGAATATTTCGAAAATGTTAGGTTAAAGTCATTTTCCTGTCAGATAACTGCGCAATGTTGTCCTCTCTTCATAGAGTTCATAGTAATTACGTATTTTTTACAATTTCAATTTATTTCGAAAAATAATGAATTTAAGAGGATATTATGTGACTTCAATAATTCCAAAGAGTTGGCGACTGGTGGAGAAAATGTTTCCTCTGTTGTTACTGGAAAATTTTCACGAATATAAACTTGTTGAAAGATTCAGCTATACTATTTTCTTGTACGGAAATCAAGAATCAAGTGTTGAAATGTTATTGAAAAATAATGGATAGAGTAGTTCGTTACTTTGTGACAGTTCATTTGAAAAGAGAATAAAAGTACCTGAATAACCCCGCAAGAAAACTTCTGAACGAAGAGACGTACCTATCGAATTCCCCACTTATCTAAATTCTCAAGAAATAAGCCTGCAGGAGACATTGAAATACCTTGTTGATTGTTGCATAACTTGAAATATACGAAATCGTTAAAGGATACTGTGGGAGGTATATTTATCACTGAATGGTTTATTTCTGGGTTTTCTTTCCCGAACTCTGAAAAATATCTATAAAAAAAAAATTTTTTATTTTGTGATTTGCTTCTGCGTAAAAAACACAAGATATTTGTCAGACGCAATCAATCGAACAAATAATAACGAAACAACATCAACGAAGAAACAACTATATCGTAACGTTTCGGAGTCTATATCAGACTCCTTCTTCAGACGCTCAACGAAAAAATCTTCAGAATTATTTTGTTGAATGTTATTCTGAGAGTCGAGAATTGTCACATTGTGACAATTCTCGAATCTCAGGAAACTGTAGATATCTTTCATAGACAAATTAATATCAGCTTTATCACGGTGTTCTTGAAAATAAGAATGGCACTATAAAATAATCTGCGTATCCGTCCAATTCTAACACTGAGATTGGTTGCTGTGGCGTCAAAAAGTTCCGCTCATTCAAAATGTTCAATTTTGGGTACAACTCAGCATCACTTTTCACCCCTCTCATTACATTTCGGGTATTAACTACACCCTCTTCTTTTGACAATATTTTCTGACCGCATCGCGCGAGAAATAATTATGTTAATGAAAGTCATGATCATCACTCACCGAGCAGAGATAAAAATAACAATGGCTGGCAAAAGTCTATTTTAATTAAAAACATCTCCTCGGGCTCGCTTCTGGCCCCGTATTCTTCCGATTTCCTCATTTTCCGGGACCGGGAAAAATCTATCGTTATCATAATAAAGATTAAAAGGTTCCTTAGAACGATGTCATTGTACCGTTCAACACAAAGAAAATTGCTCACTTAACTTAATGCAATGTAATTTCTGATGGAGCTCTGTGTGCTTTCGACCGAGTTCGATAATCTTATCTGGTATTTCTAGAAATAGAGGCGGGGATAATAGTTGCTGAGGGGAGGGGAGGAACGTTATTGCGATAACTAAGAATATTAAAGTGGAATTAAGGGATGATTCTCGTCTAATCGGAATGGATGCTGTGGTGAAGTTAGGTTAGTACTTTTGTTCAACCGAATGGAAGCCATAATATGACGCACCTATAAGATAATCATATTTTGGCGATTATTTAACTTTACATACAGGGTGAATCTTCAAGTTTTACATTAATTTTAACCATAGATTTCTCTTATCAATTAATTCATTCTTGCAGATTTAGTTCAGGTAAATAGATATAGGCTGTTGAAATTACACAAAATAATAAGTTTTTCTTAGGTAGCTCTGCCATGGATATTCAAGATGAAATGAATTTTTGACAGAAGTTTTCTATGACTATGACACATATTCTTTAATGAACTTTTTTTTCCTACTGCCGCTGGATTCCTAGTAATAGACTCATGGATTCATAAAACTAGTTCGCCTCCACGTGGTGCACCCTGGGTAACGCTAAAGAACTAGAACCAACTGGCAGTCAAACTATCACTCTCGGGTGATCTCCTGACTACTATTTACACACTGTACCGTATATATGTATATACGTATATGTATATATATATATATATATATATATATATATATATATATATATATATATATCCCGACATCATTTCAGCGTCATTACATGATACTGACATCTTTGCGTCCCCTTGAAATCGAAGTGTATATCGACGTATGTTAGGTAGACTATCTCCGTATACACCTCACGATCATTTTGCGAGTCTCAGATCTCAATATACTTGAAAACTGGGGGAGAAAATTTTCTTGTCAACGGTACAATGAACCTTGCGTCCTTAAAAAATACCGTAGTTTCTGCGTCCGTATATTTATTTGCCGATATTTCGATCATTTCTGCGTCATTCGTTTTATATACACGTCAACCATTCGGACATTGCTGCACAGGCTGTGTTGCCAAATGTATGAGGGTTTTTTTTATGAAGGAATAGACTGATTGGCCTTGACATTCCATTCGATGTGAACGCAGACCTGACCCACACAGATGTTACATTCAACGGATTTTCGCCCCTCTTGATAAGGAAGAAAACATATTGAGTACGGGAATTTTCGATAGGAATTTCTTCTGCGTGTTCGTTGCCTTAATTATATCGAATAGATGAATTAATAGAATAAGATGAGACCTAAAAAAAAATTTGGTTGAACAAATTGTAATATGATATTTTAATCTTGTGATAGCACAATAATTAAATGTAACGTCTTCCCTTTGTGTTAAGATACTTAGTTTCCTTGGACTAATTTTAGATGGATTATTCTGTTGTTCTGAGAAGTACTTGATTGCAGAGAGTTGATAATGAATAGCAATAATCAATAATAATATAATGCATTGCTTATTATTCGTAATATTATTATTCTCTAGCAAAAGACCGAATCAGCAGAATGACTAATTATTTGAATAAGATTGCATAAAAATTTTCTGTTTAGCAGTTGGTGACTTTTAATTCGACTTTAACTTTTTAACTTAAGGTTATACTATTTCAATAACAGATATGATTTTTTTTAAATGGCACCCTATATTTTATGAATGCCAAAAATGGAATTTACAATTAGTTTCACTTTCAAACATCACTCTAAGTTATGCAACTTTTTCAATTAGTTAAAAAACGGTTGATTTCAAATTGTCTATAATGCATAGCCATAATTTAAATTTCGTTGAAATGAAATTCATTATTCCTAATATTTATTTTATGTTCGAATCGAGCTACTTATGAAAATGCCCTCGTTTCTAACCACACATTATTTATGTATGAAAAACTGCATATTAGTGGAAATATAAATTCTGATTCAGTGGAGTGTTAGTATTGAGTTGAAAGAGGTTCTAGTAAAGTACCGAAACGGAAGAATAACTAAGAGTTATTCACATAAGAGTATGAAATGAAGGAGTGCTAAAACAGATCCTTGAGGGATGGGGTTCATTATTCGAAATTCTAAAGTTATAATTATTATCATCATCAACAAAAACACGATGTCTTCTATCCGGCAAAATATTTTTCGAAAGACGATTCATGTTTCCACACTTCAAAAGCGTATACAGTTTAGGTGCTTAACCATCTTTCTACACAGCAGAAGATTATTCTATAAAAATTATATCTATTTTCAATTTCTTGTTTAAACCTGATTTGATAAAGATTTTAAAACTGAGAACTTGTTATTTCAATTTTTCCCGAAACCGCCTTGGCAATTTTGAAGAACAAGATCCTGCAACTACAAAGCGTGTAGATGGCAAGATAATACATAACAAGAATTACGAAGTAATATTATTACCGAATTTTTAGAGCAATGCAAGAATATTTGAAACTTAAATCCTATTATTTATTGAACTAAAAACCTCAGAAAAAATTGCAATATTTCACCTTCATAAATCACACCATACCTTGAGTAGATAGTCAGTATGGTGACAAATGACAGGATATTCGTGTATTCTTTATGAACAAACACTGATCAGGGATAGATGCAAGAGATGAATAACTGTAATTTATGCAATGGAGAAATTTTGTAAAACAAGTGCCAGGTGCTCTTTCTAGGAGTTGCCTTGCAGGTCCCAACATCAACTTAAATTTTTCGCTCTATTCATTTCTGGTATGAAAAATATGGCATGTAATGTAAACAAACATATTTCACCTTATCTTCGAGCCCGATATCAAGGTGAATATTAAATTGATCTCCTCTATGGAAACTAGGGTTTGAAACATTTTTCTCAAAAATGCTCATCAGTCAACCCTTCTGGGATTGCTCTACTTGCTACTTTCTATTGAATGGTAAAACGGATCGAAGACTTTGATTCAATCTGCCAAATATATTTTGGTTCGAAGTATAACAAGGGACGAAAGAACTAAACAGATTCATGTAGACTTATGGGACTGTATCGATGTACATTGGCAGAAAATATTCCGAGAAAATCAATAGCTACAGCGTGCGAATTGACTTTCTCCTCTCAGGTCAGACAGAAATTGTATAACTCAAAATTCCTGTTGTGGGAATTATGGTACGCTTATGTTTTTTGAATATTTGTGATTCGATTATTTTATTCATTAAGACCAATAGGAACCGTTCCAAGTCTTACAGAGTTCCTGCCATTGGTGGAAGAAAGATAACTAACTAACTCTGTTTAGGCCTAGTAAGCTCGAGGAAATATCCCTTTAATTAACATACTATTTTTCTTTTTTTCACCATTGAGGACGAATTATACTGCGCTTACAGCCAGCATTGACACTATCAGGCATTAAAAGTAAAACTCCTTTGTTTCTCTCTAAGAACTCTATTTTTTAATGGACAGGGATAGGTGTAATACCAGCAGTGATAAGTCAATGAAAAGATGCAGAAGTGATTTTCTATTTATTTGTTTTGAAAATTATATGTATGTTTTCATAGTATATTCCAGAAAATTTAATTTAATACAATAGTCGAAGTCGATAAAAGATTTTTACATGATATATTTGGCACATTAGAAAATTTATGCTACTAGTGGTAATTCACGAAGAAGGACGAAATTTTTGCACTTATTCACTCTATTTAGTTTTCACATTGTTACTCTCAAAATTCTATTTAAGGAAAATACTCCTTATTTATCATTGAATTTGCAATAATTTGGGTTTAATTAGAATTCTATGAGTCGAATAGATGATGATGAGATATGGCACTCACCGTTAAGCTGATCTTTTCCTGAAAGAATTTTTTTCTCGTCGTTTTTCATTGCTCCATATTCATTTAGCTTCATTTGGAGTACCAATTTAAGCAAATAGTACATTTGGTTCTCTCATGATCGTAAGAAGGCTTAACTTATAAGGAAAAATATGAGAGAATAGTTTGGGTTGGTTCTTAAAAATAAAAATAGCAGTTTTGCATAAAGTTGGTATTTTTGAGAAACCTCATGTGCTTTCTGCATGAATTAGTACTCATATTGGAGCCGACTGCGTTGATATTCGAAAGTGAATCACGACGATAAAAGCTAAAGCTTTTGGAAGAAATCAGCCAAATAGCAAATACCTTCTGTTATTATCATTTGGACTTTTTTCAAATGACCATTGTTTATGTATATTGAATGGAGTGCAAAACTTTTTTCGTTAATTCCACAAAAAGCACAGAAAATTTAGTTATTGCTCTTCAAGTGCCACTTACAAAAATTCAGATTTACTTGCACTTTTGCTGAGTTAGTAATTTTTGTGACGGTTTTGACTGACTTATGTTGGGTTTCACGAAGCTTCGATTAGCTTAATCGTGGATTTATTTCGATGGTTGTATCAAAAATGAACTGAATATCGACATAGAATCGCACTAATTTGGCAATTAAGAGCTGTCAAACCTTCGTGAAACCCAACGTAAGAGTGCTATTATGCAGCTTACTGACTAATTCACATTGTAATAATTCATGATTATCAATTTTGCTTGGTTTTAATTTATTCAGTCATGTTGAAACAAGTATTCCCGTGAATTTTTCACAATTAAGCTAACTTATTTATAAAAATCCTCAACATAATAAATGTTGTTTGATGATTCAGAACATAACATGATGAATCTGAAAATAATTATTCGATCTTAAAGTGTACTGAAGCTACGTTATGTGAGAATTTGAAATTATCATTAGGCTCCATTATAAATGCTAAGGTACCTGAATCGTAGGAAGTCGAATTTTTGTGACCTTGAAGGTCGAATACTGCTTCAAAATGAAACACGTAAACAACTCACATCTGGAAATCATTGAAGGACGCAGAAATATCGGTTTGATGGTTATCGATATACGGAACAGTGTTGCCGGTTTTATTGACGCATGAATGTCGGGATGGTGTAATAGTAATATACATTTCGAATATACACTTCCCGACTGCAGCGCCACGAGTGGAGACAACACGAACTACGGTATTCAAAAAAAGTACACGATACCGCCATTGGGACGTCATCGCCGTATTACAATGAAACGAACGAGGACGTTATAATAAAGCGTTTAGCATTGACTTGCATTTCTGCGTCCGTATACAGACGCAGCAATGCGGTGGACGCAGAATTACATGTAAAAAACATAATGTATGGACGCAGAATTACAGGAGGGCTATAAATATATATATATATATATATATATATATATATATATATATATATATATATATATATATATATATATATATATTCTTTTTACTGAGAGCTGTATATGTGTTAGCAGAGGTTGGTGTAACGGGGTACCATACAATTCGACGTATGATACAAGAGCTTAGGGAAAAACCGCAGCAAAAAAACCCTGTCTCCCCGTGAGTGTCGTGATTTGTAACTATTGTTCACAAAATTTACTGCAATTTAAAAATATTGATAGGCATTTATTTCTTCAATATGGACTCCTTCGTCAAAAAACGGAGAGGTTTCTCCAAGGTACCCGAAACTCCTGAAAAATGAAAAGACAAGAGGAGAAGAACGAACAAATTATAAATACTACATAACCTTTCAAAAGTCTCCTCTCACAAATATAATTCTCTGTAGGCGCATGGGTTCTCTTGGAGAAGAATCACCTCCGCTAGTTTTCAAAAATATTCCTTCTTGTTCAGAAATCCCTTCAATATTTGAATTCGAAAAGGAAAATGTACCGAATGATACCGAACGATGCAGATTGAATCACAGAACGGCGCTTCTCAGCGCCAACCGACCAGGGGCCCTATTCTCGACCATTCGCAATTTGCACGATCGTTCGCATCTCTATAGCAATATATAGCATATGCGACCGATCGTTAAAATTGCGAATGGTCGAGAATAGACCCCCAGATATCTGGGACCATCTGTCCGGATATGCCAGCTGAACATAGAAGGATCTAGCAAGGGAAAAAAATCAATGCCTCTCCAAAATTCTGCTTAGCCGAAATATCGATACTATATCTACAAATATGTGTCCATATATATTGTATAGAGTGTGTAAAGCGCCATACGCTAAATAAATTTATAAATAAATAAAACTAAATTAAATTAGCATAAGGAAAGTAGATGGAGTTCATCTTGAGTCATCATGAGAATCTTCAATCATTTTAGGAAATTAAATTATTACTCCTAATTGCTCCGAAAACTTATCGGTTTTGGAATTTTCAACTTTGAATGTTATATGGAGAGCACATATACAGGGTGAGTCTTTGACCACTGCATTAATTTCAACCAAAGATGCGGGAGTGTATTAGCACGTTGTGAAATCTTTAAACGCTTGTAACTTTTTACCTGAGCCGAATCTGGAAAAATGGGAAATGAAAAAAGTGTTTCATTTGATGAGAGGAATCTTTGGTTAAAATTAATGCAGTGGTCAAAGACTCACCCTGAATTTTTATGAAAAGTTTTTTGTTGTGTTTACCCATTCGTGTCTTGGAAATCCAAGATTTCTTATCGCATTTGATGAATTTTCCGTCGGCTTAGGAACGAATCCAAGGAGGGATTCTAACTGAACTTTGAACCACCAGGGGTGAAATTCGCAGTTGATCAGTTTGCTTCTCACAAAGTTCTTTGCCCCCATTCCGCTCATCCAAACTATATTATAAAGAAATTAAATGCAAAAAGCCAATTTAAGTTCCGTAATAGTCTGTTTCATTTTAATCTAATAAAATGGTGGAATTACAATACGAGCTAAGCCTCGAAAATTGGATTAAAACAAGCCGTATTGGAATTAATGTTATTTTGACGCTATGGAAAAGTCTGTATAATCACTATGGAATCGTATTATTGTGAGTTTTATATTGTTCGAGTTTCGAGGTTCACAACAATGTTAAACGTTAGCACCGCTATCGCAGCGCTTTTGTTTCAATTCAATTCAATTTTGGAAAATTGATTTCCGTTTAAGCTAGGCCAGCACGGGATCTGTATTTTCGCCAGCAGTATTAGCCTTGGTCAAAAGCCGTATGCGGTATGTTGTATAAATGGGGTTGGAGCTTTGAACAAACATTCGACCACTAGTGATTCTACAGAAGAGGTTTTTGATGATAATTGCTTCTTGTTTTCGTTCATCATATATTTGATTCGATGGAATAGGTCCTTTTTCATGCCAATATTATCAACTAGCAACAAGTCCAGGCCGTTCTGCCAATAGGATCTGCATTATTGGATCGTATAATTAATATACTTCTGAACATATTTCATTATACGAACCCATCATGAAGACCATACAATTTGACGTTTGAATACAAGATTCACGGAAAAACCTCAGCGAGAAACCCTGTCTCCCCGTGATTGTTGTGATTTGTAAAACTTGAAATTTTTTATTAAATTTGCTGAAATTTTGAATATTGATGGGCATTTCTTCCTTCAATATGGATTCCTTCGTCATAAAACGGAGAGGTTTATCCAAGGTACCCAAACCTCAACCTGAAAAATTGGCTTTACGCCCTGTGGACAGGAGGTTTCTGGCGCTCTAGTTCAAACAGACAAATTATATCTCCGTATTGATTTTTCAGAGTTGCGAATTATATCAATGTATTCATATGATAGAACTGCATCATAAAGGAAATTCAATTCGAATAATAGTTTATTTATCAAGATTAAATGGGCAAATGGGCAATCTGAGAATGAGAACTGCACCATGGAAGGAATCAAATTAAATCTGGCCAATTTTGCCCAATAACGAACTCAACCGAGATATTAATCTCTCTAACCTACTCTGAAAATTTCAACTACCTAGCTCATTCCCTTCCAGAGTTATTGTAGAAAAACTTTTTTTAAATTTTAAAAATTTATTTTTGACACTTTGAGGTAACCTGGCCAATACAAAACTTCACATGCGTATAAAGGTCATGATTCTACAATTTGATGCTAAATTTCAGATAGATCGAGTGATATATTCAAAATATTCATAAAAAATGTTTTTACTAAATTCAGCCATAACTCCGAAACCGCTTGATGGATTTCGCCCATTAACAAACTCGTTCGAGATATTTACGCTCCAAACCCACCTTGCAAATTTCAATCCTCTAACTCCTTTCGTTCGAGAGTTATCGTGCCTACGGCCAGCCGGCCGTACAGAATCGATTTCGACCTCGGATTCTTGATCAGTGAGTCGAACCAAATCGTTTGAGACCATTTTCAGCCGAAAATTCTAAAATTACAGACATTTGGGCAAATTGATAAGCACTCTGTTCCGAGGAACTAGAACACCAAAAAAATAAGTTTCGTATGACAATTGCCCAAAACAGGTTTAAAGTACCTACAAATAGTAGATATTCCATAAATTATGTATGAAAGAAGTAATAATGAAAAATTACCTTGTAATCAATCAAAAGTTTCCTGATTTACGTTCACCAAATTTTCTCCTCTCTCAAACTACATAATTATGCTTTCAATATTTACGTAATATTTTCAAACATTTTTGGGTGAGGTCCTTGTTGCATCGCCAAAATACGAGTATTTCAACACCAACATAATATTTTTGAAGTTATAATATTCTCTCTTCCGTCAGTGCCGTCATTAAGTGAGAGAACTGAGCATTCTATGTATATGGATAAAAAGCAGTCTCACTTCTCTAGATCTCTTACTTCATGTTCCGTTCCGAAATGTAAGACTTTTCTGAGAAAAACTAATTTCGGAGCAAAAATCTGAGATTTTTCCCACTTCGCTCACATTTCGGAATACACTTTATTCTCATAATTCTTCGATTGATTAGATAATGTCATGTCTCGGGAAAATAAGTTGACATTATGACAATTCTTACATAGAATAATTATATCATTCTGTGAAAACGTAGAAATACTTTTTATTATTGAAATGTTGAAAAATCATATCTCCGAAAGTATTAGCTTGTTAGAGTTAAAAATGATATCATTGGATTATTATGATAAAACTGCTTATTGCAAAAAATTTTATTTAGATTTTGTTGTGTAAAAAAATTTTTTTTTTGTTACTCCGAAACCATCTGTCCGATGTTGCCCAATTACGAACTTAGCCGAGAAATTTATCTCCCAAACCCACCCCGAAAATTTCAACTGTCTAGCTCATTCCGTTCGAGAGTAATCGTGCCTACGGCCTACAGGCTGATTTTCATGGAATGGACAATTATATTTTTTTTAGCTAGAAGTTTGTGATGAATGATCCGATTTTAATGAAACTACTAACGCTGCAAGAGATCCATAAGAGGATTCGGAATTTTGAATAGTTGTTTAAAACTCTTGGGTTGTATTCGAAAAAATTCCGAATTATGTGCAATGCTTGAAATAACACCCTGTATATTGAATTTCAAAAAACATTGACATCTGTCACCAAATCTACTTCATTCAGGCGTTAATTTTGTGCATTAAAATATTGATGCGCACTTCCGGATTTCTCAGCTGCTTCAAAATGAGCCAGTATGAGATGTCATTAAGGTGTCTTCAACTTAAATGCAAAACCATAATCATAAAGCCTTTGAATTTAAAACAGAAAAACTATAGAGACAGAAGAAATAATTATCCAAATGTCAACTTCATAGCGAGAAGAAGAAAATGCCCCAAATATTTACTCATGAGTAGTACACAGATATGATTTTTGTGTTTGGTTATTGTAATGGTAATAGAAATACTGCCATAATTGAATATCAAATTCGATTTCCCCATAGATAGCAACCTAATAAAGAATCTTTTGGAAAAGTGTTTCAGTATTCTAGAGAGAATGGCCACTATCCAAGGATGACGAAACACATTAATAGACTCAGTCGTCGAAATGAAAATATTTCTAATAAAAAATTTTTGAGCGGGTGGAAGTAGAACCAAGCATTAGCACTCGCCAAGTGAGTGCAGAGTTAGGACTTTACAAAGTAACTTGAAAAATTTCACTCGTTTCATTACCAAAAGGTTCAACAACTTTTACCAATTTTGTAGATGGATTTCAAGTCACAAACGAACTGTTCACCATATTTTTCTAGCGATGAAGCTATTTTTACTAAAAATGGTATCTCTAACATTTACAATAGTCACGAGTGAAAAAGAAAAATCCACGATTAAAGAAATGTCGTAATACGCAGCACAGATTTTCTGTAAACATTTGGCTTGGTACAGTACACGGGTATTTAATAATATTATATTTATCATAATATTTTCGAGGATAGATTGAATGGTGAAATTTGTCTACATCTTTTGGAAAACCATTTGCCAAACCAGTTGGAACAAATACATTTCGGCGCCATGTTTTTCAACATGATGGGACACCACCACATTTCTCTCTTGAATAGGACATATCCAAACATATGGATTGGTCGTGGTAATCCAATCGTTTGGCCACCGAAATTCTACTGATTTAAATTCGTTATTTTATTGTGTTTGGGGACATCTTAAAACAAAAGTGTATAACGGGAGAATTAGGATTGGAGAACATCTAGTTGAAAGAATAATCGAAGAATGTAACATTGTGAAACAAAACCCAAACCGATTCTGTCGGCCATTGCCACGATAACTTGAGAACGCAAATAGATAGCGAGTTGAAATTTCCAGGGTCGGTGGCACATCCCAATAGGACGGACAAGTTCGTTAATGGGTATAATCGGCCCAACGGTTTCCGAGTAATAATTTTGTCTACAACCAATACCGATCCGATCGAATTGAAACTTGGTGAGTAGTTGTAGAATATAAACCTAAGAACATTTGTGAAATTTAGTGAACATCGTATCGCTAGAAAAATAAAAAAAAAATTATTAAAAAATATTTTTTACGGCACAATAACCTAAGAACGGAAAGAGATAGCAACTTTTCAGGTAGGTTGAAAATCTTAATGTGCCATTTGAGTTTGTTTGTAGACATACTGTTCTACTGTATTGGACACTCTTATTCGAATTTACCATGGTAAATTCGATTAAGAGTGTCCAATAAAGGAGAATGAACAAAAGTACATACACGCAAAAGTTCCTGACTTCACGTCAGTGCTTGAATCAATTGTTAATACTCAACTTGCTTTTCTTGATTCATCTTCATTTAATTATTTTCAGCATCTAACCAACTATTCTATTTTAGATTATTCTAGAACAAACAAATCCAGTCACCTTGCTATGTCGAATGCAGGTAATATTCATTGATTTAAATGATCGTTTATTCACTGCATTTGCTGGGCATGAAACTAGCCCCATTTTGAAGATATTTTATTCATAAGCAGTGAGATATTTAAGATAGTTTGAAGAATCATTTATCTTTTCAGTTTTCAAAAATATTTTTATTTAGTAGTAAGAAGTTCGTTCAAATATGAAAGTCTATTTGAAAAAAGCAATAAATTATTGTTCAAATAATTTTTTTTCATCCAGTACAATGACCTCTTTTGAAAATATTTTGACTACAACCCTGGATTTTGATATGGATATTTAACTTATGAATTAGTTCCATAAATAACAGATTGAATCAGATCTATTATACTAAACTAATTTCAATTCAACCTTTTTGGCATATTTCAACTGATCTGCAATAAATCAAATCATCTCATTTTACAAATTTTTCCTGAAAAAGTTCCAAAATATTTCAATGCACACAATTAACGACCCGTTAAAATAGATCTTCAGACAGATGTCAATGTTTTTAAAATCCAATGTAAAGGGTGTTATTTCAACCATTGCGATTGGGATTCTTACAAACACGACCAGGATTTTGAAACGACTATTTAAAACTACGAATTCTCTTAGTAATCTTTTGCAGCGTCGATAGTTCCATTGAAATGGGATCATTCATTCCAAAATTATAACTAAAAATATAATTGACCATTTAAGGAGAATCAACCGTTGTAGCCCCAATAGAGGCTTGCAGCCATAATATATCAAATATAGTTTCGAAAGTACCAGACCAAGCACTACCTTCACCTAAAAACTGACAGGTTCATACAGACTTACAACTATATGTCTTCTCCTTGCGGTGGATGACTCCACCGTAGCTCTGAAACAGCAGGGCCTGAATGTCCTCCAAGGATACGATGATGACCTTGTTTTACTGTTATAGTCCTACAAATTCGTCCAACAATGGTGTCAGCAGAAGAACTTTCTGGTAAAGACCCAAAAAACCATAGTTGTAACATTCATCAAAAGGAGGCCTTACCGAGTCCTTTGACTTTTTAATGAAGATTTTCAGATGACTGGGCCGTATAGTATCTGGGCTTAACCTGGGCTTGCACGCCATAGTATTGCAGGCAGAAATCATATTTATCGCGGCTTGTGCGCGGGAGAATATTGAGGGGCACCTCTAGAGAGCAAATCTATATTCTCTCTGATAGCTAGGCTGTCATAAGAGCATAAGAGCTCTGAACTTGTTCTAGACTGTCATAATGTACTGAATGAGCTAAAAGCACGCAATTGGGTCACAGTGATGTTAGTGGCTGCTCACGAGGAAATAAGGGACTAGGAGGCTGATATAATTGACAAGGTGGGAGCAGCATCTCTTCTAACATGCCCCGAACTAGCTAATTTACTATACCTTAGGAAAGTCCTGCACGATATTGAAGAATGAATTCAGAAGTCAACCTGGAACGATGCGTCAGTCAATGTTCATCGCAAGATGACGATGACAGGACCATCTAAACTGCTTGCATCAAGCTTGTTACGCTTGAACAGAACTCCACTAATAAATGTGGTTGGAATCCTCAAGGGTTACTGTAGTCTGAGAAAGCACTTGAAGGTGATGGAGAGACATCGGGACTCCTTGCAATGCAGATTATGTGACATGGAGGACGAAAAAGCCTATCATGACCTTTTCAAATCCGAGGCCTTGGCTGGCATTTGGACTATAGCATATTCGGTTTTGTTGATGAAGATGACCTATTTCCACCGAACCCGGCACATGACTTCTGTCATCAGACCTTATTCTGTCAGAACTGGGTCAGCTTATCCGTCATTTCGCAAGGACAGCACTAAAAACCGAAAAAATGTTGTTGATCGCATCGCCCAAAAATCTGGATTCACTAGGGAACATTCATACACACATCGATTTATATACAGGGTGAGTACTTACAATTGACATTAACTTTAACCATAGATTCCTCCCATAAAATTAAACACTTCTTCTCTTTACCATTTTTCCAAATTAGTCTCTGGTGAAAACATACAGGCTGTCGAAATTTCCTAGTTAACTAATTGGATTTAGCATAATGAAAGCAGGCACTAGTTAAGTTTGTTGAAAAATTTAGGCAAAAAGTCTTGATGTTCCTATCACTTAAAAAATACATATTTTTTTCTTCAATTATGTTATATTTCAGAAACTATCTGTCAGATTCTGCTGAAATTCCTCACAGCCATCTTTCAATCGAGTCACTACTTGATTTCAGCTGAATCAGCTCTGTATTTAGGCAATTATTGTGAAACTGATAATATCCGCTTCTGAAATTTCAAATCATGTGAATCTCAGAACTGCAATAAGTCTTGTATAGCCAACGTGGTAGCGTAACTAGAGCATGCTATCAATTTCTACACTCAAGTATGGGTTGCCATTATACCCTTAGTCAAACACGGATTAGTGTTCCTAAGAAAAAAATGATTGGAATTTTTCAACAATTTGTCGGAATTGACGTATAGTAGACAAGAGTGTAGTTACTTTTGTACTGATTTCAACGAATGAAACCCAAGTTGAAAAAAGTTTGAAAAGGGGAGGACAAGACTAAATATTGAAAATCATCAAACAATGAAATCCAAAGGGAGATAGTTGTCTAAAAGTTTTACTACATAGAAAACACCGTAATTAGACATTCACTATTCTTTTCCTGGAATACCTTGGTAATGTCTGCGAATCCACCAGATTAATATCTGGTGGATTTGCTGGTGCTTAATATTGGTTGCTGGAATTCTCTGAAAGATTAAAACCAGGCATTGAAGAACGAGATGTATATCATTCCATGGTGTGGCTGACCGGTATTGGCTTGGAGTCTAATAGTTCATATGATTATGTTGTTAGCTATCATGGCGTTGAGTTTTATAATCAACTTTTTAATTTTTCAAAATTTTTTGATTTTTTCGTTTGAGAATAGCGAAAGCGGCGGTGAAAGCTGTGTTTCATATCTTCCCACGTAGATGGCGTTTGCAATTTTTAAATCGCTCATAACGCTCCTACGCAAAGGCAGATAGTTTAGTTGAAGATCTGAGCTACAGGTTGCTGACGATCAACTATTTAGTACGAAACACGTGTCCAGCCTTGCTCTGACATTTCGATGGTACTCTCTGTATGTATTTAGAGTTGTGGAAACTATGCACCGAGCGTGAGACACAACAACCCATCCTACAAGGTTCAAAACTTGCAGATTAATCATTAATTCGTGATAATAGGGACTGATGTCTGGCTACACCACTGATCAATAATTCAAATGGGATCGTTTGAAACATTAACAGCTCAAAATTTTAAAATTACTGGTATTTGGTCCAAATGATAGTGTCCTGGTACTATCGTGTGAAAAACAACCACACTTCGTTTTTAAACTCATCGATGCACCATGGTGAAGTTACCATAAGTCATAATATGACGTAGAAGCTTAGCTCGTACTCAATTCCAATTTATTACATTCAGTTTTATCTGTTTCATATCAATGAAGAACCAAAGGTTGGTGAACATTTTAATATTCTTCGCAAAAGCATCATCCAATTTACAGCGCCTCTCGAAAAAAAAAATTGTTTCGAGTGAACCTCCGCTGTTTACGAATTAACAAATTTTATTATTCCTGCGGCTCTTCTCACGTCCGACGCCCTTCTGCGTCAAAAACCTAATGGTACATACAATCTGCACAAACTGGAAATTTTTCGCCCGATTAATTAATCACGGGGTTTTATCTAAATGAGTTTAACCAACGAGGGGTAGCCGAGATAAATGTGGTAATTTACCCCCTACAATGGAATTATATCAGGTCGAATACATTTTTATTTTCTCCGTTATACCAAGAAAAAGATTCTCCGCAGATATGTCTTCTTGTTACATTTTTTGTGACTGATAGTTGTGTCAGTAGGCAGGGTAGGACCAAAGAAGATTTGGCATGTTTTCAATTCCGAAGCAATGTAACTTTGCGATTCCAAATTAGAAAATTAAATTAAACTCAGTGTGCTTTGGAGGGTTTGTTAACATTCATAAAAAAAATTACGAAATTTCGTCTCAGAAACTATCCGTCCGATATCGCTATCGGATAGAATTGAAGCTTGTTAACTAGTTGTACAATACCAACGACTTTACGTGAAATTCCGAGGATCGCATGTCTACAAAATTTTCAAAACATTATTAAAAAATATGATGTATTTCAGAAACTATCAGTTTGAAAGTTCTAAATTTGAACACGAGCGGATCCATATTGTTAGAGATATAAGAAAAATATTAGAAGACTTTGCCATTTAAGTAGCAGGATGGGTTGCCGCGATAAATTTCGAACGTGGTGAGATAGTGAGATATTTCCTCAATAACTCAAAAAATACGAATCCAGTCCAATTTAAACTTTGTAAATACTTGTAGAATGCCGAGGCAATGATTTTTGGGGAATTCCGTGAGGATTGTACTCTAGAAATAAAAGAGATTTTTCGTTGAAAAAAAAATTAAATTATTTCTTCAAAAATGTTATATGTATTTCACAAACTATTTGTCAGATTCCGCTGAAATTCCGAACAAAACCCTCAAACCGAATTTTGTTTTCATAAGATTTTCAAAAATACAGATCTGATCGAATTCAAAATAGTACTCAGTTGAAAAAAGACGGCTTGAAGGTTCTTGCCGTATTTCGTGAAGGTGTTAGAGGCGTGAATAGACAGAAGAGCATGCGCGCAAAAGCTCCTGACTTCCCATCAGTGCTGTTCTCAAAATTTTTGATTAGCACGATGGCCATAAAAGGATAAGACTTCACTGTGAAGAACAACGTTTTACCATTGAGATTCTTCTGAAAATGCAAAAATTTAAGAGAAAATTACTTCCTGATATTTATGTTTTTACATTTTATACCCCCTGAATGGGAGTTGCGAGCTTCAGCCTGATGAAACACATATCATTTTTATTCTGCCCTAGAGAGAAGGGATTTCTTGAACCCAAATTTTTCAGCAAACCGTGCAACTGAGGTGTGAAAATAAGGGGACGAAAGGTAGGAACAATGTATTGATATGAATGAGTAGAATTTTATCTTTGATAACTGGAACCAAGAGGAGAGATTTTAGGGAAAATAGGGTGGAAATCTGAAAGTCAATCTTTTACGAAGATGTAGTTCGATTAGGTTGTGGTTAGAATACATGTTATAATGGTTTTAGATTCTTGGATAATGAATCAAAGACATAAACGAATTTTTCTCTGTAAATACAAAAGTTTCATGGACAATAATTATCAACAACTCTCCAACAATTATATCAAGATTATATTAGATTAACCTACCAGCAAAAACAAAAGAAACAACGGCATTTAAAGCTTCTATTCACTACTTCTTCATATCCTACAGAAATGTTTAGTGCTCACAATGATAAAAAAATATCCAATCTTGTTAAAAATCACAACTGTCAGCCGTGACATCAAATATTATGTAACGCGAAAAATACAAACTTAAGAAAAGCGCTCGTATATGAGAGAAGTAGTTTTCTTAATATACATATTGGCGTTGGTAAATCCAAACTCCTCGCCCACAGCAAGCTCAATAAATATTGAGCCTAACGCGATGAAAAATTGGACAATATGTATGGCTCTGTATGTGTTTTACGTGCCAATATTTATTTCGTAGCAAATATGGTGCTAATTAGTGTAAGAAATTTAGCTTAACAATTGTCGATCAGACTAAATAATTCTTGTAGTTTTGAAAATTGGTAATGTGATTCCCTAAGGTGTCATACAAAACCTACTAAAATTACTCGAGGGTGGGACACGAGCCGTCGGTGAAGGAGGGGGAAAGGTCTATTTTTTAAGTTTTCTGCTGGAGTATTGAAACCTATTAATTATATCTCTTTAGTTGCTTCTACATTATTTATATACATTGAATTATATTTTGTGCTCTCCATATATCGTATATCTGGTTTCATGAATTTAATGTAACTCTATGATCTTCACAAAAACATAATATGACAATTAATGACATCTGTCCGACAATCTGTTAAGTTAATCTGGGAAGATCCAGTTTCATTCTATTCTATGATTTAAATCGAGACTGAATGCCTATTGCGGGTCGAGACGAGTTAAATATGGCACAAATGGACAAAATTTAAATAATAGGGATTTACTTTGGTTGTATTCCAGTAAAATAATATAACCCAAAAATATGAAAGAAAAAAAGGAAGTTGTGGTAAGGTTTTGCAGTTAATAGAAGGGGATTATAAATATATTCACCTTTCAGCAGTAACAAAAAACTTACTTAAGAAATTAATATATTGACTCAGTAGAGAAAATATGTATCACTGTGTCAGAATCAACATTAGTTCTCTGAAAATTTCCAAGCACCCAACCAGTAAATGTCAGAGTATACGACTCCTAGAGAACTCTCGTAACTCTACAAAATACATGGGTTCATTTTACTCTACTCAAAATTGACCTAACTCATGGCCAATGGGATTTAAAATCCTCTTATCTTTGTCTCACTGTTTTATGAAGAGTATATTTTATGTTCTGCGAGTACTCGAGTTGAGGTAATTTAATAGATTTCAATAATGCTCACAATAATATTTATTATTAGAGTTGCATATATGTGAAGAACACAATAATAATAATATAGGTCACCTTCTATCACTCGATCTATAAACGGACACCGGAACCGTTCGAATATTACATGAATAGTAGCCCACTCCAGAGTAATTTCATCAAACCCTCAAAAACTCTACTCAGTTAATATTCGAGCGCAACCCAAGTAGTTATTTCTTCTTAATTCATACTCTGAGTTCTGGAAGCTTGCATAATCTAGAAATTAATACTCTGAAAAAATAAGAATGTGTGAGGAGAATAGTAAATTAGTATGCAATTCTGTGTTTTCTTAATTGATAATATTTATTTATTTTTTTATTGATAATACTGTTATCAACATAAAAACAATATAACAATATTATATGAATTAAGAGTATGAATTCAGAGACATTTCGGCTGTATAAGGCTGGCCTATGGATAAGAATTGTGGCATAGAGTTCAATAGCAAAATTGCTCTACTTAACTAAAATAATATAATCAGACATGTTTTGGGTAGGATCAGCAAAAACTGTTCAAGCAATGACTACAATATGGGTTTCAATACTAATTATCATTCAAAGTTTCAAAAGCAGAAAAATATGTTGTTAATGGAGATGACTTGTTTTATTCATATAAATGATTGAAACTTTGAAACAATATGTATGTAAATTTGAAGAAAGAATCGATATTAAAGATGAAAATGCCCCTCAATATTTGAATTTTCAGCTTATTTGAAGAAATAATCGATATTAAAGACAAAAAAATTACGCTCAATATTTGATATTTCAGCTTATTTTACAAAAAAGTTCTAAATTTAGACTTGATCGGATCTATATTACTGGAAATAATGGGAAGATATATTTATTTTTGAGCTAAGCAGCTTTAGTCGAGTCCAGTACCTGTATGGATGACAGCTCTGGCTATAAATTTGGACAGCACGCTAAAGCTCCTGTCCACAGGGCTTTCCCACTTTTTTTTATTTCATAATAACTAAAATTTGTAAATATCTATTTCTGTTTTCATCAGTTTAGATACTATGTATCTCCTGAAGTACTCATCCTATAGTAAAAATGTTTGGATATAAATTATAGGAAATTTAATGTAGATAAATAATGTAGAAGTAACTAAATATATATTAATAATAAAAGTTTTCAGTATACAAGCAAAGAACAGAAAAAGAGACCTTTCCCCCCTCCCTCTCCTCCGGATCGTGTCCCACCCTCGAGGAATTTTAGTATGTTCATCTGGACACCCCAGATAGTAACTGTACTAACTTTCAAAACTACACTAATTATTTGGTCTGATTTGATTAATTTTACCACGCTAAATGTAGTTTTGATGAGGGATCTAATATACAGGCACATATATTAGCTTGTTCGAAAACAATATTTATATATATATACATTGAGAAGAATAATGGGTTATTAATCTGAATATCCTACCTCAGCCTTAACAATTTTTCGTCTCTATAAATATTTTGAAAAATATTCAGAAACTCACACCACCCCAGCAGAACAGTACACCAACCCGCAACCTCCGGTGTCCAAGGCAGTATTCCCACATCAACAAGACATATTGAATGGTATTTAAAACTTTAATTTATATTCTGTAGAATTCATCGCTAATTTTTATTTTGGAAAAAAAATTGTATTGCAATATTTTATTCATAATAAACACATAATTACATAATAATTACAATATTGGTCATAATTAACAAAATTTGAACTGAATACTTTATACTGATAAGGGATTATCGCAAAGACTGTAATTTCGGCCGGTTACATTTAGAGCTCAAATTCCTCGAATTCTCTGGTTCCCTATTTCTAAAAAAACATCGTCCATTCAAGTCAAGTTTCATTTCAATAAGACGGCATTCTTGCTGAGAGATATTCCACTCAACATTCTTATTCTCTTTCGTTTTGAATGAAGCTTTGTAATTTCGACTGTGCTTTCAGTTTCACCACAACGTATCCGAGCTTTCATTTGTGTCCAGATTTCATATGACAAAATCATGTCTCTTTTCCTAACTTTGATCATCGTTCGGCTGAAAAGAATCCGTTACATGCGGATAGATTCCTATGATGTGGAGGACAATATCGGGTTCTATGTTTTCTGATTTATCACTGTCGAAAACGACAAGTTATACGGTAATGATTGCCTCCTATTACTGGAAGCAGAAAAAATATATATATTTTTTTTAATTTAATGCTTGTGTCTTTTACTTGATGCAAATCCATATTAACTCAATGAAAAATTATATACGATTTACACTTATTTATTCAATATTGTGACGCGTTTCGTCGACACAGCGACTTCATCAGACTACATCATACTATGATGATCATAGTATGATGTAGTCTGATGAAGTCGCTGTGTCGACGAAACGCGTCACAATATTGAATAAATAAGTGTAAATCGTATATAATTTTTCATCGAGAAAAAATATTACGTTTCATGAAGTTATTGCCAGAATTTGCTGAAATTTCGGCTATGCAAAGGGCAAGGACAATGATGGTTATTCGTTGTTGCTACGAATAAGATTTATCACTATTGATGATAATTTAGGTCTCGACGTCATTTGGACCGATTCACAAAATTGGAACAAAATTATATAGATTCGCATGAGAAAGTGACGCTCAATGTATTTCCCTATTTATTTGAATACATATTTCGAAAAATTTCTAGAACTAGATATCTAGAATTGGAAAATTTCAATTGTTTACCAACGAAATGAACAAATATACATTTAATAATATTGTGGGATAATGCAGAAAGACGGCTCATTTCATGGTTTAAAAAAAATAAAGAATTCACTAATATGAATCAATATTTAAAACAGTCTGAGAGATGTATTGTTAGTAACTATGTGCAATATATGAGATGTTTGTTTAAGGGTTTGTTTGAGGGTTAAACTCGAACTACAAAGTTGACACCAGTTTTTTTATTTGACCTGAAGTCAAATTAAATTCAGGATGACATAATTAGAAATCTCATGTCTGTGTGTGGTCTTGTCATTTTTATGAAGGCGGTGCGATTCGTATACAAGATTATTTGAAATCGATATTTAATACCTATTTTATAGTATAAAGCAACACGCAATGAAAATGCTTGAGTAACTCATAATCTCTAAGAATTTTCCATATTATCAAAATTTTTTTCGATACCAATAAATCAATGTCAGTTCCAGAGGGGGTTGGGAAACATATAATTAAATGCACTTATATCAACATGTTAAACAATTCGTTGGTCAAAAAGAATCAGATGTCATATTCGACGTATTTTGATGAAGTAAAACAGATATTTTCAGACCAGAGATGCTGAAGTTGATTTTTTTGTTCTCTACTCAATGAATGTTTTATTTGTGAAATTGATTTTGAATGCTATATATAAATGCATAAAATAGGATATATTGGACGTAGGTATTATAATGAATTGGAAAGGATACGTTCAAAATTCAGTGTTGTAAACTGATTTTGAATTCCAGAATAGTTCTATAGATAAGTCCTCTGTTCTATAGATAGTTCTATAGATAAGTCCTCTGTTCTAAGGGCATATAATGTAGATTCATTACCTCGGAGGTTTCAAGTTTTTGCGCGCATGTTCTGAGGAACAGTGCACATTTTGTGCAAATGTCTGTAATTTTCGAATTGTTTGCCAAAAATGGTCCCAAACGGTTTGAGGTCAAATTCGATTAAGTTCGGCCAGCCAACCGTTGCAACGATAACTTTCGAACGGAAAGAGATAGTGACATGAAATATTGAAGGTAGGTTGCGCATCGGAATACGACGGTTTAGGCATTAATGGGCATAATCGACCAGAGGGTTTTCATGTTATGCCGTTCTGAAATATTATTTCTTCAGTAACTGAAAAAGAAGATCGCCAAAAATACAAATCTAATCCAATTGAAAATTGGTAGTTAGTTGTAAAATGCCAATCCTCAAGTTATTGTGAAAGTTCATGATCATCGTATTACTAGAAAATAAAAAAAAAATCTTGAAAATCTTTGAAAAAATTTCTATATCTCTGCGTCTGATATCACTGAAATTTCGCGGAAGGCTTCAAAGCCTAATTCTACAGTCGAGCTACAAATTTGATCACGATGGGATCCAAATTCTTGGAGATCTGAGCAGCATTGTATGAGTTCGGTAGCTGGATGGTTGACCGTTGCCACAATAACTTTCAAACGGAAAGAAATAGCAACTTGAATTCTCAGGGTAGGTTGCACATCCGAATGGGACAGTTATATTCATTGTTGGGTATAATCGACCAAACGATTTCAGAGTTATACCCATCTGGAATATTGTGTTCTCGATAACTCAAAAAATGTAGATCTGATCGAATTGAAACTAGGTAAGTGGTTGTAGAATAGCACCGTGAACACGTACGTGAAATTCTGTGAGAATCGTACTAGTATAGTAAATTTAAAAAAATTATGAAAAAATATTAGTTATCTCGCGATAACTTGAGAACGGAAAAAGATAGCGACTTGCAAATTTCAGTGTTAGTCTTACATCCAAATGCGACATGTGAGTTTGTTAATAGGCATAATCGGTCAATTGGTTTTGAAGTTATACACAACTCAAATGTGATTGTTATTTCCTCTAACTCAAAATATATCTACAAATCCAATCCAATTAAAACTAAGTAATAACTTGTAGAATGCCGACGCGATAATTCTTGTAGGATTTTGTCAATATAGTATCCTGAAATTATTTGAGACGTAAGCTTTTTCGTATATTATTGGATATTTAACGAACTTCAATTCCGATAACATATGTCAGAATTAAAAATGCTGTGATCTCAATACGCCAGTCATTGAAATGGTACGAAATGTATTCCTATCTTATAAAAGCTGAGAGAATGGTCTATTACGATAGTAAATTCAATTTAGAGTATCCAATAGAAGTGAAAAGACAACATATAATTTTGGGTGAGATCTCCACCGGCCGAACCTTTTCGTTTATTCACGTTGCTCGCCGACCGGCCGAAGTCAAAATTCACAAGTCGGGACTCTAAAAGCATGTCAAAACTCGTGGTGGTCGAATATATATATATATATATATATATATATAAAACCAAGGGTTTACAATTTTTTTTTAAATAAATTTGTTGATAATGTGTTTCTCCACTGCTATTATCTATACACTCCCCAACACATCTGGTCATGCTACCTCTAATAAAGACCGAAGGTGATCTACTTGCATGGGCAATAGCACCCCATACCATAACGGCTACTGTCCGGTGTACATGACGCTCAATATCAATAGGTTCACGTCTTTCTCTCCGACGTCGTCTAACCCTTTTTCGGCTATCATGTACACCCAAGGAGAATAGAGATTCGTCAGAAAAGACGACCTGATGCCATTCTACATTCCAATGTTGACGTTCTCTGCACCACTGTAATCGTTGCCGGCGATGCACAACCGTCAGGGGTAACACAAGATGGGGACGATAATGCTTCAGTACAAAAGACCTTATCCGGCGGTAAACCGTGCGGACAGTTACAGGATGGCCTTGTTCTCCTAACCACTCATCAGCCAAAGATCGAGTTGTCGCATATCGGTCTCTAATAGCCTTCTCTTCTTCCATTTTGGGCATAATCAAACCACGCTTGACAATATCTCATAACAGTAGTTGGATTTCTGTTAGTACGATTAGCGATTTCTCGAAATGACAACCGCGCCTCCCGTAGACCAATAATTCGACCTCTTTCAAGTTCACTTAGCTGGGGATAAATTCCACGTACGTGGTCTAGACATTTTAAAAATAACTAAACATCGACTTTGGATCTCCTCGAACAGCTGGTTTGTTGTAGAATTCAAAAAATTTGCAAAACAACGACTACAATATGTAAGTAACAAAAAATGTTTACATAAAAAACCTTCACGATTTGTTTCTCCAAATCTTAATCATTTACTCCCTGCTATACTATCAATGTATATCAGCTCCTTCTGGGTGTTACAGTTTCTTTGTCAGTTAGTATATTTTGCTAGTAATCATTATTATTCACTATTTCATTCCCGAAGTAGTTTCGAACGAAAGGTAACATCCGAATAAGATATAAAAATTAGTCGTTAAGTCGTTATCCATCTAACTGCAACTAATTAAGTGTATTTCATATTATACAAATAATATTTATACATTTATTCAGTTACATTCACTTGAAAAATGACAAAACACATTCGCTTCAATGTTAAGTTTTACATCAGGAGTATGAATAACCATTTGAAAATGATAATATTAGTCGTTTTTAAGTAGTCGAAAAAGAAGATTTTCGAAACTAAGTGGAGATAAATCTGACTCTTCAGATACGATGTTAGGACCTTAGGATACTGTTTGGAGATCATTTATGAGAACATGTAGTGGCCGTGATGAATGGTTTCAGATAATGACTTACAATTTTCAGGGTTGGTTGCGCATCCGAATACGATGGCCAAGTTCGTTAATGGTCATAATTAGCCAAACGGTTTCGGAGTAATACCCATCTGGACAATTGTTTCCTCAGTACCTCAAAAACTAAAAATCCGAGCAACTTTTTGCAAAATTTTGCCAGGATCGTATTCCTAGATAAAACAAGTTTTTCTCCAAATGTCTTATATTTCAGAAACTATCTGTTAGATTCCGCTGAAATTCCGCACAAACCTTCAAGCTGCCAATTTACAATCGAGTAGGTACTGGATTTCAGCTCGATCGGCTCTGTACTCCACCAATTATTGTGACAAAAAAATTGAAACTAGAATCTACTTCTTCTGAAGTTTAAAATAATAAATAGTAACAACATCTCGAAAGCCAAGAGGTTAGCATCCTTGCCTGCCTCGTAGGAGTTCCGTGTTCGAAACCCCGCTGAGTAAGCCTACTAGTATATTTATTTCTAAATTTGTACTCAGTTGATCCCCAATGCATTTTTTCACGTGTTAAAGCTAAAACGACGATATTAAGATTCATGTAGTATTTCCTGAAGGGTGTGTTAGTTGTGAATAGATAATAGAGTATGCGCACACTGAATTCATGCCAGTGTATTTCGAAAATTTTTATATTTGAGATATCTGTGATTTCATTCAACAATACGATAGATTCCCGTCGTGAAAGTCTATTCCACAATTTCCTGACAGCATGAGAGATTCTAGTCGTTTAATGGAAAGATTTAATAGCAAAGCCATCATCATCTCAAACGAGATTGCATTGTTCAATTCGGTCTGTGCAGTCATGAATACGATAGAACGACATGCTGGAATTGGGGCATTTCTCTTAAATATCTCCTTTACCGACATCAAAAAACCTGCGATACATCTCTCGAGTTCAAACAAAACTAGAATTCAAACAGTTGCACCGAACATAATAGAAAAGCTCTCTCGATCCAACAAGGAACTAAAAGGGTGAATCCGCAGCTCTACGATGCAACACTACAGTCGAAAGTAGAAGCATATTTCTGAAAGGAAATAACCGGAAACGACCGTGTAATACACTGTGTCCTGCCGTGTGCAATCGGAAAATGGATTGGGAACAGTGGCGGGGGCGTTTTATCAGTTGATATTTTAGCTACCAGCTTTCATCTATATCGGGTTTTTAATGACGACATAACAATTTTTAATATGAATTAAGTGCAAAAGTACAAAAGAATATAATATATTCCACATGAAACAATCAACAACAAAAAATATTAAAATTTTCGTTGATATTTTAAGGGCTGTATATCAGTGAAACATTCCACTGTAGTGTGTATATGTTTGAACTGCTCCTAAATGTGACCTATTTTCATGAAATTTTCTCTGTGTATTTTTGAGTGGGTCCATTGATGGTTAAGAATTACAATACAACCCAGTAGGAGCTGCCGCAATTAGGTAATGGAATATTTGTTTTGTTTTTTTTTTAGTACAGTTATTAGAACATCGACTTTTCTCAGATCTCAGGGACCCGCAGATGTCAAATTTATATTCGTTATTGATGTTATGTTACGTAAGTATTACGCTGTTATTAAATATAAAGTTTAAGCGATATTATATTGAAGTATAATTAATGTGTGAAGGGTTTTGAAATATAATCAAAAACGATGCATTGTGGGATTTGTTAGCTGCAGTATTGAAGTGAGTATTTCACATAATTATTAACATAAAGAATTACTTATATTTATTGGATCTGCAACCACTAGAATTAATCAGCTTAGGATACCAAGACATACAAATCGCATAATGATTATATCGATACAAAGATATTGAATTGCAAAAAAATGTGTAAATGCACAAAAATACAGATTAGTCCTGGAAAAAAACTGTCTATAAGGAATTGAGGTCTAAGAATTCCTTGAAGCTTTAGTCGATTTACAGAAACAACGAAAAAGTCACTTTTTCAAAAACTTTTATATTGATATCCGAGGCAATTCATGAATACATTAATCATGAAGTTAGATAGAAGAGCTTCTAATAAAATAACAATCAATCAAGTACAACAGAATAATCAACAAGAAGAACAACACAATATGTTGAATGTCGGTTCTGAGTTCAATATAAGAACAGTCTTCAAGACACAAAATGATCTCAGGTCTTTATCAACAAAGATAAACCTATGAATGAAAAACAAAAATAAAAAATTGGTTCAAGCACTGACGTGAAGTCAAGAGCTTTTGCGAATATGTTCTATTGTCCATTCTCCTGTATTGGACACTCTTAATGGAGTTTACCATGGTGAATTCTATTGTCTATTCTCCTGTATTGGACACTCTTAATCGAATTCACCATGGTAAATTCGATTAAGAGTGTCCAATACAGATATTTTCCGAGTTTGGTAGAGAAAAGTCAGAAAGAGAACATTTAATAATGAATATAACTCCCACAGTATCCTTTAATGATTACTCAAATATTTCATTTCTTCAGGAAATCAAGAAGGGTAATATTTTTACGTGAATTCGAAGAATTTTAGAGTTTTCAGACGGTTTTCTCCTTAATTATAGTTGAACTAATTGAAATGATTTTCAGCAGTAATCTATAAATTTTCATCGAAAAATGATTTTCTTTGAATTTTCAATGATCAATTTGTGATCTGTGAGATGTAAATAATTCACATTCCGTCTGATTCAGCTCCTACCTGTTCATATAAAAGAGCCATCTTACATTTCCTCATCAACCGGTCATTTAATATTTCGCTTAGCAATGAAAACTTCAAGAAAGCATTAAAAATAAACAACTTTTCAATAACATATCCCTAACGAAAGAAATATGAATGGACAAAGTTTTCCAAACTTTCACGTTCCATCCGAAATCAAACATCCTAACTAAAAACAGTGCTGTAATGATATCATTCCCGCATTGTTTCTAGATATATACACTGATCAACAATTGCTAGGGATCACTTATGAACTTCTCTTCATTTGTTTTTTTTTCAAGTTATCTCGTGAATATCTGTACATTATATGTTCTCTAAGGAAAAATTAAGATGTTTTGAGTTGATTATATCAAATTTTTCCTCACTTCATCGGCTCTTGTTCACAAAATCGATTATTATCTGTAGGCTGTTACATGTGGAGTGAAAAGCAATGTGGTATTTGTTATTAAATCTGTTTTTCTCTCTCGTTCAAACACATAAGGTGACAATAATTGAAGAAATGAGAACAATATTAGCTTATCAGTCATGCCGAGAAGACGTTTGGCTCCTGTGCAACTGGACCAAATCATACGGTGGATACAGGAAGGTTTGTCCCAGCGAGAAGTGTCCCGGCGGTTGAATGTTTCGCAAAGTGTCGTGAGTCGGGCTTGGAATAGGTTCATCCAAAACGACTCAGTAGCTTATGATCATGGGGGAGGTCGGCAGCGCAGTACAACAGCTGCCCAAGATCGTCTTTTGGTCCTCAATGCTAGGAGAAATCCCACTTACCCGGCGTCGCGGCTCAATAGATCACTGAGAGTTGCAACAGAAGTTCTAATTTCGAACCAGACTGTAAGACGACGACTACATGTTCGTGGTTTGAGAGTACGTAGGAGGGTACAACATCCCCGTTTGAATAGGGAACACCGGGTTCATCGACGGCAATGGGCTGAGGAGCACCGCAATTGGACAGTTGAAGATTGGAGCCGATATTTATTTACGGATGAGTCTAGATTTCGTTTGGTCAACTCCGATGGACGTATTCTTGCTTGGAGGGAAAGAGGTCGAAGGTATGCAGAACAGTTTATGGTACCACAGCTTTTGGCGGAGGTTCTATATGTGTATGGGGAGGCATTTGTTTGAACCAACGCACAGAGTTGGTTGTTCTGCCGAACACCACAATGCCAGCCAGAGATATCACGATATGATTATTGAACCCATAATTGTTCCGTTTGCGGCTGCCTTGGGCGAGAATTTCATTTTAATTGACGATAATGCCCGTCCACACCGTAGTCGTCTGGTTAATGAAGCGCTAGAAACTCATGCTATTGATAGGATGGACTGGCCAGCTCGCTCTCCAGACATGAAATGCATCGAACATGTCTGGTCTGAGATGTCTAGACAATTGTCAACCTTAGAACAGCCGATCAATAACCTGGAGGACCTTTCTAACGCTTTACGGGATATTTGGACGAATTTGCCCCAAAATTTTATAAATCGTTTGATTGAAAGTATGCCTCGTAGGGTAGAATGCTTGAGACGAGCTCGTGGGGGGCCAACTAGGTACTAGCTTAACCGAAACTTCAGCCTTCTTGTGGTGTCATCATAAAATTTTTATGTTATTCAAACACAGAATTTTGAGTGTTCCTAATAAAGTCTTTTTTTCTCTCCAACTTTCCATTTTTTCATTCTTTTCTCAAGTGAACCATATTATCAACTGAAAATACTCTGATATCTGACTAAATTTATAATCTTGGAGCGAATAATTCAGAAATAAATTACAAGAAGTAAGTGATCCCTATCAATTGTTGAGCAGTGTATTTCGTTTTGTGGTATAGACAGCACATTGACATTCCATCCTTTCAAATTTCAACACACGTGAATTGAAAATATTATATAACCTGGATATAGTGAAATCATTGTTGAGAGGAAAAGCTTTATTTTCTTAAAAAACAGTGGGTAAAGCGCTGTGGACAGGAGCTTTGGCGCTCTTGTTCAAACTTTGATAATTCATCTCCGGAATTATTGGTTTCTCAGAGTTGGGAATGATATCAATGGATTCTTATAATAGAATTGCATCATAAACGAAACTAAATTGAAATTAAATAACGAACTTAAATCCCTTAAATCCTTAAATCTCATCTGAAAATTATATTATATCAATTGAAACTCAGCCAGTAATCCGGTTTTGATTTCACTGAACATATTCTGAATATATTATGTTCATCCTCATATGGATTATCCAAGGGCATATAGGGTAGGGGTAATTATAATATTCTATAATTGTTCATTTTGCATTCAATCATACTATGTTAGACATAAATCAATATATTTGACATATCTGTCATAGATAGATAAGATGATATGCATGAACAGTGAACACAGACAGATAGAAATCGCATTCTGAAATATCATAGAAGTACGATGTATTATTGAAATTTTGAAAAACCATATCTCCGAAAGTATTAGCTGTTAGAGTTGAAAATTATATCAATGGATTCTTATGGTCAAACTTCATCTTAAAAAAAATTTAATTCGAAATTTGCATTGTAAAAAAAAATATTTTTGTTCTTTATTCTGAAACCATCCAGCCGATTCCGCCCAATAACAAACTTAGCCGAGATATTCATGTCCCAAACCTACTCTGAAAGTTTCAACTGTCTAGCTCATTCCGTTCGAGATTTATCGTATTAACGGCTGGACGGACGGCCGGACGGCCGGACAGAATCAATTTCGACCACGGATTCTTGATCAGTGAGACGAACCGAATCTTTTGATGCCATTTTCAGCCAAAAATTCCAAAGTTACAGACATTTGGGCAAATTGATAAGCACTCTGTTACCAGTAACAAGAGCGCCAAAAAGGTACTTGAGATTTCCATTTTGCTAATTTCGAATCATTCATGCTAGTAGGAAACTGTTTCAAATCTGATATCCATGCCCTATGTACGATTCAAATTCAAATTCCATAATCTGTCAACCTTCGTAACAGTCATCTCAACTGCCAAGATACAATACATAAGTCGCTAGGATGTATAATCCGAATTTTTCATTAAAATTCAGCAGTATTTTACTTGCCTGAAATAGAGAATAGTATATTCTAAAACAAGTCGCAGAATGGGCTGATATTCAAACACGAATGCGAAATTCGAAAACGAGCGACGAAGGAGCGAGTTTTGGTACGCATGAGTGTTGGAATTGCCTTCTGCAACGAGTATTAGACGATATTTTCTATATTTCAGACAAGTTTTGTAAAATACTGTTGAAATTTAATGAAACATTAAGATTATACATCCTATAGTGACTTTTGTATTATATCTAGGCAGTTGGTGTGACTGTTACGAAAGTTGACAGATCACGGAATTTGAATTGTACGTAGTGCATGGAGATCAGATTTAACAGTTTCCTAATTATCATGAATGATTCAAAAGTAGCAAGAAAGAAATCTCTAGTACCTTATTTTTTGATGAAAATAAAACCTTTCGTCTCAACAATTATTTCACCTTATCCAGATTATCTTATATTGACAATAATTGAAATGTTGAAATTTGATAGGATCGAATGTCAGTGCTGACTATCACAAAACGAAAAATATAACTAGAAAAAATGCGGGAATGAGTTCATTCCAGCACTGTTTTTAGTGCTGGAATGGACTCATTACGATACTGAAATAGAGAAATTAATTTCTCCAACTGATTGCCTTCGAGAATAATCATGCTGAGAGCAGAACGACCGCGCAGAATCATACTTGACGTCGGATTCTTCATCAGTGTGTCGTTATTCGTTTGAGACCAAAAATTGTAGACATTAAGGCAACCTGATAGGTACTCTGTTCAGGTGAACAAGTGCGCCAAAAACATTTTTTACTCGATAATGATCAAACCCCTTTCAACTACTCTTTCTTCTCACTAATCTGTTCAAGAGATCAGACGATGGGAAAATCGTTCCCGAAACATACGTCAGACGACGAAATTTGTAGTGGACTCTTCATTTCACGACACATTTTTCAAAATAACCTGTATACCATGGGGTGGAAACTCTCTCACTAAAGTCTGGTCCCTTAGAATAGTTCGATTAGTTCGAATAATCCCACACAAATTTGAGGATGTCTCTGCCTTCGCTCGATGTGTGGATCACGTGATGCTTTATCAGCTGATCTGTGATCAGCTGTCCCGCTGTCCGCTACCGGCGCGCTTGTTTTTATTTTTACATTTTACATAGTTTTGGTGAAATCTGAGTGTTCAGTGTTGTGAAATAAACTTTTTCGAATATCACTGTTTGATGTTCGGTAAAAAACTGTAATAAGAATACAAGTAAAGTGATTAAGTGTTCTCCTAATATTGCAGACAAGGTTATGGTCTTCATGGCTAGGGGAGTTTTTCATAAATAGAAACAAACAACTTTAGCTTATTTCTAAAATCATGGTGGAATGAAACGTGATGATCTTTCCAAATTACTTGAAGATATTGTTAGATCGTGGGCCTCATGTCGTGGCACTTCTTTGTGATGAAGGTTTTGCAAATGTAGCTGCTATAAATAGGCTATATAGAGAAACCACTGGGTGATTTTCACGTACAAAATGTTTTTCACGTTATGTTGTGCATAATGATATCCATTTTTTGTATTATATTTCTCATTTGATTCTGTCCTTCTAAATGTATATTGGAGTAGAATATACTTCCACATAGTGTTGTACTCGCATAATGATAACCATTTTTTGTACGATATTTCACATTTGATTTTGTCCTTGTAAATGAATATTGGAATTAAGGCAGCCATTCATTTAACTGCTCCTTCAAATTTGAAGGTATATAAGGATAATTTTATTGAAGAAAGTTTTTACCTCATATGCTGTATAATTAATTTTGATGTCACACTAAATTTTATTTTCATTCCAAATGTATTTTTTAATTTTTATATTCTTTCTTTTTCTAATATATATGTACATTAGTTCACATGAAATGTTGAACTTAAATTCATGAATCTGATATAATTTTATTAAAGAGAGTTTTGGGATTTCATTTGTTTTCTTTCGATTACAGCGAAAACCATTGTTCCAAAAACATTGTCAAATGCCAGGTTTTTGACGAATTATCGTCAACTTGGTGTTTGGCAGTGTTTTGGAAAACAATATAATAGAATATAGGATATATGGGAGATATATTTGAATTTCCCGCTCGTTCGAGCTTCAAATAATCCCAGTGCCGCACCGCTAGTGTTGCAAGGACAGAAATAACGTTAGAGTGGCCCATCTATAGAATATCTTGTCTATGCTGTATACATGTCATTTTCACTGACACCTCTCGCGCTACAACATGATGAATATAAACCGTCGCTTTCAAAAAAGAGGAAGAAGCTATTGACCATTTCGTTGGTACAGAAGCAGATGATAAACATCCGCCACTGGTTCGCGTGGGACCTGACGATATACCCCTTGCCATTCCAGTAACAGTAATATCAGCATTTCCAAGTGTGTCTGTTCGGAACGTGTTACGAAATCAAGTATGATGTAATGAGGACGTGCGATGTTTACAACGATAGCAGGTCTTAGAAGTACCCTCTCAATTGCTGTAGGTGAACGTAAACGGCGTGCAAGTCAAGTGTTTATTGGCCTCTGAGGTCCGTTTGGGGGAAGATTCTCAGGCCGGCTGCCTTATCTAACCTAATATTCCATTATCTGTTCGCCATTTCTATATTTTGCGCCTGACATGGCGACCTCCTGGGTATATTTAGCATTTTAACGATCTGCTCCAGTTTACGGTTCACACGTGAAGCCGGCTTCGGCTTGTGTTCTACACAGTAATTCAGTAGTTAATTTCAAATTTCGTAGTCAGCACTAAGCGAGTGCAGAACGTGGGCCACGTCCGTAGGGAAAGTGTTGATTGTTTCCCGGCTCTGGTTTTAAAACTAAGGGAAAGGGTGTTTCAATAATTCAATCTTCAATCAATCGCGGATTCCTTCAGAAAAGTATTGAAATATTCATTGGGATATAATGTATGTATATTTAATCCTTAACTGATAACGTGCCGTCTGTGGGACTGCGCCCGAAATTACACTGCTCAACAATTGATAGGGATCACTTACTTTTTCTAAATTTATTTCTGAATTAATCGCTCCAAGATTATAAATTTAGTCAGATATCAGAGTATTTCCAGTTGATAATATGGTTCACTTGAGAAAAGAATGAAAAAATGGAAAGTTGGAGAGAAAAAAAGACTTTATTAGGAACACTCAAAATTCTGTGTTTGAATAACATAAACATTTTATGATGACACCACAAGAAGGCTGAAGTTTCGGTTAAGCTAGTACCTAGTTGGCCCCCCACGAGCTCGTCTCAAGCATTCTACCCTACGAGGCATACTTTCAATCAAACGATTTATAAAATTTTGGGGCAAATTCGTCCAAATATCCCGTAAAGCGTTAGAAAGGTTCTCCAGGTTATTGATCGGTTGTTCTAAGGTTGACAATTGTCTAGACATCTCAGACCAGACATGTTCGATGCAATTCATGTCTGGAGAGCGAGCTGGCCAGTCCATCCTGTCAATAGCATGAGTTTCTAGCGCTTCATTAACCAGACGAGTACGGTGTGGACGGGCATTATCGTCAATTAAAATGAAATTCTCGCCCAAGGCAGCCGCAAACGGAACAATTATGGGTTCAATAATCATATCGTGATATCTCTGGCTGGTCATTGTGGTGTTCTGCAGAACAACCAACTCTGTGCGTTGGTTCAAACAAATGCCTCCCCATACACATATAGAACCTCCGCCAAAAGCTGTTGTGGATACCATAAACTGTTCTGCATACCTTCGACCTCTTTCCCTCCAAGCAAGAATACGTCCATCGGAGTTGACCAAACGAAATCTAGACTCATCCGTAAATAAACATCGGCTCCAATCTTCAACTGTCCAATTGCGGTGCTCCTCAGCCCATTGCCGTCGATGAACCCGGTGTTCCCTATTCAAACGGGGATGTTGTACCCTCCTACGTGCTCTCAAACCACGAACATGTAGTCGTCGTCTTACAGTCTGGTTCGAAATTAGAACTCCTGTTGCAACTCTCAGTGATCTATTGAGTCGCGACGCCGGGTAAGTGGGATTTCTCCTAGCATTGAGGACCAAAAGACGATCTTGGGCAGCTGTTGTACTGCGCTGCCGACCTCCCCCATGAACATAAGCTACTGAGTCGTTTTGGATGAACCTATTCCAAGCCCGACTCACGACACTTTGCGAAACATTCAACCGCTGGGACACTTCTCGCTGGGACAAACCTTCCTGTATCCACCGTATGATTTGGTCCAGTTGCACAGGAGCCAAACGTCTTCTCGGCATGACTGATAAGCTAATATTGTTCTCATTTCTTCAATTATTGTCACCTTATGTGTTTGAACGAGAGAAAAAAACAGATTTAATAACAAATACCACTTTGCTTTTCACTCCACATGTAACAGCCTACAGATAATAATCGATTTTGTGAACAAGAGCCGATGAAGTGAGGAAAAATTTGATATAATCAACTCAAAACATCTTAATTTTTCCTTAGAGAACATATAATGTACAGATATTCACGAGATAACTTGAAAAAAATACAAATAAAGAAGTTCATAAGTGATCCCTAGCAATTGTTGATCAGTGTATTTTATGGATTATTATAAAATGGTGCCTTCCTGGAACCAATGCCTTTACCTAATCCTTGGATTACTCATACCCAATTTATAATCCTATTTGCGCCTCCTTTCGATAATATAATACTGAGCTACCGTTTACAGTTTTTCCCAATATGTTTTTCGGACGGCACGTTACTGTCAACGTTATAATTTGCCAAGGAGACTAGGCATGACGGATCCGTCTACACGGAAGTAGAGACTTTGTAGAAACTGTTTTGGGGTGGTATAAGGAGAGTTCCTTGAGTGAAAAACACAATGTTTCAGGGAATTAATTAATCTTATTTCATACTCATAGATTATGAAGAAATAAACCCTTAGTTACCGTAACTATAAACATTGTTATAACTCCCTTGGTATTATACTAAGCAGTTATATATCTTTAACTCCCTCTGATGTATTTACAAAAACAAATCGACAATTGTCAAATTTTCAAACTATCGAATTTTCAATTGTCGATTTTTTTTTATTCAGTATGAAATAAAATTAATTATATATCACGTGAGTTATTGGATGTTAACAACCTCGGGCAACTTAACAATCCCTCGGGACTCACGTCCCTCGGGATTGCTATCTGTTGCCCTCTGTAGTTAACATCCTCATAACTCCCTTGATACATGAATAACTATTTCTGGTCACAATAGCAAAAGTAAATGCTCCGAATGTAATTAAGAAGGATGAGTTGCATTCAGAAAAAATTCGGAAGAGAAAAATTGGTTTTTGCCCTGTGGACAGGAGCTTTTTGGCTCTCTTGTTCAAACAGACATATTATATCTCCGAAAGTATTGGTTTCTCAGAGTTGGGAATTATATCAATGGATTCCTATGATAGAAATGCATCATGAAATAAATTGAATTTAAAAAAAGTGTCGTTTAAAAAATGCTTCAAAAATTATCTTATAAAAAAAAGAGCAATCTACAATGCTTCAATGCCTCAATGCTTGAAAAATTGTCACTAAATTTATTTATCAAGATTAAATGAGCAATCTGCAATGATTCAACCACGAGGAATGGGTTGTTGCAACTTACACCCGGTGCATAGTTTTCAAAACTCGAAATACTTAAGGAAAGTATCATCGAAATGTCTAGAGCAAGGCTGGAGACAATCATAGCAGATTGTCCATTTAATCCTCATATTTGAGTAGGTAGTGGATAACTAAAAAATTATTTTAATAGTTCAAAATATATTAATAAAATACTATTCTCTTTTCATAATTTAACATTCAATAGTTCATACCTCTAACACATTTTTTTCAGTATTATGAACCTTAACTCAAGAAAAAAATATTGATACACAAATGTAGATTCATATTTCAGTATTTTTTTGCTAGCAACATTATGAAAATACTTTATATAGGAACATGTCTCACTACTTAAGGAAGTAAAAGGTAATATAAACCTCAGTGGTCGACGAACAGTAATTTCTTTTGATGATTCCATTATGTTCTTCTTTCATATTGCCTCCATAAACTACATCAAATCAGTCTTGTATATATGCACAAATTCAAAAATCGATTACTTGCTTTCCAAGAGAAAATAACAACTACGAATTGACAATCCCTAGTAGCTAGAAAAAATGACATTTATGAATAGTGGTCATAGACAGATTATGTGTTCACATTCTGTGAATACATAGATCTTACGATGTATTATTGAAACTTTGAAACATCACATCTCCGAAAGTATTAGCTTGTTAGAGTTGAAAATGGTAACAATGAATTGTTATGATGAAATTGCATCCTAAAAAAATTTGAATTCAAAAGCTGTAATGTAAAAAAAAAATATTTTTTTTTCGTTACTCCGGCACTATTAGACCGATTTTGCCCAATATCGAACTTAACTGAGAATTTATCTTTCAAACCTACCCAGAAAATTTTAACTGTCTAGTTCATTCTGTTCAAGAGTTATCGTGTTATCGGCCGAACGGACGGACGGCTACTTGATCAGTGAGTCAAACCAAATCGTTCAAGACCATTTTCAACCAAAAATTCGAAAATTACAGACATTTCGGCAAATTGATAGGCACTCTATTCCGAGGAACAAGAGCGCCAAAAAAGACGATGATATTAAATATTCTGAAAGTGATGGAGTAGAAGAAGTTACAATTTTGAAACAAATTTGGATAACAAAAAAAATCACTTTGGAAAGAATCGAAATAAGTGGTGTACATCGAGTTCAACCTAAGCGGATGATCAATAAGTTTTACATTTGCTGGTATATTTTTAGAAAAGTTTTTTTTTCACTGTATGCTTCATCCGATTCTCTATTTGTGGTAATATATTTTTTTTTATTTGAATCTTATCTGTTTTCGTTTTTGACTATTAAATAATTATGTACAATATTTTTTGTCTTTCTGGGCTGGATTGAAAATTTACTCTATAAATATATATTTTCGTAAATCAATCATGTGCTTAAAAAAAATATGATGAATAACAATTACTTACCCTTAACACCCTTAACAAAAATTAATAAAAAAAACGGCTAGTTCAATTATATTTTGTTTGCAAAATTTCCCAGTCTCATGGACGGCACGTTTCCAGTTGTGTTTGGAAATTTCACGTTACCAGTTAAGAGTTGATAACCACGTTTGAAGGAACACATTCGGTAAATAGTCGCTACTTCTTCGTTGGGAAAGATTGCACGTTGTTGAATTAGATTAGATTATTAATGGTCCATTGGCCACCATCACGGAATAACACTTTATGAAATTTTAGAATAAATAAAGTAGTGACAGCTAAACAACTCTTATTGCAGTTCTGTGATTAACATGATTTGAAATTTCAATAAATATCAGTTCAAAATTTTGTTTTCACAACAATTGGTGAAATATGGAGGTGATCGAACTGAAATCTCGTACTGCTTTGTAAAATGGTGGCTTGCAGATTTGTGCCAAATTTCTGCTAATCTGACATATAGCGTCGTTCTCACAAAGCCTTCAATCTCCGTTAAGTCCTAACTAAGGTCGTCTGTTAAGGATACATTTGAATCGCAACCTCAGTTAACGTATCTAACGGTGGTGAAACAGGCCTGTTTCAAGTTAATTTTCGCGTTAACTGAGGTTGCCATTCAAATGTATCCTTAACTGAGGACCTCAGTTAGGACTTAACGGAGACTGAATGCTTTTTGAATACGGCGGATAGTTTTCGATTCGATTGGATCTTTATTTTCAGAGTTATTGGGGAAAACATATTTCAGATGAGTATAACACTGAAAGCGTTCGGCCGATTATTCCCATATTCTTATATATTATATATTTATATTTGTCTGATTTATATTTATATTTATATTTATATTTATATTTGTCTGATTGATGAATTCCGCTTCGTCACTACGACCAGTCGGTCTACTGTGGCACACCTATATCTATGCTACACACAAAACCTAGCCTTGATAAGGAGATGAGTCTGGTGGGTGGAAACTCGTCCAGTTCCTACAGTCTCAGTTTGTGGACTTCTAGTTCCTCAAATCTGATCCTGTCCCAAGCGGGGTAGTCACACATGATGTGTTCGATAGACTCATCATCCTTAGGGCATAGACTTCATTCAGAGTCCTCAATCAACCCCAGCGTTCGTAGGTGTTTTCTAAGGTCACAGAGACCCGTGTACACAGCTGCTAAGATTATCAGGTCTATCCAGGAGAATTTGAGCCATTATCTGGCTGTTTCAGCTGATGGGCCAATAATTGTTGAGTGAACATGTCTGTGACCTGGTATGCTTCTCCAGATTTCCTAGACCTTTTGGTCCAATCATTTGGTGCTCTTCCACCCTGCTTCTTTGACAGAGATTTCACAGGACGGTTCAGGTCCAATGAGCCCCTCGTACCGACAATGATTCCGCCAGCTCATGAGCTGCAGCCTGCAGTGCTCTCCCAGTTTCACAAGTAGCAAGTTTAGCAGAAGTCATGAAATTCAAGGTGGTTTGGCTATCCGATAGGATGTGGATTGATCTTCGAACTCATCCTTTCTCAAGTATGAGCTTCACGCAGTGATCAATGGCGAAGATTTCTGCTTGAAAGACTTCCGCAAAAATACCCAGGCTGATGGAATCACCATCAGCAACATTGCAAACGCTGACTCCTGTAAATAAACAGATACTCTCAAGCAGTTGGGTCTCAGCGATGGTCCAATCTCCTCTGCTGGGCAGGACGAGATGGTAAGGGCCACCCTACACATGTAGGTCTTGGTTATAGATACATCAGACCGCATGCTCATTATCTCGTTGTCCTCCGATTCGGCCTGCAGAGAACCAGGCAATCCGATCGTATCACATGCACATATTCAGGAATCTGTATGTATGTCACCATCCGGGCCACGCCTCTGATCACTGGATCATTAGGTGAAGAGGGGTGGGGTTTAGTAGGCTTTCCATGGCTGCAGTGGGGATGGAGCGAAAAGCTCTATTCACCATCAATCACGCATATCTTTGGATATTGGCGAGCTTGAGCTGAGACTGAAGTTTTAAAGTACACCCCCACCAAGAAACGCTGCCGTAAGTGATTTGTGGGCTCAATAGCATCATGTACAGCCAGAGCTGTTGCGAAGCCAGTACTTACCTCTTTCCATATGTCTGCTAGCAGACCCAGAGAGATTGCCTAGCCTTATGGTTCAACCTTTGTCGGTGTGAATTCCAGTTCAGATTTTTATCCAGAATGACTCACAGATATATAGCCTTATTCTCAGAAAGGATGTGGACTTCATTTATAGTAAGGGAATTCAGGGCCGCAGATTTTGCCCACTTTAGGGATATACACAACCCCATTCCTACACCAGCTTGTCTGAACAAAATTTAAGCCAACACTGGCTCTGAAAAGCCTAACAGGTACTAGGAAATATTCCATCCTCCCGGGGAGCTTTGATAAGTTTGTGCGAGCGAATCGCATATCTCAAGATCCCATGGTTGATGACCAGTTTAGCAGTTCTCCAGTCTTTCCTGCCTGGCTTACAGCGACGATTATGGCCATTAGCTCACTAGAAATTTATTTAAAAAAATTCAAATTTTTCAAAGAAAATTTTATATTTCAGAAACTGTCTGTTAGATTCCTTTGAAATTCAGCACAAACCTTCAAGCCGTCATTCTCCAATATAGTAGCAGATTTCAGCTTGATCAGCTCTGTATTTTTGAAATCATTTGATTTTAAAATTCAGTTCATGCCCAATGAATTTTTTCCCGTTTTAACGCTTCATCCAATCATTCTCAACCGCATGCAGTATTTCGTGAATGAGGCGTGAATTGTCAATAGAACATGCGTGCAAAATCTCCTTACTTCACGTCAGTGCCTTTCTCGAATTTTTAGTGTACTGCTTTGGCGGGAGAAATGATTTTTAATTTTTTTATTTTCTTGTTTTGATTCCGATTTATTTTATTGAATTTTTCCCACGAATATTTGGTTTCTTCATCTTTTTATTGTTATCAGAGGTTGAGTTGAGTAGCGTAACTAGACTCCACCTTGACAGTATCGTTATAATGCATAGTACACTTAATAAACCATTATTACACGCATCTTCTGGCGTACATGGGGATATCGTTTTGCCCAAATGTCTGTAATGTTCGAATTTTTTGCCGAAAATGGTCTCAAACGATTAGTTTCGACCCACTGATGAATAATCTGAAGTCAAATTTGATCCTGTTCGGCCGTCCAGCCGGCTGACCGTCCGTTGTCACGATAATTTGAGAACAGAAAAAGATAGCGACTTGAAATTTTCAGGATAGGTGGCGTGTCCTAATAGCGAAGGAAAAGTTCGTTAATGGTCAACAGTTTCCGAGTGATAATTTTGACATCAACCTATACATGCCCGATAGAAGTGAAACTTGGTAGCTAGTTGTAGAATACTGACACAAAGACGATTGTGAAATTTTGTGACCATCGTAATACTAGAAAATTTTAAAACAATTATTAAGAAATATTATTTATGTCACAATAACCTGAAAACGGAAGGAGAAACCGACTTGGAATTTTTAGGGAGGTTGAACATCTGAATACGACATTTTAATTTGTCAATAGGTAAAATTGACCACACGGATTTGGAGTTATACCCATCTGAAATTCGGTTGTTATTTCCTCAATATCTCGAAAAATACGAATCTGATCCAATTCAAACCTAGTTAATTAGTTGTTGAATGCCGGCACAAAAATTCTTGAAAATTTCGTGAGGATCTTATTACAAGAAAATAAAAAAAAATTCTATATATCAGAAACTATTCTTCCGACATTGCTGAAATTTTGCGAGAGCCTTCTAATTTTAACTCTACTGCCAAGTTTGAACTTGGATCTGTCTTGTTGGAGATCCGAGCAGCCTTGGTTGAGTTCAGTAGCTGGATGGTTGACCGTTGCCTTAATAACTTTCGAAGAGAAGAGATAGGTACTTATTTTCATGGCAGGTTGCGCATCCGAATGGGCGAGTTAAGTTCGTTGTTGGACGTAATCGGCCAAACGGTTTCGGAGTTATACCCATCTGGAATATTATTTTCTCGATAACTCAAAAAATACAGACCCGATCGAATTGACACTTGGTATCTAATTGTAGAAGACATGAAATTTTGTGAGAATCGTACCACTAGAAAATTAAAAAAAAAATACGAAAAAATATTATATATCTCACGATAACGGAAAGAAATAGCGCCTTGCAATTTTCAGGGTTGGTTGCGCATCCGAATGCGACATTGAAGTTCGTTAATTAGCTTAACCGGCTTAATGGTTTTGGAGTTATACTCATCTGAAATTTTGTTGTTATATCTCTCTATCACTCAAAATTACAAATCTGAGTCCATTAAAACTCGGTGACCCACTAGTTTTCGCGGAATTTCGACAATACTTTCGGAGTTACTTGAGGCGTACGTTTTTTCGTATTTCGATTTTAATAGAATACATAAATGAACGAATTAAAAATTATGTGATCATAGATTCTCTCTTTGCTGAAGTATGTCATCAAAATTGTACAAGTGTATTCATATATTATAAAAGCTGAGAAAATGGTATATATCGATGCTATATTTCATTAGGTAAGAGTGTCCAAACATTAGAACATGCACGTAAAAGCTCCAGACTTCAGGTCAGTGCTTAAACCGATTTTTTGGCGTATGTTCTGGAGAACATCGCGTTATAGTTTTACCCAAATGTGAAATTTAATTCTGTGGTGCCGTCTGGCCTTTGCCACGATAACTTGAGAACGGAAAGAGCCAGCGACTTGAAATTTTCAGGGTAGGTGGCGCATCCCAATACGACGGACAGGTTCGTTAATGGGTATAATCAGCCCAATGGTTTCCGAGTAATAATTTTGTTTTCAACCAAAATAAATCCGATCGAATTTAAACTTGGTGAATAGTTGTAGAATATAGACCTTAGCACGTTTGTGAAATTTTGTGAGAATCGTATTGCTAGAAAATTATCAAAAAATTATTAAAAAATATTTTTGTTGTCACGATAACCTGAAAACGGAAAGAGATAGCGGCTTGAAAATTTCTAGTTAGGTTGTGCAGGTCCAAACGGTTTTAGAGTTATAGCCATCTGAAATTTTCTGAAATTTGGTTGTTTTTTGTTCCTCACTCGAAGAATACAAAACCGATTGAATTCAAACATGGTTATTAGTTGTAGAATGCCAACGCGAAAATTCTTGCAGAATTTCGTGAGGATGATATAACTAGAAAATTAAAAAAAATAATTAAAAATAATTGAAAAAAATTCTATATATCATAAACTATTCCTCCGGCATGGCTGAAATTTTGGAAGAGCCTTCAGAAACTAACTCTACTGCAGAGTTCCACGTTTGAACACGATCGGATCTATATTGTTGGAGAACCGAGCAGCCTTTTGTGAGTTCGGTAGCTGGATGCGAATCGTCGTATGATATGTTGTCTATGGTCGTATTTTTGCGAGAACCTTCAAAAATATGAATGTCATGATGACATATTTTTGCGCGTATGCTATGGGAAAATCGTGTTATTTCATCACAAATTTATGGGAGATGATAGCCCTACATTAGCGGTCAGACCTGGTTTTGAAAGAGATCCTCCTTAGGAGGAGGCAACTAAATATTGAAGGGATTTTTATGAACAAGAGTGAATATCTTTGAGAAATAGAGAAGGCGATTCTTCTTCAAGAGATCCATGTGCCTTCAGAGGAGTATATTTGCGAGAGGGGACTTTTGAAAGGTTATGTATTATTTTTAATATGATATCGCTGAAATTTTGCTGAAGGCTTCTGATCTTGTAAGGTGAGAGGCTCATTTGTGGATATTAAATCTCGTGATGGGTAAGAGGAATTTTAGGCCAGTTTTTCTATCACTAATGAGAATATATCTTTTATGTTTCACCTCATCACCTTTTGATCTATCAATGGACATTTATTGGTTAAGAATAAGTAATTGAATATTACTGGAATTCAATTGAACTTCATTCAGTATGTTAGTAACTAAACTTATAATTTTCTTCACTTTGATTATTTAAATATGACCTTAATTCCAGTAATATTTTTCAAGGATAATTATGTATTCTTCTCCTATAAAGAAGAATAGAAGGTAGACAATAATGTGTTAATCATTGATTTCTATCCTGAATTCAGGAAAAAAAAATTGTTTCAAGCACTGACGTGAAGTCAGGAGCTTTTGCGCGTATGTTCTATTGTCCATTCTCCTGTATTGAACACTCTTAATCGAATTTACCATGGTGAATTCTATTGTTTGTTCTCTTGTATTAGACACTCTTAATCGAATTTACCATGGTGAATTCGATTAAGGCTGTCCAATACAGGAGAATAGACAATAGAATTCACCATGGTAAATTCGATTAAAAGTGTCCAATACAGAAGAATGGACAATAGAACATACGCGCAAAAGCTCCTGACTTCACGTCAGTGCTTGAACCAATTTTTTTATTATTATTATTTCATCTCCAAATCTATTGGGCGGCTTCCACCTATTCGAGAACTCGATTCAGGCATCAAACTGCAAATTTGAAGTATCTTGGTTTCTCCTTCCGAAAGTCATTTTTTTCACGCGTGACGGACGGATCAAATTCTTCACCAGTATAATGGGGTATGATTAATTCTTTTGTGACCGTTTTCAGCACTTCGGGCGGAATGATAGCGCTCTCGCAATAAACGCGCAAAAATGTTAACGAATGATTTCGAGACTCATACTGATGAGTTCGTGTCAAATTTAATTCTGCCGTACGTCGCATTGGACGACTATCGATAACTGCGAATAAATCACTATCACCCGTCAAATTATTTCCGGTTCCATAACTATCTTTCAGATCAGATTTTAAACCAATTAAACCATAATTAAAATTATATCAGAAAGTTGTCAGAAGGGTTTATTCCATTGTTCTATCCCCGAAACGGGTGAAATGAGGCGTTTGACGCAGTAAAGACGCCGACTGAGGCCTTTCAGACGGAAGGAAACGCCGGCGCCGGATTGTTCAACTTGTTGCAGCAGAATTCGAGGAGGATCAAAATGAGATACGCTGTTTATTTTTCCGGTATATATGGGGAAAACGTTGGAAAAACATCTTGGTTATTCAGAATATATGATCTTGTTATAACAGAAATTTCTTCAAAATAGAACAACATTGCTTAGCATTTTCTCGGAGATGTTACAATATCACAGAACACCATTTCATTATGTTGTTCATCATATGTTAAGGTCGTGTGGTGAGGATATGTTTTTTGAGAGTTCAATCATTAAAATTTTGTCATTTTGTGTCATATGAAACAATTTCACCCAATCAGTCAACATGATTGCATTTAGTGCAATTGTCAATCACTATATGACAACACGATTGAGTTTGACAACTTCATTCCAAATAAAAGTCAAAATGTCACGTTTTCGCAATGCGAGTATGCCAAGTATTAATGCGCTAGTCACACAGAAAAAATTCCCAAAAATACAAACCAAAAACATATTTCGGGAATATGTATGGAATTTTGCTACGAACGAGAATATGAATTAAATTAACATAGAAGCTTAGAAGAATTGGCGTAGATGATAATAATAATATGAATAAGAGAGACGGGACCGAATTTGAAGAAGCTTTGCGACACTTGTCAAATTTTGACAAATCATATCTCCGAAAGTATTGGTTTCTCAGAGTTGGGAATGATATCAATGGATTTTTATGATAAAAATGCATCGCGAAAGGAATTAAATTCAAATAATAGTTTATTTATCAAGATCTGCAATGATTTAACTTCGTGGAATGGGATTTTGCAACTTACACTCGGTGCATAGTTTGCACAACTCGAAATACCTAAGGAAAGTATCATAGAAATGTCTAGAGCAAGGCTGTAGACAATCCTAGCAGATTGCCCATTTATTCCTGATACCTATTTGAATAGGTAGATATAAGCTGACGAGCGAATTATTTTAATAGTTCATTTCATTTGTTTCAAAGATTATATATGTATTTTATATGATTGTTTTTCTTTATTTGAAAGTTTCTCATCTCATTATGAGACAAAATGTATTATTAAAATACAAACCTCTTAGCATAATTTAATTGTTCATACCACTAATAAATTCTTTTTGTATTATTCATAAAAAAAAATTTTATTTATAGAGATGTAGGTCAATATTTTAGCATTTTGTTGCTAACAACATTATGAATATACAGGGTGAGTCTTTGACCACTGCATTAATTTTAACCAAAGATTCCTCTCATCAAATGAAACACTTTTTTCATTTAACATTTTTCCAAATTCAGCTCAGGTAAACAGATACAGGCAGTTGAAATTTTGAAAAAAAATCAGTTCTTATTTTGTAGCTTTGACATCCTTTTTTCGAATAAAATGAATGTTGGCGTAAAGTTTCCTATAACTATGATACATATTTTCCAAATATTAGTTATTTTCTACTTCTACTGGTTTTCTAGTTATGGACTCGTGGATACATAAAACTAAACGAAATTAGCATAAAGAAAGCATATAAAGTTTTTCTTGAGTCATTTCAAGAATATTCCATCGGTTTAGAACATTATATTATTCTTCATCATTTTTCCTTAAACGCACCGTTTTCGAGATATTCTTCATTGAATGTTTTAAAATGGAAAACTCCAGAAAGTAGGTGGTTGATTATTGGCTTCAGGACTGGGCAAATAAAACGATCAATTCCAGGAAGTCGACGTTTCGATCTTGGTTAAGATCGAAATGACGGAAATAAATATATGTTTCAAAGTAGAGGAAAAAAAAATATTTATGATTTTATTATTCAAAAGGGGGAAAAAAACCCATTTGAGCTTGGCCCTTTCATAACTGAGATTCGTGATCTGTCATGTGTGTGTACATTTTTAGACAGTTTGTTTTTTGAATTTTAATGTGTCAAAATATGTTTGTGTTATATATGTATATATATGTTATACAATAAAGAAATAACATTTTTAGTCTTGAGAAAGATCTTAACCAAGATCGAAACGTCGACTTCCTGGAATTGATCGTTTTATTTGCCCAGTCCAAAAGCCAATAATCAACCACCTACTGATATATTAATAGGACAATAGAAGTCAAATATGGTAAACTCCAGAAATTTCACTACTTTTATGGATCCGTCCCTGAGCGTTGGAATCCCGAATCAAGCTGTAAACCACGTTACCATGCCTTATTCTCGTCCGCCAACAATGTCATAGATAATTTATATGCGGGAGTGTATTAGCACATTGTGAAATCTTTAAACGCTTGTAACTTTTTACCTGAGCGGAATCTGGAAAAATGGTAAATGAAAAAATGGGTTCAAGCCCTGTGGACAGGAGCTTTCTGGCGCTCTAGTTCAAACAGACAAATTATATCTCCGAAAGTATTGGTTTCTCAGAGTTGAGAATTATATCAATGTATTCTTATGATAGAACTGCATCATAAAGGAAATTCAATTCAAATAATAGTTTATTTATCAAGATTAAATGAGCAATCTGAGAACTGCACCATGGAAGAAACCAAATTAAAATAGCTGAAATGAATTTGACTCTCTCTTATACAACAGGATGAAATGTACGAGTATGAACACAGATCATGTAATAAAGCTTAGATAGAATAATTATAGCATTCTGTGAAAACAGAAGTACTATTCATTATTGAAATTTAGAACTTCATCTTAGCAGAAATTGAATTCAAACATCATAGAAGAATTTAAATTCAACAAGAGTGCCAAAAATTATCAATCCAAAACCAATAGACGAATTCTACCCAACAACGAACTCAGCCGAGATATTCATTCCTCAATTCCAGTTTTGTTTTTAGTGGAGATATTCTGAACTCAATATTATTAACTTACCATTACCATTCCCATCATCATATGGATTGACCATCGGCATGAAAATATCAACCAACAAAAGTATGATAATATTCTAATTCTCATATTGATACCATTACTGGAATGAATTACAATGAGACAACGTCAAAGTTGACATTATAACAATTCATATAATAGCCTCAGAATAATTCTATCATTGAAATTTTGAAAAATCATATCTCCGAAAGTATTAGTTTGTTAGAGTTAAAAATGATATGAATGGATTCTTATGGTAAAATTGCTTATTGAAAAAGATTTAATTTGGAATTTGTTCTGTAAAAAAAAAATTTTTTTTTTGTTACTCCGAAACCATCTGTCCGATTTTGCCCAATAACGAACTTAGCCGAGATATTTATCCCCCAAACATACTCTGAAAATTTCAACTGTCTAGCTCATTCCGTTCGAGAGTTATCGTGCCTACGGCCGGACCGGCCGGCCGGACGGCCGGACAGAATGAATTTCGACCACGGATTCTTGATCAGTGAGTCGAACCAAATCGTTTAAGACCATTTTCATCGAAAAATTCGAAAATTACAGACATTTGGGCAAATTGATAAGCACTCAGTTCCGAGGAACTAGAGCGCCAAAAAGTGTTTCATTTGATGAGAGGAATCTTTGGTTAAAATTAATGCAGTGGTCAAAGACTTACCCTGTATGAAGCTCTCATTTATTCCCATTCCGCACCAGCGAAATCATAGCTGAATGAATTGCCATACTTTTATTTTTTGAGCTACTGTGCATACCAGGAAATTCCGATTTCAAATTTCAATTTCCAAAAGTCAAACGCATCATATTCTAAGGCATTGTCTATGACGGAAATAGTAACATGTTCCATGAGCGCTATTCATTCTTCGCAAACAGATGAAAATGCTCTACGTACCGAGGTTCGATTCAACAATTCATTAATTCCAATGATACAATGTCGATTCCGCATTTTTTGAATGGGCATGTTCGATTGACGCATACCTCCTGCACGGGATCGGAATGAGTTATGTTTGGGAGGAATATAACACTTTATTACACATAGGCAACATTTATGCGTTTGCCACATCCATCACGGACTGATATTTCCAATCTGATAGAATTTTCATTATGCTCCGCGTGTCGGTCGATGTTCGAATTGATACATTATTCACGATTTGAATAGGTTCGTTTCTCAGAATGCTCTCGTCGCATGGCAGTGCCTATATAATATGCATAAATGTTTAAATATTATATGTAATTTCAATATCTGATTTTATTATTTGAAGAAAGGAATTTGGGGTCACTATTTTGAATGACGTTCTGAGTGCACCGTTTTGAATTTGTGAGTTTCCTCTTTAGGTTAATGTGCCGAAGACAAGTAAGATGATTTTCCCCGTAATCATTCGATTGATATCCCCATTAACCGCAATCTTATGCGGCCCATACACATGCTACTTTTTCGGCGTTCTGGCAGCTAGCGATGCCGCTAGCGACCAAAACGCCCAAAAGTCGCTCGAAAAACTTCTGTGTATGTGTATCCGCTGCCACGCTGGCGATTCGCCGAGCAGAACGCAACACCGGACGCCAAGATCAGACGTGTTTGATTTTAGCGTCAGGATAGCCGGCAAAACGTTTGAAAAACGCTTGTGTGTGTGTGCGAACGTCAACAATGGCTGAAAATCGACGACATGCACACCTCTCGCGTCAGCGAATGGCGAGCTACTAAGACGCTTGTGTGTGGTCATAATTCCACGAGCGTCTAGGACGCTCGTAAATCGCCAGCTAGCAGAACGCCGAAAAAGTAGCATGTGTATGGGCCGCATTTTAGAATCGGGGTTCATTCGGGTTCTGCGATGAATTAAATAAACAGGACGTACACTTATTGTAATTTACCATCATATAATACACGTTTCCATTTGCCATTTCACCAAATTTGGTTCAGGCAAAAGATACTGGTAGTTGAAAAATACAAAAAGCGATCCAATTTAAATATGATTATTAGTTGAAGAATGCCAACACGAAAATTCTTGTAAAATTTTGTAAGGATCGTATCTCTAGAAATTTTTTTAAAAATCATTGATAAACATACTATATATAAAAAATGGGTTCAACCCCTGTGGACAGGAGCTTTATGGCGCTCTAGTTCAAACAGACAAATTATATCACCGAAAGTATTGGTTTCTCTGAGTTGGGAATAATATCAATGTATACATATGATAGAGCTGCATCATAAAGGAAATTCAATTCAAATAATAGTTTATTTATCAAGATTAAATGAGCAATCATGAGAATGAGAACTGCACCATGGAAGAAATCGAATTAAATCTGGCCAATTTTGCCCAATAACGAACTTAACCGAGATATTCATCTCCCTAACCTACTCTGAAAATTTCAACTACCTAGCTCATTCCGTTCGAGAGTTATTGTGGAAAAACTTTTTTTAAATTTTCAAATTTTATTTTACACCTTGCGGTATTCTGGTCAATACAAAACTTCACATGCGTATAAAGGTCATGATTCTACAATTTGATGCTAAATTTCAGATAGATCGAACGAACTTGTCCGAGATATTTACGCTCCAAAACCACCTTGCAATTTTCAATCCGCTAACTCCTTTCGTTCGAGAGTTATCGTGCCTACGGCCGGTCGGCCGGCCGGACAGAATCGATTTCGCACTCGGATTCTTGATCAGTGAGTCGAACCAAATCGTTTGAGACCATTTTCAGCCAAAAATTTCAAAATTACAGACACTTGGGCAAATTGATAAGCACATTGTTCCGAGGAACTAGAGCGCCAAAAAAACAAGTTTCGTATGACAATTGCCCAAAACAGGTTTAAAGTACCTACAAATAGTAGGTATTCCATCAAACAAATATGAAAGAAGATAAGTAATAATTTAAAATTACCTTGTAATCGATCAAAAATTTCCTGATCTACGTTCACCAAACTACAGAATTATGCTTTCAATATTTAGGTAATTATTTTCAAACATTTTCGGGTGAGGTCCCCGTTGCATCGCTAAAATACGAGTATTTCAACCCCAATATTTTTGAAGTTACAATATTCCCTTCTGTCAAGTTGACATTATGAGAATTCATACATAGAATAATAATTATATCAATCTGTGAAATACGATTTACATTGAAATTTAAAAAAATCATATCTCCGAAAGTATTAGCTAGTTAGAGTTGAAAATGATATGAATGGATTCTTATGATAAAACTGCTTATTAAAAAAAATTTGATTTGGAATTTGTTTCGTAAAAAAAAATTTTTTTTTGTTACTCCTAAACCATCTGTCCGATTTTGCCCAATAACGAACTTAGCCGAGATATTCATCCCCCAAACCTACTCTGAAAATTTCAACTCTCTAGCTCATTCCGTTCGAGAGTTATCGTGCTTACGGCCGGCCGGCCGGACCGGCCGGCCGGACAGAATGAATTTCGACCACGGATTCTTGATCAGTGAGTCGAACCAAATCGTTTAAGACCATTTTCATCGAAATATTCCAAAATTACAGACATTTGGGCAAATTGATAAGCACTCAGTTCCGAGGAACTAGAGCGCCAAAAACTATTCATCCGCATTGGCTAAACTTTTGCGAGAGCCTTCAGAACCTATCTCTTCTTCCAAGTTCCAAGTTTGGACACGATCGGATCTATATTGTTGGAGATCTGAGCAGCCTTGAGTGAGTTCCGTAGCTGGATGGGTGAGCGTTGCCTCGATAACTCCCGAACGAAAGGGGATAGGGACTTGCAATTTCCAGGGTAGGTTGCGCATCTAAATGGGAGAGTTAAGTTAGCTGTTGGTCATAATTGGCGCTACGGTTTCGGAGTTATACCCATCTGAAATATTATTTCCTCGATGACTCAAAAACTATAGATCTGATCGAATTGGAACTAGCTAGCTAGTTGTAGAATATCGACATAAAGCCGTGTGCAAAATTTTGTGAGAACCGTTCCCCTAAGAATTAAAAAAAAAATTACGGTAGAAAAATTGGTTCGAGCACTGATGTGAAGTCAGGAGCTTTTGCGCGTATGTTCTATTGTCCATTTTCCTGTATTGGACAATCTTAATCGAATTAACCATGGTGAATTCTATTGTCCGTTCTCCTCTATTGGACACGCTTAATCGAATTCATAATGGTAAACACGCTTAATCAAATTTACCATGGTAAATTATATTTTTAAATAGAACAAGGTCTACAAATCTTAATTTACAGTTCCAATCACAATTTCACAAATTACACAAACTTATAACTACTTATCTTAAAAGAAATGTCCAAATCGTGGTTCCACCCCCAATGCAATATGTTTCTGTGTGTCAGATGTTCTCGGTAAGGGAATATACCCTCAAGTCTGGTTCGAATTGTACTTCAGGTATGCTTCCAGCTCCTCCACCATAAGTTAACTTTCAAGCAAATGTGGGTACAGGCAAACGTAACAGCCAAAAATTACTACAGCTTCCAGCTCCTGATTGTACTCCAGTTCAAGTCAAGCTTCAGCCAATGATTGTGTTTCGGTGCAAGTCAAGCTTCAGCAAATGATTCTATTTCGGTGCAAACAATGTGGACCCAACCAAGGAGTGTAATATAACTCGTGTGGTCCCAACCAAGGAGTGTAGCAAATGTGGTCCGAACCAAGGAGTGTAGTGTGACTCAAGTGGTCCCAACCAAGGATTGTAGCAAATGTAGTCCCAACCAAGGAGCGAGAATAAATATTATTTATCTCGCAAACTAAAACTTAGAAATTCCACCGGTAATACTCGATGAATTCAGATAAAAAATTCTCAACGATACACGAAAGATGATTTCTCCCTCAGAGAAAAGCTGGGAAAGAAAAATGAAATCAACCTCCCTACATCACGCAGACACGAAGCTCATAGAAGAGAAATAACCTGACATAAGGTGACAGTCCGTCAATGTGCATTCTGTGATTACCAGTGGCGTTTCAAAAGGAGGTGAATAGCATAGGCGTGCAATACGTTGTACAGTGGTAGAGCATCGGACTTGGAATCGGAAGATCCCCAGTATAATCCTGGGCTAGGGTTGAAATTTCCTAGTCAGACGGTAGCAGCCACCATTCAATGTTAGGTCGACAATTAACAGAGCTGTGCCTAAGGTAACATAAGAACACAGTAACAAAGGCTACATGGAACATGACTGATTCTCCTAAATCCCACAAGCTCAAAGAAGTTTCTGAGGGGTATCATTGGAAGACCTATAGGTGGGTCGGTATGATCAAATCATATAGTGTGGAAAAGCCAAATAGAATAAATTCATTATCTTGATTTCTTGGTTACTGTACATATTTAGAGAAAATACCGAAACACGACCAATTTAAATTTTAAATTATCATTTCCCTCGGAAAAATGCGTACCCTTCCTTCAACCCCCTTCGAAAGACAGGTATAAACCCCAATTTTTTAAACAGGAAGTATGTATGGACTTGTGATACATCGTTTGAAAGGTCTCATCATTCTGTATTCAGAAATCTTAATATCTTCATGTTTATTGCAAAAATAAAATTACAAAAAGAGAAAATCAAGTGATTAGCGGAATTTCGTACAATATCAAAAACTAAAATATATTCCGCCGTATTCACAAAGCATTAAATCTCCGTTAAGTCCTAACTGAGGTCATCAGTTATGGTTGAATTTGAATCGCAACCAGAGTAAACGTATTTAACAGTGGTGAAACAGGCCTGTTCCACGTTAATTTTCACGTTAACTGAGGTTGCAATTCAAATTTATCCATAACTGAGGACCTCAGTTAGGACTTAACGGAGATTTAATGCTTTGTGAATACGGCGGATAATGTAGCAAAATCATTATTAATGTTAATGAAGTAGTTGTTCAAAGTGTTAACCGCGAACGCCTTGGCAACATCCTAACCTCAACTAAACATTTCTTCCACCATTATTCAATATCATAGATCGACCTAATCGCAAGCGTTATTCGATTTTTTAGGTTATTCAAATCAACAGGTTTTGTTTTGTACACAATGCTCTTCACATATCCCCATAAAACGAAATTTAACGGGTTAAGATCAAGGCATCGCGCTGGTCATTCGATCGTTCCTATTCACCAATTTGGAAATATTGCGTCGGACATTGCCTTGGTAATGTGGTGTTGCTCCATTCTATTGAAACCATATCGTATTCCGTGGAACTTGAGGATTTCCTTGATCAGGATATAATTTTGCCAAAACTTTCGCTCTCCTGGGCAGGTATCGTTTTGTATGGATGCATTTTATTTTGCTTCAATATATTGTATACGATCACGATGTATGGCTGACATTGAATGTTCTGGACGTATCTCCACTCGATTTATGTGGATTTTCTTCAAAGTCAAGCATCACGTCTAATTCATATCCTGACAGAGAGTATGAGCTGCTGCTTATTTAATGTGCCTTGCATGCCCAAACTCGCGAAACTGCTTACCTGTCTTTTACTTATTGGCCCTTGGGTTACAGGTGGCAAATACGGAAATTCCTTATGAATCAAGAGACTTACTGCTTTTTGTGTTCGGGCGTTATCTCCGTAACAAATCTTTTGTAAAATAATTATTTTGTTTATTTCCGTGTATCGAACCATTATTTAAAATTGAAGTTAATGAAATTCAAATACAAATTAGCCAATCTATAAATAATAAGCATTGTCACAGAAAGTGTTTTACCTAGTTATCGTGGTACCATATGGAAAACACAATGTTGGGTTCTTTTTTCTATCACATCTTGAAGGCAAATGAGTTTAGTATTATTATAATTCGATTTGGGGGTAATTATCTAGAACATTACATAACTCGAAAATTGTTGTTAAAAATCACTCACCTACTAATTTTGGGTCGTAGATTGCGAATCTGAAGTCAAAAAAGGCCGGTCGATTCTAATTTTTTCGAAAAAACTTCCGAAAGTGTCAGAAGTATCCTCACTTTATCTCATTAATTACGATGTTTTAAACTGTTTTACTGGTGAATATTCCTCATAAATGATATTTTATTGATTCCTCAATCATTTCTGGGCAATATAATAGCTGAAAATTGATCAAAATTAGCATTTCCCATAGTGTACTAATTGTTGTCATTTTCCGATTTGACATATAACTTTGAACAGGCTTTGCAATGTTGCCGGTGTGACTGCGTTCGCGGTGTCACAATTTCGGAATTTTTTTCGAAAAAAACTAGAAGCGACTTGCCTTTTTTGACTTCAGATTCGCAATCTAAGACCCAAAATTAGTAGGTGAGTGATTTTTAAACAACAATTTTCGAGTTATGCAAAGTTCTAGATAATTACCGATTTGGGAATATTTGATGGACTATTAAAATGAATTTCGGTAATCACATGACTATATTTTTTTCTACTTCGAGTTTTGAATTGTGTACATGAATATTTTTGAATAGATAATAACGCGACCTTTCAAACGATGTATCACAAGTCCATCCTTATTATTTGAAAAATTGGGGGTTGTATCTGTATTTTGAAGGGCGTTGAAGGTAGGGTTCGCATTTTTATGAAGGAGGATAATTTAAAATTCGGATTTGACGTCTTTCGGGGTTTTCCATAAATATGTACAGTAACCAAGATAATGAGTTTATTCCATTTGGCTTTTCCACGATGTATAATCAAACCACACTCAAGAAACATCATATCGATCATTCCCTCATCTTAAAAATAATTGATGGGAAAAAACCGATAGCAAAAAAATTCTTATGTAATAACTCATAAATCCAATTTTTCCTGCTTCACATACGAAGTAAAACTCATAAATCCCGAACCCAAATTAGTTTTGGACAATGTAACCTTAACGGATCGACAATTATTCACCTTGCATGTATCGACCTTTAAGGAAAGGTCGTTTCTCCAGTCTGGCCATACATCAAAAAGGCAATATCTGATCCAACCGAACTCCCTCCGTCCCTCCACATGATAGAGCGCGGGAAGTTTGTCAGGCAACTTTTCAGATGAAGCAAATATCGATGAATCCCTAGTACTTCTTTCGGATAACATTGATGCCGATATGCCATCTGCTCGGTTTCATCAGAGAATGCCAGGGTCTGCTTGTGGAATTCTATCTACGGGCAAAAGTTAATTTAATATCCTTTACGTACCTTGTGTGGCTTTATCAGATAGTTCTTTGAATACAATGGTCCGTAAAGGATTATAAAATGGAATTTTTCCGTCGACCTCGAAATAACAAGTCATTTTAAGGGAAAATAAAATGGTGCATCACTGACGATCATTATTGCACGATTTCCTATTAATTCATGGTTATCATATTATCAACCGAACAAAGAAGTTCCGCTATCAATCCAATACTTGTTGAATCTGAAAGTTAGATTTGGATGTAGAAACTGCAGTATCAATTCCATACGCTTCTCCATCAGTTACTAGACATATTTTCTAAAAAATTTCCAGAGAAATTATATAAAAATCACAAATATTTTAATGATAATTCATCAGTGCTAAAAATCTTCGATATGATCTGTGTCTGCTCTTTAGAACTGATAAGATACACACTGATCTGGCAATTAAGACCTGTCACAGCTTTGTGAAACCCAACACAAGTAACTCAATGAAAAATGATATACGATTTATACTAATTTATTTAATATTGTGAATGGTTTCGTTGACACAGCAACTTCATCAGACTACATCACACTAAATTCTTAACGAGTATTAATTATTATTTGATTATTTAATATACCGGGTGGCGCAAATTAATCGATCAGGCCAAATTTCTCCGTTGGTACGCTCCGGAGAAAAAAAAAGTTCGAATAAAATATTTGTAAAATAAAGGGAGAAATCCAATGATGATGTCAGACTTGACCTTGACCTTGACCTTGGCGGTCATTCTGGGGTCAAGTTCGAAATTTCAAATGGGAACATATATTTTTGACCACAGATTCGTGACGAGCGGAAAATTTCACGTTGGAATGACCTATCGTACATGATGTTCGGTGGTCATTAAGGACAAACCGGCAGGTCATCACCCCCTGTTCGCAAAAAGGGCTTGATTATTTCAAATACCGACTCAAAATCTCTTCAAGTCCGTAATCGTGAAATTTTTCCAAGTACACAATCAAAGTTTTGTCACTTCGTGGTTTGAATACTTTCTTGATATTTGATTCAGAAAAAATTTGAAAATTTCGCGATCTCGAACTAAAAAAATTATCGCGATTTCTGCCTCAGAAAGATTCTCACATGGAAAAATTTTTAGCACACGATAGGTCATTTCCGCTCGTCACGAATCTGTGGTCAAAAATATATGTTCACATTTGAAATTTCAAACTTGACCCCGGAAGATCGCCAAGGTCAAGGTCAAGGTCAAGTCTGACATCATCATTGGATTTCCCCCTTTATTTTACAAATATTTTATTCGAAATTTGTTTTTCTCCGGAGCGTACCAACGGAGAAATTTGACCTGATCGATTAATTTGCGCCACCCGGTATAATATATTTATTAATTTAATTATTATGAATAAGTATCTCTGTGTCCATGTTCTCTAGGTATGGGGAGATCATTACTTCCTAATTTATTATGATGTATGTCTGATGAAGTCGCTGTGTCGACGAAACGCGTCACAATATTGAATAAATTAGTGTAAATCATGTATTATTTTTCATTGAGTTAATATGGATTTGCATCAAGTAGAAGCCACAAGCATTACATTTTCCACAGAAAGTACTTGATGATATATATATATATGTATATTCTTTTGAACTTGAGCATTACAATTGGTTTTTCATCTAACAATAAAGCATGTGTATGAAAAAAGTGTTAGCAGAGGTTAGTGTAACGGGGTACCATATAATTTGATATATGATACTAGAGCTTAGGGAAAAAACCTCAGCAAAAAAACCCTATCTCCCCGTTAGTGTTGTGATTTATGAAAATTGAAATTGTTAACAAAATATGCTGAAATATTAAATATTGAAGGGCATCTTTTTCTTCATTATCGCTTCTTCCTTCAACAAGCAGAGAAGTTTCTCCAAGGTACCCGAAACCCAATCTGGAAAAGGAAAAGGCAAAGGGAGAAAACGAACAAATTAAAAATGGAATATTCTATATTTTATTAAATAGATTTAAAACTCGCTACCCATTCTAAAAAAGATTCAGAAACATTATGAATAGCCCTAAAACCATCTTTGAATCTATATATGCGACAATTATTAACTAAATGATCTATGGTTTCCTCTGCTTCCCCGCATTCACAACTAGGGCTCTCAACTGAGTTCCACCTGAAAAGCATGCTGTTGCAACGACCATGACCGGTTCTTAGACGATTCAGAATAGACCATATTCTCCTTGGAAGATCAAACCCCGGAACTCTATTTGAAGGATCAGAAATTAAATCTTTGTTGAATCAATTGCAAGAAATCCATTCAGACCGCCAAACTTCCTTGTCACATTTATTCGAATTAAGAAAACAGTTGGACCATAAAGGGTTTCGTGACTTCAATCTGGGAATCTTATTGTCTGGAATGTAGGAGATAATCGGAAATGAATTCGGAAAAGAATGAAATTTATTCCAAGAATTTGATAACAGTCAATGATATTTGATTTCTTATCTTTCAGAAAATTCTCAAGTAAATTGCATTGTTTGATCAGTGAACAATTACCGTCACAGAATTTTTCGGAAATAATCAATCAAGATTGCTTCCGATATTTCCATTAGTACACCCCGATTTCACCGGAGCAAAACAAAGGAACTACAGATTATCCTGTCGTGACAATAGCTGTAAAATTAAATTTCTGTAGAGCCGCCTTCATTTTTATGATGGCGCTGAATTGTCTTCTGATAATTAAACTTCCAGTGAAGTTCGACGCCTCTACTAACTTTCTCAACTTCAACGGCATTTTCGCAATAAACAAAAAACAGGTCGGAAGTCATTCCCGGAAAACTTGAGGCCAGTTTTCCACTAAGGCGAATAATGGATATAAATAAAACGGTAATTTTCCGGTTTCCCATCTTGATCAGTAGCGTGAATATCTCTAGAGCCGACATTCTAATTAGCAGTGCGACTAGATTAAGAATGCATGAGTTCCTGGGCTGTTGTCTCGGGGTACCGGATTGTAAGTTGTGTCTTGGTTAATGAGGTTGTGATTCGCTCATGTTCATAATGTTGGTAGGTTGAATAATAACAAAATTGGAAAGCACTCAATTGACACCTAGAGATTTAGCGTGGTAGTCCATTTAATGATCGATGTAGTTCTACTTGTTGTAATTTGTTATACCATAGACTATTAAAATTTATGGACCAAAGAATTCACCCAAATCAAAAACCGTCACTAGTCAATAGAAATCTAGAGATTTTTGGCGCTCTTGTTCCTCGGAACAGAGTGCTTATCAATTTGCACAAATGTCTATAATTTTCGAATTTTTGGCTGAAAATAGTCTTGAACGATTTGGTTTGACTCACTGATCAACCGTGGTCGAAATCGATTCTGTCCGGCCGTCCAGCCGGCCGTTAACACGATAACTCACGAACGGAATGAGCTAGACAGTTGAAATTTTCAGAGTAGGCTTGAGGGATAAATATCTCGGTTAATTTTGTTATTGTCAAAATCTAAAAGTCTAAGTCTAATAGTTTCGGAGTAACGAAAAATTTTTTTTTTTTAAATTACAACTTTTGAATTCAATGTTTTTTAAGATGCAGTTTCATCATAAGAATCCATTGTTATCATTTTTAACTCTATCAAGCTAATACTATCGGAGATATGATGTTTCAAAGTTTCAATAATACATCTTAAGTTCTATGTATTCACAGAATGTGAACACAGAATCTGTCTGTGTTCACTGTTCATAAAGGTCATCTTTTCTATACTTTTCTTGAGTTAAGTTTCATAATACAGAAAATAATGTGTTAGTGGTATGGACTATTGAATTTTAAATTATGAAAAGAGGATAGTATTTTATTAATATATTTTGAACTATTGAAATAATTTGTTCGTAATCCTCTACCTACTCAAATATCAGGAATAAATGGACAATCTGCTCTGCTCTGCTGATTGTCTCCAACCTTGCTCTAGACATTTCGACGATATTTCGAGTTGTGAAAACTATTTACCGAGTGTAAGTGGCGACAACCCATTCCACGAGGTTGGATCATTGCAGATTGCTCATTTAACCTTGATAAATAAATTTAATGATAATTTTTGAAGCATTAAAGCGTTGTATATTGCTCTTTTTTTAAACGACACTTTTTTTCAATTGAATCTTCCTTCATGATGCAGTTCTGTAATATGAATCCATTGATATAATTCCCAACTCTGAGAAACCAATACTTTCGGAGATATAATTTGTCTGTTTGAACAAGAGCGCCAAAAAGCTCCTGTCCACAGGGCTTGAACCAATTTTTTTTACTTAGTTCGGAGACATAGTCAAAGTTGTTGTTTATTCATAATTTTTTAGTTTTTAGTTTCCATAGTGAAGCTCGTTTCACAACGATGAAACGTGCAAGCAACATTGGGAAAACAAGAATTTCAGGTAGGCCAGTTTTTGATATGCTGTTCCTCTCACTCTCTCGGACGCTATACGGGATAATTAAAAAACATCATATGAAAATTTCAGTCATACTAAAATATTTTGAAAAAAAATAATTTTTTTATTCATAATTGGCGTTTGGCACATTTTAAACGACAATAAAAATATCTGGCAATAATATATTCGCGTGTCAAAACATTCAATGAAAACAATTAAAAAACAAAAAACCTTCTTAAAGTTGTTTGTAATATTGTTCAGGTACGCTGCCAGCCAGATGGGCCATCTGGCTGGCGGTAGCGCTTGCGTTCATCAGTGCGCAGCGTACCCGTACAACATTACAAACAACTTTAAGAAGGTTTTTTGTTTTGTAATTGCTTTCATTGAATGTTTTGACATGTGAATATATTATTGCCAGATATTTCTATTGTTGTTAAAACTGTGCCAAAGGACAATTTTGAATAAAAAAAATTTTTTTTCAAAATATTTTAGTATGACTGAAATTTTTATATGATGTTATTTAATTATCTACAGACCCAAAATTAAATTGGCAAACAATAATTCAATTGTTATACCTTCAGCCAGACCGATCTAACAGTGAAAAGTGATGTGGTATCATTTTGCTTGGTCTAGAAATAGTTGTAAAATAATTTCATAAGAAAGGAGTGAAAACCATTGAATTAAGTACCTAGTGAATTAATACAGTATCAAAATAATAATTTATTGTTATACAGTATTAAAATAGACAAAAGGTTACATAAAAAAATTGGTTCAAGCTCTGTGGACAGGAACTTGCTGGCGCTCTTGTTCAAACAGACAAATTATATCTCCGGAAGTATTGGTTTCTCAGAGTTGGGAATTATATCAATAGATTCTTATGATAAAACTGGATCATAAAGGAAATTTAATTCAAATAATAGTTTATTTATCAAAATTGAATGAGCAATTTAAGAATGAGGACTGTACCATGGAAGAAATCAAATTAAAATAGCTGAAATGATTTTGACTCTCTTTTGTAGAACAAAATGACATATATGAGTATGAACATAGATCATATAATAATTCAAAGATAGAATAATTATAGCATTCTGAGAAAACATAGAAGTACGATTCATTATTGAAATTTCGAAAAATCATATGTCCGAAAGTATTAGCATTTTAGAGTTGAAAATGATATCAATGGATTTTTATGTTGAAACTGCATCTTGAAAAAACATTGAATTTGAAATATGTAAGTTAAAAAAAAAATTCTTTTCGATACTCCGAAACCATCCAGCCTATTTTACCCACTAACGAACTCAACCGGGATATTCATCTCTCAAATCTACTCTGAAAATTTCAACTGCCTGTCTTATTATCATATCTCTGAAAGTATAAGCTTGTTAGAGTTGTAAATTATATCAATGGATTTTTATGGTGCAACTACGTCTTAAAAAAAAATTTAATTTGAAATTTGTGAGTTGAAAAATTTTTTTTTCCGTTATTCCGAAACCATCTGGCCTATTTTGCCCAATAACTTAACCGATATATTTATCTCCCGAACCTTCTCTGGAAGTTTTAACTGGCTAGCTTATTCTGTTCAAGAGTTATTGTAGAAACAATATTAAAAAATTTAAAAAATTTGGCAACCCGATCAATACAAAACTTGGCATGCATGATTTTGTTTAGTAGCACACATACATTTTCTATTGGTCCTCTATTGGATGATTTTGAATCTTAACAAAAATAGCATAATCTTCATGATACTCAAGTGATGCCTAGGACCAAGTTCCATAAGTGCTACCACTGTGGTTTGATTAAAAGTTTTTAGCGCTAGTTTCACATTCTGCTTTTCAATTGATGTTGTATATAATGATATGGTAGGTCTACCAGTTATTTCTTATATTTTTCAAAAGATGAACGGAGTCGACAGCATAAAAAAGGGGTCTTTTATTATCAGAAGTATGTTTATATAAAATAATAAGGATGTTTATATAAAATATCATTGGGCTATCTATTTTTTTATTTCCCTTTCCACTGCATCCGACTGCTGTGAGGGTTACTCCGAGATTGGCATATTTATCTACTGCCTGTATTATTTCATCTCGCAGGATAATTTCACTCCTGCCATTATTCACAAAAATATATTTTGTTTTTGAGATGTTTATGGTCATACCCCACTCTATATATTTCAGGTACAATTTTTCCAACATATAATAAATATCTTAATCATCTTTGGCTTTGATGACCAGATCGTCAGCAAATTGTAGAGTGAAAAGTATATATTATTTTCCTATTGGAATTCCCCTATTTCGACATTTTCTTCGCCAATGTTTCAGAGACGAGGCAAGATAAACATTAAACAGGGTCAGTGCTACCGGACAGCCCTGTCGGAGACCTTTTCAGATACGAAACTCCTTATACAGTTTGGTTCCCACCTTCACCCTTGCTGAAATATCCGTTAAGATCTCCTTCACACACCTAATTGTATATCTAGCTTGAACCATTTTCTTCCAAAGCCTTCCACAATTTAGCGTGTGGTACACTATCATTAGCCTTCTGCAAGTACACAAAAATCAAGTTCTTCTCTGTTCTTTTTTCCACAAGCTGCTTCAGACAAGAAGTGTTGTCAACGCATGATCTTCCTGCCTTGAACCCTTTCTGCTCTTCTATGACATGTATTTCATCCTCTGTTCTTCCTTTTATTATTCTTCCATATAATCTGGACAATGAGTTGGTAATACTGAGTCCTAGGTGATTTGGATATAAAAAAAATTGTTCAAGCACTGACGTGAAGCCAGAAGCTTTTACGCGTATGTTCTCTTATCCATTCTCCTTCATTGGACAGTCTTAATCGAATTTACCATGGTGAATTCTATTGTCTGTTCTCCTGTATTGGACACTCTTAATCGAATTTACCATGGTAAATTCGGAGTGTCCAATACAGGAGAACAGACAGATACGATTCTCAAAAAATTTCACAAACGTGCTTAGGTTTATATTCTAAAACTATTCACCAAGTTTCAATTCGATCGGATTTGTATTGGTTGAAAACAAAATGATTACTTGGAAACCATTGGGCCGATTATGCCCATTAACGATCTCGTCCGTCGTATTGGGATGCACCACCTACCCTGATAATTTCAAGTCGCTAGCTCTTTACGTTCTCAAGTTATCATGGCAACGGCCAGACGGCGAGCCGGACAGAATCAAATTTGACCTCGAATTCTTCATTGGGGAGTCGAACCAAATCGTTTGAGACCATTTTCGTCAAAAAATTGGAAAGTTACAGACATTTGGGCAAAATGATAACGCGATGTTCCCCAGAACATTCGCGCAAATATAGTATGAATCTCCACTTGAAATCAAATTTTCAACGGTGATTTAAGCATTCACTATTGACAAACAAAACAGCTGTCAATTGAATTTTCATCCACTATCGCCGCCATATTGTAAAAAGTGATGGGAGTTGATTGGCCTTCCTTTTAGGAGATGTTGGTTATACACAATAAAGAAGCCATACGCTTCAAATAATATAAATGAGAATTGATCATAATGAATGCATAAATACATAAATTCATTGATAAAATATGAATAATTTGTGGGTTGTGCCCCTTGTGTGTAAGTTCCACTTATTGTTTCGAAAGCTCATTTCATGGATTCATTGCTCCTGGAATAAAATAATATTCATACAGAATTGGAAATAGTTAAATAATGAAATTGATACTACAGATTTGATAGAATCAGCTTTCATCTGTTCCACTAGGATTTATTCCCATTGGAAATTAGCCTGTTCTAGTAAAAGCCAATTGAACGATGGATTATTCCATTCATGCAGTGTTAATTGTTGTTTAACATGACTGTGGCGTTAACATGATTAATATCTCTACTCTTGCAGTGATATCAGTTGTTCTGCATTCTGCTCATTTTATTAATTTGCAATGTGATTGAAAATATGAAGGAACGGAATTCTTAAAAATTCGAAAAATTCAAAAATAAACCTAGGTGCAAGAACCTATGTGAAAATTTTCTTGGTATAATCATATGTATAATATTGATAATAATAGGTGCTCTGGAGATAACTCTGGTTAGGATGCTTTCCTTAACAGCCAGCTAAAAAAAGAAGCTCAGAGATATATACAGGGTGAGTCTTTGACCACTGCATTAATTTCAACCAAAGATTCCTCTCATCAAATGAAACACTTTTTTCATTTACCATTTTTCCAGATTCGGCTCAGGTAAAAAGTTACAAGCGTTTAAAGATTTCAAAATGTGCTAATACACTGCCGCATATAAATTATCTATGACATTGTTGGCGGCCGAGAATAAGGCATGGTAAAGTGGTTTACAGCTTGATTCGGGATTCCAACAATCAGGGACGGATCCATAAAAGTAGTGAAATTTCTGGAGTTTTCCATTTTAAAACATTCAATGAAGAATATCTCGAAAACGACGCGTTTAAGGAGAAATGATGAAGAAAAATTTAATGTTCTAAAACGATGGAATATTCTTGAAATGACTCAAAAAAAACTTTATATGCCTTCTATATGCTAATTTCGTTTAGTTTTATGAATTTACGAGTCCATAACTAGAAAACCAGTAGAAGTAGAAAATAACTAATACTTGGAAAATATGTATCATAGTTATAGGAAACTTTATGCCAACATTCATTTTATTTTGAAAAAAGGATGTCAAAGCTACAAAATAAAAACTGATTTTTTTTCAAAATTTTAACAGCCTGTATCTTTTTACCTGAGCTGAATTTGGAAAAATGTTAAATGAAATAAAATTGGCTCAAGCACTGACGTGAAGTCAGAAGCTTTTGCGAGTATGTTCTATTGTCCATTCTTCTGTATTGGACACCCTTAATCGAATTTACCATGGTAAATTATGTTGTCCATTCTCCTGTATTGGACACTATTCATCCAACCTGGAAGATATTTTGCGAGAGCCTTCAGAACCTATCTCTACTACCAAGTTCCAAGTTTGAACACGATCAGCTCCATATTGTTGGAGATCTGAGCAGCCTTGTGTGAATTCAGTAGCTGGATGGTTGATCGTTGCCTCGATAACTCCCGAACGAAAGGAGATAGGGACTTGTAATTTTCAGGGTTGGTTGCGCATCTAAATGGGAGAGTTAAGTTCGCTGTTGGCCATAATCAGCCCAACGGTTTCGGAGTTATACCCATCTAGAATATTATTTCCACGATGACTCAAAAAATATAGACCCGATCAAATTGTAGCTTGCTAACTAGTTGTAGAATATCGACATAAAGACGTGTGTAAAGTTTTGTGAGAACCGTACCCCCAGAAAATAAAAAAAAAAATTACGGAAAAACAAATTGGTTTAAGCATTGTCGTGAAGTCAGCAGCTTTTGCGCGTATGGACACTCTTACTCGAATTTACCATGGTAAATTCGAATTAAGAGTGTCCATATATACCATGACCATGACATGAGTAAAAATTTTCACTCCATATATTTCAGGAGATTGAAAGACCAGGGCTTGCCAGGAGAATTATCATTTGAAGTGCTCAAGTCGGAAACGGATTTATTTGTTATGGCTTGTCAGGATGGAGTGATAAACACAAGATGGTATAAAAAGAACATAATTGAAGTGGACACCATAATAACATGGCACAGCCTACAGGAAACTGTTATAGACATCCTGTCTGCTTGCAGAGTCCATGCATCAGTATAGATAGAACGACACAATGCGGCATCTAAGAGAAGTGTATGATATTGACAAAGAACCAGTGCTGCCATGTGTACCTCTAAAGATTGGAGCAGTTGTTGAAAATTATTGAGCTCGCATGAACTGGAACTATGATATTCCAACAAATCGGCAGATCAATGCCATAAAGCCAGATATAGTCCTACCGGACAAAGAGCTCAATGAATTGTCTTTTGTTGAATTTTCCTCCTCTGCCGCGAAAAAAAAATTCGAAATGAAGATCCGGAGGTCGTACTAATGATACTACGTGATAGAATTAAGGACTATTCCAGCCTGCAAATCCCAGGCTGAGGTATTGGTACTCAGAATGTAGAAAGTAGTGTTGCCCACTTCTAGTCATCAGGTCTCATCAACGGTAAAGGCCGCTTGCAGCTCATCTCCTTTGCTAAGGGAAGCTGTAAGAGCAGGACGAATAAACGTTCCATGAAATGTGTGAGAGATTGTTAAGTAGCAACCAAATAACAGTTTTCACTAGTAATATCATAAATTATTGAATTTTCGCGATAAGTCTGTCGACTTATTCAACGGAACTCATTTGCTTGAGAATTTGTTTTCTCTAAGCAACTCAGTTGAGTTAAGAAAGGAAAGACATACTTATGAGATAAATTCAGTCACGATGAGTGATATTTCATTAGACTATTTCACGTACGAAATGACTCATTGTTGAGTCGTTGAAATCACCAAAGTTGTAAGACCAATCATAATTCAAATACAGTTGGTGTTTTCGCGATAATTTGGCCTGTGGTTGGTCAGATCTGAGTGAAATAGTCAGAGTAACCAAACAAAAACTTGAGTCTCACTCTCCTGAGGCTGCGAACCCTCTCAGGATAGCAACAGGATTCCAACAGGCAAGAAAACCCAATTTTAGGAGAACAATCGAAGCAACTAAATACCTATTGTGGACCTTCATCTCATGCAACCCCCTTATGAAGGGATTGCTGAGAGTGAATAACTTTGAAAATCAGGAGAGGTGATTCTACTTCAAGATATCCATGCGGCTACAGAAGAGTATATCTGTCAGAAGGGACTTTTGATAGGTTATGTATTATTTTTAATTTGTTCGATTTTCTCCTCTTGTCTTTTCATTTTTCAGATGAGTTGCGGGTACTTTGGGGAAACCTGAAATATGTGACCGATACTGAGATATCTGTGTTATCAATCGAATTTAATTTTCTGGCTTTCTATATAGAGAAGGAACCCGTCTCGATAATTTTGTATCAAAAGAATGTAGTTTGAGAGGCACTAAACAGAAATATAATTGTGAGTCATGTGGACCATTTCGAAATTGTACGAATGACTTCATCAAGAAACTCACATGTACAGGGTGGGCCAAATTGGACACTTTTGAAGTGTTATTGATATAATAATAATTTTTAACAACAATCCACAGGTTCTTTACAAATGACCAATAAAGTTTGAAAAAAAAACTGTTTTTTTTTCAAATAGCTACTTAGTTTTGATTTCAAATAGTATTTCCAGATAAAGCTTCCTTTCGATTGACATGTCATTGAACTATGTGAAAAATATAAATAACTTGAAAATGATCAATTTTAGGTATGGGTCAATGTCATGCCAATCGAAAGGAAATTCTGTCTAGAATTACTATTTAAAATACAAAACAGACATTCCATTCGGAAGATCCGATTTTCATCATTTATAAAGGACCTTGTATTGTTGGGCAAAAATGAGTAGGGTTACTTGAATAAACAGCATTCAACCACTCTTCTTAAAATGCAAAAATTTCCAAAATGATGGAAGATAGACATATACAATATGGTTTAATAGACACGCCTTATTTTTCGAAGATATATCTAAATGTGGAATAAAAATAGTTGGAAAGCCCTGTGGACTGGAGCTTTGGCGCTCTTGTTCAAACTTTGACAAATTATATCTCCGAAAGTATAGGTGTCTCAGAGTTGGGAATGCCATCAATGGATTCTTATGATAGAACTGCATAATAAAAGAAATTATATTCAATCATCATAAAAAAAATGAAATTCAATAAGTGTAGTAAAAATTATTAATCCGAAACCACCAGACCGATTCTACGCAATAACGAACTTATCCGGGATAATCATTTCTCCAATCTACTCTGACAATTATATTATATCAATTGAAACTTAGCCAATATTCCAGTTCCGTTTTCAGTGGAGATATTGTGAATCCAATTTGATTATGTTACCACAGTATATATTTCCATCATCAAGGGCGTATAGAGTAGGGGTATCTTACCCAAAAATTATAATATCCTATAACTGGTCATTTTGCATTCAATCATACTTTGGTTTCTAGAACAGAAATAAATTTGACATGTTTCTTATAGGTAGTAAGATGACATGTATGAACAGTGAACACAGACAGATATAATTCGGATTCTGTGAAAACATAGAAGTACGATGTATTATTGAAATTTTGTAAAATAATATCTCCGAAAAAGTGAAAAAAGTAAAAAAAAATGGTTATTTGTTACTCCGAAACATTCTGGTCGATTTTGCCCCATAACGAAGTTACCCGAGATATTTATGTCACAAACATACTCTGAAAATTTCAACTGACTAGCTCATTCCTTTCGAGAGTTATCATGTTAACGGAGGGCCGGCCGGATGGCTGGACATAATCGATTTTAGCCACGGATTCTTGATCAGTGAGAAAAACCAAATCGTTTAAGATCATGTTCATCTAAAAATTCGAAAAGTACAGAAATTTGGGCAAATTGATAAGTACTCTGTTCCGAGGAACAAGAGCACCAAAATGATGGTTGCTGTTAAAAATGAAGAAGTTGATAGCTACTTCCGTTATAAAGGAAGTGGTAGAATACGGCCAATATTTAATAAATTTGGTTCAAGCACTGACGAGAATTCAGGAGCTTTTGCGCGTATGTTCTATTGTCCATTCTCCTGTATTTTACACTCTTAATCGAATTCACCATGGTGAATTCTATTGTCCGTTCTCCTGTATTGGACACTCTCTTAATCGAATTTACCATGGTAAATTCGAGTAACAGTGTCCATACGCTCAAAAGCTCCTGACTTTACGACAATGCTTAAACCAATTTGTTTTTCCGTAATTTTTTTTTTATTTTCTGGGGGTCTCAAAATTTTACACACGTCTTTATGTCGATATTCTACAACTACAGTAGAATCTCACTAATCCGGCACTTCAATAGACCGACACGTCCAATAATCCGGCACTCTCCGCTCGCGCCTCCCTCGCCCCTCATCATGGAAAAGCTATGACCTACACTGAATGTTCTATCACGGGAATTAGAAGAATGGGAACCTGACGATGATCTACCTTTTGCCTATTGGTTACAAAATGTATCAGAATACAGATACAGCATTTAATTGTTTCAATACCTGCATAACATGGGCTGAAGAAAACGGCTTACCTGCTGAGGATGTTATAATTCTTTGAAACATGCAAGAAAAGGTTCTCAAATATGGATTACGACTTGCACAAAAACATACCTCAATTAAAGATTATTTAGTTAACTCGATATCATTGTGAAATATGTTACAGTCATGAAAAAACTTTTATTTACACACTATGTTTTTTTCTATACAATCCAGTAATCCGAACATTCCAATAATCCGGCACACTCTGGTTTTTAATGGTGCCGGATTACTGAGATTCTACTGTAGTTAGCAAGCTACAATTTGATCGGGTCTATATTTTTTGAGTCATCGAGGAAATAATATTCTAGATGGGTATAACTCCGAAACCGTTGGGCTGATTATGGCCAACAGCGAACTTAACTCTCCCATTTAGATGCGCAACCTACCCTGAAAATTACAAGTCCCTATCTCCTTTCGTTCGGGAGTTATCGAGGCAACGATCAACCATCCAGCTACTGAATTCACACAAGGCTGCTCAGATCTCCAACAATATGGAGCTGAACGTGTTCAAACTTGGAACTTGGTAGTAGAGATAGGTTCTGAAGGCTCACGCAAAATATCTTCCAGGTTGGATGAATAGTTACGGATATATAAAATTTTTTTCAATGATTTTTAATGGAATTTCTAGATATACGATCCTCACAAAATCTTGCAAGGATTTCCGTGTTGGCATTCTTCAACTATAACAATATTTAAATTGGCTCTGTTTTGGTATTTTTTTAGTTAGTAAAGAAATAACAACCAAATTTCAGATGAAGATAACTCCAAAACCGTGTGGCCGCTCATGCTTATAAACAAACTCAAATGTCACATTCAGATGCACAACCTAACCTGAAAATTTCAAGTCGATATCTCTTCCCGTTCTCAGGTTATTGAGACATAAAAAATATTTTTTAATGATTTTTTTTTAATTTTCTAGTGATACGATTTCCACAAAATTTTACAAACGTGCTTAGGTTTATATTCTACAACTATTCACCAAGTTTCAAATCGATCAGATTTATATTGGTTGAAAACAAAATTATTACTCGGAAACCATTGGGCAGATTATGCCCATTAACCAACTTGTCCGTCGTATTGGGATGCGCCACCTAGCCTGAAAATTTCAAGTCGCTATCTCTTTCTGTTCTCAAGTTATCGTGGCAACGGCCGGCCGGACGGCCAGAATCAAATTTGACCACGAATTCTTCATCAAGGAGTTGAACCAAATCGTTTGAGACCATTTTTGGCGTTAATGATATCGCGATGTTCCCCAGAACATACGCGCAAAAAGTAGTTCAAGGTCGACAACCTTTGTGTGAGAATTTTTGTGAGCGTATCCCAGATAAGCCTAATCGTCTCTGTAAAAGATTGACTCTGTATTAATTTATATTCAAGCAGTCAATTGTTCCAATATTGACCCTGCAGTAGTTTATATATTGAAAATTCTATTTTCTTATTCTCAAAATTTTCTTTCTGTTCTTAGTTATCCGATTCTTTAAAAAAATGAATAGTTATTCATGGCATAATTCTTAAACTTGGCTATATTTCAGTTAGATCGAATAAGAAGCTTCAGAAATATTCGAAAAATAGCTTAATATTTAAATGACCGAAGCTGCGAAACCGCGACTTAACTGGCACATTTTGACACCGAAGCAACTCTGAAAATTTGAAGTTATTGGCTGGCCGGAGCCGCCGGACAGACAGAATTGGATTCTTCCTCATTGAGTCGATCCCAATCGTTTGAGAACATTTTCGGCAAAAAGTTAAAAAAGTACATAAATTTGGGCGAAACGATGGTTCAGGGAAAAAAGCGCAACATAAACACTAAAAATTCTGTATAAAATATCATTTTCAAAATTAACCTCATTTCTCCTATCCAAGTCCTGCAATCCTTGCTGTTTTAATAAGAACGTTCCCCCTCAATTAACGACGAGAATGATCTCCCGAACTAAATTAAATGCAAATCAGGACGCCACTGTTCTGCAGCAACGCTGCGGCGTGGCTAGGTCGACGCCAACTTTCTTCCCCCGGAGATATAATATTCCAGGGAATGTTCGAACCACATGCGCCAATCCCTAAAATTAATTAGGCTACTTACCACGAAAAAATCCCCAGTAAGTATACTCCCTATCGTGAATGATTGAAAATGCTGTATAACTTTTTGCCGCTTGCCCCGAGAAAACGACAAACCCTTAGATCTCGCCACCGACTGTATGAATAAAACAACCATGAAACTGTTGTTAACTTAACTTGCCGCATAAAACGGGGACGGCTGGGAAATTAACTTCGATTCTGTTTTAAGGGAGGGATCAAAAATTGTGGGTAAATAATTCATAGATCAGAATTCGGTTGTTTTTCATTTCAGTAAACAAGCACTGATTCTGCTTTTATTTTGGATTGATGTTATCTGAAATGATAATTCATACACAACTCTTCAAAATTATTGGACCATCTTATGTTTGCCGAAATGAAACAATAATATTTCGAGTAAAGAATTATATTACAATATAAGTACAGGGTGTTTAACGAATGATTGTACAGGGTTTCAGTGCAGATGCAGGACATTTTGGTGAGTCTAAATAAGTGTTCGAAATATGTCCTAGCTATATTTGTTTAAGAGATACTGGACGTTTTATGTATTTTATCAAAATCTTTCAATCGGCATCTTCAACTCTTGAACGCCTGCATGGATCTTCATGAAAATTTCAGGAAAATAGCCTCTGTCAAATATTCGCTCATAATGATTTGTTGATAGCGCAGGTCCAGACTGAAAAAAATATTTTCTCTATCCAAATCTTGTAAAACACCCTGTACATCAAAATTTCAAGAAGTGAAATTTTTCTCAGAATCTATAATAAATACTCTTTCAAACAGGCCCATTGACAATAATGGCACACTTCGGGTCGATATTTTATGAGCCATTGAATATCCATTGTATATTTGGAATTTTCAATTTTTGCGCGTATGTTCTGGGGAACATCGCGTTATAGTTTTGACCAAATGTCTGTAACTTTCGAATTTTTTGACGAAAATGGTCTCAAACGATTTAGTTCGACTCCCCAATGAAGAATTCGAGGTGAAATTTGATTCTGTCCGGCCGTCCGTCCGGCCGTCCGTCCGGCCGTTGACACGATAACTTGAGAACGAAAAGAGCTAGCGACTTGAAATTTTCGGGGTGGGTGGCGCATCCTAATACGACGGACAAGTTCGTTAATGGGCATAATCGGCCCAGTGGTTTCCGAGTAATAATTTTGTTTTCAACCAATATAAATCCGATCGAATTGAAACTTGGTGAGTAGTTGTAGAATACTAACATAAGCACGTTTGTGAAATTTTATGCGAATCATATGGCTAGAAAATTTTAAAAAAATTATTAAAAAATATTTTTGTTGTAACGATGACTTGAGAACGGAAAGAGATAGCAGCTTGAAGTTTTCAGACTAGGATGTGCACCAGAACGCGACATTTCAGTTTGTTTATGAGTATAATCCGCTAAACAGTTTTAGAGTTATAGCCATCTGAAATTTTCTGGAATTTGGTGGTTTTTTGTTTCTCATTAACTCAGAAAATACTGAACCGATTAAATCCAAACATGGTTATTAGTTGTAGAATGCCAACGCAAAAATGTTTGCAAAATTTGGTGAGGATAGCATTTGTAGAAAACTTTTAATAAATCATTGAAAATAAAAAAAAAATTCTATATATCAGTAAATATTCGTTTGAAATCGCTGAAATTTTGCAAGAGCCTTCACAACCTAACTCTACTGCCAAGTTTCAAGTTTCAATACGATCGGTTAAATATTGTTGGAGATTCGAGCATTCTTGTGTGAGCTCAGTAGATGCAGATAGGGACTTGCAATTTTCAGGGTAGGTTGCATATCCGAAAGGGAGAGTTGAGTTCGTTTTTGGGCATAATCGGTCTAACGGTTTCCGAGTTATACCCACCTGAAATATTATTTCCTTGATAACTCAAAAAATAAATATTCGATCGAATTGAAGCTTGGTAACTAGTAGAAGAAAATCAACCTGAAGACGTATTTAAAATTTTGTAAGAACTGTACCCCTAGAAAATTTGAAAAAAATGACGAAAAAAAAAATTTTAAGAACCGTACCCCTAGAAAATTAAAAAAAAAATCAAGAAAAAAAAATTGGTTCAAGCACTGACGTGAAGTCAGAAGCTTTTGAGCGTATGTTCTATTGTCCATTCTTCTGTATTGGACACCCTTAATCGAATTTACCATCGTAAATTATGTTGTCCATTCTCCTGTTTTGGACACTTAATTCGAATTTACCATGGTAAATTCGAATTAACAGGAGAATGGACAACATAATTTACCATTAATTCGATTAAGGGTGTCCAATACAGAAGAATGGACAATAGAACATACGCGCAAAAGCTTCTAACTTCACGTCAGTGCTTGAACCAATTTTTAAGGTTACAATTGTTCTCTTATGGACGATTGTCGAGCATGAGAATCTACTTCTAATTTTCTAGGGGTGTTGGGCTAAGCTGGCTCAATTCGGCAACAGAAATCCCTGCCAAGTTTTCACAATATGAATATTAAAATTGAAAAATTACAATAACGACCTTTTTTCACTCTACACAGTCTCATACTACTTAACTCAGCGTAAAACAAGCAATGTCGTGGCTTCCTCGGAGTACGATATTATGATAACTCTGTATAGATGGATGTAGAACTGTCCCAGTGGGAACTTCGGCACTGCAATTTCCAATTCGATGTTCTGAATCCAATGAAAGTATATATCGATGATTTTCTGATTCCAAAGGAATTACTTCGTGATGGTTTTCCAATTCCAAGGAAATTATCTTCTGGTTATTTTCCCATCCAAAAGAAGTACCACGTTGATTTCCCAATTCTCAGTTTTCTGAACATAAATTTACAAATAACCATTCACATATTATATCATAAATAAAACCCGAGAAAGAGTCCTGCTCAGAATATCAAACACCTTCTACGGAATTTACCAAATCTGAGATTGCTTCCACAAAATGGATGACACTGAAAAAACTATGCTTTTAAAATTAACTTTTCTTCCTGTTGAGGATTCTGAATTATTATAATACCAAATTTACCACTTACCAAAAATTTCAGCACAATTCTCGCCGATAAGTCTACTAGTAAATATTAGTATCGAAATGCTATATTGAAATCTTCCGGAATGCAAGAAGAAAGAACTTCCCGGATTCAATGAGAAATGAAGATGCCGACACTCTGGTTTACGCGCAGCCTCACGCTAGTGTACGGCACGTTTCAGCAAAGGATTAAAACAGAGGCGTATCGTCCCCTTCATTTCTCCAAAGACGTGCAATATCGTTGCAATTTATAATAAACACGGACCTGTTATTCTCGAAATAATGCGTTAATTCATATTGAATCAACCGAAATACTCAGAAACATCACTATTCCATCCAATACATGAATTTAGGAGTTCCACATATGATTAGCTATGTACCTGAAAATAGGAATGATAGAAATTCTCATTTTCGAATTATTCATCTTTGAAAATTGTTTTTTCGAATAATCGAAACACATATGTACAGTTTACGAAAATCTTCTCCGATCTTTCGTATAGCATTGAAAATAAATGGTACATAAAATCTGAAGCAACAGATCATTTCAAACTGCAAGAAAGGAGGTAAATAATTGACCAGAAAGGCGAATAAAAGCTGCAGCACATTTAGTATAAGAGCTAGCAAGTATCAAAAAGGAAAAGTGGCATTTTCGAGAACAAATCACATTATCATTTCTTTAATTCCCTCTTATAATGATTTCATTCAATGTTCAACAATTTTTTTGTGATTTTGTTTCTATCAAATCTTTGATTCTGCTTCATCTGTTTCAGTTATTCAAAACAAAGAGTTTTCGAAGATAAATAATTCGAGAATGAGAATTTCTATCATTTGAGCCATGTTTCTGAACATAGCAGTATATTTTGAAAAACTCTTTTGGGTAATCTGAAGTCGAAACCCTGAATTTGTATATTGGATGAAATAAGATGCACTACACACCCGAACTCATGATACTGAGAAATTCAGTTCATTCAATATGTATTAACGCATTGTTTGGAGACAGACAGTTCTGTTTTTATTATGAATTGAAAATTCAAGATATTCAATGGTTCATAAAATATTGATGCGAAAATTGTCATTATTGCCAATACGCTTGTTCGAAAGAGTATAAAATATAAATAAATATAAATATAAATATATTTATTCATATAAAATACAACAAAAACAAAAATTCTCACAATAGAAAAGAAATATGAATAAACTGAACAAATAGAGGAAATATAAGTAGATATTTCCTGTGCTATTGGTTTACACAATGAAAAAAAACACAAACATGAGCCCTTAAATATACCCAATAAAAATGTAAATATGTCAACTTCGAGTTATTACGTCGCCATCGGGTGAGTTTGTCTAATTCAGGTACGATTGTCTAATTCAGGTAAGTTTGTCTAATTCTGGTAATCTGGTATTCATTGTAGATTCTGAGAAAAACTTTACTTCTCAAAAATTTGATGTACAGGGTGTTTTACAAGATGTGAAATAATGAAAATAATTTTCTCAGTCCGAACCTGCGCTATCAACAAGTTATTATAAGTGAATATTAGGCATAGGGCTATACTCATTCCGTTAAATTTTCATGAAGATCCATGCAGGCGTTCGAAAGTTATGCCGATTGAAAGTATTTGATAAAATAAATAAAATATCCTGTATCTTAGACGAATATAGTTAGGAAATATTTCGAACACCGATTTAGACTCACCAAAATGTCCTGCACACTCACTCGTGAAACACCCTGTATATTTAATTTGGATATACAGGGTGAGTCTTTAAGTTTTATTTCAATTCAATTATATGTGTCTCTTATCAAATGAAACACTTTATTTACCATTTTTACCGCATCGCCACGAAAATTAGACAATTACTTTTGGAATGCCGACGCGCTAATTTTAGCGGAATTTCTTGAATGTCGTATCCAGAAATCACTTGGGACCTAAGTTTTTTCGTATATTATTAGTTATTCAATAAATTTCAAGTTAGCAGGAATACATATGTCAGAATTGAAAACTCTGTGACCTTTGAGGATTCTCCCAATACTCAAGTCTGTCATTGAAATGGTACGAAAGGTATTCATATCATATGAAGGCTGAGAAAACAGTCTTTATCGATGGTGAATTCGATTAAGAGTGTCCACTAAAGGTGAATAGACAATATAACCGACAATTGAACCAATTTTCCTACTTCTACTGGTTTCCTTGTCATAGACTCGGAGATTCATAAATCTGAATGAACAACTTGTATCACCCTATATATCCAATGCAAATTGCCTGAATTAAATATTAAGGCAACAAGAAACAAATGCACGCGAAAAATAGTGTATAATAGTAATATGATTATAAGAATTCTAAATCTGGAAGAAAAAGTTTAGAGAGGAATCGAAGAATTAATCACTATTCGGTACGTCTTCCCTGTTCTGTATTAAGATTTTAACTCGCCTGTGTATGAAATCAATGATGGTATTACTGGTATCCATAGGGATGTTGTAGCATTGTTGTAGCCACGGGAGTGCTACATGGATTAATTCTGTTTGAGATGAACGTCCAACGAAATCTAATATGTGCTCCTTGAGTTTCATCTCTGACGAATTTGCTGGCCATGGTTATCTTCGAATAACCCCAATCTCCTGCGATGCTGTACCTTTCTGATGCGATTGGGTTTAGTGTTGTCGCCCATGAAAATGAAGTAGCCTCGAATTTAATTTCGGAGAGAACAGATAATAGGTTCGATAACGTTCCGAATCTATTTATTTCCTGTCATGATGTGTGGAATGGGTAAAAGCTGCATACAACAACCATGCATTATGCCTCTCTAAGACATTTCTGATCACCCCTATTATACAGGGTCTTCCTAAATAAGTGTATCAACGGTCAACTGTAGATTTCTCATGAAAAAATAGAAAGTTTTTTTCTATTCCATTTTTTCCTCCGGGTCTTCGTTTCAGAGATACAGGATGTCAAAAATTTATATATTTTCAGTTTTTTGCCTATATCTCAGGAATCATATGAATTACAGAATTGAGTTTTCGTCGAGAAGTAAACCGGTAGGAATTCTGGTGTACAAGAAAGTAGAATTCCATGGAATTCCTATTGAGTTCCTGGAATTCCTATAGATTTCCTGGAATTCCTATTGAATTCCGTGGAATTCCTATTGAATTCCGTGGAATTTCTATTGAATTATTGAGAATTCCTATTCATGTTAGTGTGCGACAGCTATCGGACAATCATGTATACAGCTCCAAATAGTTGGTTTTAATCGAGGGGTAAATCGTTAGGAATTCTGGTGTACAAGAATATAGAATTCCAATAGAATTTCTAAAGAATTCCTATTGAATGCCTAGTGAATTCCTATTGAATTCCTATTGAATTCCTATTGCATTCCTATTGAATTCCTATTGAATTCCAATGAAATTCCAATGAAATTCCGGTTGAGTTAGAATTCTGGTGTACACATTTTTTTCAGCGGTTTCCCCATCGGTTTTTATACACAAGTTGCCACTAATAATAGCTACTTTCCTGCACTTTACTCGGTGTTATAAGACATGCCAGTGGCGGAGTTATTGAATTTGCACAAAGGTTTTACCCCCCAACTTTTACACCACTGTACAAATTTGCATTTGCACAGCAAATTCTGATGCGCCAATGTGTTTTACATAAAAAACGTACGCCTGGTTCATTGCTTTAAAGTGAACCGTTTTCGAGATAACTGGCATTTTATGATCAAAAATTAAATCAAAGCAGTATGACAACTAACACAGTTTCCATTTTTCCAATTACAAGAAATTTATAAAACGTTAGCAAATTGTTTTTGATCATAAAATGCCAGTGTACTGGAAAACGGTTCGCTTTAGAGCTATGACCAACAGTACCTTTTTTATGTAAAACACATTGGCGCATCAGAATTTGTTGTGCAAATGCAAATTTGTTCAGTGTTATAAAAGTTGGGGAGTAAAACCTTTGTGCAAATTCAATAACTCTGCCACTGGCACGTCTAATAACACCGAGTAGAATGCAGGAAAGATGCTATTATTAGTGACAATGTGTGTACAAAAACTCAATTCTGTAGTTCAAATGTTTCCTGAGATATTAGCAGAAAACTGAAAAAAATATGAAGTTTTGACACCATTGTGTCTCTGAAACGAAGGCCCGGAGGGAAAAATGGAAGAGAAGAAAAAATGATGTTTTTTCATGAGAAATCTAAATTTGACCGTTGATACACTTATTTAAGAACAGATTGACTTCTCTGGCAACAGATAGTCTTTCTTGTCGCCCTGGATATCTCCAAACTTCTTGTCGTCGACTGTCACTACATAAACCAAATTCACCAACATCATTTCCATTGAGCATATGTGAGATTCTGATAAGTTAATTCTCCCATCACCAACCAGAAACTCACACTTGCGGCCCAAGAGGAATGGTACAACATCCCAATTGTTACCATTAATGCCCTTATTATTTTCATGCAGCGGCCAGTCACATCTTACTACAGAACTAGGGAAGACATACCGAATATTCATGTGTTTTGCGCGTATCGTCTAGAAAACAGCGTACTATCATTTGTCCAAATGTCTATTTAACTTTCGAATTTTTAGCTGAAAATGGACTTAATAGATTAGTAAAAGGTTTCTTTCTGGGTTTTCTCTCCCAAACTCTGGAAAAAATCTATAAAATAAAACTTAATTATTTTGTGATTTGATTCTGCGTAAGAAACACAAGATATTTGTCAGAAGCAATCAATTGAACAATGTTGCCTAACAAATAACAACGAAACAACATCAACGAAGAAAAAACTATTGTCAATTATTATAATTATTATATTTATATTCAAGAATTCTCACAATGTGACAATTTTTGAATTTCACAATAACAAAATCAACAAAATAATTCTAAAGATTTTCAATAAGCGTCTGACGAAGGAGTCTGATATAGACTCCGAAACGTTACGATATAGTTGTTTCTTCGTTGATGTTGTTTCGTTGTGGTTTGTTAGGCAACATTATTCAATTGATTGCTTCTGACAAATATCTTGTGTTTCTTACGCAGAAGCAAATCACAAAATACTTAATTTTTATTTTATACGTATTTTTCAGAGTTTGGGAGAGAAAAGCCACAAAGAAATCTTTTAATAATGAGCATACCTCCCACAGTATCCTTTAATGATTACTTTTAATAGATTAGGTTTGACTCGCTAATGGAGAATTCCAGGTTAAAAACGATTTTGTCATTCGTCTTTTAACACAATAATTTCCGAACGGAAAGAGATCACTTGAAATTTTCTGGGCAGGTTGAACATATAAATACAACGGTTGACTTCGTCAATGGGCCTAATCCGTCTAACGATTTCGGAGTTATACCCATCTGAAATATTGTGTCCGCAATTACTGAAGGCACATATCTGATCGAATTCAAACTTGGTAATCCGTTGTAGAAGGCCGAAGCGCAAGTAATTTTGTGTTCGTGAGAATCGCAAAAACAAAAAAAAAATGGTTCAAGCACTAACGTGAAGTTAGGAGCTTTTGCGCGTATGTTCTCTTGTCAATTCTGCTTTATTGGACACTCTTAATCGAATTTACCATGGTAAATTGGATTTTTCAATGATTTTTAAGAATTTTCTAGTGCTACAATCCTCATGAAATTTTGCAAGAACTTTAGCGTTGGAATTCTACAACTAATACCCATATTTGAATTGGATCGGATTTGTATTTTTTGAGTTATTGAGGAAATAACAACCAAATTTCAGATTGATATAACTCCAAAACCATTTGGCCGGTTATGGCAGTCAACGCCTTAAATGTCTTATTCAGATTCTAAATCTACCCTGAAAACTGCAAGTCGCTATTTCTTTCCGTTCTCAAGGAATCATGAGATACATAATATTTTTTCGTAACTTTTTAAAAAATTTCTTTTGTTACGGTCCCCACAAAATTTTACACACGTCTTCATGTCGATATTCTACAACTAACTACCAAGCTTCCATTCGATCGAGTCTATATTTTTCGAGTTATCGAGTAAATAATATTCCAGATGGGTATAACTCCGAAACGGTTGGGCCGATTATGGCCTACGGTGAACTTAACTCTTCCATTCGGATGTGCAACCTATCCTGAAATTGCAAGTCTCTATCTTCTTTCGTTCGAGAGTTGTCGAGGCAACGATCACCCATCCAGCTACTGAACTCACACAAGGCAGCTCAGATCTCCAACAATATAGATCCGATGATGTTCAAACTTGAAACTTGGTAGTAGAGTTAGGTTCTGAAGGCTCGCGCAAAATTTCAGCGATGTCGGACGAATAGTTTACGATATATTCCTTTCAATAATTTTCTATGATTTTTTAAAAATTTTCTAGCGTTACGATTCTCACGAAATTTCGCAAGAATTTTTGCGTTGCCATTTTACAACTATTAACCATGTGTGAATTGGATCGGTTCTGTATTTTTCGAAATATTCAGGAATTAAGAAACAAATTTCAGATGGCTATAACTCTCAAACCGTTCTGCAGATTATGCCTATAAACAAAATTAAATGGCGCAGTCAGATTCTCAACCTGACCTGAAAATTTCAATTCGCTATCGCTTTCCGGTCTTAGGTTATCGTGACGTAAAACATATTTTTCAATGATTGTTTAAAAATTTTCTAGCCATACGATTTTCACAAAATTTCACGAACGTCCTTAGGTTTATATTCTACAAATACTCACTAAGTTTCAATTCGATCCGATTAGTATTGGTCATAGACAAAATTATGACTCGGAAACCGTTATGCCCATTAACGAACTAACTGGACGTAATCAAATTTGACATCGAATTCTTGATCAGGGAGTCGAACCCAATTGTTTGAGACCAATTTCAGCGAAAAATTCGAAAATTACAGACATTTGGGCAAAATGATAACGCAATGTTGCCCAGAACATACGCGCAAAAAATAAGAAACTCGCTATAATTATAATTCGAACTGAAAAGTATAAAATAATTTTTGAGCATTTAAACCAAATGATGGAAGAAAAATGTGAGTTTTATTAAGATAAAAGCGAGGGGTGCTCAATAATATCAGTTCTTGAAAATGTTCGATCGGTAGGTACAATCAGTGAAAGTTAAGAACTCCAAAAGTGAGCGATTCATAAAATATTAAAATAAATTGGTTCAAGCCCTGTGGACAGCTGCTTTCGGGCGCTCTTGTTCGAACAGACAAATTATATTTCCGAAAGTATTGTTTTCTCAGAGTTGGGAATTATATCAAAGTATTCTTATGATAGAACTGCATCATAAAGGAAATTCAATTCAAATAATAGTTTATTTATCAAGATTAAATGAGCAATCTGAGAATGAGAACTGCACCTTGGAAGAAATCAAATTGAAATAGCTGAAATGAATTTGACTCTGTCTTATAGAACAGGATGACATGTACGAGTATGAACACAAATCATATAATAAATCATAGATAGAATAATTATAGCGTTCTGTGAAAACATGAAAGGACGATTCTTTATTGAAATTTCGAAAAGTCATATCTCCAAAAGTATTAGCTTGTTGGAGTTGAAAATGATATCAATTGAAACTGCATTTTAAAAAAAAATTGAATTCGAAATTTGAAAGTAAAAAAAAATTTTTTTTCGTTACTCTGAAACCATCTTGCCTATTTTGCCCAATAACGAACTTAACCGAGATATTCATCTCCCTAACCTACTGAAAATTTCAACTGCCTAGCTCATTCCGTTCGAGAGTTATTGTAGAAATAAAATGAAAAATTTTCAAATTTTTTTTTATACTTTACCGTAACCCAATCAATACAAAACTTCACATGCGTATAAAGGTCATGATTCTATAATTTGATGCTAAATTTCAAAAAGATCAATTGATCGGTTTCGGAAATATTCATAAGAAATGTTTTTACTTAAACGGCCATAACTCCGAAACATCTTGATGGAACTCGTCCGAGATATTTACGCTGCAAACCTACCCTGCAAATGTCAATCCTCTAATTCCTTTAGTTCGAGAGTTATCGTGTTAACAAGAAATTTTCATTGTTATTAGATCTTTCTTGAGAATTTTTGTTGTGCTTCTAGCGATACGAGTCAGAACTAACTGAGTCGTTTATCTACACCAAAATACCAAATTCAAACTGGATCGAATCCGCGATATTCGAAATAATCCTGATGCCAAGTCATAAAATGTTGTAGAAGGAATGGAAAAAATCAAGTTAATCCTACCGGAAAGCACACGGATGTGTCCCACTTTCGGATAATATCAAACGACCCTGTAAAAGAGATTAAACTTCAACAGAGTCGTTATAGAAAAGCCGGAAGCACATATCAACCTGTGCCCTAGTAAGTCATAAACTTTTTATACGCCCAATTTGTCACAATAAATGACAGAGACAGTCCTGGAGAACGAGTATGAAATTAATGTAATGCAGTGCCACAGGTGTTCGTTCGGCGGTAATTATCGAAGTCTCATATGTACAGTGAAAATAATGAGTGATTATATATAAATATGGAATGAAATATTGTGATAACGATAGTGGGTAATTGAAGAACATTATTCATCGATGTCACACAAGCTTCATGTTGTTTAATATACTGAATATCGTTTATTTCACAGTACAATTCACCAGACGTATCGATCCATTTCCTCCGGAAAAACATCAATTTAAGATTTAATCAATAAGCATAACAAATTTGTATTATTAGTCTTTTCTTCTTACTTTCTTACTTTGGAGGTAAACAGTGATCGTCAAAAGTAGGGAATAATTTATTTGTTCCTTTCAGTCTCGTCATTATGGAAAGGTAACAAATGTCTTATTTATACCTTGTCATAATGACCAGACTCGCTTTGCCTCGATTCTCTTTTTAGGTAAAGTCTCTTTTTCATTAAAGAACATTTTCAATAAGTCTGATCAAAATATTTGTATTTCCTTTATGACTGATAATTATATTCATAGAAATTTGGTGACCTCCAAAGACAAAATTAACATTCTGGACATGTCTGGAGTGTACCAGTTATCGTGTTCTTTTCCTAATTGCTCTGCTGTATATGTACTATGTAGGCCAAACAGGAATAATGTTTAGGACTAGATTTAAGGAGCATCATATTGTTAAAAATGGAAATTTTGATTTTTCATTTGAGATTTGTACCAACAGTACCTTCGCTAACCATGTTGAAGAAATAAATGCCTATCAATATTTCTAAATTTCAGCAAATTTTGTGAACAATAGTTACAAATCACAACACTCACGGGGAGACAGGGTTTTTTGCTGAGGTTTTTCCCTAAGCTCTTGTATCATACGCAGAATTGTATGGTACCCCGTTACACCAACCTCTGCTAACACATATAAAACTCTCAGTCAAAAGAATATATATATATATATAAACCACGATCATCATTTCGACCCAGACTCCGATTTCCGGATTCTAAATTCGGAAAACAGGGGTATCACTTTGAATATTAGCAAAATTTTACATACTCACGGGGCTCGTTTGGACCCCAATTGGAATTGCCTCAATGATCAGATTCTCTTTGACTGCATACGTTTCTTTGATTCGCTGACCTTTGACTGATTATCTCGTTGGAGTCCTCCCTTGTCCCTCCTTTTTTTTAGATATTATTCCTTTGATGTTGATTTTATAACAAATTGGATAAATACCATCAGAGCCATCTAGCCTTGGGATAAATGTTTAAACGTCTGCACATACTACGTAAAACCGGTTTGCTTGTCTTTTGTGTTTTCTTGATGTTTTCTACTTCGCGACCCCTAGACCTTGTGCCGCTGAGCCTTCGGTAGAGTTGATTATATATGTCGGTAATTTATGGGTTTTCCATGTTGTCTTTACTTTTTGTCGCTCTTGTCCCTTGAAACAGAGTGCTTATCAATTTGCCGAAATGTCTGTAATTTTCGAATTTTTGGCTGAAAATGGTCTTGAACGATTTGGTTCGACTCACTGATCAACAGTCCGTGTTCGAAATCGATTCTGTCCGGCCGGCCGGCCGGCCGTTAACACGGTAAATCTCGAACGGAATGAGCTAGACAGTTGAAATTGAAAAGGACTCTTTGGCGTGCGTGTTCACGTTGGCTAATTTGAATTGATTGATGAGTACTTCAAGCTCAGTGGATGAGCGAGCTGGAGATCTACTCAGAGGGAAGTGGACACCATTTTCTGTCGTGTCAAAAATTAACATTGTTAGATCTAAGCTGGCATAAGGATAGAGTAACAAAGTTGAGAAAGAACACAACTGACTCTCCTTAGTCGGACAAGCTCCTAGGAGCTTCTGAGAGATCTCCTTGGGGAAGACTTTGGAGGATCAGTATAATCTTTATCATGTTTATAGCACGCGCGGCGAATGCAGATTGACCTTACAATGAAAGAAAAAGTTTAAAAGAGCATTCACGTGGGATCAATCTGCTTTAGACCGTGTGCTATAAACATGATTATGATTATACTGATCCTCCCAAGTCTTCCCCAAGGAGATCCCTCAGAAGCTCCTAGGAGCTTGTGCGACTAAGGAGAGTCAGTTGAGTACTTTTTCAACTTTATTACTCTATCCTCATGCCAGCTTAGATATAGCACTGTTAATTTTTGACACGACAGTGAATGGCGTCCACTTCCCTCTGAGTCTGAGTAGATATCCAGCTCGCTCCATCCACTGAGCTTGAAGTACTCATCATTCAATTCAAATTAGCCAACGTGAACACGCGTGCCAAAGAGTAATGGCTTCACGTCATCGCTTTTTTATATTTTTCATGATATATTTTGCTCTGTCGAACATTGGGGAGAGATCTCCGGTTTCAATAGTGTTTAACATTTTCACTGTTGAGTGTGTGTTCAGCTTTTGAATGGTTTCTTTCTGGGTTTTCTCTCCCAAACTCTGAAAAATATCTATAAAATAAAAAATTTATTATTTCGTGATTTGCTTCTGCGTAAGAAACATAAGATATTTGTCAGAAGCAATCAATTGAACAATGTTGCCTAACAAATAAGAACGAAACAACATCAACGAAGAAACAACTTTATCGTAACGTTTCGGAGTCTATATGAGGCTCCTTCTTCAGACGCTTAACGAAAAAATCTTCAGAACTATTTTTTTTTCTCGAATCTCTGAATAACAATCAACAAAATAGTTCTGAAGATTTTTTCACTAAGCGTCTGAAGAAGGAGTCCGATATAGACTCCGAAACGATATAGTTGTTTCTTCATTGATGTTGTTTCGTTGTTATTTGTCAGGCAACATTGTTCAATTGATTGCTTCTGACAAATATCTTATGTTTCTTACGCAGAATCAAATCACAAAATAATTAATTTTTTATTTTATAGATATTTTTCAGAGTTTGGGAGAGAAAACCCAGAAAGAAACCATTCAATGATGAATATACCTCCCACAGTATCCTTTAATGATTATTTGTTCAGCTTTTGTTTTAAATTTACCTTGTAACTTATTTGTCATACACAAGGTATTGAACCCTTTGTCTTGTAACCTACTTTTTAATTACGATTGTATTTCTCTTTTTTAGGTGATTTTTTTGTAGTTCACCACTGCTGATGCTCAGAGCTCTTGATCGAAACATGTTTGATAAATGCTATTTGTTTGAACAAACTCTATAATACTTGCGGAGAAGACTTGGATTCCCACCTTCTTGAATACTTGTTTCACGTCTTTGAATGTTTAATATATTTAATTTGAATGTAGGTATTCATAGTTCTTATTCTCCAGTTTCATGAATAAAAACATCTTCCGATTATATATGATATTGATTTAGATAGCCACGAGTGCAGTCCCAATTTGAAAATGATTATTCCCAATTTGATTTTGATTATTCCCAATTTGAATTGGTTAATTCCCAATTTGATTTTGATATTTCCCAATTAGAAATTGAAAAGGTATAGTATAATTTTTTTAATAAAAAAGTGTTTATTTGTTATTATTTTGTGTGTTATTAATATCCCGATTATTGAACAAAATGGCGTTATATATGCGCATCAATGAATTCAGAATTTTATGATATATTCATGTCAAGAAAGAAATTGGGGACTGCGGTTGAGAAAAACTATCGATGACTGCTTGGTAATAGTAAGCACTTCAAAAATAAGAATTTACTACAAAATTTTCATTCAAAAATCAATTTTTTTTTAAACCTTTATTTAGTTCAATATAAAAAAATTAACAATATATTTCCGTGACACTCTAGGCAGTGCTTATAGCACTGGTATCGGGTGTAATAATTACACTGTGCATCAAACATGTCCTATAATCTAAACATCTCTTTTTTTTTAATTATAAATGAACATAATATGTATGATCTCATGATTCCAAATAAACACAAAATAAAAATTCATTTCAATTCTACATAGAGCATATTACCCAAGCATAATTGAATGCTTTTTTAGATATTTCACAAATTTCCCGATCGGTTTTTCGATCGGTTTTTCATTTCTTATATTATCTGGTAACTGGTTGGATGACTCGGAGGATCTACTTACAGGATTTCTTGTCCCTATCACAGTTATCACATTGCTCAAATATACAGGGTGAGTCTTTCAGTTGTACATTAATTTTAACCATGGATTCCTCTTATCAAATCGAACACCTTTTTCATTTACCATTTTTCCAGATTCGGCTCAGGTAAAAAGTTATGGGCGTTTAAAGATTTTACATTGTGCTATTCCACCCCTGAACGGTCTTTAACTGTTGAACACAGAAACACTAACTGAGATTCAATATCGAATAATTTTATGAAAGCTTAATTATCTGATGCTTGAAATTCAATGAAACTGTTAGAGACAACTTATTTACTCAGTCAACGCCTATGAAATGGTTTTAAATAATCTTTATGCTGCATTTTTGAAAAAAATTCTTCCTGAATATTAAAACAATGATTCCAACTTAGTTTTCATTGAATATCCACAATGTCATCATCGCCTATTCGGTTCTTCATTAAATATTTCAATTCGCATCATATACAGGGTGAGTCTTTGACCACTGCATTAATTTTAACCAGAGATTCCTCTCATCAAATGAAACACTCTTTTCATTTAACATTTTTCCAAATTCAGCTCAGGTAAAAAGATACAGGCTGTTGAAATTTTGAAAAAAAATCAGTTTTTATTTTGTAGCTTTGACATCCTTTTTTCGAATAAAATGAATGTTGGCGTGAAGTTTCCTATAACTATGATACATATTTTCCAATTATTAGTTATTTTCTACTTCTACTGGTTTTCTACTTATGAACTCGTGGATTCATAAAACTAAACGAAATTAGCATAAAGAAAGCATATAAAGTTTTTCTTGAGTCATTTCAAGAATATTCTATCGTTTTAGAACATTATATTATTCTTCATCATTTCTCCTTAAACGCACCGTTTTCAGATATTCTTCATTGAATGTTTTAAAATGGAAAACTCCAGAAATTTCTCTACTTTTATGGATCCGTCCCTGAGCGTTGGTATCCCGAATCAAGCTGTAAACCACATTACCATGCCTTATTCTCGTCCGCCAACAATGTCATAGATAATTCATATGCGGGAGTGTATTAGCACATTGTGAAATCTTTAAACGCTTGTAACTTTTTACCTGAGCTGAATCTGGAAAAATGGTAAATGAAAAAAGTGTTTCATTTGATGAGAGGAATCTTTGGTTAAAATTAATGCAGTGGTCAAAGTCTCACCCTGTATATGGAAATTTATAACATAGAGAACAGATCCACATTTTCATGTATATGATCTTCACGATTATCTGTTCGCATTATACATTACAAACATATAATAAGATTGTTTCCTAATGAATTGCAAAGAATAATGATTGTTGCCAATGTACAATAACTCTTACCTATATATTGGAAAACCTGAACCTTGAACGAACCAAAAGACCATATAAACCTTGTCATGACCTGGTGGATTGACGTCACAGTCTAGTTCAATACTTTTTCCTTCCACAGCCTGTTTATTTTCGGTGACTCCAGCTGAAAAGAAAACATTGTTAGTAAGGCTTGAATAATTTGGAAATAAGAAATGATTGACCTTCCTATAACTGTTTGGAATTGAGAGGGATATGAGCTGATATACTACGACCAACAAAAAGTGGAGAAAATCTGAAAATAATTACTTCGTTTCAGTGAAATCTCAGCAAGATGCAAATATAAGCTGAATTTGTTTTTTCTTAAATTCAGTTCGATTGCAGTCTAAGGAATATTTTTATTATAATTGTAACACAGCAAATTTGTATGTCAATGTTGAAATTAATGTACATAAGTATACTTCTAATAATCAATTAGCAAATACTACAATTCGCAAATACTACAATTAGCAAATACTACAATTAGCAAATACTACAGTTTGAGCCATCTCAAGAAGAGGGGAATCTTGCAGCAGCATCAAGAGTAGAGGCAAAAAACCCACCACCACCGAATGAAGTCGAAGATTTCTGAAAAAATCTGTACAAGCGACCAGCGGAAACCAGGGATACTCCAGCACTTCACAGATTCCAGATATTATGAGATGAAAGTCTGCAACAATCCGAAGAGCTGACCGAAGTAACAACCGAAGAGATTAGACATGCCTTGAAAAACAAGCATGATTTTACGGCACCTGGACTCGATGGCGTTCAGAACTACTGGTGGAAGAACTTTCCAGCTACCCACCAGCACCTAGCTAGATTATTTAGTGAGATAGTAATTCACCGTGAGCCAATTCCTTCATGGTTGGTAGAGGGCAGAACTGTACTGATACCGAAATCAGGTGATCTAGGACAGCCAAAGAACTACCGCCCAATCACGTGTCTGAATACGTTGTATAAAATTCTCACAAGTGTTCTTCAACATCAGATTCTGGAGTCCATTGGACCAGTGGGAATCAAATCCATGAACAAAGGGGAGCGAGGAAAGGAGTACAGAGGTGCAAGGACAACCTCCTTATAGCACTACAACACTACAACACTACAAGCGCGACCTACATACATCATGGTTAGATTACGGAAGCATTTGACACATCGGCGCACAGCTTGATAATACGGCTGCTAGAGATGCTCAAGGTCCACCCTAACATCATCCATGCGGTGGGAAACATCATGGCGTCATGGAAAACTTAGTTCGCCGTCCGATCCGAAGTTCGGGCTTATACTGGATGGGTGAGATACAGGCGAAGCGTATTTCAAGGAGACTCGCTAAGCCCGTTATTGTTCTGCATAACACTTCCACCATTAACAACTCAGTTGAGGGCAAGCAGAATAGGGTACAAGGCCGGACCACCAGGAAGAAGAGAACATCTGATCTCACATCTACTCTACGGCTGGTTTTCCTGTCACGCTGACGGTCGGCGCTGATGGGTCAATATGTATGTAGCTATAGGTAGCGTTTTCGAGTCACGCAGCGCTGACGGCCGTCAGCGCTGAGCTATATACGCGCACGTACGCGCCAGCGCGTCGGCGCCGCTGACTAGCTGGCACCGACAAGCCTCCACATTCAGTTAGCCAGAGACAATAGCATCCTTCTATTTCTCTATGTGATCAGCGCGATACTAAAAGGATCCGAGCTGACCGATCAGCGCTGACCGTCAGCGCCGACCGTCAGCGTGACAGGAAAACCAGCCTACATGGACGACTTAAAACTGTACGCTTCTTCCAAGGCAGCGCTACAACAACTACTGAATATCATTGCCGAATACACCTCAGCAATAGGAATGTCATTCGGTTTGGACAAATGTGCTGTTTTTCATCTAAGCAGAGGAAGAACTGAAGAAACAGGAAAAGACATCGACCTAGAAGGGGGAATAAGCATTCGACACCTCGAAGAGGAGGAAACATACAAATTCCTTGGGATGAAACAACGGGGTGCACTGGAGACAACCCAAATCAAGGATGCCTTAACAGCTAAATACAAAAAGAATATCCGAGATATATGAAAATCACAGCTGTCCGAGAAAAATAAAGTATCTGCTACGAACAGCTTGGCAGTACTGATAATCACCTACTCATTCGGGATAGTTAACTGGACATCACTCGTAAAGTGATGAGCATGAATCGTAGCCTGCATCCCAAATGCTCGATTCAAAGGATATACCTTCCACGAACGCAGGGAGGCAGAGGTTTGCAAAGTTTGGAATATCAACACCCTCAACAAACGTTGGAAATGGCAATAATGATATTGAAAAGCGAAGACCCGCTTCTGAAAATGGTGGCTCAGCATAAAATCAGAAACCAAGGAGCTTTCCTATTTAGAGCTGGTCAGAGAGCTTTAGAGAAGCTCTGTATAACCGGCATATCAATCGATCATGAGCTGGCAGGAACATCTATCTCGGCAACAGACCAAAGAACAGTTGGCAGAGAGATAAGGCAGACACAACTGAAGAAACTACTCGAAGATCACATGCACTCCATATACTTCAGGAGCTTGAAAGATCAGGGCCTGTCGTAAGAATTATCCTTCGCCTTTTTGAAGTCCGCTGGACTCAAGTCGGAAACGGAGGGATTTGTTATACCTTGTCAAGATAGTGTTATAAATACCAGATGGTACAAAAAGAACATCATGAAAGTGGACACCCCCACAACGTGCAGAGCATGCCACAGCCAGCAAGAAACTACTATGCACATTCTGTCTGCTTGCAGAGTCCATGCCCCATCAGGATATGTGGAAAGACACAATGCAGCACTCCAAATTCTCTACTTCCATCTGAGAGAGGTTTATGGTGTAGACAAGGAACCAGTGCTACCATATGTGCCTCTGGAGATTGAAGCAGTTGTTGAAAATAGCAGGGCTCACATCTACTGGAACTATGGAATTCCAACAACTCGGCAGATCCACGCCTTAAAGCCAGATATACTTCTGCTGGACAAAGAACTCAAGGAATTGTTTGTCGTCGAATTTCCCTCCCCCGCAGAAAATAATGTGGTTATGAAAGAAGAACAGAAGAGGGAGAAATACAAGGATTTAATGTTTGAGCTTGGGATCCTGTATCCAAGGTATAAGGTTAGGATGGTCATACTAATCATAGGATGCCTAGGCCGAATGAGAGCGAATTACGTGACTGAATTGAAGATTATTCCGGCGTGCAAATCTCTGGCCGAGGATTTAGCTCACAGAATGCAGGAAGCGGTGCTGCTCGGATCACTTCGAGTCATCAGGTCCCAACAACTATGAAGGCCGCTTGCAGCTCATCTCTTTTGTTAAGAGACGCTGTAAGGTCAGGACGAAGAACTACTCCAAGGAACATGCGAGAGGTTTTTTAGTGAGTAACCATCAAAATTTGGAGTCTCACGCTCCTGAGAGAAGCAGACCCTCTCAGGGCGGGCCTATAAAAGGTTTTTCCTCTCGAGCGGAGAAAAATTCCCGTGTAAGATAGTGAAATGTGTTAGTGTTGGTGTGGTGGTAGTGTAAACTATATTCAGTATATTGAATATCTGCCCTATGACACAATTTAATTCAAAACTGCAGAATATGTTTCATCTGATGAGCACGCTAGCAAATGTCTGTAATTTTCGAATTCTGTCCGACCGTTCCTCAGGACGATTACTCTCAAACTCTATGAGTTACAGAGTTGAAATTTGCAGTGTATGTTTGTAGTACAAATGTGTCGGTTGAATTCATTAAGTGGTTTCAGAGTTGCGCAGCAATCTGAAATTTTGTTTTTCGAATAGCTCTAAAAATACTGATCTGACCAAATTTATCGATTTGCTCATGTTAATTAGGTTACAGGCCAACACTTACTGTGCAGACTGTTTTCTCTAAATGTATAAAAAATCGCAACAAACAGCATTATTTTCAATTTCAACCACATCAAAACGCATTATATACAATGAGATGAATCAAAACGCATTAAGTCCAAACGTTTTTTACATTTTCTGTGTATATCTGATCAATATTGATTTAAATGAGATTAGTTGTTACCTTTAGATGTAAATTTCTATCAAACAAACTCGACATACTCAAATTATAAGCCAGGGAGGAAGAAAAAATCGTTTTTCGTTGATTCCCAATAAAATGGTTTTTGGACTTAATGCGTTTTGATAAGTTGCTCCTCATATTATGATTCTCATATTGATAACTGGAATGAATGACAATGAGACAACGTCAAAGTTGACATTATAACAATTCATAGAATAGCCACAGAATAATTCTATCATTGAAATTTTGAAAAATCATATCTCCGAAAGTATTAGCTTGTTAGAGTTAAAAATGATATGAATGGATTTTTATGATAAAACTTCTTATTAAAAAAAATTTAATTTGGAATTTGTTTTGTAAAAAAAAAATTTTTTTTTTGTTACTCCGAAACCATCTGTCTGATTTTGCCCAATAACAAACTTAGCCGAGATATTTATCCCCCAAACCTACTCTGAAAATTTCAACTCTCTAGCTCATTCCGTTCGAGAGTTATCGTGCCTACGGCCGGACGGCCGGCCGGACCGGCCGGACAGAATGAATTTCGACCACGGATTCTTGATCAGTGAGTCGAACCAAATCGTTTAAGACCATTTTCATCGAAATATTCGAAAATTACAGACATTTGGGCAAATTGATAAGCACTCAGTTCCGAGGAACTAGAGCGCCAAAAAGGTGATATCAATAACTATAACAACTATAGACTAATAAGTATTCTACCGAGCTTTTCCAAGATTATAGAGATGGCCTACTCCCGACAAATAATGGAATTTTTACTAGTGAATAAAATATTAAGAAGCAACCAACATGGGTACATCAAAGGAAAATCAATTAAAACAGCAATTTATGATTTCATTAATAAAGTAGTAGAATCTTTTGAAAACAAAGAGTTATCCATGGGAATTTTTCTTGACTTAACCAAAGCTTATGATTGTTTGGATAAAAATAAACTCTTTCAAAAATAATAATTTAATACTCAACAAAGAAAAAACCAAATTCATTCTTTTCACACCAACACAAACAAAAATTGAGGGAAATTTAACAATCAATTTGAGTCAGGAAATATACCAGATAAAAGAAACAACAAAATTTTTGGGCATCCACATAGACAAAAACCTCAATTGGAAAGAACACATAAACTGTCTAAATGAGAAAATTACACAATCGATTTATGGTCTGAGAGTAATAAGTCGATATATCCACAGTAATTACTTAAAAATGGTTTATCATGAAATAATGGAGTCAAAACTAAGATTTGGAATAATATTTTATGGAGCAGGAAACATAAAACCATTGTTCATTTTACAGAAAAAGGCAATAAGAATACTCAACAACATGAAGTATAATGAATCCTGCAGAAGTATCTTCAAGAAAAATAAATTATTGACAATATATGCCCTTTACATTCAGGAATGTGTTCTCTTCATTAGGACCAATGAACATCTGTTTGAAAAATGTGAAAACAAAAAAACTTTCTACGATACCAGGAATGACGACTACATTTATCCCAAACATAATTTAACAACCTCTCAAAAGCAGACGGAATATAGATGTCTCAAAATATATAATATGCTTCCAAAAAATATAAAAACTATAAAAAATATGAAATGTTTCAAAAAAAGATTAATCGAATATCTTATTGAACCATACAGTTTAGATAATTATATATCCACCATGTAATTCTTATTTTGACACTATTCTATTTCGTCTTCATATAATGATATTTATATTTGTATGAATGTGATCGAGAATAAAGAGCTATTATTATTATTATTATTATTCCTCCCTCTTGCCATGAGCAGCGTATACAAAACTGTTGTTTTAAGAGTTGGATACATTGTATATTGCTGCAGGGAATAACGTTGCACTGAGACCTTAAGATCCTTAGTGCTCTCTCATCAGAGCGCCCGAGGAGGCTATACTCTTTACTGAACTTTATTTTTTCAATTTTTTGAATGAACTGATTTTGCACTACAAATAAAAAAAATAAATTTTCATTGTGAAATTCATGAGAATAGGCAGAAGAATGAGTTAGATAAGTGAGCGAACATTTAGATTTCTCATTTCAACAAATTTGGTGAATAGATATGGAAACTTAGGAAACTTGCTCTACTTCTGCGGAGCAGTATATTCCATTAGACATAGAACCTGATGTAATCATGATATTAGAAAAATATAATTCCGAAACAGATATAGAAGGATTTTCACAATCCGAAAACAATCCTCTAATTATTATAATCATAAGAAATTATACTGAAATATACGCTAGGTAAGATTACCTTTCTTTTTTATGTGCTTAGAACATCTATCTATACAGTACTCGATGGATTATCGCTCTAGCTATAACTATGAATAAGTGTGCCGAAGCTACTACCCTCAGTGCTTTTCCAACCAGTTCAATTTGTTAACATGAAAAGAGGATTCAAATATAAATAAGCAAAAATAATCATCGTGCAATTCATTGGCCTCCGGTAAAGGAACAGCACCGAAATATTTCACGACCGCCTGATAGAATTTTAGCAAAACAATGAAACGTAATCTATCACCTGTCTTTTTTCTCACCCTCCTCTGTAAATCGAATGGAATTGCGAGAATACCGAATGTGATAAGCCATAAAAAGGGGGTGAGGAACGCCGGCAAATGCGCATAGAAAAAGGAACGCGGACATAAAATGGTCACGAGAATATCAGGGACTAGGAGGCGACCGCGAAATTGCGTATTTTTACAACTGAGGTCTCGTTTGACGTAACGTCCCCGAATATCTCGAGGTTTTTTATATGCAGCCTGCCTTTATTGAATTCTCGTGAAGAGTGCTGGGTCAAAATGGTTACTGCCAGGAATTTGCATCTCTTCTCTCGACTTGTTTATTTCTCTGGCCGTTTAGGACGGACCGCGGCAGTGTTGATGCAACGGTTTGTTGGGTCTGATTGGAATTCTGGGACTGCTACATCGGAGATAAACAAGGAAGCTTTTTATGCTACTTTTCTCATGGGAGCAAGGGAATGCTGCATTGTATTTTTCCGAAGATGTTCCTTCCGGATTTGAAATAAGTCAAGCAATTTTAAACCTCTCCTTCCAGGAAATTCGCAATTAAGGTTTATAATCAATCGTACATGTGGCCCATGCGAGTCTCTCCTCAAGTTTCTACAGATCTTTGATAGGGTATTTTATCTTGTAGGAAACAATATCATCGATGTGACGTGCGCAACATCAATGTTCGCTCTAGGGGAAGGCTCACAATACCATCACATTCAATGGAGCTCTTTAAGCGGTAATTTTCATATAATGCTGCGAAATACTTAAATGGACTTCTATTGTCTATGTGATCATAATCATTGATCCTACATATTCGGCGAAGAAGTTCAGGAAGATGACTTTGAGTTACTTTCTGAAAGTATGAGAACTTAAATCAATAAATGTCTGGGGAAATGAATGAATATAGTATAGGTACCTTGGCAATCATGTATTTTTGTAATGCGGATATATTTTCGTGATTGTTTTCTAAGTTTAAGTTCAAGTTTCTTTTTAAGTTAGGTTAGCTGAAGTGCTGTTCGGGATATTGAAAATAATCGGAACGACCTGAATCTCCCCCATCATAAATGTTCAAATTATTGTAGATATTTTAGTTGTAACGTTCGTTTTGACTTGGCCGGGGTTTGTTGACATTCTGCGTGCGATAGGGTTGTCGTTCGTGTTGACATTGAGTTTCAGGTTGGGTCTCAGTGGTACCAATCGACGCACAAAGAATTATCGTATTCGAAGAGCCGAATGAGTTGGCAATATTGTTGAATTGTGACAGTCTGAAAGTTTGTGAGAGTCTGCGCCGGTTAGATGAGTTCGTCCATTTTGTGAAGATTCGTCGAAGGAAGCATAGGTTAAGCGCATTTTCGGAACTCTGGTAGAATTATTGAAATCTTCTTAATTGGATATAGTTTCTAAAATCGAATTAAGAGTGAGGGTTGTATTGGTTTGATTTGGAAGGATAACAGGTAACCTTCACTTGTCTTGAAAGAGGATTCAAAACCGTTTCCAAGTTGAACACGTGAACGATCTGGGCGACTTTGACAGGTATGTGTTAAATGTTCTATTCTCGTCATTTCTAGTGGAAACAATTCAGGTTGTAATTATCTTTCTATATCCAGAACATCGCTGTGTGCTTGAAGGATTATTTGGTGGAGGCACGGCCAGATTTAGTTTTGAAGCAAACTTATACAGGACAACCCCATATTCTATAACTATTACATAACAACGGATAAATGGTCTGATTAATATTCTGGTAACCGAAATTATTATGTGTTGGGGAAGTTCATTTGTTTCTTACCCGAGAGAAGTCACTGATGGTTTCTTTTCTGAGATCAGGGTTTTCATGTCAGGAAGAGTAACACTGAGGCATTCGAATATATACAAGGTGGTCCATAAGTAACGCTGTGAGATAGCCAACGTAGGGTTGCAGATCACGAGTGTATATACAAGGTGGCCAGTAAGCAACGCTGTGGGACATTCAATCGAGGGTTGTCGACTACGAGCACCGAGAGAAAGAGGGCAGTATTGCGAGACCATCGACGCAATACTACGTTCAGGAATAAGGATAATCAGCACGCAAGTTATAGGAAACATATCTCGAAACATATCTTATACCTGCTATATATATAACGTGAACTTATTATCATCAATTACATAAATTATTGTTATTGTAAAGCGGAAATTGGGGAAAGATTTGTGGTAATCATATATGATCATATATAAGAAACGTGGATGCGCCTGAGCTCAAGCGACGCGTATTTGGGTCAAAGAATAATATTATCTACGTACAATTTCCGCCACCCTTATTCAGGGTTTCACTGTAGTTTTACTTTATTGAATCTAAAGACCTGGATTGTAAGCTACTGGAATAAATTGTTTGTTGTTAGCGTGAATATTCTTTTGGTGAATATAGGAATTATTACATTACGCTGGGGTATCTGGGAGACTTAAATTTACCTGGCGCCCATTTACTAGGTTCCCTTTCTAGAAACCCACTCCCATCTCCACTGGAGCTAGACCGCAGATCCCCGAGCTCTAGTAGCTCCGAATTTAACCACTGCGACTTGGGAACAGTCGTTTGTCGTTATATAGTACTATTAAAAGTCCGTTAATTTGTCCGCTTGAGAAGAAAACTGTTAATAGGCTTACCCTGTGAGGATCCTCTCTCTCAGAAGTGTGACAATCCAGTTGTTGTTTGGTGTTACCCACTAAAAACCTCATACACACCTTCTTGGAGGATAGTTCTTCGACCTGTCCTTACAGCGCCCCTTAACAAAAGAGAAGAAGTGCAAGTGGCCTTCACAGTTGATGGGACCTGATGACTCGAAGTGATCCGAGCAACAGTGCGTTATGTGCGTCAAAACCTCGTCCAGGGATTCACAGGCACAATCTCCAACTCTGTCACGTATTTCGCTCTCATTCTGCCTAAACATCCTATGATTAGTACGACCATCCTAACTTCATACCTTGGATACAGGATCCTCAGGTCGAACATTAAATCCTTGTATTTCTCCCTCTCCTGTTCTTCTTTCATCACCACAATATTTTTGGCAGGGGAGGAAAATTCGACACCAAACAATTCCTTGAGCTCTTTGTCCAGCAGGACTATATCCTGATTTGTGACGTGAATCTGCCAATTTGTTGAAATAGCATAGTTCCAGTAGATGTGAGCTCTATCATTTGAAACAACTGCTTCAAACTCCAGAGGTACATTTGGTGGCACTGGTTCATTGTCTATACCATAAAGCTCTTTCAGATGGAAGTAGAGAATTCGGAGTGCCGCATTGTGTCTTTTCACATATCCTGATGGAGTATCGACTCTCCAAGCAGACAGGATGTGCATAACAGTTTCCTGCTGGCTGTGGCATGCCCTATACGTTGTTGGGGTGTCCACTCTTATGATATCATTTTATACCATTATTATTAGTCTACAACAACGAACCACCAGACCGTCCTTTTGGATCTCTTGGTGAACACATTGAAATGAACCAACAATCATCAATAGAATTCGCATGGGTCACGGAATCTGCAACAAAAGCCTTACCCAGTGGGGAGCTGCCGACAGCCCACGATGCGACAACTGCGGCGCTGATGAACAAACAATCACCCACCTGGTCCTGGAATGTCCCGTTTCCTCCTTCAGTGTCACACTACAAGAGCTACATGACCTCACACCGAATGCAGCAGAATGGCTACGACAGTGTAACTTGCGGCTGTGATCCAAATATTTGATATTTAATTTAGTGAATTGTGAATTGATCAATGTGTAATTGTTCATACGAATATATATATATATATATATATTTTATACCATCTTGTATATATCAATCCATCTTGACCAACTATAATAAATCCCTCCGTTTTGGACTTGAGCCCAGCAGGCTTGAAAAAGGCGAAGGATCATTCTTCCGACAGGCCCTGATCTTTCAGTCTCCTGAAATATATGGAGTGCAGTTGTTTACTCATGTGACCTTCGAGTAGTGCCTTCAGTTGTCCTGATGCATCTCTCTGCCTACTCTTCTTAGTCTGTTGGCGCGATATGTGTTTCTGATAACTCAGGACAGATGGATATGCCAGTTATACTGAGCTTTCCCCAAGGCTCTCTGTCCAGGCCTAAATGGGAAGGCTCCTTGATTCCTGATTTCATGATGAGCCACCGTTTTCAGAAGAGGGTCTTTATATCTTAATATACTATTGCTATTTCCAATGTTTGAGGGTTGTTATTCTAAACTTTGCGAACACCTGCCTCCCTGCGTTTGTGGAAATTATATTCTTTGTATCGAGCAGTTGGGATACAGACTACAGTTCATGTTCATCATAACATTTTGACCGACAGTTATACTTTTCCTGTTCAACGTACTCTAGTTAGAATATATCGTTCTACTATTTGTATGGCCAATATACTTGGCTAGTTGTCAGCATGATTTCAGTTCATTTGTATACGATTTTTTTTAACAAGTTAATTGTGATCATTTAGGTTGGAAGTTTCATTTTGTGAATTTCGAATATTTCAGCATTGAAAAAGGAACAATTTTGTCACCGAAACGTTGGCTGAATGAGTTATTGAGGAGCAAATGAAGTGATTTCTGATATTTGTTTTAATGTTAGTAAATTACAATGGATGATAACGATTATCGCAATTTCAAAATAAATTCAACAGAAGCCACTTAAACAACATGGCCACTAAAATTCACCAAATTGCTACCCTCTTGATTGAAAGCACCTTTATTTAGAGTGGAATTAATTGAGATTCGAAGACAAAAGATCGACAACCACATCAATGTGTTACACGCTTCTCCTGTGACAAAGTTCGTGAAATTTAGGTTCGTTTTCAATTACGTTTAGGTCTCTTGATGGCAACACCACTTTGAACTCTTCATGGCCATTATGAGGATGCCTTTCAGGTTCCTCAGATCGTATGTGAAGTTTTAATTGAGGAGGTCCCGATCCTGACTGAATGCTCTCCGTTGAAAGGTGCTCATTGAGAAGTTGATGATTCTGGATGGCAATAAACATGGTATACAGGGGATGTTATTTGTCCTGAGAAAAATCGACGAAGAAATGTTTTTCTAAATCTATCTTTTATTTCATCTCTTAGAATAAAGCAATCTAGATGAAAGCGCTGTGGTGTAACTGCCACAGAATAATTTATTTTTGCAGTTTTGTGAACTCGTTATAGAAGCTCCCACACTGACGTGAAGTCAGGAGACTTTGCGCACATGTTCTATCGTCTAATCACGACTTATACACACTAACAAAATATTGCGTGAACCTTAAGTCTTCTTTTTTCAACCGAGTACAATGTGAATATCAATTTGATCAGCTCTTCATTTTTGGAATTATGTAGTAAGAACGTGGCTCACAAAATTTCACCAATGGGCAACTTAGCCTAAGAATTGCAAGTCGCTATCTCCTTACGTAGTCGGGTTATCGTGAGCAAAACAATATTTTTTAATAATTTTTTTAATTTTCTAGTGATATGATTCTCACAAAATCTCACATACTCCTTTTTGTCAGTATTCTAACTAGCTACCAACTTTCAATTTGATCGAATCTGTATTGGTTGAAGATAAAATTAGTACTCAGAAGACGTTGTGCCCGTCAACGTACTTAATCGAATGCTCAAACTACCCTGAAAATTTCAATTCTCTATCTCTTTCCGTTCAAAAGTTGTCGTGGCAACGGACGACCGGATATAATCAAATTTGACCTTGAATTCCTATTTTGTATGAGATCATTTATTGTAAATATCAGCCTTATGGACAAATTAATTAATGTCTGGTCAATCATAAAAATCGTGTTTTGTTGCTTTCAAGATTTATTTTGTCAACTTTCATAAAAAATTGAAATACCTATATTCCTTTCATCTGGGATGGAAGATTAACATTTTCAAAAAATTAATTGGCCAAAAGTTCACGAATGAAACATACATGCTGGATGAATTTCATCAAAGATTTCTGGACTTATTCTCAGCTCATAGTATCGTATAATAAAAAATTTATAAGCACTCTGTTCCGAGGACCAAGAGTGCCAAAAACCGGCGAGATGATTGTTGAATGTTTTACAACGTCCAATATCGCTTCATAATAATCAAATTCCTAAGAACTTTAAGTCATAACATGCCGGCAGATTCAACCATCACGGTTTTATTTCAATTAAGAATCGCAATTATTGAAGAGATTTGCCCGCTCATCTAAGAAATTTCCCTCGATTTATAACCCGAGACTCAGCATTAAATTTGGTCATTTTCCAAAGTTTCGCAGCGTCTGAACGTGAATTGTTATGATTTCAGGGAAACATTTTAATTATCCAGGCAGTGATAAATTTCAGGAACGATAGAACTAGCAATCCATTCATTAAACAGAAGGATGAACATTTTTGTCTACTGTCGGAATTCTATCCTTGGTATCGCAACTCATCAGAGTTCACACTTGATTTATATTAACGGCCTATGAAATTTCACGATTTTCATACCACCTTTGGCAATATTCAAAATTCCACTCTACTACTGGATGAAGTTGATACATTGCCACGTGATTAAATTGCGAGAGAGGTATTCAAGGTGTCTTGGAGGTGTGATTGAGGGGTATAAGGAGCTACAGGTACATATCTGTAAATATGAAGGGTATTCCGATTGAAGATTACATAATGATTTATAAGGAGAACGGGACAAGTGACATCTAAAGGTAGCCTTTATTGTGAAGATGGGATGAGATGGTTTTTCGATTCAGTAGTATAACTGTAGAAAAATCATAATTTTACGGTGAACAGAAAGACAATGTGCGTGAGAGGCGAGATTCTGGTTCTGGTAATTTCATCTTTGGCGTTCGATCGAAGCGTTTCAGAGATTTCTGTCATAGTGATATTTCATCAGTAATCCATTAAGTTATCATTAAAGGATAAATAAAAAATGTGTTGTTTTGAAAAGTGGTTCTGCGTTTCCGCGAGATATTTGTCAGGAGTAATATAAAGAATAATAAAGATATTAATGTGCAGATGCAGAATTAACAAAAAATAATTCTGAAGACCTTTTATAGGGGTCTGATGAAGGAAACCGATTTAGTCTCCGAAACGTCACAAAATAGTTGTTTTATCATTGATGTTGCATAATAAACAGTAACGAAACAACATTAACGATAAAACAAACTATTTTGTGACGTATCAGAGACCTATCAAAAGTCTTCAGAATTATTTTTTGCTAATTCTGCATCTGCGCATTGACATCTTTGTTATTCTTTATATTACTCCTGATAAATATCTCGCGGAACCACAGAAACACTTTTCAAAACAAAAAATTTTTCATTTATCCTTCAATGATTACAATGGGTTACTGACAAAATATCACTATGACAGAAATCTCTGAAACGCTTCGATCGAACGCCAAAGATCGAATGACCAGAACCAGAATCTCGCCTCTCAGGCAGATTCTCTTTCTGTTCACCGTAAAATTATGATTAATCTACAGTTATACTACTGAATCGATACACCCTCTCAGCCCATCTTTACAATAAAGGGCTACCACATATGTTGCTCGTCCCGTTCTCCTTATAAATCATTATGGAACCCAAGATGCATAGAATAACAAGGTGTCGTCCCTGCTAATTCCTGTTAAAATTTTCGTCCGAAAAACGGATCTAGAACTGTCAAATCACGTACTTTATGTACTACTTCACTTTATTAACGATGGTGCCGCTAGAGTCGATTTCGAAGATTCTGACAAGCGAATAAATGAAAACTGACAAGCGACAAAGTTCACTTTCCACCGTTGCTAGTTCGGAAATCCAAATTAAAAGAATATAATAAAGCAGTTTATTGAAAAATCAATTCACTCTTTGATTAATCAGACATCTGTTCGGACATTATATGTACACCCCATTTGTTTGGAACAGAAATTTCATCTTGCCAAGAAATAATGAAATCGAAATAAGGGATTTATCAGTAAAGAAGTTTCTTTGGAACATTTTGAATGGAACTGTAAATGAAGAAATCTGTGAAATCATTATTTGTTCAAATGTATTAATTACCTTTATCATGTAAGGCTCATTTAAATTGAGCATTTTACTTATTATTTTCGATGAGTAATTTGAAACTTCATCAAAACATTCCCATGTATACAGCATTTTTTCAGTCACCCAATACGCCTTGACAACTTTTTATGTTCTCAGCAATTAGATTGCAAAATATATTTGATTCGATAGCTATTACTCAGAACTAAATATACTGATGAAATATCGAAAAATTACTCATTAAATTGATGAACTAACCAAATAGTGGGTAGTGTACTACGTTTCAATCTTTTATTCAATATATATTCGCTAGAAAAATATTTTGAACAAATGTTTTAATTTTCAATACCCTACCTCTACCACAAGCCAGTTGCCATTCTTGTCTTGTAACATTATCCTTGAAATAAATAATATTATAGTATAAGAGCGCCAAAAAGAATGAGGCTTTAGGAAAGCTTTTCAACTTTGATGCACACTGTGTGGTTGCTCTGAACTTTGTTCACTGCTAGTCCTTTCATCGTTGACAAATAATATTGTTGGTTTTCATAAAATGTCATTTCATTCCTTCTCAATATATAACTGAATTGTATAATGAATATAACTATTAATTAATACAGATTATACCTTAATATTTCAACTTTTAAAACAGTTTATGTTCATCAACCGGCAAGATTATAGTAAATCAACAAGTCTTAGCGTTCTCCTATGTTGATTTATTAACAATTAACGTTATCAGCGATCTTTCAATATTATTAATATTATAATTAATACCTATCTTGATACTAGGAATCTGCCCCTGATCCGGCAAGAATAAACAATTGATAAAAAAACTATATTCGCATAAAAACGAAGTATTTTCGAAACGAAAATAGTATTTGATTAAAATGGTTCTGGATACTCGTTCAGAGTTCACACAGCAAACATTTCGCATACTTTGGGCGCGGAAAACAAGAACGTTGAACAAAATAATATACTAGCTGATATACTAGCTGGCTCAGCGAACTTCGTACCGCCTAACTTAATAAAAAAGAAATGCTCGGTATGAATGAAGTTTTATTATTATTTTCGATTAATGCACAAGATGTTACTTACAAAACAGAGTTTTCCTGAAATACTGGCTCTTTATAAGGTTTCAATTTGATATTGACAGACACACTCAGTTATGGTACAGTCTCTTAATCAATTTAAAGCTTTCTGATAAACTATATTTGTTGTTTTGTTTTGTGGTGATCGAAAAGAACTTCACTACATGCTAGGTAGGAAGAAAGTCTGGCATCGGAAATCAACGATCCAAGTTCTTATAAAAATTGCCATTAAAAGGTACACATATGGTTCAAAATCCAATATAGGATCTGGTGCTGGATTATACGGGGAGCAAAATGCTCACTATCTCTAGGCTCCTATCCGAACATCTTTCAGGCAGAAATACTAGCAAGGGAAAGATTGTACATTATGGTATGTACCTACATCTGGCGGTCCGCGTTCTACTCCTTTGTTTACACATGATATAATATGTAACATGCGACTGAAGGATCGTTACCATAAGTAATATAAGAAGTACAAGCGTGATTATGATTACCTTCAATTTAAAACCCTACGTGTTAAAATTAAAAGAGATATAGGTAGTTCTTATTCAACATATCGCACACCTAGATCTAAACAGTAACAACTCAAAAATCTACAAAGTTTGTAGATTACGAATTGATGATTATCGCAAAAATCATGATTTTTGAGTTGTTACTGTTTAGATCTAGGTGTGCGATATATGCAGTGCATAGAGGCTAGAATTCGTGAAGACCCAAATAGCTTCTGGGCTTATGTGCAACCGAAAAAGTCGTGGTATCATGTCATACCAGAATATTGAGCTGAATGATTCACAGAGTAATCATTAAAGGATACTGTGGGAAGTATATTCATCATTAACTGGTTTTCGTTAAGCGTCATGACGAAGGAGTCTGATATAGACTCCGAAACGTTACGATATAGTTGTTTCTTCGTTGATGTTGTTTCGTTGTTATTTGTTAGGCAGCATTGTTCGATTGATTGCTTCTGACAAATATCATGTGTTTCTTACGCAGAAGCAAATCACAAAATAATTTATAATTTTTATTCTATTGATATTTTTCAGTGTTTGGGAGAGAAAACCCAGATAGTTGTTGTGTGCTGTTTTTTTTTAATTTATTGCTTTTATCTAAATTGTATTATTATTTCATTCGTTATTTCGATATATTATTTGTGGTTTCCGTCAATGCTAGCATAAGAGTCTATTGTGCATATGATTATTTCGAGTTTTTCTCACTTGTTATTTTTTCTGTATAATTGGGTATAAACCTGTTGAGAATAAATGTATTATTATTATTATAAGACTCACATTTTACTATGAAAGAATTCATTCTCCTATGTAGTAACAATTCGGTCTTTATGCCAACGTCAATATTGACTGCGGCACAGGTCACAGCCGATAAGACAGCACCACTTCTGGTCAAGGTTATTTATATTCATTAAATTACGTGAAACGTGAGTATTTTCGTATATTAGTAGATGTGAAAATTACTGCTCTACAGAATTTTTTTTGTGAATTATCAACTCATAGTGAATAATGGCTTAACCTTACGATTGAGCTGATTTGTAGCATAGGAAGTACTCTTGGAATACACTATTGTTTAACTCATGGCACAATTGAACTGATTTGTGTCCTTACGCCACCACAGAGAAAGATACAAGGTACTGTTTGTTTTCGACCCAACAGTTAATTTATGTATTTCAATAGATACCATAAGCCACCACGAACACAGCTCTGTTCATTTATCCTTTGATACTATTCTCGGCCAAAAAGTGTACCAGTTTTTTTTTGAACATTTGTTTTTACTGTCGGATTTAAATTCTTGGAAATAATATTTCCATGTCCAGGTTGGGTGACAGCTCTGCCTATAGATTTGGACAGCACGCCAAAGCTCCTGTGCACAGGGCTCTTCCCCCTTTTTTTATAATTTATACGTATCCCACAAAATTGCACATACGTCTTTATGTCTCTATTCTACAACTACTCACGAAGTTGGGCCGATTATGTCCATTATCAAACTTGTCCGTCGTATTAGGATGCGACACGTAGATACCCTGACAATTTCAAGTCGCTATCTCTTTCCGTTCTTAAGTTATGTTTGCAACGGCCGGGCGGCCCGACGACCAGACAGAGTTAAATTTGACCACGAATTCTTCATCAGGCAGTCGAACCCAATCATTTGAGACCATTTCCTGACCAAAATCGCAAAATGACTACCGTAACCAGGGGTTACTCTGAACACAAGGGGTTACTTTGAACAGATACGTTGTAAAATCAAAAATCCTCATAGCGGGCTTAGTTCACAAGCTAGCGACCTCTAGTTGGTACTCAACATTCAATGATTACATGTAGACGGCGCTGCGATCGCGAAACGTTGTCAGGTTGGCTAACCTGAGCCGCTGCGTGCCTTTTTATCGGAATGGTGAAATCAGCTATTCTGAGAACAATCCTCAAACCTCCTCTGCCGCAGTGATCGTGTTGTGAAATACCGTTTGAAGTAAGTTATATATTTGTTATCAATCTATTGGCAGCATTTCCTTTTTTGTTTCATATCTCTAACTCATTTCGTTGATTTTATATGGCTAATCGAGTAAAAAGTAGGAACTTTGAGGGGTTACTTTGAACATCGCGCTTTCGTCTACTTTTTGTTCATTAGAGGCAAGCCAACATGCCGCGAACTTATATTCGCAAGTTGAGAGCTCGGATGTACCGAAATTATTCACCAGAAATCCTTACCAAGGCAGTAGAAAATTGTTTAGCTGGAAAATCAACTATCAGAACTGCTTCTACTGAGTGATTTTTTTTTCTGTTTACGTAGGTACCTAATAGAGCACAATGAAATCCATTGTTGTTCCTAGTAACGAGTATTTTCTTGTTTTAGATTCAACATTCCCACTGGAGCGATTAGCATATACATGAAGGCAGCGAAGGTAAATGCAGTAGCTGCTAACCTCTCAATTGTAGCGAAATCGCCAGGACATCCAACCGTATTTTCGGCTGAAGAGAAAAAACTTATGTGCGCGCACAGAGTGGCAGTTGATATCTGCGGCTTCCCATGCTCCTTGAGAGATGTAAATGTTTTCAATAAAGTAAAAATTTTTTTGTATATTTGTGCATTCTTGAGTAAACTCAGCGAAAAAAAAACTGAATTTACAATTTTATAGGATCATTTCGATGAAAAAATAAACATTTCCAGGGGTTCGCGAGCTAAACCGTGAAGGAAAACCTTATTATCATGCGACATTATTCTTTTAAAAACTCATACTTGCATATTCAAGGGGTTTCTATGAACAGGGCGCCCAAAACTGGCGTTTTCTACGGTAAACGCACTCTTGTTCAAAGTAACCCCTTCTTATGGGGTTAATTCTGAACAAGAAAAAATATGCCCTCACCAACTTCTATTGAAGATAATGGAGTCGTACAAACGGGAAATTGGAGCTGAGATGATAAGCCATCGATTGGTTAAAAATTTTTTCAAATATCTGTAGAAATGTTTGCGCTGCAGTGAAATTGATGCAAAACTTGTTCAAAGTAACCCCCGGCTACGGTACGCGTTGTTCCCCAGAACATGCGCGCAAAAAATGATGAGAGGCTTCCCATGGTTAAAATTGTGCAACTTAAGGACTCAGCCTGTATATCTGAATGTTCAATTTCAAAGCAATAAAGAAGCAAAACATCTCTATTTACGTTCGGCCACCTAGACATACACCATTCGGATAGCATCCAATCATTTCGTGAGTGCACTGGCCAAATCGACCCATAACGCCTGGCGTCCACTGAAAATCGCATTGAGTCGAACAAATGGAAGGTAAAATTGAACGACTGCTTCTATTAAATTCCAGTAGTCGGCCAGATAATCCGAATCCATTATGCATTTATGACATATCTGAGTCTGGCGTACGTCAGTGGTGGCGCTCGCTCAATTTGACAGCGCACGAGAATCAATTTCGGTCATCGTAACCATAAATATGCAGTCTCGATAAATCACAAATGACTATTTTCTCTGCTTTTGTTCGGGAGTCCTGCGGATTCAATGATTAGACTGCGGATGCGGAGGACGACAGTGAGCTATAATCGCCCGTGGTTTTATTTGTGTTGTCGGGACGACGTGCGCCGCGCCCGGGATTCTTTGTCATCCGATCTCCCGCTTTTTATTTTTTTCGATTGTGGGGTGCGAATGAAAACAATTCATGAAATTAATATGGCCGTCCCGTGCTGGGGCCTTGAATTATTTCTGAGAGATGGCCACTCGATTCGGAGCGTATTCATGTCGGTTTAAGCGAAAAACAAAAGTTCGGCCTTTGAGTGCACAATTTATAACCTCGTCTATATCATATATCAGGAAAAAACTTCCAGCGAAAAGTAATCCTTCTATGTGAACCCCAAACTATTTTCCATCACCACAATGAATGTCCAAATTATTTCAAATGGTTGCTCGTTAGAAGCTATTTCTTCCCCGAAGCTCAGCACATTTTGGTGTATTATGGGAATCTGTCGTGAAGAGCGGTAAATTCCATTTATTGGAATAGCTAATCAAATGGATTTAGACTAAAGAAACGATTTCGAGTACCGCAGAGCGGTGTGACTTTGCACTACTTTTCATAGTTTTGTTGTTGTAACTCTTTTATTTTTACGTAAAATGAGTCCTTTGTTAACTATGTAAAATTTCTGCATTTGAGCTATCTACTGCTGTTGTTAGAAGAAAAGGTGCGCAACATTCTTTTTTTAATTTTTAAAAATTTGGCAAAGTCACCCGCACATCGGTGCGAGTTTGCCAATGACTTTAAAATCAGTTTGTTGGCAATTTTATGAAGTGTTTTCCGCAAAAAATTTGTTTAAAAATGTATTATAGACAAGGTTACTATTAGATGCGAATAAAATAACAAATTATAGCAAAATTTAATCTATTTTTGCGCGTATGTTCTGGGGAACATCGTGCTATCATTTTGCCCAAATGTCTGTAATTTTCGAATTTTGCACCGAAAATGGTCTCAAACGATTGGGTTCGACTCCCTGATCAAGAATTTGAGGTCAAATTTAATGCTGTCCGGCCGGCCGTCCGTTGCCACGATAACTTTAGAAAGGAAATGTCACGATAACCTGAGAACGGAAAAAGACTTGAAATTTTCAGGTTAGGTTTTGCATCTGAATGCAACATTTTAGTTTGTTTATAGGCATAATAACTGATTGAATTCAAACATGGTTATTGGTTGTATAATGCCAACGCGAAAATTCTCACAAAATTTCGTGAGGATCGTATCACTTGAAAATTTTTAAAAAATCATTGAAAATTATCGAAAAAACTTCTATATATCAGTAACTATTCGTCCGACATCGCTAAAATTTTGCGAGAGCCTTCAAAACCTAACTCTACTGCCAAAATCCAAGTTTGAACACGATCGGATATATATTGTTGGAGATTCGAGCAGCCTTGTGTGAGTTCAGTAGATGGATGGGTGACCTTTGCCCCTTAATCCGAATTTACCATACACGAGAATGGACAATATAATTCACCATGGTGAATTCGATTGAGAGTGTCATATACCGGAGAATGGACAATAGAATATACGCGCAAAAGCTCCAGACTTCACGTCGATGCTTGAACCAATTTTTTTTTAGTATTTTCATTACCTACATTTTTCCAACCTGCGATCCTCACAAAATTCTGTGTTCTTGTCGGTATTTTCCAACCAATTACCTTGCTTTAATTCGCGATCAGATCAGTATCAAGTTATTGGGAAAATAAAATTTCACATGGCTCTAATTCCAAAACTACTCAACGGATTTTGTCCATTAACGAACTTAGCCAGCGCATTTGGTCTCCAAACCTGCTCTGAAATTTTCAACTCATTGCGTTCAAGCGTAATCGTGCTTAACCCAATCGTTTGAGACCATAAAATTACAGATATCTGGGACTACGTTTCTGGACAGTTCACGAGTTCGAGAGACTGCAGTGAGGGCGACAACAATTATTGTAACTGTGCTCTCGATGAAGAAGAAGCTGATATGTTCATAAGTCCCATTAGAACAACGGATATTTCCTACCAGCCGGCAGCTCACCGTTCCTTCCGATGAAGATCTAGCTATCGTACATTACCTAATTAGTTCTGTCGGTACGAAGTGGGCTGCCACAGCCTCGGTTCTAGATCACTGAAGCATGCCACGTTATCGGCTTTGGTTTCCACCCGAGCCGCTGGCGTCCCTGAATCGGTTACAGGGGAATTGTAGTTGATTTCATTCCGACGGGAAAATCAAGATTTATTTCTATTAGGCTGCTTTGCGCGGGCATTGAATAACACTGATTTGTTGGGATGTGCGAGAATAGCAAACCGCCGCCCGGAGGTCTGGTCATGAGTGGTAGCCTCTCGACCAAATTAACTGGATAGTAGAAGATCCGAACCTTGAATCGACCTTCACGGAGCTGATAAAAGAATGAAACATATTTTATAATAAATTTAGTTTATAAGATAATATACTAAAAATGGGTTGGTTGAAAAAATCCTGGACAGACTATTTTTAATTAGTTTTTAAAAAAATGGTTCAAGCCCTGTGGACAGGAGCTTTCTGGCGCTCTAGTTCAAACAGACAAATTATATCTCAAAAAGTATTGGTTTCTCAGAGTTGGGAATTATATCAATGTATTCATATGATAGAACTGCATCATAAAGGAGATTCAATTCAAATAAGAGTTTGATTAAATGAGCAATCATGAGAATGAGAACTGCACCATGGAAGAAAACAAATTGAATCTGGCCAATTTTGCACAATAACGAACTTAACCGAGATATTCATCTCCCTAACCTACTCTGAAAATTTCAACTACCGAGGTCATTCCGTTCGAGAGTTATTGTAGAAAAACTTTTTTTAAATTTTCAAAATTTTTTTTGACATTTTTCGGTAATCTGGTCAATACAAAACTTCACATGCGTATAAAGGTCATGATTCTACAATTTGTTGCTAAATTTCAGATAGATCGAGTGATCGGTTTCGGAAATATTCATAAAAAATATTTTTACTGAAATCAGCCATAACTCCGAAACCGCTTGATGGATTTCGCCCATTAACGAGCTCGTCCGAGATATTTACGATCCAAACCCACCTTGAAAATTTCAATCCGCTAACTCTTTTCTTTCGAGAGTTATCGTGCCTACGGCCGGCCAGCCGGACAGAATCGATTTTGACCTCGGATTCTTCATCAGTGAGTCGAACCAAATCGTTCGAGACCATTTTCAGCCAAAAATTCCAAAATTACAGACACTTGGGCAAATTGATAAGCACTCTGTTCCGAGGAACTAGAGCGCCAAAAAAACAAGGTTCGTATGACAATTGCCCAAAACAGGTTTAAAGTACCTACAAATAGTAGATATTCCATAAAACATGTATGAAAGAAGAGAAGTAATAATGACAAATTACCATGTAATTGATCAAAAGTTTCCTGATCTACGTTCACCAATTTTTCTCCTCTCTCGTTCTACAGTATTATGCTTTCAATATTTACGTAATATTTATAAAAATTTTTGGGTGAGGTCCCAAAACTTTATACCTATTCTATCCATTCGATACTTCACAACCCAATTGATTCCACTATAATAATATACACATTTTCATGATCTTCTAGTATGAAAAATCCTAAAATATCCTATATATCTTCAATGATACTTGAAAATTAATTCACTCATATTATTCCTATACCAATTCCAACCTCAATATAAATCACAACACAGAACACTAATAATCAATGATATAACTTCGAACTTCATACCAATGATCTAATAATAAGTAGAAGAAGAGCTCAGAGAGAGAGGCATTGACTCCCACATAAGAGTGAGATGCAACTACGGATTGACAATCTCTAATAGCTAGAAAAGATGACATTTATGAATAGTGATCACAGACAGATTCTGTGTTCACATTCTGTGAATACATAGAACTTCCGATGTATTATTGAAACTTTGAAACATCATATCTCCGGAAGTATTAGCTTGTTAGAGTTGAAAATTATAACAATGGATTCTTATGATGGAACTGCATCTTAAAAAAAAATTCAAAAGTTGTTATGTAAAAAAAAAATATTTTTTTTTCGTTACTCCGGAACTATTAGACCGATTTTGCCCAATAACGAAATTAACCGAGATATTTATCCCTCAAACCTACTCTGAAAATTTCGACTGTCTAGCTCATTACGTTCGAGAGTTATCGTGTTAACGGCTGGACGGCCAGCCGGACAGAATCGATTTCGACCACGGATTCTTCATCAAACCAGATCATTCAAGACCATTTTCAGCCAAACATTCGGAAACTACAGACATTTGCGATATTGATAAGCACGCTGTTCCGAGGAACAAGAGCGCGGACGTGAATTCTGTGCACTTTGTGGTAGTTTTCCATTAATTCATAATTTAATTCGAATTGGAATTCACCATGGTAAATTCGATTAAGAGTGTCCAATACGTGAGAACGGACAATAGAGTTTACCATGGTAAATTCGATTAAGAGTGTCCAATACAGGAGAATGGACAATAGAATATACGCAAAAGCTCCTGACTTCTCGTCAGTGCTTGAACCAGTTCTTGGCGCTCTAGTTCCTCGGAACTGAGTGCTTATCAATTTGCCCAAATGTCTGTAATTTTCGAATTTTTGGCTGAAAATGGTCTCAAACGATTTGGTTCGACTCACTGATCAAGAATCCAAGGTCGAAATCGATTCTGTCCGGCCGGTCTGGCCGGCCGGCCGTAGGCACGATAACTCTCGAACGAAAGGAGTTAGAGGATTGAAATTTGCAAGGTGGGTTTGGAGCATAAATATCTCGGACAAGTTCGTTAAGGGGCGAAATCCATCAAGCGGTTTCGGAGTTATGACCGATTTTAGTAAAACACATTTTTTATGAATAATTCCCCATCAAGCGGTTTCGGAGTTATGACCGATTTTAGTAAAACACATTTTTGCGCGTATGTTCTGGGGAACATCGCGTTATAGTTTTGCCCAAATGTCTGTAACTTTCGAATTTTTTGACGAAAATGATCTCAAACGATTAAGTTCGACTCCCCAAAGAAGAATTCGAGGTCAAATTTGATTCTGTCCGTCCGGCCGTCCGGCCGTTGCCACGATAACTTGAGAACGAAAAGAGCTAGCGACTTGAAATTTTCAGGGTAGGTTGCGCATCCCAATACGACTGACAAGTTCGTTAATGGGCATAATCGGCCCAGTGGTTTCCGAGTAATAATTTTGTTTTCAACCAATATAAATCCGATCGAATTGAAACTTGGTGGGTAGTTGTAGAATATGAACCTAAGCACGTTTGTGAAATTTTGTGCGAATCGTATGGCTAGAAAATTTTAAAAAAATCATTAAAAAATATTTTTGTTGTCACGATAACTTGAGAACGGAATGAGATAGCGGCTTGAAATTTTCAGGTTAGGATGTGCACCAGAACGCAACATTTCAGTTTGATTATAAGCATAATCGGCTTAACGGTTTTAGAGTTATAGCCATCTGAAATTTTCTGAAATTTGGTGGTTTTTGTACCTCATTAACTCGAAAAATACTGAACCGATTGAATTCAAACATGGTTATTAGTTGTAGAATACCAACGCGGAAATGTTTGCAAAATTTGGTGAGGATAGCATTTGAAGAAAATTTTTAATAAATCATAGAAAATAAAAAAAAAAAATTCTATATATCAGTAACCATTCGTTCGAAATTGCTGAAATTTTGCAAGAGCCTACATAACCTAACTCTACTGCCAAGTTTCAAGTTTTAATACGATAGGTTAAATATTGTTGGAGATTCGAGCATTCTTGTGTGAGTTCAGTAGATGGGTGACCGTTGCCTCGATAACTTTCGAACGAAAGGAGATAGGGACTTGCAATTTTCAGGGTTGGTTGCGTATCCGAAAGGGAGAGTTGAGTTCGTTTTTGGGCATAATCGGTCTAACGGTTTCCGAGTTATACCCACCTGGAATATAATTTCCTTAATAACTCAAAAAAAAATATTCGATCGAAATGGCGCTTTGTAACTAGTAGTAGAAAATCAACATAAAGACGTGTTAAAAATTTTGCAAGAACCGTACCGTTAGAAAATTTGAAAAAAATTACGAAAAAAAAATTTTTAGAATCGTACCCCTAGAAAATTTAAAAAAAATCACGAAAAAAAAATTGGTTCAAGCACTGACATAGTAAATTCGAATTGAGAGTGTCCAATACAGGAGAATGGACAACATAATTTACCATGGTAAATTCGATTAAGGGTGTCCAATACAGAAGAATGGACAATAGAACATACGCGCAAAAGCTTCTGACTTCACGTCAGTGCTTGAACCAATTTTTTTATGAATATTTCCGAAACCGATCTCTCGATCTATCTGAAATTTAGCATCAAATTGTAAAATCATGACCTTTATACGCATGTGAAGTTTTGTATTGACCAGGTTAACGCAAAGTGTAAAAAAAAATTTCAAAATTAAAAAAAAAAATTCCCACAACAACTCTCGAACGGAATGAGCTAGGCAGTTGAAATTTTCAGAGTCGGTTAGGGAGATGAATATCTCGGTTAAGTTCGTTATTGGGCAAAATAGGCCAGATGGTTTCGGAGTAACGAAAAAAAAAATTTTTTTTTAGCAACAAATTTCAAATTCAATATTTATTTAAGATGCAGTTTCACCATTAAAATCCATCGATATCATTTTCAACTCCAACAAGCTAATACTTTCAGAGATATGATTTTTCTAAATTCCAATAATGAATCGTTCTTGTATGTTTTCACAGAATGATATAATTATTCTATCTAAGCTTTATTATATGATCTGTGTTCATACTCGTACATTTCATCCTGTTCTATAAGACAGAGTCAAATTCAGTTCAGCTATTTTAATTTGATTTCTTCCATGGTGCAGTTCTCATTCTCAGATTGCTCATTTAATCTTGATAAATAAACTATTATTTGAATTGAATTTCCTTTATGATGCATTTCTATCATAAGAATACATTGATATAATTCCCAACTCTGAGAAACCAATACTTTCGGAGATATAATTTGTCTGTTTGAACTAGAGCGCCAGAAAGCTCCTGTCCACAGGGCTTGAACCCATTTTTCTCTCTCACTTTGCTAAATGTGCCAAAAATATAGCAAAACGAGTTATCGTCTCGTTTACAACTTCTCAAAGCCATTGTGTACAGGTTGATACAGCGAAAAAAGAAATGAAACACGTTATTTCCCTGTAACATCCAAACACATACTGTCGTACACAACGAGTGGCGCAAAAAAAAACGTCCTCTAACCTCTCATTCTTACACCGATAGAGCGCAAAGAGGTATTCATTGGGAGCGAAAATAAAAAATTGTTAAATCGTTCCAAGTTCTTTCGATTTGTAGTCACATTTTTCCATATATGTGCTTATATAATAATAAGTGCATAAGTAAAACCCTTGCGCCAAAATTTTTGCGCGTATGTTCTGGGGAACATCGCGTTATAGTTTTGCCCAAATGTCTGTAACTTTCGAATTTTTTGAAAAAAATGGTCTCAAACGATTAAGTTCGACTCCCCAATGAAGAATTCGAGGTCAAATTTGATTCTGTCCGGCCGGCCGGCCGGCCGTTGCCACGATAACTTGAGAACGAAAAGAGCTAGCGACTTGAAATTTTCAGGGTAGGTGGCGCATCCCAATACGACGGACAAGTTCGTTAAAGGGCATAATCGGCCCAGTGGTTTCCGAGTAATAATTTCGTTTTCAACCAATATGAATCCGATCAAATTGAAACTTGGTGGGTAGTTGTAGAATATGACCCTAAGCACGTTTGTGAAATATTGTGCGAATCGTATGGCTAGAAAATTTTGAAAAAATTATTAAAAAATATTTTTGTTGTCACGATAACTTGCGAACGGAATGAGATAGCGGCTTGAAATTTTCAGGTTAGGATGTGCACCAGAACGCGACATTTCAGTTTGTTTATGAGCATAATCGACCAAACGGTTATAGAGTTATAGCAATCTGAAATTTTCTGAAATTTGGTGGTTTTTTGTTCCTCATTAACTCGAAAAATACTGAACCGATGGAATTCAAACATTGTTATTAGTTGTAGAATGGCAACGCGAAAATGTTTGCAAAATTTGGTGAGGATAGCATTTGTAGAAAATTTTTAATAAATCAATAAAAATAAAAAAAAAAATTCTATATATCAGTAACTATTCGTTTCTAATTCATGAAATTTTGCAAGAACCTTCATAACCTAACTCTACTGCCAAGTTTCAAGTTTTAATATGATCGGTTAAATATTGTTGGAGATTCGAGCATTCTTGTGCGAGTTCAGTAGTACCGATTTGGTGTAGCGTAAGGCTCCGAAGAAACGATCGCTCGACCCGGACTTTTGCCGTCGAGTCGAAGAAGACGAATCGATTTGTGTTTTTCCCAAATTTCGTTCTTCTAGGTTGAGCCTAAATATACTAATTCGATACAAGTTTCGGAGGTTTTGAGTCCGACGATTTTCCATTCAAAAAGTCAATCCGAGAAACGTCAGAATTAATTCGAGAGACGGGGTCGGAAATTTTCGAAAGCGAAACTGACGATTTAGGCCTTTTTGGGGCGTGAAACTTGAAGAAAATGATAGATAGCTTTTGCGCGTATGTTCTATTTTCCATTCTTCTGTATTGGACACCCTTAATCGAAATTATGTTGTCCATACTCCTGTATTGGACACTTATTTTATATTTAAAACTGTAATTAGATCTTTGAAATACCATTGAATGAAGAAATTCTTGTAAGTTAACAAAATATCTTTATTTGAACAATAAAAATGCATCATTTTATTAAAATGATAGTTAGACTATCCAATTGCTTCTTTTCTTTATAATATTTTAGCTGTAAGTCAGTATAGCTTAGAAATTTTAAAGTACCGTCCTACAATATTAATTTAAATGATATTATAAATAAAAAAAAAAATTGGTTCAAGCACTGACGTGAAGTCAGAAGCTTTTGCGCGTATGTTCTATTGTCCATTCTTCTGTATTGGACACCCTTAATCGAATTTACCATGGTTAATTATGTTGTCCATTCTCCTGTATTGGACACTTAATTCGAATTTACCAAGGTAAATTCGAATTAAGTGTCCAATACAGGAGAATGGACAACATAATTAACCATGGTAAATTCGATTAAGGGTGTCCAATACAGAAGAATGGACAATAGAACATACGCGCAAAAGCTTCTGACTTCACGTCAGTGCTTGAACCAATTTTTTTATTTTTTTTTTCGTCAACCGGCAATATTCTTAATGCTAGGATTTCATAGAATACTCTGATTATAATTTGCTTATGTATGTAAATCCAACATGAGGTGAGTCATAGACCTTCGTTTTTAATTTAACTACGAAAATTCTTTAAAATTGACGCACAGAAGCCAAATCGAAATATTATTACTGCACGTGCTGTTCCCAAGCAGTCACCCATCCAAGTAATAACTGCGCCCGAGGCTGCTTGGCTTCAGTTTTCGGACGGTATCTACCATATTCAGTGTGGTATTGCCGCAAACAATATTTCTTCCTCTAACTCTGCAGTTAGATTTATGATGCAGTTCTATCATGAGAATCCATTGGAATCATTCCCAACTCTGAGAAATCGATACTTTCAGAGATAAGATTTGTCAAAGTTCGGACAAGCGCGCCAAAGATGCTGTCCGCCGGGCTTTCCCATATTTTTTAATATAAAGTCGCTATCTTGCTATTATCAAAAATATTCCTTTCTCACGCTTCTGATAACATCTCACCCCTTAATTCACCAAATTCAAAGCTATTTGAAAAAGACCCCACCTTTTTCTTCAGTATCGAAGACATCTATATGCTTCTCCCCGCGGGGACCAGCGAAACAGTGAAAGTGTCAGATAGGCGCCCCTTTCAGAGGACACTTTGACTCGATGGAATAAAACAAATCGAATGTTTGCCCTTTCTCCTGCTCGGATAAAGAGAATAAAGGAAATCCAATAAGGCAGTGAAATCCACCGTTTTTTTGAAGGCAAACAAAAGCGAAATGCAGGAAAAAGGAAAACATCAAGGTAAGGAAGCAAGCGGGAGGGAAGTACAAGGTAATCCCTGGAATTATTTAGTCGGAATCAATCAAGTTGAACAAATAACGGTGTGGAAGGTATCAACCTTTGTTTAGGAAGCAAATATCGATATCACTCCGATATGAGGAATAGCTTTTATTGGAAAAAATGCTTTCGTCAGTGTTTTCCGATAATTCAAACGAAAGAACAGCTCATTTATACTATTCAAGCTTGGATGTTATACGTTGTGGAGATAGATTGACAGAAATTAATTATTTTGGGTCTTAAACCTTCTCCTTCATTGAATGATGGAAATATTTCACTGATTCTGGCTCATTATTTTACCCAATTATAATAAACTTTGGGATTGTGCAGCAAAATGAAAATTGGAATCCTTTAATAAAGTTTATGATCCATGTAAATCAAAATTGAACAAAAAAGATTTGAGTTCTATTGATGGTGAATGCAAACAATCGATAATCGAAAAGTGTTTTTCTCTATTTCAGTATCGTAATGAGTCCATTCCAGCACTGAAAACAGTGCTCGAATGAACTCATTCCCGCATTGTTTCTATTTATATTTTTCGTTTTGTGGTAGTCAGCACTGACATTCGATCCTTTCAAATTTCAACACACGTCAATTGTCAATATAATATAATCTGGATGTAGTGAAATAATTGTTGAGAGGAAATGTTTTATTTTCATTAAAACATAAGATTAGATATTTCCTTCTTGCTAATTTTGAATCATTCCTGTTATTAGGAAACTGTTTTAAATCTGATCTCCACGCCCTACGTACGATTCAAATTCTGTAATCTGTCAACTTTCGAAACAGTCACACCAACGGCCTAGATACAATACAAAAGTCACTAGGATGTATAGTCCGAATTTTTCATTGAATTTCAACAGTATTTTACGAAACTTGACTGAACTAGAGAAAATATCGTATAATTCTCGTTGCAGAAGGCTATTCGAACATTCATGCCTTCGAAAACTCGCTCCTTCGTCCCTCGTTTTCGAATTTCGCATTCGTGTTTGAATAGGAGCTCAAACTGCAACTTGTTTCAGAATATACTATTCCAGTGGAGCACCGAATATATTTGACTACCTTATAAAGACTCTTTTCGGAAGATCTATAGATTTGAAACTAGAGTTTCAATATAATAAAGTATGAAAAGAAGTGGAAAAGCCCTGTGGAGCTTTGGCGCTCTTGTTCAAACTTTTATTTATCAATCTTAAATGAGCAATCCTCAATGCTTTAATGCTTCGAAAAGTGTCTTAAAAATTGGTTCAAGCCCTGTGGACAGGAGCTATTGGGCGCATGTTCATCTTCCTTGTGGCCCGTACTGACCAGTAAAGAAAAAAAGCAGTATCATGTTGAATACCTTAATATTATTCTAGAACACAAATTTTCCATTACAATAATCTTCATCTAGCTTCTATTTAGTATCAATTCCTGTAGAACGTGATCATAATAAGTGTTTTCCATATAATAAAATGTGTTTGAACTTGGTATGTAGGAAATCTGACATCAATTATTGGAATTAATTGATTTGACAAACAGCTGTCAAATGAGGTAAATAGATTTTTGTGACGATTTTCTGTGACCATAGAACGTCAAAACACGCTGGAATGTGAATTTTAAGCAATATCTTCTGGAATTGAGATCGTATCGAACTGAAATTTTGCACACTCGTGTAGAATGCTTGATTTAACGTCGGTACAAATTTTTTTATTAAAAAATTTTCCAACTGCCCGATCCCAACAATACTTAGATAATATTATATCCATAAATTAAGTATTTCATTATTGCATTTCTTGAAATAGGTACCTTTTCAGGTCGATCAACATCGTCCTTCTTTCGACGTCTAAACTATGACTTGATTCTTTATGTTTATGTCTTTGAATTTGTTTTCGGTGGAATTCAAAGAGTTCATAGAATAATCGATGAAAATACTGAGAGAGACCCAGGAAATTTGACACATTTTGTCTTATATCTCCAGAAATTGAAATCGTATAGAGCCAAAATTTTGCACAATGTTGCAAAATACTACAATTGACGTTAGTACAAGTTTTTGTTGCAATCTGATGAATAGTTCACGAAAAAAAAATTTTTTTTTCGAAAAAATTAAAAGAAATATTTTTTTAAAAATTACCACCATTTCGATCATAACAGAATTTTGCCAAAAGTTGCGCGTTTATATCCTCGAACTGACTACTAAGTTTCGATTCAACATCTTTTTTAGTTCCTGAAATATCAGGGAAATAACCTCAAAATTTTAAATGTCTATAACTCCTAAACCGTCCGGCCGATTTTGCCCGTTAACGAACTTAACCGTCGCATTTTGATCAGAAGCCTACCCTGAAAGTTTGAAGTCGATAGGACCTTCGGTGCTCCTGTTATCGTGCCTACGGCCGGAAGTACGGCCGGCCGGCCGGCCGGCCGGCACCCAAAATTCTGACACCGGATTCGTGATCAGGGAGTCCGAATTAGTCTATTAGCCAATTTTCAGCTCGAAATTCGAAAATTACAGACATTTGGACGAAATGATAGGACGATGTTCCCCTAGAACATGCGCCCAAAAAAAACAGTGCAAAAATTATTAATTCGAAACCACCAGACCGTTTCTACCCAATCAACTTATTCGAGATATTTATTCCTTAAATCTACTGTGAAACTTATATTATATCAATTGAAACTTAGCCACTATTCCAGTTTTGTTTTTACTGAAGATATTCTAAACCCAATTTTATTAACTTACCGAAGTATATATCTCCATCATCATACGGATTATCCAAGAGCTATCTACGAGAGCAGGGGTAGTTTCAAGGTCATTTTGCATTCAATAATACTTTGTTTTTCAAAACAGGAGGTATTTGATATCAAGAATATTGAATAAAACTAGAGATAAACATGACATCCTGCTTAGTTTGACATGTGTCTTATCTGTAGACAGAGACAATACCTTCTATTTCACTATAAGATGACAATCACAGAACACTAATATATGACAATGATCACACAGAATATACCCTAGCTAAGATATATTCTGTGTGATGACATATATGAACACACATCATCAGATTCATAGAGGATGTTGTGTTTCGATGACAACATTCTGTGAAATCATAGACTTACGATTTAATATTGAAATTTTTGAAAATAAATTCACCTAAAGTATAAACTTGTTTGAGTTGAAAATGATATCAATGGATTCTTATGATGAAACTGCATTTAAAATTGAATTTGAAATTTATAACTTATTTAATAACGTTACTTTGAAACTGATTTAATCCAATAACGAACTTAAACGAGATATGTATGTACCAATCCTACCCTGAAAATTGTCTAGCTCATTCCGTTCTAGAGTTATCCTGTCTACGGCCGGCCGGCTGAACGGAATCGGTTTTAACCTCGAATTCTTGATCAGTGAGTCGAACCAAATCGTTTAAGACCATTTTCATCGAAAAATTCGAAAATTACAGACATTTGGGCAAAATGATAAACACTCTGTTCTGAGGAACAAGAGCGCCAAAAAGTATTGGCTCGATGATACTATAAATATTAGTATAGGTCCATGATCAATGAAGAAAGGTAAAGCCCTGTCAAACTTCATTGTCGTTCTTATTCCCGAAGTTCCAAACTAACAGAATTTTGAAAGCACACACGCTCGTTCATTATTAATATATTACTACACATCAGATGGGTATATTCATATTTGTTCAAAATACCACCACCTGCATTTGAATGAATACGCAAATTGATTAAACATTCAAAGAACGAAACTTTTCGAAACAAATACAAGGTGCAGAAATTAGTTATCCCACTTTTCAACAAATCGTGGAAGGTGGGTGATGGTGGGAGGAGCGCGGGGTATGTGATATTCAACGCGAAATGACCTCTAGTTTCTAGTTGTCGCAATGGTTTGATAACAAGCATCGTACGTACGTTGTCGAGGTGCTTTTCACAAAAAGTGAATCCATTATAGTAGGGGAGCCCAAGCGGGGATTTTGGGATATACTACAGCGCGGCAGATTAATATATAGGGGGATACCTTGTACCTGGTTAAGTTTTTCCACGAAACATGAGCCATATATATATATGGCCGCCCGTCAAGGATAAAGCATCAGATTAGTAAAAAAAAGTTGATCATCGGAAATTCTCGAGCGCGTCAGATTAAGGTAGGGTGAGTTAGTTACATGCTAACAAGTGTATATTCCATTAATCTGACAATTTGAGAGTGACGTAAAGAAGGGGGAGGGTTACAAAGTTGTAAAAAAAAACGACATCTTGACATTCTCGAGCGTGGTAAATTTTTTTTTATTTTGACGGGAATAATGCAAGAATTACGAAAAATATATAATCTGACGATTTTCACAAGCCGAAGTAATAAAAATTAATTGATAAAGTTGAATGCGTGCAGCTATGCCATGCCTATATTCCCATCTACGTGTTTCTATTCTCCTCTCACTCTTTCTCTATCTATTGCTCTCTCACTCCGTCCCACTCCGGTTTCTGTTGCCATGACTCCATAACAGCTGGTCACGCAGAATCGTTCGGGGTATGATCTTGTTTACAACGTATTAGGTTATTTTGCGATTTTAATAAAAGTTATGTAAATTAAAGTTAATAAATAATTACTATGAGTGATTGAGTGATATTAATATGAATTGTGTATTTTGTGGTGAAAATACTTTACAAAACACAATCAAATTTTCATTAGAAACTTCACAAAAATGTATCATTACTTTAGAATATCGTCGGAGCAAACCGATTCTTCGAAAATCACGAAAAAATTAAAAATTAAATTTTGTATAATTATTATTTGTATAAATATTCTCCTCAAAACAACATAAGCTTTTTCATTTGCACGCTATTTCCTGAGCTTTTCGATTAATTAAGTTCAATGGTTTAAAAAAATAAAAAAAAATAAATTTTATTGTCAGATTTAGCGAATCCCTCCAGACAATCGTCAGATTAGGAGACAGCACGTCTAGGCCATATTGATGAACCACATATATCTTAATCTGACGCGCTTGAGTATTTCTAAATGGCTATTTTTTTTTGCATATTCTAATAATGACCACGAGTTTGCGTTACATCCCAATCGTCAGATTATTATACAAGAGCATCTTTTAAGGTTCACTTAACACCCCCTTAGAAAATCTGACGAGCTCGATAAAAAATTTTTTTTTTCATTTTCAACCCTTACGTATGATCACCCCCATCATGGAAACGATCAGATTAACATCTGTACATTTTTTAAATTACGTAGGACACAGATGCTATCAATATCTGACGCGCTCGAGTATGTCCACGTAACGGTTTTTTTTTACATTTTTGAAAATTGATATCTGCTCACCCCACCGATGAACAGGTATATATTATATAACATTTTTTTCTTCTTATCATCTAAGCTTGTCAACCCAATATATATATTCTTTTGACTGAGAGCTATATATCTGTTAGCAGAGGTTGGTGTAACGGGGTACCATACAATTCGACGTATGATACAAGAGCTTAGAGAAAAACCTCAGCAAAAAACCCTTTCTCCCCGTGAGTGTGGTTATTTGTAACTATTGTTCACAAAATTTGCTGAAATTTAAAAATATTGATGGGGATATATTTCTTCAATGTAGATTCCCTCGTCAAAAAACGGATAGGTTTCTCCAAACTCAACCTGAAAAATGAAAAGACAAGAGGAGGAAACGAACAAATTAAAAATAATACATAACCTTTCAAAAGTCTCCTTTCACAAAAATACTTCTCTGTTGGCGAATGGGATGTCGTGGAGAATAATCGCCTCCGCTAGTTTTCGAAGATATTCACTCTTGAAATCTCCTCAATATTTTAATTCAAAAATGAAAATGTTGCTCGAAAGGCCAGGAGGGTCTCTTTCAAAACCAGGTCTGACCGGTCCAAGTCCAAGCGATGATTATTCAGACCAATAGCTCTCTATGACGCTCGAGTAAATCCCGAATTAGCTACGTGGGCTCCCCTACTATTACAAACACACAGAGTTTGATCCGCAGAAGGTGTGGTTTGCGCTCGACACATCATCAGCTTTAGGTTTGAAACGTGAAGGCTCGTCGAAAAGGAAAAGGATCCCTAAAAACATCGCCAGAATGAGGGAATCCATTGCGCAATCCTCTACGTGCTCTGCACGGAAACATGCAACTGCTCATCAAATTTCGGAAAGTACCATGAGGCGAATTTCACTCTGCGACCCCAAGTTATACCTCCAAAAGATTGCTGTGGTCCACGAATTGTCCCAAACCGACTGGGGCAGACGACGGGGCACCCACTGCAGTTTTATGGACGAGCGAAGAAGCACATTTCAACCTGTCGGGCTCCATCAATAATCAAAACTGCCACTACTGGGCACCCGAAAATTCTCGAGAGCTTCATCAGAGCCTACTTCACAGCCCAAAGGTTACGGTTTGGTGTGTCGTGTCCGCCATTTGGATCATAGACCCTTACTTCTTTGAGGAAATTTCTGTTACAATGCGCCCAAAGATTGAGGAATATGCGGAAGAGCACAACATAGAGGACTTGGTTCCAGCAGGACGGGACTACGGCCCATACAGCTCGTCGTTGTCCTGAGATTATGCAGGAGATGTTCCCCGGTAAAGTGATCTCCCTATGGCAGGACATTTCGTGGCCCCCTCACTCACCGGATTTGAATCCCTATGACTTCCTCCTGTGAATTTACCACCAGGCTGAGATCTTCAAACATCGCCCTTGGACCCTTGAACAATTAAAGGAGGCAATTCGGGAGGAAATAATCCAAATTATCGCCAGTATGCTGAGGAGGGTCATGGAAAACTTCTTCAAAATACTCCAAATGTGCGTCACTCGCCAAGGCCGTCATTTGGACGACATTATTTAGATTTCATAGGAGAAAAAAAATTGAACAGATAAGCTTTCATTTCGGTTTTATTTACCAGCTCTTTAAAATGTGGGAGAAATAATTACCTCACCCTGCATATAATTTCGTTTTTAAGCAATTGAAACACTTAAAAAATCAATTTGATTATCTGAACTGACTTGTACAAAGTCTCATACAGAACTTATTCTCTCTAGCTATCAGAGACTCCAAATTATTATATTATTCATTTTTGATAGCACAGCATCGTCTCAGGAAAAATACTACAACATGTTTCTCATAAGAAGTGTGGTAAAACGAAAAGAAATGGGACCACAACACACTTTGTAGTTTCAAGTTATTCAGAGGACTTCAGTAACTTGATAATAATAATAATAAGATAACAACGATACGGTGTCACTCAGAAAGACTGTTGCTCTGGCCCGACTTTAAGGTTCGCGAAATCAGTGATTTCACGTAATTATATAGATTTTGTTTCCAGTTGTGAAGTTCACAATGTAAGGTCCATCTTGTATAGATAATTTTCGGAGATCTATAATAGTATAAAGTGTAAATAAAACTCATAACAGCAAATTAATCGTTTTCTTAGATACCATCATTGAGATATTTAGTTTGCAGAAAATCCAATTTTTCTGTATTGATACTAAAGCTACAGGTATGGCTGATTTCTCAGATAGCTTATTTATCGTTGCATTTTAGGTATCGCAGGTTATTTTGAATGCCGGGGTTACTTTGATAAAAGCTTCGATTCGTTTTCAAACTCAGATTGTGGGAATTCCGAACACATAATTCCATTCTTTCTTTCATGATTGGCAGCATTGAACCTCACCGTCATCGTGTGGATAGATCCGTGACGATTCGTGGAAAATTATATGGAACGACTCAGTACTCCTTTTTTGTAATTCTGAAAGATTGAATACCCTATGAACTACGATTTTTAGTATTGCAAACATATTAAATCTGTATTTCAAGGGATCTGAAGTTGATTCACCTTACACATCGACGTTTATTGCAAATCATTAATTTAAAGTTAACTGATTTTTTGGAGGCTTATTTCTTACGGGGATTCATTTATCACCTATACAGGGTTAATTTAATCATTGATCAATGCTATTCAAATGAAAAATTATATAATACGTAAACTTCTAACAAGCTCAAATCATATATAATTTCTCATTTGAGTTGATATGGTGACGCATCAATTAAAAGTAGTGACCGACCGAAAGTTCGGTTTCGGTTTCGGTTTCGGCCAGTTTCGGCCAAAAAATCTAGTTTCGGCCTTAGTTTCGGTTTCGGCCCAAAATAGCCGAAACTTTCGGCCGGGCCGAAACTTGACTGTTCGTGAATTATCCTGGTCGTTTGGCCAGGAGTTAAAAGTAGGTATACAGAATTGTCGTACAAGTTATTGTAATCTATCTTTGTTAAGACTGAGAATTCATGAGAATTCACTTTAATGATTATTAATTAGATTACATAGGGTGATTCCAAATAAGACCTGAAACTTGGAGGAGGAGTTAGTATGTCTCATTAGCTGTTGTTTAATTCATATTTATTAATAACCGAAAATCAACAGTTTTTGGGGTTCGGGTGATTTTTAAAAGATTTCTGAACTTAGTTCATATTTCGTCAATTTTTTCTACGTTGACCAAATTTGATGATAATTTTGGTTTATTTTCATCAGAAAAGGATATGATATGTACGAAAAAATCGAAACTATGCTGTATAGTAGTGCGGTTGGCTCAGGGGTAGAGCGTTTGACTTGGGAAGCAGAAGCCCCAAGTTCAATCCCGTGGCTAGGAAAGAATATTTCTAGTCACGGTAATCGCCACCATTCACTGTTGGGTCAAAAATTAACAGTGCTGTGCCTAAGGTGGCGTAAGGACACAGTAACAAAGCCTACACAGAACACAACTGGTTCTCCTTACTCGCTCAAGCTCTTCGAGAGCTTATGAGGGGTCTTCTTGGCATGAAGACCTAGGAGGATCAGTATAATAATATACAATAATATACAATAAGAGGTTGAAAAAGAATTAGTATGATTTGAAATGTGGTATATGAATAAATGAATAATCAATTTCTAATATCAATTTGTCTGCAACTTTCGAATTTCCCAATTTTGTATGCCAAAATTATTTAAAAAATGCCAAATTCCTTTTTCATTTTATAAAAGATTTCGTTAGATTGCATAACTAGTTTCGTTTCAGCAGATTTTTTATAAGCAACCTTTTGAATGTCCGGTATATAAAATAGTGAATGTGTATCAAAAGACAGCGTGAGTAAATTTCAGACGAAAAATAACAACTGAAGATATCAGAATCAGGCATGTGCTTGCCTATATGGAATGGTGGAACATAATTTATGAATACATTTTCAAATGAAATTTCGAGCTCATTTGCAACAAAAAAATATTTTAATCGTTATTTTTCTCTATTTGCTTCTTACATCCCCTTTCAAATCATACTAATTCTTTTTCATCAGAACCTGAACTCAAATATCTCGGAAACTGTTGATTTTTGGTCATCAATAAAAATGGCTCAAACCACAGCAAATTATCCATACTAACACCTCCTCCAAGGTTGACGTCTGATTTGAAATTACCCTGTATACTTCGACAGATTAGTTTTATAACGTGGTAATACCAAAATAATAAATAAAGATATCAAAAAAGTTGTGTTTTTATTTTATTTAACATTGCTTAACTGTTTTTATGTATATGCAAATAAAATTGTAAAAAATACAGTAGATTTCAGTATGAAATATAAAGTTTCGGTTTCGGTTTCGGTTTCGGTTTCGGCCGAAACTGAGACCCTGGCCGAAAGTTCGGTTTCGGTTTCGGTTTCGGCTGAAAAACCAATTTCGGTCGGACACTAATTATAAGCCACAAGAAGTAATTGTTCGATCTATGTTACCCGATGAAGTTATTTCTTTTGAGATAGGTACTTACTTGGAATAATTTACGACCTTCAACATTCTTATTAGAAATGTCCTTTCATCATATATTCACACATTAATTACACTTTAATATAATATGAATTAAAATTTATTTTTGAAATTAATGTCAAAGTGACATCTCTAGGTCTCTGAAATCTCAGAAAAGTCGACGCTCTTATAACTGAGTCAGCACATTGACCATTTTATACTGCAAATTGGTTCAAGCCCTGTGGACAGGAGCTTTGACGCTCTTGTTCAAAATTGACAAGATTTGGTGTTATTTATCAAGATTAAATGAGCAATCTGAGAATGAGAACCGCAGCATGGAAGAAATCAAATTAAAATAGCTGAAATGAAATTGACTCTCTCTTATAGAACAGTATGACATGTGCGATATGAATACAGATCATATAATAATTCATAGATAAAATAATTATAGCATTCTGTGAAAACATAGAAGTACGATTCATTCTAGAAATTTCGAAAAATGATATCTCCGAAAGTATTAGCTTGTTAGGGTTGAAAATGATATCAATGGATTTTTATGGAAAAACAGCATCTTAAAAAAAATTGAATTTGAAATTTGTAAGTTAAAGAAAAAATTTTTCGTTACTGTGAAATCATCTGGCGTATTTTGTCCAATAACGAATTAAACCGAGATTGTTACCTCTCAATCCTACTCCGAAAATTGCCGATTGCGATCAACTGCCTAGCTCATTCTGTTCGAGAGTTATTGTATAAAAAAAAATTCAAAATTTGAAATTTTTTTTTTACACTTTACGGCAATGCGACCAATACAAAACTTCTCATGCGTATAAAGGTCATTATTCTACAATTTGGTACTAAATTAAAGATAGATCAAGTGATTGGTTTCGGAAATATTCATAAAAAATATTTTTACTAAAAAGGGCCATAACTCCGAAACCTCTTGGTAGATTTCGCTCGTTAACGCAATCGTCCAAGATATTTACGCTCCAATCCTGCTCAGCAAATTTCAATCTTTTAACTCCTTTCGTTCGTGAGTTTCGTGTTAACGGACAGACGGCCGGACAGAATCGATTTCGACTCAAATTAGTGAGTCGCACCAAATCGATTGAGACCATTTTCAGCCAGAAATTCGAAAATTACAGACATCTGGGCAAATTGATAAGCACTCTGTTCCGAAGAACAAGAGCGCCAAAAACCAAGCAAATATTCTATAACCTGATTATAGGTCAGACCACTGGATCCGATTGCGACTATGAAAAATGCATAGCCGTGAGTGGAGGCCATTTCGAGTAGCTTCTATGAAATTACATTAGTAATTATAATTTTTTTTAGATTAATACACACACAAATTATTTGATTAAAATTATACATATATCAATTCATTAAAAAATGGATAGTATCTATATTGTTGAAGATATTAGGGAAATACAGAAAAATCACAAAATAAAGTGGACCAGTTTTTTTAAGGAAGCTTATGATTTCTGTTTATCGCCTGAGGCTGCTCAGGCGATAAACAAAAATCATAAGCTTCCTTAAAAGCTTTTTTGGCGAGTTCAGTACCTGGATGGTGTGACCGCTCTGGCTATACATTTGAACAAGAGCTCCAAAGCTCCTTGAAGAGTGTTTTTCCCAACTAGTTTTATGAATAAATATAGATATTCTGTGCTTCAGATGACTTACTCCTTAAAAAAAAATTGTGACATTCGAATTTATTTTTGATTCCTGAAGAATTTTTTTTCTCTTCTTGTGCGAGTGATGTTTTCGTATCCGGACGTAAAAACATAATTTTCTAGTATGATTTTCAGAAAACACCCCAAATCTCTAGAAACTAGTGATGTTCGTGTTTCCATTTCTCACTCCTCATATCGTCCTCTATTGCCTTTTACCCGATTGGTTATTGCACGGATTACACAATTATGTAACCTACCGTACAAGAATGAATGCCTTATTTTCGTTTTCTGGAAACAGCAACTTAATCAAATCATTCGAGCCATTCCGCAGGAACTTCAAGATGAAAACCGGGTGATACAATAGGTAAGAATTCTTCTTGCATGAAATTAGAGTTTCAAATGAGTGCTCTGCCGATCCAATACGTAGAGTTTTCCAGAAACCATCCTTGGATTCATGAGACGGAAAAGGAGTAGAAGCAAAAAGCAACATACCTTCTTCGGTTTCCAGAGTCGCATAATAAACCAGCCAAGTTCTCCTCCACAGCTTCAGATAAAACAAACTTGGGATGAAACTTTTCAGCCGTCGTGTTCTTTCAGTTTTCCGGAAATAGTTCGCAGCTCGGATCCCACTTTGAATATTCTATTATCAAGTGAAAATGGGACAGATGTTCGAATTATCCCCTCGTTAGGATTCGTGAAAACTGACAGGAAGAAGTCGGGACTAAGAAATCCACTTTTTCGATGCCAGGGGGAAGATGGAGAGTCGGTTTTTACGCTATTCGGATAATCCCATTTGAAATGGAGATTTTGGAACATTAAAGGATATGAACTTCGTCTATGGCGTTCAACTGTGGTTCTTGAGATTGATTCGCGCCAAGTTTCGTGATGCATAGTGGATTTCATTATTCCTTCACCATCAGTTGAAAACTGATCTATTCGAGATGATGCATGATTCCTAAAGTTTATGTATACAGGATATCCCACCAAGTAAAAAATTTAATTATCGATGAGCAGCATGGTTTTATGAAGGGTAAAAGTATTGAGACAAATCTGGTTTGTTTCTTGGAAGGTGTGCAGGATGGTCTTGACTCGCGCATTCAGGTTGATGCGGTGTATACCGATTTCTGTAAAGCATTCGATAAGATATCTCATGCCTTGTTGTTTCGTCGTCTTGCGGAGGTGGGCGTTTGCGGGAGTCTCCTGAGATGGGTTGAGTCATATATTTTGAATCGGTCTCAGTACGTCTCTATTAATACTTTTCGATCGAGAGTATTCGAAAATACTTCAGGTATACCGCAAGGCACTCATTTGGGCCCACTGCTATTTTTGATTTATATCAATAACATCGGGATGTGTTTTCAGCACTCAAAATTTCTTTTATATGCGGATGACTTAAAATTTTTCAGACCAGTGGAAACGTCTCGGGATTGCTTGTGGCTGCAACAGGATTTCTTGAGACTCCAGAGATATTGCAGAGACAATTCCCTATTTCTGAATTTTGAGAAGTGCTGCAAGATATCTTTCACTAGGAATAATAATCGTATTGATTTTGAATATTCGATTAATGATAGAATCGTCGGAACGGTCGATAGTGTATCGGATTTGGGCGTGATTCTGGATTCGAGGTTCATATTCGACCACCACATTGAAAAAATTGTGAATAATGCCAATAAAATGCTGGGTTTTATTGTTCGTAACAGCATGCAGTTTAGGGAAAATAAAACACACCTGACACTCTATCATTCATTTGTCCACAGTAGATTGAATTTTGCCTCGTCTGTGTGGAGCCCTCGTTATAAATGTTACGTGCAGCGCTTGGAGAGTGTTCAGAATAGGTTCCTAAGGCATTTAGCTTATAAAAATAAAATTATTATTGTCAATCTCGACTACACGGCAATTCGACGTAGATTTGGCTTGTTAAGTTTGTTTAATCGCAGACGACTGACAGATGTCCTATTCGCCAGCCAAATTTTAAAAGGACAGTTTTCGGTATCTGAGATTTTCCATTTCTTGTCGCTTAGAGTTCCAGCAGTTAATTTACGGTGCTTCGGTACTTTCTATTGCAATGTCAGAAACACAAATTCTGCACAGAACTCCCCAGCCTATAGAATGATGACGACTTGTAATGCTTTCTGTTCCAACGTGGATATATTCCATGACTCATTGCTTAGGTTGAAAAGAGCGATAAAAGCTGATCTTGAGTCCTCTGATGCTTAGTTTATGCGGATAATTTGGTTATTGTTCAAGCTGTAATTTTTGTTGTAACTTGTTTACTTTCTCAGAGTATAAGTTTATGTAAAATATTGGGTTATTTTCCGGGTTGTAGTTTATTGTAACTTGATTATTTTGTTTGGATTGTCGCTACCTTTCAGTTGTTTATATTTTCATGGGTTGGATGATGCAAGAATTTTTTTATGTTTGAAATGATTTTTTTATATATGTGGATAATTTTTTGGGCGGATGCCTGTTTGTATTCCAATGTTGAATAAATAAATAAATAAATAAATAAATAAATATATATCCCAACGAAAACGATCGAATTTTTTGCCGAAAGTGGTACCAAACGATTAGCTGATGAAGAATTGAAGGCCGTTGCCACAATAACTTTCGAACGGAATGATATAGAGACTAGACATTTTCGGGGTAGGTGACGCTTTGAATGCGACGGTTGAGTTCATTAATGGACACAAAGGTTTCCGAATGATAATTTTGTTTTCAAGGAATACAAATCCAATCGAATTCAATGTTGGTAACTGGTTGTAGAATACCTATATAAAGACGTATGTAAAATTTCGTGAGGATCATATCACTAGAAGGTTTAACAAAAAAAATTACTTATCTCACGATAACTTGAGAACGGAAAGATATATAGCATATTTCAGGGTAGGTTGTGATCCGAATGCAACATTTAAGTTCAGTAGGCATAATTGGCCAATCGATTTTGGAGTTATACTCATCTGGAATTTTGTTGTTATTTCCTCAATAACTCGAAAAACTCGACTCTGAACCAACTCAAACATAGTTATTAGTTGTAGAATGCCAACTTGCAAATTTTTGCGATATCTCGTGTAGATCGTACCACTAGAAAATTTAAGTAATCATTAAAGGATTTTGTGGGAGGTACTCATTATTGAAAGGTTTCTTTCTGGGTTTTCTCTCCCAAACTCTGAAAAATATCTATAAAATAAAAATTAATTATTTTGTGATTTGCTTCTGCGTAAGAAACACAAGATATTTGTCAGAAGCAATCAATTGAACAATGTCGCCTAACAAACAACAACGAAACAACATCCACGAAGAAACAATCGTAACGTTTCGGAGTCTATATCAGACTCCTTCGTCAGACGCTTAATGAAAATCTTTAGAATTATTTTGTTGATACTTATTTTGTGAAATTCAAGAATTGTCACAATTTGTGACAATTGTTCGATATTGTTCAATTGATTGCTTCTGACAAATATCTTGTGTTTCTTACGCAGAAGCAAATCACAAAATAATTAATTTTTATTTTATAGATATTTTTCAGAGTTTGGGAGAGAAAACCCAGAAAAAAACCTCTCAATAACTAGAAAATTAAAAAAAAAATTCTTCATCTTAACTATCAATGCGATGCAAATTTTGCAGTAGCCTTCAAAACCTAACTATACAGCCAAATTCCAAATCTGAACACGAACGGATTTATATTGTTGTAGACCGGAGCAGCCTTGTGTGAGTTTAGTAGCTGGATGGCTGACGATAACTTTAAAACGGAAAGAGATAGTGACTCGGAACTCTCATGGTTGCGCATCCACATGGGATAGTTAGTTTCGTTGTTGTGCATAATCGGCCATACGGTTTCGGAATTATACCCTTCTTCAATGTTGTTGTTTTTTCCTCAACAACTCAAAATATACAAATCATATCTAATTAGAACTTAATAATTACTTAGAGAATGAGGTGAGAACAGCTCTGATGGGGGGCACAATAGATCTCAAGGTCGCGATGCAACGTAACCCCTTATCAATAATAATAATAATAATACTTAGAGAATATCGACGCGCTAATTTTCGTGAAATATTATATCATTAGAATATCTTAAGACTGGAAGGAAACATTTTTTTTCAAAAATTTTTTATTTCAGATATTATTCGTCAATCTGCTGAAATTTCGCACATTCCTTCGAACAATCATTTTACAATCGAGTACTGAATTTCAGCTTGAACGACTGACGACGTATAAGGCGTGAATAGACAATGGAAAATGCGTACAAAAGCTGCTGAGTTCACGTCAGTGCTTTTAAAAAAAGATATTTTGTGAAAACTCTAAAATGTAAAATCTTCCACTATACTCCTATCAGAAATGATAAAGTCGACATCAAACTGAACGGCTGATTAGGAAACTCATATAAACCATAAACCTCACCAGTAAGTAAATACTTACTGCCATCCAGTGCTATAAGTATAAAATTCAAATCATAGTACCCATGGAATTGAAATATATGACCTCGTGCTAATCGACTTGACCCGTCTTTCCTATGATTAATCTACAGAGGGTGGCTACTCATCTGGAGGTATGGCTGTTTTAGGGTGGTGTGTAATGCTACCCCTTCGTACCAAAGTTCACGCGTGTAGTTTTCCTGTAATATAAAATCTATACTTTTCGTTGGAACACTATGCATATATATAATAATAATAATAATAACTTTATTCATCCTTTATGACATTTAACAATGTATAGGATAAGTCCAACAAAAAAAAAATAGAGAAACATTCTGAGAGTTAGATAAAAATATTAGGTATATTAACAAAACAAAATCAAATTTTCTTATCGGCAAGGTAATCTTCCATGCTATAATAGCATTTATTCATCAATAGAGCCTTCACTCCACCCTTGAACTGTCTGGCATTCATCGACTTAAACCTAGTTGGCAAATGATTGAACAATTTTGTTCCTACGAAAGTTGGTGAAGCCTCGTATTTAGTGGTGTGATGTCTTGGAATGCAAATGGTATTGACATGTCTGGTATCATATTTGTGGAAGTCAAGCATTTTTTAAGGGTATGCTTGTTAAGTTTGATAAATAGCAAACAGTTCAGTATAAAAATACATGGAAACGTCAAAATATTACACTTCTGAAACAACGGACGACAAGAATCTCGAGGTTTCAAATCAAATATGAGTCTAATTATTTTTTTTTGACAAATAAACACCCGGCCCACAATAACCGATGACCCCCACAGAATGACGTTATAACAGAGATGACTATACACCATACTGTAATATATTCCGAGTAGGGCATCTATGGGAAGTACGCTCTTAAGTCTATATATCGCATAGAATGAGTTGTTCAATTTTTTACACACATGATCAACCTGACAGTGCCACTTCAGGCTTCGGTCAACATACAACCCAAGAAATCTAACGCACTCAGATGACACCAAATTTCCCCTTGGAAGTTTCACGTGGAATGAATCGTAGTCATCAGCGGCGCGATTTTGAAATTTTATTATTTTGGTTTTCTCCAAGTTGAGAATGAGTGCGTTTCGGTGACACCAGTCCGTGAAACAATTGACGACAACCCCACAAAGAGTTTCAAGTTCCTTTAGACTATCTGTTCCAATCGCAATAGAGGTGTCATCAGCAAAAAGGACTAAAACACACTGTGACATATAATTGGGTAAATCATTTACAAAAAGCAGGAACAGCAGTGGCCCCAATACAGAGCCTTGAGGGACTCCCAGATCGCTGTCATACTCGTGAGAGCAACTCCCATCTATTCGAACGTACATCCGCCTGTTGGACAAAAAGCTACGGACCCAGTCGAGAAACACCCCCCTGAATCCCATGCGGTACATCTTATCCAAGATGATCCCATGTCCGAGCGTGTCAAATGCACGGGACAGGTCAAAGAATATGCCCGCTACGTGAGTTCCATCATCTAAGCAAGAGAATACGAATTCAAGAAACTCACAGCTAGCAGTCTGCGTCGACCTTCTATACCTAAACCCGTGCTGATTATTAGCAAGCATAGAAAACTTGGACAAGTAGTTGTACATACGGCTATATACAATTTTCTCGACTATTTTTGATAGTTGGCTCAGGATAGAAATAGGGCGATAGTTTGCTATATCCTGAGAGTCTCCTCTCTTGTGAACGGGAATCACCCTCGCAATTTAAGAGCAGATGGAAAATGGCCAGCTGACACCGACTCATTCAGGAGAAGTGCAATATGCTCAGATATCAATGGGGATACATACGCATTGCGTACATGAATTCAGCATTTACCTAGTTGAAGCGATTCTAGAAACTATTTCTGTTCAACTTTTCAGCTCTGATTGTGAAGACATTTTCGAGAACTCCTTGTGTTGTGTCTAGGCAAACTACCTAGGTACTCCCCAGGTTTCATCAACATGCATTCGAGTAGGAGCTAGAATTTCACTCCATCGAGATGACGGCGAGATATCAAAGGTTTTCAGGTACCTAATCTTTTGCTGACGTCTGTGTTATTGAGAACCGTTTTCTATTTGAAGGCCTTCTCTGATGATGTAGGAGTTTCTTCATAGTGGTAATTCCATTAAAATCCATATTGAGGTCTGTTTTATGGTGTATCAAAATAGATTAAGATGGTTTCACTTTGCACACAGCAAGTATATGTTCAGATAATCGGTTTGTCATATGTCTGTCCTAGGACAATCATAACATGGTATTTCGTATATGCTCTGTGACCAGTTGCTCATTTGTATCATTCGAAAAGCTAAAGATTTGTGAAATTTCATTATTAGTACTTAAAAATCCTCTAACATCCTGGTGTTGTAGAATGTGGCTGATTTTGTCAGTATCACCCTTGATGAAATACTGGACAGCTTTGTGGAGGATATTTCCTGGAAGGTTATGAACATCAACTTGTCCTTTTCTAGAGATTTCTTCACCGAATCTCGCTGATTCTTTGCTCGCAAATTCATATTGGATTTGTGATAGAAACTGCTCTTTACCACAGTAGCAATTTTTTTTTATATTTCTTCTATAACAATTCCTGAATATATAAGTTATTACTGAAGTTGTTACGGAGAAACTGATTCATGTCTACAGACACTATTTTATAGTTAGTAAGCCAAATTACCTAGATGACATTGCATTACATAAGATAATTCCCGTCAAACATATTTCAATTAATAAGAAATATTTTCGATAATTGTGCAATCAGAAATTCGAACAAATAAAACAGAACCATTTATTCAATTCAATTTGTCGGATGACTGGTAGTTCAAATCTTTTTTGCCGTTGTGGCCAGGAAAAAAGGTAGAAAGCCCTGCGGACAGGAGCTTTTTTATAGGCAGAGCTATCATCCATCCAGGTACTGAGCTCGCCTAAAGTTGCTTAGCTTCACGAATAAATAATATTTCCAAGAATTTAAATCTGACAGTAAAAACAAGCGTCCAAATGAAAAGGTACACTTTTTGGATGAGAATAATATCAGACGATCAGTTTCAACTCACATACATACATTCACTGTTGGTTCGAAAATATATCATTTCCACTAAAAAACCTGCTTAAATAAGCTCCTTCTGAGCAAACACTTGCATTTATCAAATCGTTGAAGTTTCCTTCGGATATTTTGACTTTGAAATACATATTTCTTCTTTCACAGTAGAGAAATGTTTTTGGATATCACACCATTTTCCAATTTGCGTGCAACTTGTGAAACTGATTTCTAATCCTATTACAAAGTTTTGTTATTTATTGTTCATCATTTTCAAACTGGTGTGTCTGTGAACATATCCCTTTCATGACAAAGAATGATATTAACTTGAACATAGAACGCTATGAAATGTGACATCACAGAAGAATGATCTATGCAACACGTCATGATTACTTGTATTTTTTCAAAAATCAAATACTGTTTATAATTCGTTTGGTTGAATGTAAAACCAGTGGACCTGTGGTATTCCGACGGTTATATGAAGCGGCTCGCTTATTGTATCCCCTATATTCACCCTCTGAATTCTGTATAATAAGTAACTAGCGAGCAGCCGCAACGGCCCTCCCCTCACCCCATGGTTTACTAGTTTTTCCAACAATATCCCATGGGATATGGTATCGAATGCTTTAGCCACGTCCAAAAACACTGCCAAGCATTTGCTTGACTCATTCGTATCTGATAAGACTATACAAGTGAAGTCATTAATTCCTCTTTCAGTGTTAGAATTTTCATTTAATCAAAATTGCATGTCTGAAATTACATCCTTTAATGATTACTTACTGCTTTTCTGAACGGGTTTTGGACCGGTGACATATTTTACCTGCTGAACAAGTTTTGGGCTGAGGCTACATCCAACATCAATTTTTGATTTAACCTGTAAAAACCAGTTTCCAATTTATTATCTTATATTCCAGAAACTACAGATATATCATTGAGCTTTCAGCTAGTCGGGCAGACATCTTGGGGTTCAGCCTTATATACTGCTCCCAGGCTCTCATTGCAACTTTTGGACTACATCCAGAAAAGAGCAATACGACTTATTGACGCCCAACTATAACAGCCTGTCTTCAGCCATTGGAACACCGAAGAAGACTTGCCGACCTATTAGCACGGTCTATGCTCCGCGCACCAACAAAAAGTATTGCCAGTAGTCAGATTCGCAGGCAGTACTAGGGCAGCTAGCACTAGGGAGGTGCTTCTTGCACCGAACCGGCAAATTGTGGACTACGCATCCACGTGATGTGATTGCTTTGTAGTATAATCTTCAACAGTTCCAGATGAGAGTAAACAAGACACAATTTTTCAGTCGGGGAATCAACTAGGTGACATAGGTTTCTTTTTTACCTGGTGATCAAACATTAAAAAAAATGTTACTATTTGCAACCAAGGTCTAGTGTAGTATACAAATAACTGTAAATCGATTTGTCGGGAATGAATGGTTTGCAATTCAAGGTCTGTAACTTCAAGCAGATAATCATTTTCATTACCTATCTTCTATGAGTCATCCTGCAAAAATGAAACTCCACCTTGACAACGAATTGGGCATGCAAATCTCCAGTTACACCTCGCAAGCTTTCTCGGGTGAAAGCTATAATTTTCAGAAATATCGTGTTTCAAAATGCAAATTGCCCGCCATCGATTTCTACCAGAAATTGCGAAGCAATCGTAAATTTCCCTCTTTTTTCCACATATAATCCAGGAGAGAACTTTCCTTCCTATTGTTGGAAGGTCCACAAAGAATTTTCATTCATTTCGGGAATACGTCAGGACGTAGAAAAATTGATCTCTTGTGAGACCGGCGATTTAATTTCTCTTCCTCCGGATGAAGAAGAATAGATGAACTAGTTTGCCGCAAATGAGAAAGAATTATAAGGATGCATTTTGATGTAGTGTCCAATTAGACTGGGGTAGCTTGTAAGTCTTTCATGCTTTGTTTCCTTGGTAGTTAGGGTGGCTGAATGCGAAACAAAAGGTGCTGAATTATATATTTTACGAAGTGAGCAGTTTACAACTGTTAAGAAATGTGAGCATTTTCTTTGTGAGAAATGTTGTTAATCTTGCAACTACAAGTGCCGATCTTATAAAAATGTATGAAGACATGTAACAGTTAAAATTATTATTCATAGGATATATTAACTGGACAGAATATCAATTCAGCCCATACTTATTTAATCAATATTATTTATTTTGATCTACTCACACTCAAACGAAAATCTTGAAATTAACATTGGATTAAACTGGCTATTTTTAACCTTATTGAATATCCGGAATTTGTAGTACATTGTGATGTCCCCCAATCTCTACACTTTTGAGCAAGTGCCTAAAGATGGTTTGTAGAATTCATTATTTCATGCCTCTAAAATTCTTTGAGAAAGTTGTTCCCTGCTATCGATTTCAACTGCAAACACTTCTTGTTTTTCTATCGATTTACCTTTTTACAAAAACAGAGTCAGAATATTTCCGCACTACTCGTGAGTAGTTGGCGCCTGCCAACTAGTGTGCCTTCTATGAAAGTGTCTAGCAAGATTTTCAGATTATTTAGGTGACGGGAATTTTCATTCCATACATACAGGGTGAACTATTTTTAACATAGATAGGCAATGTCCAATATTACCCTACTCCAGATCTGATTTTTTTAACTCAGAAAAAATGGGTGATATATAATTAGAACTTGAAATCAGTTAGTTTATTGGTTCAAGATGTACTGAACTTGGGAATTTCGCTCAACATCCAAAAATTGCCCTATACAGGGTCTTTCACGAGGAACCTCACCCATATTTATACGGGAAACTACTGAACGTATTTTCATGAAATTCAGCACTTATAAGTACTTCACGATGCTGATGAAATCTAAAATATTTTCAAGGCATGAGCACCTCCGGTTTTTCCGGAAATGACGTCAACTTCCGTTTTTCAAATTAGAACACAATTTTTTCATTGCAGAAATAGATTCCTTAGAAAATTTCAAGTTATTTTGATGTAACATTTTTCAGTTTTGGTTGGAAAATTCTCTCTGAGCGGGAAAATTCGAAAAAAAATCGAAAATAGAGCTCCGCTGAAACAAGAATAACCTCGAGGTTTTTGGATGGAAAATTTTCATTTTTGGGATTTTTCAAGATGTAAGATTGATGTATCCACTTTAAAAATCGAAATCGCGATTCATGATACAGGGGGTGAAAAAATCGCTTTCAAAATTAGGGATGACAAAATCGTGAAAAATTAATTTTTTCAAATTAGAACCCCATTTTTTTATGGCAGATATTGAATCTACTTTAAAAAATAATGCGAGTGTATGCATCACACCCTTGCCCTTAAATGGATATTTTCTGAGTTATTCACAAAAAACTGTTTTTCGTCTTGAATTTTCAGCTATTTCTTTTCTCTTCACGCCAAAAAGATGAAATTTTCAGGAACTGTTACTTAAACCATGTTTTAGATTTTACTACCCTAATATGCAAGAGTAAAAAGTTACAGGTTGTTCCTAAATAGATGGCGAATTTTGATTCGAATTTGTATCGGAAACCTCTTTATTTCAACTAATCGGCCATCGGTTTTCTCTCCAGTGATAAATAAATAATTCCTTATGAACCATATGCAAAAACTTACCATGTTTTACATTCTTTTTTTTTAATGATAGATATCATTAATTACATCTGCCAAATTCCTCTTTATTCAGTAGCATTTTGTGTTTACTATTAATTTGGTGATAATTCGTATTAAGTTATAAAATCGATCACTATGCCTAATTTTACCAATGAAGATTATTTAAATCTCATTCTACTTCATGGAGAATGTAATAAAGTTGTAGATAGAACGATTCGACTGTTCATTGAGAGGTTTCCTGACCGACCCAGACCAACGAGAGATACCATTAACAGAACCATGACAAACTTGAGAAATGTCGGATCTTTCGTTAAGAAAACTATACACAGAGAAAAAAAGTGTAGTAGAAGATGAGAACAACGAAATTACAGTTCTTGCATATTTTCGTGTGAAACCTCAAAATTCTCTCAAAGATGCCGAGATTGATCTGGGATTATCTCAATCGAGTGTTTGGAGAATATTAAAAAAACATAAAATGCACCCATATAAATTCAATAGGGTACAGCATTTGAAGGAAACTGATTTCGTCAGGAGAACAGAGTTTTGCGAAGCTATGATGATTCGATTTCAAGAGAATGAAAACTTTTTGGACTGTATAATTTGGACAGATGAATCTAAATTCACAAAGAATGGTTCTTTCAATAGGCATAACAGTCATTATTGGGATGAAGAGAAGAACCACCACTTCAGACAATGGAACTTTCAAGAGACCTGGAGTTTCAATGTTTTTTGCGCCATCAAAAATAATGCAATTCTCGATGTTCACATTTATGATGGGACTTTAACTGGTAAGATAGAACACTACACATGTTTGCATTATTTAAAGAATGTTCTCCCTTAGGAGATAGATATTCTGACATATTGACTCAAATAATTGAGCCGCTAGTACAGAGCCATAATGACTTATGGTATCAACAAGATGGCGCGCCTTCACACAATTCACTCAATGTGTCAAATATCCTCTACAGGCTATTTGAAGATCGATGGTTGGCGAACAATGGTCCACATCTTTGGCCACCACGTTCTCCTGATTTAACTCCTTTAGACTATTATGTTTGGGGTAGGATAAAAAATATTGTCTACTCAACTCCCCTGACTGATAAAGAGGACTGCATAGAACGAGTCAGAAATGCGTTCAGGTTTGTTTAGATTTTTAGATTCATAGTTTTAGAACTCAATTTGGTTTTTAAACAGTTTTGCAGATCTCTTCCTCCCGATGAAATAAGAAGAGCAACGCACGAAGCATTCTGAGACGTATAAATAAATGTCTAGAAATTAACGGTCAAAACTTTGAGCATCTTCTCTAGTTATAACTGCGAGAGTTTGCCATGGTTCTCCTAATAGTAACTTGAAGTCGGTTTCAAAGGGGTGAAAAATCTACAGCATGGTTCAAATAACAGTTCCTGAAAATGTCATCTTTTTGGCGTGAAGGGAAAAGAAATAGCTGAAAATTCAAGACGAAAAACAGTTTTTTGTGAATAACTCAGAAAATATCCATTTTAGGGCAAGGGTGTGATGCATACACTCACATTATTTTTTAACGTAGATTCAATATCTGCCATAAAAAAATGGGGTTCTAATTTGAAAAAATTGATTTTTCACGATTTTGTCATCCCTAACTTTGAAAGCGATTTTTTCACCCCCTGTATCATGAATGGCGATTTCGATTTTTAAAGTGGATACATCAATCTTACATCTTGAAAAATCCCAAAAATGAAAATTTTCCATCCAAAAACCTCGAAGTTATTCTTGTTTCAGCGGAGCTCTATTTTCGATTTTTTTTTCGAATTTTCCCGCTCAGAGAGAATTTTCCAACCAAAACTGAAAAATGTTACATCAAAATAACTTGAAATTTTCTAAGGAATCTATTTCTGCAATAAAAAAATGGTGTTCTAATTTGAAAAACGGAAGTTGACGTCATTTCCGGAAAAACCGGAGGTGCTCATGCCTTGAAAATATTTTAGATTTCATCAGCATCGTGAAATACTTATAAGTGCTGAATTTCATGAAAATACGTTCAGTAGTTTCCCGTATAAATATGGGTGAGGTTCCTCGTGAAAGACCCTGTATATCCAAAAATCTACCCTCAGGTGATTAAAAAATTTTCTCGGGGTACCCTGTATCGCTGAAACGAAGCATTAAGCTTAGTGCATTGTGTTGCGCTCCCGAGTACTGTACTCCCGACCACTTTTTGAAACCAGTGCTTAGTGCTTAGTAATTCAAGCACTTCATGAAAAGGCTTGAGTGCTTCTGAGCAATTCTGAGGATTACTAAGCACTATGCTTTACCGAAATCTTGTCGCAACACGAATAGACGCTGACGCGCTGCGGACGGAGGATTAATGAGTATCAGAGTTATTCGATATATCCATATTTAAATTTCTATCTGTTGAATCCTGATTGGTTTATCAGGATGTTATGGTTTCGAAGGATCATATGTTGAGTCCTGATGCTTTTATCAGGATATAATGTATTTTCGAAGGACCAGAATTATACGACCTGATTGTATTATCAGGGGATGAGTAAAGGGGTATACTTAACTTTAAGCACCCAGTAGTAATCTCGTTGATTACTGCGTAAGTTGTTACTTGCAATAAGAAAACTATTACGAGGATAGGGAGTGGCGAAATATTCGAACGCACTTTTAACACAACAACAAAATGTATTTTCTTGTTACCGACAATGTGATAACAAGCACGAAGTATTGTACACTGCAATATTGATACAATTTAAAATCTTCTTTCCATATGAAAAAGGAAGAAGTGACTACTTAGTTGCTAACAAAGACAAGACAATGTTATTGTTTCGCGACAGATCATGAATAGTAATGTCTTTTGCACTAAGAGATGTAATAGTTACAGTGGTATTTTTAGAAGTGGGTTATTTCAGTGTGAAATGTATATTAAAGCCCAGATAGAAGGAAAATAGGAGGTTCCTTCATCTGGGTAGAAAACGGGGGTAATATTTACAATGATTGGGGGTTCGATCTTAAAACCGCTCCAGATATGTTATAACAATACTCTCATTTGTCTTTTACGAAAAATAGGGGAAATGCCTACTAGATTCCCGATGCCAGCACGAATCAGTGAACTTTCTGCATATAAATATATACATATCTATCAACGAGAGATGATAGATAAGGTTCACAGATTAGGGGTTTCCAAGCGTCTAGACAAAAAGGAATAGCAAACTGGGCAATGTGTCTAGAAACTGATACGTTTCTTGTCACTTCAGATGTTAAATGAATTTTAACATCATTCTTTCACAGGAAATATGCAATAAATCTCTACAAGGGTAGAAGCTTACAAGGAATTTTACTTGCAGTTATCTTTTCGTGAAAAATATTAATTTCAAGGGTGAGACCACACATGGTAAACTAAAACAGTTAATCCAAAACATTTAAGTTTTACAAGCGAGCTCCTTTGTTCAGAAAAACAAATCAGTGCTTCCCAAAATGTGAAGTCATGGGATGCAACATACTGCCGGCCTTGAACTATCAAAGTTCAAAACAAATGAGGGTAGTGTGTTCATAATACAGAAACATAAGGTAACATAATGTTTACATAATAATAATGAAACAAAGCTGATATGTGAACAATATATACAATCAAGGAAATAAATGTCAAAGCATCACCTATAAGGAAAGGACCAGGTGTCAGAGGAATGGGGCATTCGGGTTAGATAACCGGGCCGATAAGGGATGGGAATTCCTGATTGTTTCTCTTTTGATTGTGAATGTCGCTGATTGCTCATATGTAAGTAGTGTATCGTCAACGATGCGAAAAAGGTTATCCTTGAATGATTTCATGATCTCCCAAATCCTGTCGTAACCAGGTAATTTGGGAGGGATAAAATGCCAAGAGAATTAATCGTCCTCAGAATATGGTTGTAATTCCTTATTGTACTTATCGGAAGTGAACAAGGTGTGAAACTCATTTAACTGGCATTTGGTATCTACACAGTTGGTAGATTTATTCGAATAAATCGCGGCCAATTTTCCTCTCCTGGAAAAGAGACGATTGAGGCTAAAAGTAAGGGCCTCGGTTATGAGGTCACTCATCACCTCTGAATGAACGGCCTTGGTACTTGTGGGGTAGAAGCTTTAGAAGGAATTTTACTTGCAGTTATCTCATCTACAATTCTAAATTGCTTATGAATACAATCACAATAGAAAATAATGCTATCCGATTTCTGGGGATTATATTTTTGACATTTTGAAAAATTAAAAAAAAACTGACTTCATGTAAATAAAACACTTGGCCCTAGTTTCATAATTTAATACTATGTTGTTGTCATATATGTTTTGGGTTTTGTCCCATTTTGAAACTGGGAAATACACTTTGCATGTGCAGATAAAACTGAGACGCTTACTCCGTTAGATTATACCACCGGTGTTGAAGAAGATTTATCTTCATAGGTTTTTGTTTATGTCTACTTTTATCATTGCTTCACAACAAATATATTTCTACTCAAGATACAAGGTGTTCTCTAATTAAATATCAATATGATGAATGTATACTGGACTTCAAGTTAAATAGTTCATATAAACCTATGTCCATTTTCAGTTCATATTTGATATGCAGAATGTTAAAATTAATTTTGAGAGATTGTTTATTTCGAATAACTCCTAAGCTGCATTAGATTACATTATGAAACTTGGTGGGTGAAAAAAATGAGTAAAGACATACCTTCCGCGACTAGAATAAATTGTTAGTTTTAATCATTGGTGTCCCCAGTATTATGAGAATTAATATTTCCAATTTAAGCAATGATACGCTACTACTAAAACATATATTTCCTTAATGGTTTCTCATCTCGTAATTAGAAAGAAGTTATTTTCGCATTTGAACTGTATTCAAGTGTAGAAGAGAGACCTGTACCTGTACTATATCCTAAATTAATTGTATAATATAAAAAATCTTGAGTAAGTTGGCTTGCATTTATTTTAACAAGTCAGAATTTTCTTCAAATGAACATCTACCATATATTCCTCTCAAGTGAAACACTTCTCTACTATTTTTCCAAAATTTGGCTCCGGAAAAAGATACAATCTGTTGAAATAAAAAAAAACATTTTTTGTTGTTTAGCTTTGACATGGTTGTTCTGAATAAAAAAATGTTGATGTGGAGCCTTATATTACTAAAAATATTCTCCAATTAGCATTTTTCATCTAATTCCACTGGTTATCTAGCTACAGACTTGCGTATTCATAAAATGAAATGAACTTAGCAATGATAATTAAATGGATAAAGTTCGTCTTAATCAATTACAAGAATATTCAGAATTTTTAGAAAATTTCTATGAATTTATTGGTTGAATAAATGATTTTCCATCATTTTCCTTCAAAGACACGTATTAAAGATAGTCCTTATTGTGATATCTTTAAACGATTATTAATTTTTAGTTGAACAGAATCTGGAAAAACGGAAACTGAAAAAAACGTTTTTGATCCGAGCAATTTGTGATCAAAATTAATGTACAAGGTAAGGACTCACTTCATACCAAAAAAGAAGTAAAAAAGCTCTGTGGACAGGAGATTTAGTGGTCTTGTTCAAACTTTGAGAAATCATATCTCTGAAAGTATTGGTTGGAGATATTCTGAACCCAATTTGATAACCTTACCAAAGAATATATTTCCATCATCATATGTATTATCCAAGGGCATTATATTATGACCAAAAAAGTATCATATTATATAATAGTCGAGACACAGGTGCGTTATAAGACCCCTTCTATCAAATGCACTCGTTGAACACCTCAAGGGGTAGTATATCTCCTTCTTTGGAGCCTAGAAGTGGATGAGCTCCTCCACAGGCAACAAACCTCGTTTTCGGGTGTATAGACTATGATGATGACATAGTCCTAATACTCGGAGGTAAATTCGAGGGCACCTCATGTGACTTACTACCGGAGAGCCTTAGAATTATCGAGCAGTGGTGCTTGTACGAGTACGAAGTTAAATATCAAGGAGTAACACTATGGATAGTAAACTTCTGTGGAGTAAGCATGTTGAAATCACTGCTACACTGCTACTAAAGCAATGAAGGCTTTAAGGGAGTGCAGAAATCTAGCCGGTCAGACTTGGCGCTGAAACCTCAAGATACTGTGATGTAAGACCCATAATCACGTATGAGGCAGTAGTCTGCTATACAAAAAACTCACTGCACCTCTTCAATGGTTTCAACACAGGGCACTGCTGTCTTAGAAAGCATATTATCAGTTTAGGGCTAGCAGAAACTGACAAGTGCAAATTTTGTGGAGAAAAGACCTGATTACGGAATGCCTCGCCATCTCAAAACCAACGCAAGGAATGCTTTGGGCAACAAATCTGAAGGAGCGAAGACGTAGCCCTTCTTGAAGTCATTCCAGATACTGGAGTTCATCAGAACTCTGGAACTGGAAGGCGAGATGTAGATGGTGATGACACCGACAGCTCTAATTGGGAGCACAATAGACCTTAAGGTTGCAGTGCAAGGTTACACCCTAAAACAATATAAAAGCACTCTCCCTTTAATTCCGAAGGTATTTCTCGAAAGAAACAGTTTTTTCGAAATAAATTTCAATACTCTACCAACATAATTTTTACTTGAAATCATGCATTGATAATAATTTCTTCGATTATTGACATACAATTAGAAAACAGCCCTGTATTTCATGAAAAATATAAAATTACCTAATCGAAAGAAGATTTATTTCTGCGAAGATATTCAAGCCAGAAATAATGAGATCACGTTATCTCCATAATAACATTATAGAATCCTAGTGAAGCTCCAGGAAAACATCATCAATACCATTAAAACCGACTGCTTCGAACAAAACAGCGTTTCTGCCGAATAGAATTCAACGTCAGACATACATTTTTCCGGCATGAGCTAACGTAAATAACCGTTTGAATCAACTGCTCGTTACCGAGCACTCCAACATTTTGAAGAAGCGTACAAATCAAATGGGGTTATAGCTGAACTCGATTATTTCGGGTCGCTTTTGTTTCTTCTCATCCAATTAAAAGCGATGGAGTGGTCTTTCATTTTCTACCTGGATAAATGTTCACTGGATAATTCATATCGGCTAAGGGTTTCTACAGCAATTGTAAGGAAGACTTTTTTATGATATACCGGCTAATTCATTTAAAATGGAATTTTGTTCTTACTCAAAAACTTCGCATAACAGAGAAAAACATTCATTCAAGTACTGACGTGAAGTGAGGAGCTTTTGAGCGCATGTTCCATTGTCTATTCGCGCCTCATACGAAATCGGTCAAGCATAGTTCCTGAAATATAAATTTTTTCAAGATTTATTATCATTATTATTATTATTTTTTTGTCATGATGACATATTAAATTACATCGTAAATTTTTCCTGCTCATTTTTTCATTTTTTACACAATACAAAGTAAAAAGATGCATCTATGGGAGATGATAGCCCTACATATGGGCCCTGTAGCGGTCTTCGAACATCTGAAGTTCTGAATAATCATCACTTGGACTGGTCAGATCTGGTTTTGAAAGAGACCATCCTGGCCATACGAGCAACAATTTCCTTTTTGAATTCAAGGGATTTCTAAGATCAATATCTTTGAGAACTAGCGGAGGCGATTCTTCTCCAAGAGATCCCATGCGCCAACAGAAGAGTATATTTGTAAGAGAAGACTTTTGAAAGGTTATGTATTATTTTTAGTTTGTTCGTTCTTCTCCTCTTGTCTTTTCATTTTTCAGCTTGAGTTTCAGGTACCTTGGATGAACCTTTGCCTTTTTTGACGAAGGAGACCATATTGAAGAAATAAATGCCTATCAATATTTCTAAATTTCAGCAAATTTTTGTGAACAATATTTACAAATCACAACACTCACGGGGGGACAGGGTTTTTGCTGAGGTTTTTCCCTAAGCTCTTGTATTATACGCAGAATTGTATGATACCCCGTTACACCAACCTCTGCTAACACATATAAAACTCGCAGTCAAAAGAATATATATATATAGTAATATTTCTTATTCCAGTATGAATTGAGACTCAACTGCGTTTCTCTAAAATGTAGAGGGAAACAACATTTAAAGCCTCTAATTCGGATTTTCAACAAGCACAACTCAAACAAAATTCTATCTTTGACAATTCTAAAAAAATAACAACAGAAATATGAACTGTCTACCTGACATTCCAGGTCACTCAATAAAATATTAAATGAAAAGCACAGTGTACTTTTCTTTACATCTCCCCCCCACAGGGTGTAACAATTTCAAATAATAATTTTCGTAATTGTTCATTCATTAACAAAAACTGGACACAATTTCGTTATGTGATAGAAATTTGATTCTGCTTTTCTGTGTCCAGTATTTACTTCATAGATTGAATCTGAAATTTTTTTTACGATTTTGAATGGGCCAATTCTCAGTTCCTCTAATTTTTTTCTGTTAAGTCGATTTCCATTTTCGACATAGACTTTGTCTCCCTCCTTGAATTTATAATCTTTCCTTTTTGAATCGAATAATTTTTTGTTATTTTCATGGGATCTCATTGTATTCTCGAATGCAATTTTCCTATCTCTTTCTAAAATTTCCTTTGTACATCTCGATTTCAATTCACTGGGTAGGATGCTTACATTTTCGCCCTCCAAAAGATATTTTGGAGCAAACCTCGTTACTGTGTGATCTGTTTCATTATATTTTTCTACGCACTTCTGTGCAATAGAAGACCATGCAATTTTTTTTTCACTTTCATTGATTTTGCATCTTATCTTATTCACCAAAGTTTGATTTAATCTCTCATTAAGTCCATTTGAAAATGGCGTATCAGCAGCAGTGAAAACCAATTTTATATTCTCTTCCATTACAAATTTTTTAAATTCTTTCGAATTTATCCCAGGATATTGATCCGTTAGTAATATATCAATATCATAAACTGGTGTCACATTTTTCAGAAGTTTTATGAATTCCCCAGAGCTTTGATTTCTCGATGTTGAAATATAGGCGTATCTTGTGAAGTGATCAACAAGGAGATGCATGTATTTTTTTGTTGACCGCAATCCTCCAAATCCTCCGATGGTATCAATAGACATAATTTCAAATGGTCGTTTTGCTGGACCTAATTGTGACATCAAACCATACTTTGGTTTTCTTCTCGATTTGTTCTTTATACAAATTTCACATTTATCACAAATTTGATTTATGTTTCCAATAATATTTTTGGCTGTATAAAATGGTGTTATTTTATTTTTCATCTGGGTTTGTCCAATATGGCAGTAGAAATCATGGACATCTTTAATTAAAATTTTGCTAAACTCTTCTGACAGTATAATTTTTTTCCCCTTGTTATTTCTTTTGTAAAAAATTCCGTTTTCTAATATGAGTTTCCTATTTTCTATGTCTAAATTCTCTTTTTGATCTTTTTTAATATCCCCAAAGTTTATTAAATTCACTACTTTTAAAAAATCGTCATTATTTTCGTAAAATTCTAAAACTGGATTTCTGCTTAGACAGTCAGCTTCTTGGTTTGATTTTCCTGGGTTATATTTGATTTTGAAATTGTATTGGGATAAATAATATGTTAAATCTCCAAGTTCTTCATCTGTTCTAGCCTTAATATTCATATTTTCTAATGGTTTATGATCTGAATATACCACGAATTCTTTTCCCATTAACCAATGTTGCCAATATTTCACAGCTTCTTTTATTGCCAGACATTCTAAATATATAGCCTTCTTCTTTTTTTGTGCTTCATTCAATTTTTTTGAAAAATAAGCAACCGGTCTGTATTCTCCGTTTTCGTCTTCTTGTTTCAGTACCGCCCCCACTCCTTTAATACTAGCATCTGTGTAAATATTTATCTGCAACTCAGGATTAAATATTTTCAGGAATGGTTCAGAACAAAGCAATGATTTTATTTTATCAAATGATTCTTGGCATTCTATAGACCATATGAATTTTTCATCTTTCCGTAATAATTTATGTAATGGATCCAGGATAAGTGCATTCTTTGGTACAAATTTATGATAAAAATTTATTTTTCCTAAAAATTGACGTATATTTTTTTTTGTAACTGGGACTGGAAAATTTTTCACAGCTGTCAAATTGTCTTTCAACGGCCTGATTGAATTATTTTCTATTATGTGACCTAAATATTTGGCATAACTATTTGCAAATGTACATTTTGAAAATTTCAGTCTGAAACCTTCCTTTTGAATTGCTTCCAACAATCTAGATAGATGTGATATATGTTCTTCGAAATTTTTCGAAAAAATCAAAATGTCGTCTATGAAATTCACTGCAAAATCAGATAGTTTGTATTTTCTTATAATGTTACTCAATATCCTTTGAAAAATAGCTGGAGCAGTCCTTAATCCAAATGGCAGACATGTCCATTGAAAATGACCTTCTTGTGTTACAAATGCCGTTTTGTGTCGATCTTGAATTTTCAAAGGAATTGACCAAAAAGCTGAATTAATATCAAGAGTGGAGAAATATTTACAATTTACAGTCTTGATCATTAAATCCTCAATCAAAGGAAACGGTTGTGATTGAGGGACAACGATTTTGTTCAATTCTCGGAAATCTATACATAGTCTTGTCTTTTTTTTATCTTCTTTCTTGTATGCCAAAGTCACTGGAGCAGCGAATGGGCTGTAAGATTCTTCAATCAAATTTTTTTCTATTAATTTCGATATTTGATTCTCTATTTCCTTTCTATCATCATTTGTACATCTATATGGACGTTTGTAACAATATTTATCCACTATTAAATCGATATGAGCTTCATAATTTTGAACTGTACCAATATCATATTTATCTTTTGCAAACACTGATTTATATTTCTCTATCAATTCATCTATCTCAGATTTTTTGTATGCATCTAAATGGTTTACAACTATCTCAAATTCATCTGTATTTACATGCTCATTGAAATTTATCTCATATCTACTCTCAGTATCTATTTCTTGTTTATAAAGATTTGAAATCTCTTCATTCTTTTCACCCAGTACATCGGGAATTTCTAAATTTTCTGAAATCAGAGAATTGTTTTCCATAAATTTATCTTTTTCTAAGTTTTGTGTGATCTTCAAGTCTTCATTTTGTATTAATTTGAAATTTTTAATACAATCTAAACCAATTAGAAAGTCATAATTGAAATTTTCATTGTCTACGACGAAAATATCCATAACTTTTTCTATATTGTAGATTTTGATTTTAAGAGTTACTATACCTTTTGATTTTTCATCACCATTAATAGTCTTCAAGTTTACTATTTCGATGTTATTAGCAATTTTATTCGGATTTTTTTGGATTTTTAATAATTTTGCATTAATCAGTGATACATTCGAACCAGAATCATATATACCAAAAACTTCTAGAATGTCATTCAATAGTAACTTTACCCTTATTAATGGTGGCACAACTAGTTTTTTGGATTCTCTTCATTTAGTTCAATCTCCAATGCAGTATTATTAACGGTCTTCACAACTCCTTTCTGATTGTCCTTTTTGAACCAGCAATTTTTCTCAGGATGATAACGTATGCCTTTCTTTTCATCTATACAAATTCGGCATGGTTTCTTCTCATCATTCCGTTCATTCTTTTCACTACAGTTAATAATAGTTCTCTTTTTGTCATGTTTATTGGTTTTCGAAATCAGATATTCTAGTTTTCCAATTTCATTGTAAAGATCTTCGGTTTTCCCTAAAGTTTCTCTATCAATTTTATCTGCAACATAATTAGGTAGGCCAAAAGCTATAAGGTCTATGAGTGTCCCAGTATCAATTGATTTTCTCACTTCCAGTAATAGTTTCTCTTTTTTTAAGGCATACTCAAGCAATGAACCTGTTTGGTATTTGAAGGCTAAAGCATACCTAGTTGATGACCATCCTTTATTCCCGAAAGTATCAAGAAAACTCCTTTCCCATGTATCCCATCTTGATTCTATTGAATATTTAATCATCATGCAGCTATACCACTCTGCACCAGAACATTGCAAAAAAAGTTTTAAAATCTCAATTTTCATTTGGTCCTGACTGATTTGAAAACGTTTACATTCTTCATTGAAATCCTCAATCCATTGATTTGCATTGAGGTTCCTGCCATTGAATTTTCCTATCATAAATTCATTTGAAATTTGTCCTGAATTCTTTGGAAGACATTGGGCTGGCTTGTCATTTACTTTTTCCAAAAGTTTTCCCAAAACTTGCTCTACGTTTGTAGGAATAGATTCAACAACATCAATTTTTTCTTCAATTTTCTCTAAGTAAATATCATCAAAATGGATATTTTCCTCTTCATCTAAATAGGTTTTTGATAAATGTTCCGTTAGTTTTATCCATATTCTTCTTATTTGATATCTCTTAGTCAAGGATTTTTTAACTTTCACATAGTTTGGAGTTTTAGTAAGGAGTTGGTGCACATTTATTGGTTGGTATTCATCTGGTAATCCGAAAACCTCTCCATTAGTTGTTGCTATCGAAGTTAAACATATTGTGTTTGATTTTCCATCTATCGTTGGTTTCAGAGCAAAATCGAATCTCAGTTTTTCCATGAGTTGTGGAATAGATGCAGAAAATGTTGTTTTATAGTAATATTTCTTATTCCAGTATGAATTGAGACTCAACTGCGTTTCTCTAAAATGTAGAGGGAAACAACATTTAAAGCCTCTAATTCGGATTTTCAACAAGCACAACTCAAACAAAATTCTATCTTTGACAATTCTAAAAAAATAACAACAGAAATATGAACTGTCTACCTGACATTCCAGGTCACTCAATAAAATATTAAATGAAAAGCACAGTGTACTTTTCTTTACATATATATATATATATATATATATATATATATATATATATATATATACATTACACCATTTATCATTACTCATATTTCATAAAACATCATTATACTTCATTAGACATCATTATTTGATTCAAGGAAATGAAAATTTATCTTCAAACCAGAAACATTACTGTTAATAATGTTTCATTCACCTTTATTGGACCCTCTTCATCGAATTTACCATCGACAAAGACCATTTTCTCAGCTTTTGTAATATATGAATACATTTTGCAACATTTTAATGACATACTTGAGTAATGAGAGAATCGTCTATGATCACAGAAATTTTGATTCTGACGTATATATTGAATTGAAATTCTTTAACAATCTAATATATGAAAAAACTTACATCTTGAGTAATATCAGGATACGGTATTCACGAAATTCCGGGAAAATTTGTGCGTCGGTAATCTACAAGTAACGAGGGGGAAACCGCTGACAAAACTCTGTACGCCAGAATTCCAATTCAAGCGGAATTCCATTGGAATTCTGTAGGAATTCAATAGGAATTCGATAGGAATTCTATTGTAATTCAATTGGAATTCTATTAGAATTATATTGGAATTCCATTGGAATTCTTTGGCAGCCTAATGATAACAAAAGGAATTGCACAAAAACCCATTACTTTAGACTTAGCGATGAACATTTGACACATTCGATTTCGAAAGGATCGAATGACTAGTGAAATTTCGAACACAATTTTATTTTCTATTTTCTAGAATCCACATTGAATGTCCTCGAAATTTTACGTGTAGGTATGAAATGATAGATGGCCTTGTTATACCTTTAGAATGTCGAAGAAATGAGATCTTCAACAGCAAAAAAAATTCCAATAGTAAATTCCATGTTATTTTCCTTCTTACTTTGGCAATGCTTGTTTGATATCTTGATATTTAATTAATTAGGCAACTGGTATTAAATGAGAAAAAATAAAAAAAGCACTGACGTGAATGCAGTCTGCTTCAGCGCACCTGTTCACATTCTACTCGAATCGGTCAACATTAACAAGCGCGCCAAAGCAGACTGACCTCATATCAGCACTTTAAAATTTTTTTAAACTGAACGGAAATACTCCAAAAACACTTTTCTTTGGAATATTTTATATAGCTTCGTAAATAGCTTTCGGTCGAGAAAGCTCTATGTGAGCCTGATTGGCTCAGGGCCGGTTTCTCAATTGCGAGTTAACTGAAGGTTGCGGGTGACCCGAGTATTACGCATTCGTTAATATCGCTAAATACATGCGTAACTCGCAACCTCGAGTTTACTCGCAACCTCGAGTTTACTCGCAATTGAGAAACCGGCCCTCAGTGGTTAGAACGTTTGACACAAGGGCAGGAGGTCCCGAGTTCAATCTCACGGCAATAGTGCTGTGCCTAAGGTGACGCAAGGATACAGTAACGATGCCTACACAAAACCCAACTGATTATCCTAAGTTGCTCAAGCTCTTTAGCATTCTCCTTAGGAAGACCTAGGAGGATCAGTATAATAGTATATACAGGGTGAGTCTTTGACCACTGCATTAATTTTAACCAAAGATTCCTCTCATCAAACGAAACTCTTTTTTCATTTAACATTTTTCCAAATTCAGCTCAGGTAAAAAGATACAGGCTGTTGAAATTTTGAAAAAAAATCAGTTTTTATTTTGTAGCTTTGACATCCTTTTTTCGAATAAAATGAATGTTGGCGTAAAGTTTCCTATAACTTTGATACATATTTTCCAAATATTAGTTATTTTCTACTTCTACTGGTTTTCTAGTTATGGACTCGTGGATTCAAAAAACACTAAACGAAATTAGCATAAAGAAAGCATATAAAGTTTTTCTTGAGTCATTTCAAGAATATTCCATCGTTTTAGAACATTGTATTATTCTTCATCATTTCTCCTTAGACGCACCGTTTTCGAGATATTCTTCATTTAATGTTTTAAAATGGAAAACTCCAGAAATTTCACTACTTTTATGGATCCGTCCCTGAGCGTTGGAATCCCGAATCAAGATGTAAACCACGTTACCATGCCTTATTCTCGTCCGCCATTAATGTCATAGATAATTTATATGCGGGAGTGTATTAGCACATTGTGAAATCTTTAAACGCTTGTAACTTTTTACCTGAGCCGAATCTGGAAAAATGGTAAATGAAAAAAGTGTTTCATTTGATGAGAGAAATCTTTGGTTAAAATTAATGCAGTAGTCAAAGACTCACCCTGTATATTCATTTCAAAAGAATAGATATGATTCTTCATATTTTCAATAATAATTCGTAATTACTATGGTTTTACAGAATGCTGTAATCGAAAATTAAGGTCTGTATTTGTGTCTATGAATTTCATGATCTATGTTCATACATGTCATATTACCTGCCAATAAGAGTCATGTGATACTTACTTCTGGTTCTATTCAAAATTCGTTACTCATGATATAAAATACCTCCAGTTCTAGAAAACAAAGTATGATTGAAATCAAAATGACCACTGAAATAACTCCAGCTATCGTAGAATTATGAGGATTATAGGATATTGGATAATCCATATGATGATGGAGATTTATATACTTTGGTAAGTTTATCAAATTGGGTTCAGAACATCTCCAGTAAAGACAAAACTGGAATATTGGCTAATTTTCAATTGATATAATCATTAAGGGATACTGTGGGAGGTACACTCATTATTGAAAGGTTTTTTTCTGGGTTTTCTCTCCCAAACTCTGAAAAATATCTATAACATAAAAATCAATTATTTTGTGACTAATGTTGCCTAACAAACAACAATGAACAACATCAACAAAGAAACAACTATATCGTAACGTTTCGGAGTCTATATCAGACTCCTTCGTCAGACGCTTTATGAAAATCGTTAGAATCATTTTGTTGATAGTTATTTTGTGAGTTTATTTTTATAGTTATTTATTATTGTTCATTTTTTATAGTTATTTTTCAGAGTTTGGGAGAGAAAACCCAGAAAAAAACCTTTCAATAATGAGTGTACCTCCCACAGTATCCTTTACTGATTACTTGAAACAAAGGTATGGGCCTTTTTCAATCATCCTTTTCAGAAGTTAACTATGATTTTTAAATACTGTCAATGTGACAATTATTGAATTTCACAAAATAACTATCAACAAAATGATTCTAACGATTTTCATAAAGCGTCTGACGAAGGAGTCTGATATAGACTCCGAAACGTTACGATATAGTTGTTTCTTCGTTGATGTTGTTCGTTGTTGTTTGTTAGGCAACATTAGTCACAAAATAATTGATTTTTATTTTATAGATATTTTTCAGAGTTTGAGAGAGAAAACCCAGAAAAAAACTATTCAATTGATATACCTAATATAATTTACAGAGTAGATTTAAGGAATGTATATCTCGGATAAGTTCGTTATTGGATAGAATCGGTCTGGTGGTTTGGGATTGATAATTTTTGTCACTCTTGTTTTTTTTAATATCGAATTTTAGATAACATATATGGTAAGTACATAGAAGACGCCGAATTTGGGATCAAGTAGTGGATATTTTTCCGGATTAGCAAACTCTTTCTAAATCAACCGTTTCAAAAAGATTTCTGCGTTTTCATGTAACTGAAGACTGACCAAAAAGACGAAGACCAATAAACAATACGAATGAGGAAAATTATTTAAATGTCATATTAAATGTGATGGAAAATCCAATAAATTGGAAACAGAGGGCTTTAAATCATAAGATGAAGGAAGTTCACAATCAATGACCACAAACAGAAAATGTTTGGTGAGGAATATTTGGGGGACACGTCATAGGACCGTATTTTATAAACAGAAATTTGATCTCTGAACGATATCTATTACATTTGCAAGAGCATATTATTCCAGAACTCGAACGATTATTCCTAAAAAATAACAATCCCAATTTGCCGACAGAACAAATATGGTTTCCACAAGGTCTCCACATTAAAGCTAGTGGTAAGGGCACATCTAGATGAGACTTTTCCTGATAAATAGATAGGAAGTAGGTTTCAATGGAATAGACAGCCAGGTCTCTCGATATGATACCACTTGACTTTTTTCTGTGGCAGATTGAAATTTCCATCATTACTTCCAATATGATTTTGGATTTACTACAATAATTTGTCCAGCAAATTAATTATCTAATGTCAGGATAAAATATTCAGAATATCTAGGACATATTTTTGAAAAATACATTTTTTCGTTTCAGGTCCACGTAATAATATCTTGAAAAATGAGGTTAGAATCAAGAAGTTGCAAAATCCCAAATAGAATTTGCAAGATGAATTTGGTCAGGATCATACAACATAGAACATTTGTTTTCTGTTTCACAACAGGTCCAGATCTAGTTATTTGAAATGAGATGTATTCAAAAGAGCTACTATATCAGTGATAACATTCCTAAATTCCAAATAAGTATCAGAAATCCGAATGATTCTATATAATAATTCACCATTCAGTGGATTAGCATTGAGTAGGTTAAGCTTCGATTTAATTGAATATTCGATAACAACGATTATTGACAGCAATTTGTTCGTTGATATTATTAAGTTCCATGAAAGTTATTAAGTTAAGAGTGCACTAAAGCAATAGCCATCACATCAGAGCTTCCATAATCTTTTTATTTTTCCTACATTTCCAAACAAAGAGTTACGTAGAAGAAATTATGTTGTATTCTTCATTTTATTAGCTCGACTATTATGGTCAGGTAAAACTGATTACTTGGTTAGATTAAAAGCCTAATAATAAATCCAGTATATTGTCAGGCGATATTTCAATTCCTTACTCGCGTGCTCTTTTACTCAATTACAACCAATATAATCACGTCGATTGGATGGTTCTTGTTGACAAACTTCAGGTATTGAATGCATAGTTTTTGCGTGCTGATCATTTTGTCCAACTTTAGGTAATTCTAGAGCCAAAAAATGGTTCAAGCACTAACTTGAAGTCAAGAGCCTTCGCGTGCATATTCTATTGCCTATTCACCTCTATTAAACACTCTTAATCGAATTAACTATCGACATTTTCTTAGCTTTTATAAGATAGGAATACATTATTGGATTTTTTATAAGACGGTTCGGATGTAGAAACGAATATATGCTTTATATTATTTTTGAATGAATGCACAAGGAAGGAAGTCTGTTCTCTTGGATGGTTGTCGAAAACACTTTAGACTCAAGACTAATCATTATTCTGAAAATATTCCTTGGAAAAAAATGAGTCAGCCACTTGAGATTACTACTTAACATTCTTCATGGCTTTGGTCTCCAGTTCAACATATACAGCTGGGGTCTTATCGAACTCTGAATACTCGTATGTAGTTCGGTATACTTTGTCGAGTAATTTTTGTTCACGTGTCATAAACGAGAAACTGGCGTTCAGAAATTCTAACATACTTATCGTACATTTTAATGACAGACTTGAGTAATGGAAAAATCGTCTAAGATTACAGAATTACAGTCAGGAGTTGAACCTCACAAGGTAAATTGTCCGCCTCCTTTTGGAACAATGTGTGTAGTTTATTCCATATAATTATTTTTGCAGATTGATTACATATAATAGTTCTCTTCTTCCTGGTGTTATTATTGTGAGTTATGATGCCAAACATACAAGTAACATTATAAACATTAAACGGAAATTAACCCCAAAATACCCAGTTGAAAGGTCACTGAAGATATCAATGTATGCAATTGAAATATAATATAAGTACGTAATTTATTGATACGAATAACCATCCGGCTATCATAATTCAACGACCGAATGATTCAACTAATCATATTATCTGGCGGGTCTGTGTGAATCTTATGGTGTGAAAATAACATCCTCCATCCATTGGAGTAATCATTGTTGTTTTCCAGTAATTACTTGCACTAAGAATGTTATTTTCGAGAGATTACGAGCATATCTTCAGATGGAGGTAGCTTGAAAACCAATAGATCGATAGATGGAGGAATATACAGTTCGATAAAAATATCCAAATGATGATCAAATGAATAAAAAATCGAAATCCATGATAGACTCATGTGAATGGAAGAAAGCATAGAAAATGCACTGCCACGTTCAGGTTATTCTTGTAATTATTCACTGCTGAGTTCGAATGGATTAAGATATTTTATATGGAGTAATGTTTTGTGAATATTGGTATTACCTATACACATATAGAGGTATTATAAAAACTAATATTCCTGAATACTGCAAATTTCACATAAAAGTATTACTTATTCAGTGTGTCTCTGGTGTGATTGCCTTTCCAGAACATGGACTCCATTAATCTAGGCAACAGGTTCCTTTTAGGTCAAAACTTAGGTGAAACTCCAAAAAAAGAGAGTACCCAGAACTATATCTATAATTTTCTCAGAGGGTTGAGAATACGCCCGGCTTGTGCAAGCCACGTCCACTTCGGACACTTACTGAATAAATATTATTTAAACTTATTAAATAAACAAATTAAGAACTGAAAAAAATCAGGTGCCAACAGGATATACCAATGAACAATAATCTACATCAACATTGCTAGTGCCATAATTGTTAAACTATTAATCTGATAATTTTTTCCTTCTGTGGAGCTATTTAGCATAGACTTAGATTCCTATTGGAAAAATAACAAAAATGTCAATTTTCGCTTTATTATTACCAATTTACTGAAGATTAAAAATTCTAAGGCTTGCTTAGACATTGACAAAAACATTTTTTCATAATATTACTTTTGATCCGTTTCCTCATGATCAGAAACTACTCAAATATGATTTTTAATAATTTTTATCTCTTATTGTTTAAAAAATTGTTATCAACAAATGCGTTGTTTATAAGATAATTTAAGTTTCTTGGAAACATAATCTTTGATGAAAATTATATTTTGAAAAAAAATGTTTCTTAAAAAATTTTTGTATTGCTTACAAACGGATTTGTCAATCAACAATTTTTGTACCACTTGTAATCAATATTAAGGATTAATTTTTTTGAAATCATTATTTATCTTGGTCTTTGATATAAAATAAATATAGTGATTATTATTTATATTTTAATTGATTATTTAATAAACAATTTGTTATAAACGATTGAATTGTCTCTATGTATTTTTTTTAATTTCTACTTGAAAAAATGAAAACGTCAAACTGCAACACCCGTTTTCGGGAATACAGTTCCGAGTTGGGACATTTTCTTTGGGAAATTCCCTTTTTAGTCTTTTTTCGAATTTGAAAATTCTCAATAATATTTTGAGATACATGCTAAACAATAAACCCCATTTTTTTTTAATTTGTTTGTTTATTGTTTATAACTTTTGCAATTTTTGTGAGTGGCCCTCGAATTAAAAAAAAAATATCTACATGCCATTCCGAATCGAATAACAATACGATCATAATTTTCGGAAAACTATAAAAAGTCTCTACCTAAAATGCGCTTGTTGACAAGACTAAAATTAGTATTATTAGTATTAAGTTTCCGTAAGGTCCTTCGTTGTCATTCAGGGCTAGGTTGCGCTGATGATGGGTAATAATCATGAAACCGGTACGTAGCTGCTCTGAATGACACTTTCCTCTGTGAAGAGGTTTGGGTGGTGATGAATTACATGGGTATATTTGTGAATGTTTAATTCATGAATTTTTCTGGGTGTATTTTATTTCAAATGGCATAATTTGAGAATATTCTTGAATCAAAATTCGGCATTGCAGACTTTGAGGACTGGATAGCGCTTACGTTCTCAAGCGCAATACACATACTGATTGCACTGTCGAATTCTCAAAACAATCCAATTATTACGACGGAAGATGAGTAGCATCGATTGTATGATTCACTTATCATCTTATTCGGAAGACCGATATTTCCGCCAGGGAATTTTTATGTCTCCGAATCATCAATTAATTTAAGAATATAAATTCCCAATGGTGAATTGTAAGCATCGATATGATTTTTTTTCAATAACCATTTCCGAAATAACGGGAATTACAAATAATGTCGATTGTTGGCTGCGAAATAAAACAAGTGTTTCGAATTCGAGTTACAGTGATATGATAAGTTGAAGTTGATACTTGATTGATTCATTTCTGTTCACGATAATGAACAGAAGCTATCCATTCGACAAGATATATATTGTAAGGGAATTGAAATAAAAAATGGGTTCAAGCCCTGTGGACAGGAGCTTTCTGGCGCTCTAGTTCAAACAGACAAATTATATCTCCGAAAGTATTGGTTTATCAGAGTTGAGAATTATATCATTGTATTCTTATGATAGAACTGCATCATGAAGGAAATTCAATTCAAATAACAATTTATTCATCAAGATTAAATGAGCAATCTGAGAATGAGATTTGCACCATGGACGAAATCAAATTAAAATAGCTGAAATGAATTTGAGTCTTTCTTATAGAACAGGATGAAATATACGAGTATGAACACAGATCATATAATAAAGCTTAGATAGAATAATTATAGCATTCTGTGAAAACTAAGAAGTACGTACGATTCATTATTGAGATCATATCATACTGTACATCGTACTGCAGTATGATGTAGTCTGATGAAGTCGCTGTGTCGACGAAACGCGTCACAATATTGAATAAATAAATGTAAATCGTATATAATTTTTCATTCAGTTCGAATTCATAACCAAAAGCGGTTGCCCATCCAGTTACGGAACTCGCCCAGGGGCTACTTGGCTGCTATGAAAAAAATATTTTCCCGATATTTCCAAGCATGATCGATATATTCTATCTATCTACAAATTTATAAATTAATACAATTATATTGTTTCAACCTTAACATAAAATCTGTGATCGAACTACATAAACATAAACAAAAACTACATAAACATCCATCATATAAACATTGCCAGATGTCATGAATTGATAAATTGTAATCGAGGAAATCACATACCTACATATTTAATAGAAATAAAAATGAAAAATTCGGAAAATCATGTTATCATCACCCACTATTAGAGAACAAAATAATGAAATATTCATCGGCCGCTCGTTTTGTACGAAAAACTAATCAATGACGCACAAGACGTTTTTCTCTGTCTGTGTCGTGAGGATGAATTATCTATGAAAGATGGTTTTCACTTTTAATCGAGGGTTCTAGTTCAGGGTCGGACTCATAAATGCAGTGAAATTTCTGGATTTCTCACCAGACCTTATATAGTTCAAAGAAGAATATTTCGGAAACGGTACGTTATAGGAGAAAAGGTGAGGAATGATTTAATCTTCTAAAGTCATTGTAAATTCTTATGATAACTTAAGCTAAACTGTATCTGTATTTTTTATACTAAATTCTTATAGTGGTGAATATATAATTAGGAAACCATTGGAAGTAAGAGTAAACTATTAAGAGAATATGTATCATAGAAAACTTCACCCCAAAATTTATTTAATTCGGAACGAACATGTCATAGCTACAATGTAAAAACTGATTTTTTTCTAAATTTCAGCAGCTTGTATCTCTTTACCTGAGATAGCCCTGTATGGCGTCATCTATCCTTTGGTCTCTGGTCAGCTCATATCAAGTCAGCATGGTTTTACAAAGAATCGCTCTACTTAATCAGTAAAGGATACTGTGGGAGGTATACTCATTATTAAAAGGTTTCCCTCTGGGTTTTCTCTCACAAACTCTGAAAAATATCTTTAAAATGAAAATTAATTATTTTGTAATCTGCTTCTGCGTTAGAAACACAAGATATTTGTAAGAAGTTATCAATTGAACAATGTTGCCTAACAAACAACAACGAAACAACATCAACGAAGAAACAACTATATCGTAACGTTTCGGAGTCTATATCAGACTCCTTCGTCAGACACTTAACGAGAATCTTCAGAATTATTTTGTTGATAGTTATTCTGGAATTCGAGAATTTTCACATTGACAGTATTTGAAAATCATAGTAACATAGTTTTACTTTGCATAGCAATTTCCAAGTTCCAACTCCTCATTTAATAAATTTAGCCTAATATGTTCAATACCAATTGAGCAATTTGCGAAATTGCATTCTCTGTTCAACAAAATACAAGTTGACTCCATAAGTTTCCTTTTAATATAATCAGGTTCTGTCATCAGAATCTATGTATTACACCAAGCCATCATGTGATCTCCTTGGATTGTACATACATGTTCTGCTATTTTTTATTTCTGTATGTCTCTATTTCTCAAGTTGTTATTTCTGACTTTCTTACTTCTAATGGTCTTGATATCTTTCCTGTGTACGAATTACCACAAATACAAGGAATATAATATACACAGTTTTTTTATTTTTGTTTTTCATTAATGGGTTTTGTCTTTGTTGATAAAGACCTAAGATCATTTTTTTGTTTTGAAGACGGTTCTTATATTGAACTTAGAACCGATTCTTCTGATTTATTCAGAAAGGCCACGAACACAAGGGATCACATTCAATAGATTAGGTTGCTGTTCTTGGTGGTTATTCTGTTGTACTTGTTGACTATTCTGTTGTTCTTGATTATTTGCTCTTCTATCTAAATTCATCATGCATGTATTGATGACTTGCCTAGAATATCCATTATCTTCAAGAAATTTTTTCATGAAATCAATTTCATTATTTCGAATTTCAAGAGTAGAACAAATTCGGTTAGCTCTATCATAAAGTGTTTTAATAATACCTCTTTTCACACATAGTTGATGGTTTGAATAGAAATTTAAATATCTATTTGTATGTGTCTGCTTCCTGAAGACACCCGTTTCAAAATGGTTCGGATACTTAATTATCGAAACACGCAGAAGAGAAAGCTGATTATTTTCTCTATTTCCAAAGTGAGTTTTATTGTAGGTTTCTTTGAATTTATGAAATCGAAAAATTTGCCTAAATCTTCTCTAACTATCAACAAAATAATTCTGAAGATTCTCGTTAAGTTTCTGACGAAGGAGTCTGATATGGACGCCGAAACGTTACGATATAGTTGTTTCTTCGTTGATGTTCTTTCGTTGTTGTTTGTTAGGAAACATTGTTCGATTGATTGCTTCTGACAAATATCTTGTATTTCTTACGCAGAAGCAAATCACAAAATAATTAATTTTTATTTCATAGATATTTTTCAGAGTTTGGGAGAGAAAACCCAGAAAGAAACCTTTTAGTAATTGCTCTACTGTCTCCAATTTAATGGTGATTACTGATAACGCAAGATCAGTAACAATCAGGGACATATCGATGTTGTGTACTTTTTCTAAGCCATTTGATCCGCTAGACTACGCCATTTTTCTAGATAAACTTCATTTATTTGGTTTTGACAACTCGTATCTTGTATTATAACTATTACTGCAATATTTTGAATCGCGTGGTCACAGGTCGGACACTTGCTCGGTCACTTCCGGAGTTCCACAAAGCCCGGTATTGGGACCTCTGTTTCTCAACTTGTTCATTAATGACATCGGAGGAAGTCTTGATATTCATTTTTTGCTATATTGCGATGATTTAAAGGGTTGAGTAGAATCGAATTTACTTTGGTAAATTCGATTAAGAGTGTCCAATACAGGAGAACGGACAATAGAATTAATCATGGTAAATTCGATTAAGAGTGTCCATTACAGGAGAATGAGCAATAGAAAATACGCGCAAAAGCTCCTGACTTCACGTCAGTGCTTGACACAATTTTTTTAAAATTTTCTAGTGCTGTGGTCCTTACAAAATTTTACACACGTGTTCATGTCGATATTCTACAACTATAGTTACCAAGTTACCTACTAGTTTTCGATAATTTCAATTTTTTTCAATAATTTTCTATGATTTTTTCAAAATTTTCTAGTGATACGATCCTCACGAAATTTTGCAAGAATTTTTGAATTTCCATTCTACAACTACTAACCATGTTGGAATTGGATCGGTTCTCTATTTTTCGAGTTATTGAGGAATTAAGAACCAAATTTCAGATGGGTATGACTCCAAAACTGTTTTGCCGATTAGGGCAATAAACAAACCCAATTGGCGCATTGACGCTTTTTCCGGTCTTAGGTTATCGTGACGTATATAACACTTTTCAATAATTTTTTTGAAATTTTCTAGCGATACGATTCTCACAAAATTCCAAAAACATCCTTAGGTTTATATTCTACAACCACTCACCAAGTTTCAATTCGATCCGATTAGTATTGGGTGTAGACAAATTTATTACTCGGAAACCATTGGGCCTATTATGACCATTAACGAACTTGTCCGTCGTGTTGGGATGCGTCACCTACTCTGAAAATTCCAAGTTGATATCTCTTTACGTTCTCAAGTTATCGTGGCAACGGCCGGCCTTACAAATTTGACCTCGAATTCTTGATCAGGTAGTCGAATCCAATCGTCTGAGACCATTTTCGGCGAAAAATTCGAAAATTACAGATATATTCAAATTTGTAAATGAAATAAATTGAAAAATATACAGCGGATCAAGTTGAAATCTGATAATCTTTAGTAAAATCCTTGCTTGAAAGTTACCAAGCTTCAATTCGATCGAGTCTATATTTTTTGAGTTATCGAGGAAATAATATTTCAGATTGGTATAACTCCGAAGCCGTTGGGCCGATTATGGCCAACAGCGAACTTAACTCTCCCATTTAGATGTGGAACCTATCCTGAAAATTGCCAGTCCCTATCTCCTTTCGTTCGAGAGTTGTCGAGGCAATGCTCACCCATCCAGCTACTGAACTCACACAAGGCTGCTCGGATCTCCAACAATATAGATTCGATCATGTTCAAACTTGGAACTTGGTAGTAGAGTTAGGTTCTGAAGGATCTCACAAAATTTCAGTGATATCGGACGAAAAGTTTTTGATATAAAGAATTTTTTCGATCATTTTCTATGATTTCTTACAAATTTTCTAGTTATACGATCCTCACAAAATTTTGCAAGAATTTTCGCATTGCCATTCTACAACTAATAACCATGTTTGAATTGGATCGATTTCGTATTTTTCGAGTTATTGAGGAAATAACAACCAAATTTCAGATAGGTATAACTCCAAAACCCGTTTTGCCGATTATATCTTTAAACAAAGTCAGTTGGCACATTCAGATTCTCAACCTAACCTACAAATTTCAAGTCGCTATCTCTTTCCGTTCTTAAGTTATCGTGACGTAAATAACATTTTTTAAGAATTTTTTGAAAATTTTATAGCGATACTATCTTCACAAAATTTCACAAACGTCCTTAAGTTCATATTCGACAACTACTCACCAAGTTTCAATTCGATCGGATCACTATTGATTGTAGAAAAAATTATTACCCGAAAACCATTGGGCCGATTATGCCCATTAACGAACTTGTCCGTCCTATTGGGATGCGCCACCTACCTTGAAAATTTCAAGTTGCGATCTCTTTCCATTCTCAAGTTATCGTGGCAACGGCCAGCCGGACGGCCGGCCGGACAGAATCAAATTTGACCTCGAATTCTTCATCAGTGAGTTGAACTGAGTCGTTTGAAACTATTCTCGGCAAAAAATTCGAAACTTACAGACATTTGGACAAAACGCGATGTTCCCTAGAACATACGCGCAACAATAGTGAATGAAGATTTTTTTTTTATTTGATGAGAGGAATATGTGGTAAAAAGACACCCTGACTTGATGAACTTCTTACTGTAGTACCTGACGAGTACGCATTGATAATCACTATTTTGAATATCGACGAATACTTCGCAGTGTGTCTTTTAGTATTAGCAATTAGCTACAGTCAACTTATTCTATCTTCTTGTATTACCTCGTGGATAATTGATAGACTGCTGTATTGCCTGACGATGATGACTATTTTGAATTATCTTTTTCGCCTTCACCCTGTATAGTAGCAATATCCAAGTGTTGAGAATTGTATATAAAAGTTGAGCGGATTATCCATTTTACACACACCGTTCTCCGTAGCAGGAATCTGTGTCATCATCCTCGTTAGTCGGCCAGCAAAGAAGGAAAAATGCAGTGATTTTGCCAAATCCGTCGAAGAATCCCAGTCGTATCGGTAATTCCGTACTTACAGAAATTGATAATGTCAGACCAGCATCGCCTGCTCGATTAAAATTACCTGATCGTGGTGAATTCCAACTTTTAATTGCTACTAATGACATCGTATCTCTGGAACTTGACACGAAATCGATGGGACTTGGCACTATTCAGATAATTAATGAAGCGTATATTTTTTACATCGTGAATTGATGGATCAAAAAAGCTGAATCATCCTCTATTTCTTTGGGAAATAAATCCGCTCAAGGCTGGATTGAAGTCTCATGGATATTCCGATGGAGTAATTGTTTTTCATGTTCCGAGATCAGGTATTCGGCGTGGAACAAGAGATGAATCCGATAAATGAGTCGATTTTTAAATTATTCAATTCAACTGATTTGTTGAAGGCATAGAAACAATAATTTTATCAAAGCCAGGATGTGGGGTCGGAGGCATCATCTCACTCGTTCATGTAACGATTAATATATTTCGGTGATTTGAAACACTGCAATATTTCCTGACTTTTTAAAAATTTCAAAAACCGGGCCACTTTTCAAAAAGGTTTATATTACCAATGTTTAAACTTATAGACACATTAGCTTGATCCCAGTTTCTTCAAAAATATTTGAAAATATGATTGCTGGTTGTATTTCAAATCATAATTTTGAGGCTGTATATAAAATACTGGTGTTGATAAATGTATATAACACAATTGAAAGTCATTGTTCTCTAGTGACGTTAACCACTCACAATAATCGAATCAAGGGGTGGATAATTCCAGAAATAATTCTTCTCAAACGTGAACTAATTAAACTGACTACGTTGAAATATGGAATGTCAGAGTAGCTATATTTCATATAAGCAGCTGAAGTTGTTCTGTTCTTCACTAATCAGAAATACGAATGTAAAATATCATAGTAAACATAGGCACGGGCAAGGAAAATGTACCCATTGAACCTGTTGTTGGTGGTGTTTTACATAACGATGCTAGAGAGTTAACTGTTATTTTTGTTCTATACTTTTCGAATACAACTATTCTAAACCATTATTGTAGGGACTCTTTATCCGTTTCATGTACCACCACATGTAGGTTGGATTTAACATTTTTCTTCCATTCCAGTTTGTACATGCTAATTAAACCAATTAGTCCATAAGTGCAGGCATGTTTCCTTATCTTCTCAAGAAGGCCTCAGATATTCCCCTCGTAAAAAAAATGATATAGGTACTCAACATTACATATCATTAACCTATTTCTATCTTGAGTGTATTTTCTAGGGTTTTCGATAGAGTTGTAACGTACCTTGACAGCTTCAATATATTAGATACAGCTCATCATAGCTTGAAGTCTGGTCGTTCAACCCAAATAGCAGCAGTTTACTTTTTCGAATTCATTTAGGAATGTCTTGTTAATGGTTTATATGATATTTTTCGACCTTTCTCGAGCAATCAATAGTCTATCCTTTAAATTCCTCATTGACAAGAGTTACAACTTAGGATTTCAGGGACTGTTTTTGGATTGCCTCCGTAGCTATATCGATAGCAGATCCATGTCCATTGAGGTTGGAAATTATTCTTCTTCTGACTACGATGAGAATTTGGGATTTCCGCAAGGTTCTGCCCTTGGACCAGCCTTTTTCTTAATTTCCATTAACGATCTTCCTAATAATTTGCGTAAGTTTCTGTCATATGTTGACTTGTTGGGATGTCTTATCACTTTTGTATATGTGTAGGATAAGCTTGTTTGCTGTTGATTCTTCAGTGGCGGTTACGGTGCCTACTGTTGAGGAGCTTCAGGTGCTGTGAGAGCTTTTAGCACGGAGTTTTGCAGACTGGTGTTATAAAAATATCTTATATCTTATGATCAATGATGATAAGACTGAGTGCATCTAGTTCATAATTGTACATAATGATCGTAAATAATCATTAAAGGAGACTGTGGGAGGTATATTCTTTATTAAATGGTTTCTTTCTTGGTTTTCTCTCGCAAATTCTGAAAAATATCTATTATATAAAAATTTATTACTTTGTGAATTGCTTCTGCGTATGAAACACAAGATATTTATCAGAAGCAATAAATTGAACAATGTTGCCTAACAAACAATAACGAATCAACATCAACGATGAATAAACTATTTCGCAACGTTTTGGAGTCTGAATCAGACTCCTTCGTCAGACACTTAATGAAAATCTTCAGAATTATTTTTTGTTGTTATTTAAGTGTCGGACGAATAAATCTGATATAGATTCCGAAACGTTATGGAATAGCTGTTTCATCTTTGATGTTATGTCGTTATTGTTTGTTGGTAGAGAAAGCCTAGAGAGGAACCATTTAGAGATAGCTTAAAATGACTCAAATCTCAGGTAATCTGTTATACCAAGGAATCAAAAATTAAATTGGGTCTATGAACATTCAAGGAAAGTCTTTGTTGGTGCACTTATACCTCGGAACAGATACCAAATCTCTGAAATTTTCGAATTTTTCAGAGTAAGTTTGGTAGATAAATCATCTCGGCTAAGTTCGTTATTGAGCGAAATCGGCCTGATGGTTTCGGAGTAACGAAAAAAAGAATTTTCTTTACATTACAAATTTCAAATTCAAAAGCTTATACTTTCGGAGATATAATTTTTCAAAACTGCAATAATACATCGTACTTCTATGTTATCAGAGAATGCGAATTCCATCTGTGCGTCTTCTATCTGTGTTCACTGTTCATACATATAATCTTATCTACCTATGACAAATATGTCAAATATATTTCGATTTCTGTGCTAACAAAGTATGATTGAATGCAAAATTACAGGATATTATAATTACCCCTATCCTATATGCCCTTGGATAATCCATATGATTATGAAAATATATCCAGAATATCTTCAGTGAAAACAAAACCGGAATATTACCTAAGTTTCAATTGATATAATAATTTTCAGCGGAGATTTGAGGAATGAATATCTCGGGTAAGTTCGTTATTAAGTTTTAATTCCAGTTTTATTATAAGAATCCATTGATATCATTCCCAACTCTGAGAAACCAATAATTTCGGAGAAGAATTATCAAAGCTTGAACAAGAGCGCCAAAGCTCCTGTCCACAGGGCTTTCCCACATTTTGTAATTTCTGTAAATTTTCAATTCATGACTAAATTTTGATGGAAATAAAATTTTGTCATGAATACCAATCGTTAGTTCAATTTCACCACCAGTCAATTATTTTCTCTGATCACAATGTGAAAACTCGAAAAAAAATCGAAAAACCAAAATTCTAGCAAAATTTGCTAGTTACAATCATATTCATGCTGACACTAATATTGTGTATTCATAAGAAAAAGTCCGTTCGGTAATTATTAAAGTTATAAGCACCAGATAAATGTATGATACAGCCAAAGGTGACTATTTTTAAGTGTCGGATAGCAATGTCTGAGAAATACAATGGCAATGATACCGATTATTATGCTAACGTAAACTTTTTACGTGGCTTCTGAACACCCTGTACTCATCACAATAGTGATTAGATCAAACGCTTGAGACTCAATTCAACCCTAAAGGTAAACACACACGCAATGTGGTGGATCATGTGTAAATATGTACATCGCAAATCTCCAGATAAACAGTTTATAATCGTTAAATGCGGCATTTAATACTGGCTGTGCGGAGCCACAAATTAGTATTCCAAACATGCTGCCTGATAACGCCGTGCTGTTCAGAAAAGTCGAAATTCGCATACATAACGATGTTACTAATTTATGGCTGGTTTATCCGACCAAAGTTGGACAATACCACAAGATGAGTCGGCTACGATGATGGTGCGTTTTATAATGGATTATACCGATGTTACGTTTATTTCTGGTCAAGTTGTACCAAATCGGCAGTGTCAAGGACCTCCGCCAACGGGTTTTACTGTATCAAGGCGCTGAAAAGCCAATATATACAGTACTTCCCACAAGCATAGAATTTTATAGAAATTCTCGAACATGTCGACTCATATTCTTCACTCATTAAATGATCATTCAAGAATCATTGGCTAGTGCGTTTATCATTCAGTGTTTTTTGGTGCTCTTGTTCCTCGGAACAGAGTGCTTATTAATTATCCCAAATTTCTCTTTTTTCGAATTTTTGGCTGAAAATGCTCTTAAACGATTTGGTTCGACTCACTGATCAAGAATACCTGGACAAAATCGATTCTATTCGAAATGAGCCAGTCAAAATTTCCGGGTTGGTTAAGGAGATAGTTCTTTATTGGGCAAAATGGGCCGGATGGTTTTGTAGTAAGGAAAAAATATTTTTGTTACATTACCAATTTCGAGTTTAACTTTTTTTAAGATGCAATTTCATCAGAAGAATCCATTGATATCATTTTCAACTCTCACAAGCTAATACTTTCGGAGATATGATTTTTCAAAATTCCAACCCTGAATCGTAATTCTGTGATTTCACAGAATGCTGTCATCGTAAATATGAATTTGATCCGTGTTCATACATATCACACAGCATATACCCTAGGTAAGATATATTCTATTTGTCCTCATTGTCATATATAAGTGTTATGTGTTGTCATCTCATAGAGAAATAGAAGGTATTGTCTGTGTCTAAAGATAAGAGATTTCAAACTGAGTATAATATCATATTTATTTCTGTTTCTATTCAATATTCTTGATATAAAATACCTCCTGTTCTAGAAAACAAATTACGATTTAATGCAAAATGGACCGTGATACAATCTCAGCTATCATGGATAGCTCTTAGATAATCCATATTATTAGGGAAATATTTACTTTGTAATTTAATAAAATTGGGTTCAGAATATCTCCAGTAAAAACAAAACTGGAATATTGACTAAGTTCCAATTGAAATAATATAATTTTCAGATAGATTTAAGTAATGAATGAATATCTCGGATAAGTTCGTTATTGAGTAGAAACAGTCTGGTGGTTTCGGATTAATAATATTTGGGACTGTTGTTTTCTTTTAATGAAAATTTTTGAAGCATTAAAGCAGTCGAACATCGCAGATTGTTAATTTTTTTCAAATGATAATTTTTGAGGCATTAAAGAATTAAAGTTTGCTAATTTAATCTTGATAAATAAAATATTATTTCAATTCAATTTCCTTTATGATGCATTTCTATCATCAGAATCCATTGATATAATTCCCAACTCTGAGAAACCAATACTTTCTTGGATATGATTTGTCAAAGTTTGAACAAGAACGCCAAAGCTTCTATCCACAGGGCTTGAACTAATTTTCACGGATGTTCTGGAGAAAAGTCCAAATGTCTTTAATATTCGAATATTTCGCTGAAAATGCGCTCAAACGATTAGGTTCGACTCACTGATGAAGAATCCGATGTCAAATTTGATTATGTCCTACCGGACGGCCGTTGCCACGATAACTTCATAACGGAAATAGATAGCGACTTGCAATTGAGTAGGCGCGTTCAAATGCGACGGACAAGGTCGTTAATGGGGATAATCGGTCCAACCGTTTCCGACTACTATTTTTATTTTCAACCAAAACAAATCCTTTCGAATTGAAACTTGGTGTGTAGTTGTAGAATGCACACCTAAAGACATATGTGAAATTTTGTGAGAATCGTAGATCCAGAAATTTTCAAACAACTTAATTTATCTCACGATAACTTGATAACGGAAAGAGATGGCGACTTGCACTTTTTAAGGTAGGTTGCGCATCCAAATCCGACTATCGATTTAGTTAATAGGCTTAATCGGTCAATCAGTTTTTGAAATTTTGATACTTCCTCAATAACTCAAAAAATATGAAGTCGATCCAATGATGATCCATGATCATTAATAACTGCAAAATGCCAACGTGCAAATTTTTCCGAAAATTCGTAAGCATCGCATTAATAGAGAATTTCAGAAGAATCATTGAAAAAAACTTTATAGCTCAAAAACTATCCGTCCGCTATCTCTGCAAATTCGCAAGAATCTTCGAAACCTAACTTTACTGCCAAATTTCAAATTCTACCACGATCGGATCTGTATTGTTGGTGATGTGAGCTGCTTTAGGTGAATTCAGTAGCTGCATGGATAACCTTTGCTGGGATAACTTTCGAACGGAAAGAGATAGGGATTTTCAGGGTAGGTTGCGCACCCAAGTAGGACAGTTAACTTTGTTTTTGGGCATAATCGGACAAAGCGTTTCGGAGTTATACCCATCCGGAATATTGTTTTCTCGAACACTCAAAAAATATAGTTCAGATTGAATTGAAACTTGGTCACTAGATGTACAATACCGTCGCAAAGACGTATGTGAAAGAATTAGATGTCCAATTCTATTCTGTCCTTCCGGCCGTCCGTAGCCAAGATAGCGAAATTGGTATATTTCACGCATAACATCTATTACGAAGAAAAGCCAAAAGTTTTGAAGGAATTTGGTGTCTAGATGAGCAAAGGTAAGAGAAGGAATTTTCGTATGATTGGCAAAATTATCCATAATTTTTCTTAAGTTCTATTTTTAGTTTTTCTTCAGTTGGGTTAGCTGACTAGACATTCGAGGTATGAAGTGAATCTTGACCTCCACAAATTTTCCAATTATTGTAGATATTTTGGTATGATTATAAGTCCTTTACTATTATTATTAATATATCCAATTGTGCATCAGGCAACTTCAATATTCCATATTCCATTTCTTTAGGAAATAATCAAGAATAGTGACATTTTTGCCTGATTCAAAAATCATAGAGCTCTTTTACATTGTATATTTATTTTATTTTTCGTTTAAAATTTGACTAATTGAAATTTTTGATAACTGGAGCAAAATGCTACGGACTTTCATCATGTTCGTTGTTTCAATTTTTTATTGGTATAACGAATCTCTAATAACCATAAATTTGTGTTAACAGATACACAAGGTGTTCATTGGGAAACGGAAATATTCAAAAGTCTAATAGAGGGCACCGGGGGGGTTCTAGATATAACACATTTATTGGCTCTGAATGTCTTTGTAACCGAGATGCAGGGTGTTAATGAATTTTGCTGAATTTTTCCGATGGTAACAACAACTGGACCATTCTGTATATTTTGTTCATATTTTGCATTCATGCCTCTTAGTTAAAGCTCTAATGAATCACAAGCCATAAGTAAAATGCAGATTCAGGTTACCAAAAAATGATGGAACGATAGTATTCTTGACATAACATGCATATGCATATTTGAAAAGAGCGCAAAAAACTAAACTGAAACGTGAGCATTACATTTTTACGCAGACACTTTTACTGAACAAATTTTTAAATTGAAAGTGAAGTTTTTATGAACTTGAATGCCAAAAAGTGGTTGTAACTGACTAATAAAAATTAACGGCCTGTATATACATATTTCGGAATATACAGGGTGGTATATAGTGTCATTATAATCATATCAATAACAATGACAAATTCATATCCATAGAGAAAATTGGTAACTACATCGTCTAATATTGTACGCATGATTTATGATTTATTATGTATGAGCTTGTCCTGTTTCATGTGTGGCAATGTTCATGGTCTACCCAAGATGTCGTTGTGTACGTTGTTTTTTCTTATTTTTACTACTCATGCACTACCAAAAGTGGAACTTCAAGTAGAGAAATTGTAAGAATGTGAAAAAAATATTTACTATTCATGATATTTTCTGATACTCATACGGCAGAGGAATTATGACAACACCCTGTAAAATCGGAAATTGATCGCTTCACGTAGCACAAAAAGCTTAGTTGTCATATACTTAAGCATTCACATAAATTGAACCCCTATAAAACTGTCATACCGGGCAGACAATTCAGAGCACACTCGATGCAAACATCCCATACAATCAATTCGAATATTTCCCATCTGAGCAAAAAGAAATGTCATCAGATATCGTTACAGTTGAATACTTAGTGACCAAATAACATGAGTCATAAACGACACTGTTTCAATTTAATAGAACCGAATATGCAATAATTGTAATTGTTTTGAAATGACCTAATGAACAGTAACTACACCAACGATTGAGCAACTTTTTTGTAACGTTTCAGATCCTAAATCACAGTCCTTCAGCTGCTTCACAGAGTGTTTGCTTTCTTTAACCAAGTAACCATTTGGTGACCTGCATATGCGAAATTGAAAATGCTACTAGAAATATTGTCCATAGTTTATGCCAATTTTTGGCGTACAAAAGCACTGCCAGTTATCATCTGCGTATAAAAAAAATTATGCAATTCCCGCGATTTCCCGCGATATTTTCAATATTTAAAGTGGGTCACTAAATCGACGCAGTGACCCGCATGTGGAATTTAAAAAAATATACATCATGATTATTTTGAGCATATATTTGCCGTCCAAAAATGTTCCGAGTCGGTCAACATCTTGACGATATGACACTCATTTGGTATTTTGAAAATTTATTATATTGAGTATTTTGTGGCAATTTTTGCCGTATCAGAACAAATTTTGAGCAGATTTATTTTCCTAGATTTCTCAATTTTCAGGCCAGGTCTTCTAGTTAACTTTGTCACCCAGATATAAAATTTTGCAAATTGAATCTCGTAAATGTTTCTTATTCATTTATTTTTATTTTTTGCAATATTTTGTCGTTCATTATCATTTTCATTTCAGGGTCATTATCAGCAGCTTCACCTGTTGAACATTGAGTGCAAACGAGTATTTCACGGTATTATATAAAAGATTACAGTATCTGATTTTCAATTAAATATTCTATTGCGAATCAGTAACTTTTCTGGAATACAAAACGTCTATATCTATATCGAATATTTTCTGGTTTATTTATGGAATTTAAATAATTTTATGTGCTAGAATTTTTTGTTAACAAGAGAAAAAAAAAATATTTTATGCAAATTTAAATTCCAAAATGGATAAAGCAATGGTTTAAAACTAGATAAATTGGAAACTATTGGTGAATACGCCGAATCAAAGCATTATAGTCAGTTGCAAATAAATTTCATCAACTTGATCATGATCTAATTATGAGTGAACTGAAGTTCAACATGGAATAGTACCAATGCACCAATTAGAGTTTGTACCGTTTGTACCATTTCGGTAGAAAAAAGTAAGACCACATCATTTCATTTGAATTTAATGCTCAAACCATTTTATTCAGTAGGTATAGATAAAGTTTTTTTATAAGGTGATATACTAATATGCACTCAATGGTGTCCTAGAGGTGAATTGGTGAATTGCATTACAGACAGAAATGAAAATGACAATGTATGATGAAAAATATGAGGGAAATGAATAACATATACATTTATCAAAGCTATACCTGCGGGTTGAAGCATCAAGTTGATCATCGATTAGGGAGATCTAAATATCTCGGAAAATACGCAGACAAAAAATATTTTTAATAAGACAAAAATTGACAAAATATGGACGCAAAATAAGTACGATATTCAATTTGCCAAATTGTACATCTGGGTCACATTTGGAGATCAAGAAGGAATATTGACATATCCCGGAAAAAGCACCTGGACAAAATTTTTGTGGTAAGGCAAAAATTGGCACGAACTAGGTACAAAATACCAACGATATTGATAAAGCATGTAGGTTACGGCGTCAAGTTGGGGAATCACTCGGAAATATACCAGCACGAAAATTTTTTCTACGTCAAATATTGGCACAAAATACCCATGATATATGTTTCCAAAATTTCATGTGCGAGTTAGGCATAGCGTCAAGTTAGTGACCGACTGAGAAATTAATAAAATCTCGGAAAAGACATGGACGCAAAATTTTTTTTACATGGCAAAAATTAGCAACAAATAAGCGCAAAATTCCTTTATAGTCAATTTTCATTTTTGCATATGCGGGTCAACAGCATGACGGACCTCCGTTAAACATCTTCCATGATGTGTCCTTCGTGTTCGGGGAATTCACAGCAGCTACCAAAAATCCAAACAGATAGGATGAATTTTAACATTTTTCGCTCGAAACCTTCATGATGCGCCGCCATTGACCAATAGCGAGCGAATTAAACAGTTATTTAAGATGAGAACCGGAATTCGAATTCCAGTTCGCTGTAACCGGCGTTGCTCAAAACACCGGTCTTTGGGCAACGAGAACCGTAAAAGAACAGCTGCAATGGAGTGTGGCTGTCAGGCTTCCTACATAGGGCCATCTCTGGAGACCACCTGCGGAGGTGGGGCCATCTTCCTGTTCATGACCATTCTGGATAACTTCATCAGGAACAAATGCGATATCTCCGAGATTTGCGACAGAGTGAGGCCAATTTCTGTGCCGGACACTGACTATGATTTTGTCGTTGTGGGGGGTGGTAGTGCTGGGGCTGTGGTGGCTGGCAGGTTGTCCGAGGTGCCTGACTGGAAGGTGTTGCTGATCGAGGCTGGTGGAGATGAGCCGCCAGGTTCACAGGTAAGAAATAATATTTATATTTTGCCAACTACGCGAAATGAACTTGAACAGATTATTGTATTGGCTCTTCGTTTTTCAATGAAATTTAAAAAACCTCTTAGTTCTGACGCCTGGATTGGATAGTCCAAAATCATGTATTTTTTCCAAAAATGCTTCTCTTCAAATCTCAAAACTCTTGGATAGTAGTGAAAGGATTCCCTCACCCAGTGTTTCGCTTCAACTCTCTTTATTAAGACTCGGAGTTCTTTTAAATATAAGTAGTCGAAGAGTAGTTTGGAATTTTATTCAAAGAGTCGAATATTTAAATAATTCATCTCCTATATTTCATTAGTCGAATATCAGACTTTTTATGTCATGATTAGGAAACTTGAGGAGTTGACTTTTATTTTGTTGAACAGAGGAAACAATTTCGCCAATTGCTCAACAGAAATTGGCCATATTTAGTTGAATTTGCTGAATAAAGAGTTTGGACTAATGCTAATGAAGATTGAACGTCAGTGAACATCGCTCAAGGTTTCCATATCACAGAGGATTGGAGTTAGTAAGATTCTTCCTAGGAGGCGCTGGTTTGATTTTCTTTCCAGTACTTCGCCACAATAGGGTTTGAGTTTCCTACATTTCCTTCGTTTGTCGTTCAGTGGGTAAGTTACGCTGAAGATTGATAACAACCACGAAACCGGTACGTAACTGCCCCAAATGACACTTTCCTGTTTGGGTGAACCCTGAGCGATGAGATGGCTAGTCCGGATCACGAGAGAATATTTATTGTTGGTTAAAAACGACGAATATTTCGCCGCGTGTCTTTTATCATTGATTTTTTTTCACTACTGTTCATTAGGCAAAATTGTTCTATATAATGTTTGTGATGAATTTGTATTGTGTCTAACGCTGATGCAATTTCGAAATAATAAAATTCTTGATTTCATAGATATTTTGCAGAGTTTGGGAAAGAAAACCCATCAGAAAGGAAGCAATTAGTTATTAATTCACCTATGATATAAAAACTTCGAGCACATTTTTAATCCAATATTATTTTGATTTCTTACATGGTTTTCGGTTTTGTTATAATATTTTGTCCATTTTATTCATGTTTGTACATACAGATCTTCACAATTCAATCTCAATTCTCTAAAGTGATACCATGATGAAATTCATGTGAAATTACTGATGTGTATACACACACACTATTCAGACCAATTATAATTTGTCTGAATAGGTACCTAGAGGAAATAAGCATTGGTATATCAAGATTAACTTGTTCAAACCTGTTTTGTGATTATTGGATTATAGGAAAATTTCACGAACCATTAAAAGTGCTTAATTTTATTTCCTCATTAAAAAAAATGGTTCAAGCCCTGTGGACAGGAGCTTTGGCGCTCTTGTTCAATCTTTGACAAATCATATCTCCGAAAGTATTGGTTTCTCAGAGTTGGGAATGATATCAATGGATTCTTATGACAGAACTACATCATAAAATAAATTAAATTAAATATAAATCCATTGATATCATTCCCGACTCGGAGAAATCACGACTTTCGGAGTTATGATTTGTCAAAATTTGAACAAGAGCGCCAAAGCTCCTGTACCACAGGGCTTTCCCACTTGTTGAATTTGGCTTCTATGCGTGAATTTTCAAGAATTTTCATAATTAAATCAAAACGTTGGTCTATGACGCATCTGATGTTGGATGAAATTATATAAAATTGAGAATAATTATTGAAATTTTGAAAAATCATATCTCCGAAAGCATTAGTTTGTTAGAGTTGAGAATGATATCAATGGATTCTTATGATGGAATGCATCTTAAAAAAAATTGAATGGCCGATTTTGCCCAATAACGATCTAAACCGAGATATTTATCTCCCAAACCTACTCTGAAAATTTCAACTATATAGCTCATTGCATTCGAGAGTTATCGTGTTGACAGCCGGACGGACGGCCGGCTGGACTTAATCGATTTTGACCATGGAGTCTTGATCAGTGTCGCACCAAATCGTTTAAGACCATTTTCAGCCAAAAATTCGAAAACTACAGACATAATTTGGGCAAATTGATAAGCACTCTGTTCCGAGGAACAAGAGTACCAAAAACCACGACAATTATCTACATGAATAAAACACAGCCTAAAATAATGAGAGAAATGAAAATTGTTCTTGTTTCAAAATTTGCTTGAAAGTATGTCATCCTTTGTCTGAATAGTTACAGGATATACAGGATGTTTGTCAGTTTGATGCGATCCTTCAAAAGGGATATACTAGACGTAATTTGCAACAAATTGAGTCAAGTGAACCATGGTCCGAAAATCTATGGTTACGAAGATATGGCGATTTCTCAACTTTTTGGAAATGGGCTGCTTTGTTATAGAAAATAATCCATTTCGTAATAACCACTTGACTCTAAATTTTCAATGGATATTATTTTTAAAGCTAAATAGATGGTTATAATTTCATGCGAAAAAGTATTTAGTCCAAAATTAGATAAACTGAGATATCAGGGGTCATAAATCGCATCAACTGTTTTCCTCATCAAATCTTGATGAAACAAATGAGAATTACTCGGAAAAAGTATTATGAACTTGGTGTACAAATTCAGGAAAAAACCAAGTATCGAAAAAGCCTGTTACTTCCTCGAATTTCCGACGATATTACTGTATCTCCCGGAGAAAATTTATTACATATGTACCTTTCTGGAAAGTTCATCAACGAAGGAAGTTTTTTCACTTATTTATACACAAAGTTAATAATAATTTTTTCGAGAAATACGCAATTGTTTCATGAAAATTCAATGAGAAATACAATTGATGCCACTTCAGACTCATTTTTTTTAGGTTATTCGAAATTTTGGTGAATGATTGTTTCTGGAAATGATCCTCATCTCATCAGCTTGCAAAAAAACATCACTTCTACTTTCAGTGTTGAGTAGTTTTCACAAAAGTAATCGTTTTCGATGGTAAGTCGAAAAACTTTCAAAAAGTCGAGATATCAATATATCGCAGTAACCATAGACTTTTGGACCATGGTTCATTGGACTAAAATCGTTGCAAATGATGTCTAGTATAACCCCGTTAAAGGATGACCTCCAATTACCAATCTACCGAGTTGAATGAATGGAGTCAAAATCTATTAACCCAACAATAAAATTTATTAATCACCCTATATTATAGTGCTTAGGAATACTTTTCGAGTATTTTGTTGAATTACTCTTCTACGCTCATAAAAATGGCAGAAATTTTTATTGTTCATGTAGAGGTTGATATGATATTAACAAAGATAGCAAATGTCTAAAATTTTCCCACTCCGGTCCTGACTTTTGCAATTTCAGAAATCTTATACGGAAGCGGTCGGAAAGGGTGATATAGCTGCAGACATTTATATATATATATATATATATATATTTATATACCGGGTGACCCACCACAGACGCGGAGCTCGTTTTGAGACAGTAAATGAAGATATATTTGAATTATTTTTCGTGATGTGTGTAGGCTATTCAAAAGCACAATTTAAAATCATTTTCATATACACAGGGTCTTCGAAAACAAAGATATTGACCAAAGTTACATTTTTTTAAATGTAACACCCTGTATTTCACCTCAGAATTGGAATGGCAGGCTCAAATCATGATGAGTAACTTCAGATCACTTTATACCTTAGAAGCACCGTTTACGAGAAAATGGTGAAAAATTTAAATATGGAGTTTTTTTAAATAGCATCAATTAATGAAGAAACCACTTACCCCAGTGATACAGACAGTATTTTTTCGAGTAGACATATTGGCTACTCCTATACAGAAAAAAAATTAACTCTGGAATATACAGCGAGATCATAATTAATTTTCAAACATCAACTAGAAATAATGGTCAAAAACTTTCTTCAAATGGCATACCCGGTATTTCTATACTTCGTTGAACGTAAAAATGAATTTCGTTACTATCTTCATTAGGTTTTCCTACACCTAAACCTGATAGTTTCTCAGCAATTTTCAACCATTATTTGTAGTTGATGTTTGAGCATTAATTATGATCACTATTGCAGAGTTATATTTTTTTCTATATATAAGTAGTCAATACGTCTAATCGAAAAAATACTTTCTGTATTGCTGGCGTAACTGGTTTCTTCATTAATTGCTATTTATTTATATATATTTTCAATTTTTCGCCATTTTCTCGTGAATGGTGCTTCTAAGGTATGAAGTGATCTGAATCTGATCAAAATTTGAGTTGGCCATTCTATTTCTATGGACAATTACAGGGTGTTACATTAAAACAAACTTTGGTCTGAATCTTTGTTATCGAACACCCTGTATATATGAAAATAATTTCAAATTGTGCTTTCGAACACCCCACACACATCAGAAAAAAATATTCTCAAAATATGTCCATTTACTCCCTCAAAACGCCCGGTATATCAGTTGATCTGCTCAAGATTTATTCAACTTCGTAGACTCATAGAAGAAATTTATTTCTATTTTCGGGATGATTTATCTACTATCGAATTAAACCTACTGAACTAATTGATAGTGAGTAATACTCTGAAAATATCACTGCGATGCTTATTCTAAAATAGTTATTTTCTTGTTTCTCGAACCGCAGTCTGTGAATTGATTAAGCATGTCAGATATGACCAACTTAAAAAGATTATGGAATATAATTAACGAAGTGATAACAGACCATAAATTATTCAGCTTTCTTCAATAGGTCAATGTATGGTAGATATAGGGAACAAAAAAATATATAATTTCCTGGTGAATGATCTTTTGCTCTCCTGTTCCACTATGTAATTCACACTTAACCTTGTGATGATATGATTATTCAATTTAGTATGTTTTTTGAATGAAGGATGTTTACTATGTTTCACTTTTTTTATTTAATTGAGGAAAACACCATAATTTTACTCATAATTCTAAGATTTCAAGGCAGTCAGACGGTAGTGAATCAAATATTCAGATTTAACCTTCAACTACAAAATTTTCATTATTGTTACTTGATTACAGCAAAGTAAGTAAAATTAATATTTCAGTGTTTTTCTGTTTCACGTTATGTGTAAATATTCAACTGAAATCTCTTGAAGATACGTGAACTTATTATGTCATAAGCCTTGACGGTTGTATTCATTCACTCGTTTGTGGCAACAGTTTTAGGAGCCAGAATATCGTAAAATGTTTATTGCCATACGTTATTTACAATGTGTTCAAGATTCGAAGAAACGGAAATTACTAACAGTTGTTATATCACTTGACGAAATCGTGTTGTTGATATAAAAACAGGTTTCAATTAATTTTAATGAATTTTCTTCGAGACATGAACCGAATTAAAATATATGTACTGAATGGAAAAAATACAGATAACATATTTAGGAAGAATTTTATTCCAATCTATACTGAATTTTATCATTATTAGATCACTGTAAACTAAAATTGATTTGAAAATTATTTTTTATGAATAATTTTTCAATTTCAACCTATCGCTTGTTTCAAACATGAATTAAAATTATCCATAATTATAATATAATTATGAATAATTGAAATCATATTATGTAAGTATCACTTCCGCTTTTACTGTTAAAACATACCTGCTTACTCATTTCAACACTCTATACAGGGTGTCCCAAGATGTTACAAACAGCCAATATCTCGACACTCAGACAAGGTAGAAAGCTCAAACAAAAAGTAGTTCCAATTGCATCAAAAACTCTAGCAGAATCCGTCGTAAAAATTATATTTCTAATTATTACCACCACTGAAAAAACTACCCCCAGATATTTTTTTTAAATGGCTCCCTTATATTTTTTTCACTCTAACTAAACGATTCTCCAGCAAAAGAAGATATATGTTATGTTCCCAGACAGGGTAGAAAGTTCAAACGAACAGTAATATAAATGGCAACAAAGACTCTATCAGAATCAGCCATAGTTTTTGATGCCATCCAAAATACTTCTTGTTTGAACTTTCTACCTTGTCTGAAAGCCGAGATATTGGCTGTTTGGAAAATTTTTTTATTTAAAAAATGAATTTCAAGTTACCTTTATCCAAAATACCCTGTACTTATGTTCAGTACTATTCTAGGTATTATGGGGTTTCCTGCAAAATACAGAGATGGGGAATTTTACAAAATTACAAAATGTATACGGAAAGCTATTGAAATTGCCAAATCAACTATTTGGACTATATTTGAAAACCTTCGTTCTAGCCAAAGGTATGAAACTTCACAAATAAAAATATACAGGGTGCTCAATTATATTCATCAACTTTTAAATGTTCTCCAAAGTCCTCATTTACAATTAGGAATAATCAATTTTCTTGTTCTTGTGGTATATACATCTCATATACATATACATCTCTATCATATAAATATCAATCATTTGTTTATTGTTTTGAAAAAAATCCAATCTTTTCTAATTATAAAGTGACCGTAAAAGTATGGAATAATGAATTCATTTTCTCCCCTTTCAGAAATAGCAAAAATTGGTTTGATAGGTCAAATTAATTCATCTTTTAAGGGATATGCTGTCATCGATATTATGGTTCTACTATTTCCCGTTACCAAGCAGTGACGTCATCGATTTTTTTTCAAATTGCAAGTCCTATTTTTTTCTTGCCATGAATAGATCATAAAATTCTGGATTCAGTGCAGTGATTTGAATGCACGTGTAATGCCAGTTAAGTCGAAAGTTCTTGCGATATTATTTTTTTAAATTTGAAAAAGATGACAATTCTTATATAGGGTGAGTCTTTGACCACTGCATAAATTTTAACCAAAGATTCCTCTCATCAAACGAAACACTTTTTTCATTTCACATTTTTCCAATTTCAGCTCAGGTAAAAAGATACAGGCTTTTGAAATTTTGAAAAAAAATCAGTTTTTATTTTGTAGCTTTGACATCCGTTTTTCGAATAAAATGAATGTTGGCGTAAAGTTTCCTATAACTATGATACATATTTTCCAAATATTAGTTATTTTCTACTTCTACTGGTTTTCTAGTTATGGACTCGTGGAGTCATAAAACTAAACGAAATTTGCATAAAGAAAGCATATAAAGTTTTTCTTGAGTCATTTCAAGAATATTCCATCGTTTTAGAACTTTATATTATTCTTCATCATTTCTCCTTAAACGCACCGATTTCGAGATATTCTTCATTGAATGTTTTAAAATGGAAAACTCCAGAAATTTCACTAATTTTATGGATCCGTCCCTGAGCGTTGGAATCCCGTATCAAGCTGTAAACCACGTTACCATGCCTTATTCTCGTCCGCCAACAATGTCATAGATAATTTATATGCGGGAGTGTATTAGCACATTGTGAAATCTTTAAACGTTTTACCTGAGCCGAATCTGGAAAAATGGTAAATGAAAAAAATGTGTCATTTGATGAGAGGAATCTTTGGTTAAAATTAATGCAGTGGTCAAAGATGAGTTCGTAGACGGATGATGTGAATTAGTACATTTAAATCCCTTTGAAAGATATTTTAGCGTGGCTGAGCTGAGCGGAGCGGACGTATAATTGAAATCGGCCTTAAGCCTTCTTTAAATAAACTCTTTTATATTACAACACCGATTTTTGACGAGGGAATCCATATTGTAAAAAAAAATTCCCCACAATACTTTGAATTTCAGCTAATTTTATAAACAAATTCAATTGTTACAAATGACGGATACAATGACTAGACAGAATTTTTGCTGAAGTTTTTCCCCAAGCTCTTGTATCATACGTCGAATTGTATGGTACCCCGTTACACTCAGCTCTGCTAGCACTTATAAAGCTCTCAATTAAAAGAATATATATATACATATATATTACAAAACTGATACTAGTATTGATACTGAAACTTACAAAACATATTTTGAGCATTTGGATATCTTGTGATTTTTCCTAGTACATACTTGCATCATTTTACAGTGAATATTGAAAATCATTGGAATTGGTAGTCATATCTGAATTCAATTCGAATTAGTTCAAAATAATTCGGCGTTTATCGTAATCAGACAGCATAGAAATTCTGATTATTAAGAGTTGCTCCATCTTCTAGTTTGTATTTTAATTTTTCCAATAGGGACAGTTTTTGGCGCACTTGTTCCTCGGAACGGAGTGCTTATCAATTTTCCCAAAAGTCTGTAATTTTTTAATTTTGGCTGAAAATGGTCTAAAACGATTTCGTTCAACTCACTGATCAAGGATCCGTGGTCGGAATCGATTCTGTCCGGCTGGCCGTCCGTCCGTTAACACGATAACTCTCGAAAGAAAGGAGTTAGAGGATTGAAATTTGCAGCTTAGGTTTGGAGCGTAAATACCTCGGACGAGTTCGTTAACGGGCGAAATCCACCAAGAAGTTTCGGAGTTATGGCCGTTTTTTTAGTAAAAACATTTTTCATGAATCTTTCCGAAACCGAGCACTCGATCTATCTGAAATTTATCATCATATTGTAGAACAATGACCTCTATACGCATGCGAAGTTTTGTATTGATCGGATTGCCATAAAGTGCCGAAAAAAATTTTTTCAATTTAAAAAATTTTTTCCTACAATAACTCTCGAGCAGAATGAGCTAGGCAGTTGAAATTTTCAGAGTAAGTTTGAGAGATGAATATCTCAGTTGAGTGCGTTATTGGGCAAAATAGACCAGATGGTTTCGGATAAGCGAAAAAAAATTTTTTTAATGTTACATATGTCAAATTCGAATTTTTTAAGATGCAGTTTCTCCATAAATATCCATTGATATCATTTTTAACTCTAACAAGCTAATACTTTCGGAGATATGAATCTTCGAAATTTCAATAATGAATCGTACTTCTAGGTTTTCACAGAATGCTATAATTATTCTATCTAAGCTTTATTATATGATCTGTGTTCATACTGGTACATGTCATCTTGTTCTATAAGAGAGAGTCAAATTCATTTCAGCTATTTTAATTTGATTTCTTCCATGGTCCTCATTCTCAGATTGCTCATTGGATCTTGATAAATAACAACAAATCTTGTCATAGTTTGAACAAGAGCGCCAAAGCTCCTGTCCAGAGGACTTGAACCAATTTTGTTTCTATTGACAGATCCATTTAAATTAAATGTTGCTTCATCACTAAATTAAATTTTGAATGCTAATGAGGGATTTCCACCTCATTAGCATTGCAAAGGTTCTTCAATGATTCGCACAACTAAGTTATGTTGTCAAAATCATTTCCATTCAGTTCGTGCACCAAATTAATCTAAAATGGGTGACATTTAAGAAATTTTCTCAAAAACGATATTTGCGATATATTCATATTTGCCGCTATAGTTCTCGCAGATAAATGAAGATTCTCCTCCTTCTTTAATATAAAATTTTCAATTCTACCTCCTCTGGAATTGCCGGTCGACCATATTTTTGATGATTCTTCACATTTCTGAACTTCTCATACTTCCTGATTACTTTACTAACAGTACCCTGTGTTACAGGTTCGGCATTATGATATTTTTGCTTGAGATAATTACAAACTTCTTGATGGGCACGTGTTCTATCCCCTCAATCCCTAATAATCAGAATTTCTATTCTGTATGATGCCATGGAAGCCGAACCAGAATCAACACTAGTATTGTTTTTGTATCAAAAAGTGTTCATTTGAAGACTTAATTCAAATTTATCAAATAAAAAATGGGTTCAAGCCCTGTGGACAGGAACTTTCTGGTGCTCTAGTTCAAACAGACAAATTATATCTCCGAAAGTATTGATTTCTCAGAGTTGGGAATTATATCAATGTATTCTTATGATAAAACTGCATCATAAAATAAATTCAATTCAAATAATAGTTTATTTATCAAGTTTAAATGAGCATTCTGAGAATGAGAACTGCACCATGGAAGAAATCAAATTAAATCTGGCCAATTTTGCCCAATAAACGAGATATTCATCTCCCTAATCTACTCTGGAAATTTCAACTACCTAGCTCATTCCGTTCGAGAGTTATTGTAGGAAATCTTTTTTTAAATTTTCAAAATTTTTTTTCGACACTTTGCGGTAATCTGGTCGATAGAAAACTTCACATGCGTATGAAGGTCATGATTCTACAATTTGATGCTAAATTTCAGATAGATCGAGAGATCGGTTTCGGAAATATTCATAAAAAATATTTTTACTAAAATCGGCAATAAGTCCGAAACCGCTTGATGGATTTCGCCCATTAACAAGCTCGTCCGAGATATTTACGCTTCAAACCCACTTTGCAAATTTCAATCCGCTAACTCTTTTCGTTCGAGAGTTATCGTGCCTACGACTGGCCGGCCGGCCGGACAGAATCGATTTCGACCTTGGATTATTAATCTGTGAGTCGAACCAAATCGTTTGAGAAAATTTTCAGCCAAAAATTCCAAAATTACAGACATTTGGGCAAATTGATAAGCACTATGTTCCGAGGAATTAGAGCGCCAAACAAACAAGTTTCGTATAACAATTGCCCAAAACAGGTTTAAAGTACCTACAAATAGTAAATATTCCATAACACATGTATGAAAGAAGAGAAGTAATAATGAAAAATTACCTTGTAATCGAGTGAACTGAGCATTCTGTCTATGGATGAAAAGCAGTCTCACTACTTTCAGATCTCTTACTTCATGTTCAGTTCCGAAATGTAAGACTTTTCTGAGAAAAACTAATTTCGGAGCAAACAACTGAGATTTTTCTCACTTCGCTCACATTTCGGAATACACTTTATTCTCATAATTCTTCGATTGATTAGATAATGTCATGTCTCAGGAAAATAAGTTGACATTATGACAATTCATACATAGAATAATTATATCATTCTGTGACAACTTAGAAATACGATTTATTATTGAATTTTGAAGAATCATATCTCCGAAAGTATTCTTTTGTTAGAGTTAAAAATGATATCATTGGATTCTCATAGTAAAACTGCTGATTGAAAAAAAAATTAATTTGGAATTTGTTTTGTAAAAAAAAAATTTTTTTTTTGTTACTCCGAAATCATCTGTCCGATTTTGCCCAATAACGAACTCAGCCGAGATATTTATCTCCCAAACCTACTCTGAAAATTTCAACTGTCTAGCTCATTCCGTTCGAGAGTTATCGTGCCTACGGTCGGACCGGCCGGACAGAATGAATTTCGAACCAAATCGTTTAAGACCATTTTCATCGAAAAATTCGAAAATTACAGACATTTGGGCAAATTGATAAGCACTCAGTTCCGAGGAACTAGGTCGCCAAAAATAGTCAATATCTCGACAAATATTGACCCAAATGGCGTTTTATATGTAATAGGAATTGAGAATTTTATCTATCAAGAAAAAAAAATAGGAGCTTTGCGTTTTAAAAACCAATATCGTTGGTGCTCGATAACGGGAAATGGTAGAATAATAAGAACTACAGGAAACTGTTCCTTGATACATAAATTAATTTGATCTATCAAACCATTTGGCACGATTCCTCAAAGGCGAAAAACTAAATTCATTCCATACGTTGGAATCTTAGATTTATTTGGTTTTATTTTAAATTTTCATTTTTGTTAGCAATGGATAATGTGAAAATTGAATTCCAAGAATTTGTGCGAAATTTGGATTATAATAATGTATCTAATATCCAGAACTTGCGAATTTGGAAGGTGATATCAAAAAGTTGTGACAAATTTGCTGCAAGAAATTCACGTGAACAAAAACCTTCACCAACACACTTGAAAGTATTCTCCTAAATCATATTAATCATGGTACGGTGCACTCTTCGTACACTAATTAAAAGTTTGTTCTTGTATATTCTTCCGTATACTTGTTTCCCGATCCGATCCATGTAAAAATAGATTTCAGTAAAGCTTGAGGTATTCCTGGAAGAACATTTCCAGAAGCAATACTCTACTCATGATCCTGATATTTTACTGATCCTATTCAGTCTCCTAACATCCATATGAACAAAGGAACAAAATTAATCAGGGTCGAAGTAATTTGGTAGTAATAGGTTGAAATAATAGTTGATGGTTGAAAACAATAATTAGGTACTTTATGGTTGTGATATTCATATCATGTTATAATTTCCTAATTGAAATTAATGAACCGTATTAAACTATATACTGAAGCAAAAGTAATAGTTACATGAGATTATTCAATAGTTTTATCAATCAGAAACGATTAATCTTACATTAACTGTTATTTGGAAAGTCGACTTCCTGTATTTTGTTTCGTTATCTTCGGATATTACATAAGTTAAAAAATTCAGGCTATATTTCAATATCTTTCTAGATACCCTCTATGGTCATCAGCTACCATGGAGACCCGAAGATGGACTGGAATTACAAAACTGATCCAGAGCCTGTAGCTTGCAAAGGATTCCCAGACCAACGATGTGATTGGCCTAGAGGAAAAGTCCTAGGAGGTTGCAGCGTCATCCACGGAATGATGTACATGCGTGGTACTCCTCGTGACTACGACAAATGGGCACAAGCTGGCAATACTGGATGGGGGTACAATGATGTTCTGCCTTATTTCCTGAAGTCTGAAAACAATACTGAGATTGGATCATTGGTGGATCCTAAGTACCATACTACAGGAGGACCTATGACAGTTAGTAGATTCCCAGATACTCCGCCATTGGCATACGACATTCTTAAGGCTGCTCAAGAATTGAAATATCCTGTTTCCGATGACTTAAATGGTGCTCAGTTTAGTGGATTTTCGATAGCTCAGTCGAATACAAGGTGGGTGATCTGAGAGTGTTTTTGGCGCTCTTGTTACTCGGAACAGAGGGCTTATCAATTTGCCCAAATGTCTGTAATTTTCGAATTTTTGGCTGAAACTGGTCTTAAACAATTTGGTTCGAATCACTGATCAATAATCCGTGTTCGAAATCGATTCTGTCCGGCCGTCCGTCCGTCCGTCCGTCCGTCCGTCCGTCCGTCCGTCCGGCCGTCCGGCCGTTAACACGATAACTCTCGAACGGAAAGAGCTAAACAGTTGAAATTTTCAGAGTAGGTTTGAGGGATAAGTATCGCGGTTAAGTACTTTATTGGGCAAAATCGGTCTAACAGTTTCGGAGTAACGAAAAAAAAATTTTTTTTTACATTACAACTTTTAAATTCGATTTTTTTTAAGATGCAGTTTCATCATAAAAATCCATTGTTATCATTTTAAACTCTAACAAGCTAACACTTTTGGAGATATGATGTTTCAAAATTTCAATAATACATCGTAAGTTCTATGTATTCACAGAATGTGAACACAGAATCTGTCTGTGATCACTATTCATAAATGTCATCTTTTTTAGCTATAAGAGATTGTCAAATCATAGTGGTTATTATCTCTTGGAAAGCAAAAATTCGATTCTTGAATTTGTGAATATATATAAAACTGTTTTGATGTAGTTTATGGAGGCAATAGGAAAGAAGATCATAATGGAAGCATCATAGGAAATTACTGTTCATTGACCACTGAGGTCAATATTACCTTTTACTTGCTTAAGTAGGTACTGAGACATGTTCCTATATACAGTATTTTAGTAATGTTGCTAGCAAAAAAATACTGAAATATGGATCTACATTTGTGTATCAATCATTTTTTCTTGAGTTAAGGTTCATAATGAATAAAAGAATGTGGTATGAATTATTAAATTTTAAATTATGAAAAGAGGATAGTTTTTTATTAATATATTTTGAACTATTAAAATAATTTGTTCGTACTCCACTACCTACTCAAATATCAGGAATAAATGGACAATCTGCTTTGATTATCTCCAGCCTTGCTTTAGACATTTCGATGATACTTTCCTTAGGTATTTCGAGTTGTGAGAACTATGCACAGAGTGTAAGTTGCAACAACCCATTCCACGAGGTTGAATCATTGCAGATTGCTCATTTAATCTTGATAAATAAATTTAATGACAATTTTTGAAGCACATGTAATAGATCATTAGAACGAAAAATATATTAATATATCCTTTCGAACGTTGAGTTACACTTTGTGTATCTTACATTAAAGACTGTCTATGAAACATGAAAAATTGGTTCAAGCACTGACGTGAAGTCAGAAGCTTTTGCGCGTATGTTCTATTGTCCATTCTTCTGTATTGGACACGAATTTACCATGGTAAATTCGATTAAGGGTGTCCAATACAGAAGAATGGACAATAGAACATACGCGCAACAGCTTCTGACTTCACGTCAGTGCTTGAACCAATTTTTTTTTCGTGATTTTTTAAATTTTTTAATAGTACGGCTCTTAAAATTTTTTTTTTCGTAATTTTTTTCAAATTTTCTAGGGGTATGGTTCCTACAAAATTTTAAACACGTCTTTATGTTGATTTTCTACTACTAGTTACCAAGCTTCAATTCGATCGAATATTTATTTTTTGAGTTATCAAGGAAATAATATTCCAGGTGGGTATAACTCGGAAACCGTTAGACCGATTATGCCCAAAAACGAACTAAACTGTCCCTTTCGGATACGCAACCTACCCTGAAAACTGCAAGTCCATATATGCTTTCGTTCGAAAGTTATCGAGGCAACGGTCACCCATCTACTGAGCTCACACAAGAATGCTCGAATCTCCAACAATATTTAACCGATCGTATTAAAACTAGAAACTTGGCAGTAGAGTTAGGTTATGAAGGCTCTTGCTAAATTTCAGCAATTTCAAACGAATAGTTACTGATATATAGAATTTTTTTTTTATTTTCAATGATTTATTAAAAATTTTCTACAAATGCTATCCTCACCAAATTTTGCAAACATTGACGCGTTGGCATTCTTCAACTATTCACCATGTTTGAATTCAATCGGTTTAGTATTTTTTGAGTTAATGAGGAACAAAAAACCACAAAATTTCAGAAAATTTCAGATGGCTAAAATCCTAAAACCGTTTGGCCGATTATGCTCATAAACAAACTGAAATGTCGCGTTCTGGTGCACATCTTAACCTGAAAACTTCAAGCCGCTATCTCTTTCCGTTCTCAAGTTATCGTGACAACAAAAATATTTTTTAATAATTTTTTTTTAATTTTCTAGCCATACGATTCGCATAAAATTTCACGAACGGGCTGAGGTTCATATTCTACAACTACTCACCAAGTTTCAATTCGATCGGATTTATATTGGTTGAAAACAAAATTATTACTCGGAAACCACTGGGCCGATTATGCCCATTAACGAACTTGTCCGTCGTATTGGGATGCGCCACCCACCCTGAAAATTTCAAGTTGCTAGCTTTTTTCTTTCTCAAGTTATCGTGGCAACGGCCGGCCGGACGGCCGGACGGACAGAATCAAATTTGACCTCGAATTCTTCATTGGGGAGTCGAACTAAATCGTTTGAGACCATTTTCGTCAAAAAATTCGAAAGTTAATTTGGGCAAAACTATAACGCGATATTCCCCAGAACATACGCGCAAAAAAGTGTTAGCAGGGGTTAGTGTAACAAGGTATAGCATTGAATTTGATGCATAATACTGAAGTTTGGGGAAAAGTTTCAGCAGAAAAACTCTGTCTCCCCGTTAGTGTTGCGATTTGTAAAAACTGGAACTGATAACGATATAAGCTGAAATATGAAATGTTGAAAGGAATCTCTTTCGACAATATCAATTTGTCCTTAAACCAACAGAGGTTTTCGCAAGGTATCCGCAACTCAACCAGAAAACAAACAATTTAAAAATGCAATATTTCATGCTTCATCAAATAGATTTAAAATTCACTTCGCCTTCTGAAAAAGATTCAGAAACTGTGTGAATAGCCCTAAAACCATACTAAAATCTATACATGGGACAATTATAAACCAAACGATCTATTGTTTCCTGGTACTCTCAACTGATTTACATCGGAGGATGCTGTTGCAAAGAACACATCCTGTCCTCAAGTGATTCAGAATAGAGAATATTTTCCCGGGAATATCGAACCCCGGAACTCTATTCGAAGGATCTGAAATTGAATTTTTGTTGAATATATCACAAGAAATTCATTAAGACTGCCAAAGTTCCTCGTCAGTTTTATTCAAATTGAGACAGTGAGGCCATTAAGCATTACGTGACTTCAACCTGGGAATCTTAATGCCTGGAGTGTAGGAGAGAATCGGAAAGGATTGAAATTTCTTCCAAGAATTCAAAACAGCAGACTGACTGTGAATGTGAAGCGTGACAATGTTTGAAAGAACTAGTAACCAATGAATAGGTGTAGATCTAATAGTTCCAGTGATGATTTCCATAGATGAATTCAGCTGTGCATCTATTTTTTGCGCATGAACACTGTTAAACCAGACGGGGCAACAATATTCAGCGGCAGAAAAAACCAAGTCTAAGGCTCCGTACCAAGAGTAGCTGCATCAGCACCCCATGAAGTACCAGCTAATTTCTGCAAAATATTATTCCTTGTTTTCAACTTCAGACGCAATTCATCCAAATGGGATTTGGAATTCGAAGGGGTACCTATAGTTTCACTACTGGGTATTTAGGATTAAATATATTCACGAATTAGACGAAATTTTAGAAAATGAATTTACCCGATGATTGTCAATTTATATCGCCATATCAGGAGAAGTATTGGTTGTGAAGTAGTGAGCTGGAAATCTTAGGGTCCAGCATGTCATATAAATTCATTATTTCATCTCACTGATAAAAGGAAAATATTGAAGACATTTTTTTGGCTCAGTGCACATACAACTGATTCCCTTTAATTTGATTGCCAAACCAGCCATGCGTTCTCGAGAAGCATTATTTTTTAATCAGGCTACTTCCCGATTTTGGTTCCAAATTTAATGAATTGTATCGAAATAGGAGAAATTCCTCAGCCATACGGCGAATAGACGGACATATTATTTGATTTTTATATCATTCATACTTCAATAGTGTGAAAAAACGTGTTTTCACTGCAGGATAACGAAGATTTATTGATTGAAAAAATAATTCGCAATGGACAAGAATAGATAATTATATCAATGGTTGACTACTGATATCGTAATTTCCCATTTTGTTCTAAAGGGGGAAACCATCAGATGTATCATGAAACAATGGGCAGCAAGAATGAAAAACTTCCCGATCTAATAACAACGAAGTTGTTCACAATAAGGTTACTGATGCTTCCGGATGAAATGTAAATTTCATTTTATACTGACAGAATATTTAATAAGCTTTTTATGAACGCTCCGAACTTGAATGGAATTCAGAACTGAATAACATTTTTACTAATGAATTCTTCAAATACTAACGTCGAGTTCAGGATTCAAGGTTACACTTGGTCACGTCTTTTGTTTTGAGCTCCACCATTTACAATTTCGGTAATCAAAATGCTCTATTATCAAGATGGAATGATTATGAATCCTTCATTTAATTGATATTATAATATAAGAATAATAATCTGGAATACTAAGTTGCCGTTCGATTAGAAGATTGGACTACTTATACGGGATGGGTGAGATACAGGCTAGGCATATTTCAAGGAGACTCACTTAGCCCATTATCGCTCTGTATAACACTTCTACCATTAACAGCTGAGGTGAAGGCAAGCAGAATAGGGTGCAAGGCCTACGACTTAAAACTGTAGCCTCCCTCCAATGCAGCACTTCAACAACTACTGAATATCAATGCCTCAGCAATAGAAATGTCATTCGGTTTGGACAAATGTGCTGTTTCTCATCTATGCAAAGGAAGAACTGAAGAAGCAGAAGAAGACATCGCACTAGACGAGGGAGTAATTATTCGGCACCTCTATGATGAAGGAACATATAAATTCCTTGGAATGAAACAAAGAGGTGCACCGGAGACCACCCAAATCAAGGATGCCTTAACATCCAGTTACAAGAAAAAACTCCGAGAGATACGGAAATCACAGCTCTCTAGTAAAAACAATGTTTCTGCTACGAACAGCCTAGCAGTCCTGATAGTCACCCACCCTTTCGGGGTAGTCAACTGGACAGTGAATGAAATTCTCGAGCTAGACAGATCAACATGAATCGCAGTATTTATCCCAACTGCCCGATACAAAGAATATACATACATTCCACGAACGCTGGAGTTTGGAATACAAACACCATCAACAAACGTTGAAAATGGCAATTAGGATATCGAGCAGTGAAGACCCGCTTCTGAAAACGGTAGCTCATCATGGAATTAGGAACCAAGGAGCTTTCCTACTTAGGGCTGCATATAGAGCCTTAGAAGCTCAGTATAACTGGCATATCCATTAATCATGAGCTAGCAGGAACACTTATCACGCCAACAGACCAAAGTAGAGTTGGCGGAGAGATAAGACAGGCACACGTGAAGACACTACTCGAATATCACTTGGGTTAACACATGCACTCCATATATGTATTTCAGAAGTTTGAAAGATCAGGGCCTGTCGTAAGAACAATCTTCCGCCTTTTTTAAGTCAACTGGGCTCAAGTCAAAAACGGAGGGATTTATTATGGCTTGTAAAGATAGGGTGATAAATACCAGATAGTATAAAAAACACATCATGAAAGTGGACACCCCAACATCGTGCCGAGCATGCCACAGTCAGCAGAAAACTGTTATGCACATTCATTCTGCTTGCATGCATGTCCATGCTCTATCAGGAATACTCGCCTTGGTTCTGCCCGTTTGATAAGCACCGATGGCAGAAAGTCTAATTCCTTCATATTTTACATCTCTTTTGGAAATATGTATTTCAACTGGTTCCATTTAAATTTTTCCAACTACTTCGAAATTTTTCAAACTGCTTTGAAATTTGTCCAAATGCTTTGAGGTTTTTCCGATTGCTTTAAAATTTTTCCTCCTGCTTCGAAATTTTCCCAACAGTTGAAATTTTGGCGACTGCTTTGAAATTTCTCCAACTGCTTCGAAATTTTTCCAACTGCTTCAATATTTTTACATCTGCTTTGAAAATCTGCCAACCCCGTTCAATATTGGGAGGGATCATCTAGAGAGAAATAAAGCTAATATTTAAAAATCCTCCAATTTCTTCCGCTTGCCACATATCTCAGTATGAAAATTAATCGTAAATCTGGGCTGATAGCTTCTCTCATGTGTGCTACAACGATCATTTCGAATGAAAACTGACTAATAACTTTGCATTCATGTTGAAATTCGAGTTTACTACTAGTTCTAGGACTGTCAGTTCCCCAACTACTCAACCAATGAGTCTAAAAAAATTCCGAACAGTGCAGAGCAAATTCATCCAGTTCCGACTTAAACAAGAATGCGTTAGTTTATGTGCGTGTTCTCCGTATCAGATAAAATTATATTTTGTATGCATGATGATGAACTTAATCCTCGAATTCAAACAGGTTCTGAGTGAAATCACATCACTACCTCTCAAATAATTTACAATATTCGAGATAAATTGTTTTGCTGAGTACTTGGATTATTCTTCGATGATCGAAATGTATTGCTCTTAATAATCGAAAGATACATCATAATTATATCGTTCTTTGCAGAGATGGTGTAAGGATGAGTAGTGCTAAAGCCTTCCTTCGCCCCGTTAGAGATCGTCCCAATCTCCACATTATGCTCAACTCAACAGTAACCAAAATTCTCATGGACCCCAGCCGCAAACCAAAACAAATAAGGGGCGTGGAATTCATATATCAGAATAGAAAATATACAGTCAGAGCAAAGAGGGAGGTTATAGTTTCTGGAGGAGCTGTGAATTCACCCCAGCTACTCCTTTTATCCGGCATAGGTCCTAGGGATGAGTTGCAGAGGGTTGGAGTGCCTGTGGTACATGATTTACCTGGAGTAGGAAGGAATTTACACAACCATGTCACATTTTACTTGGACTTTCTTCTCAAGAAGGAGAAAGCTTACAACGACCTTGATTGGGCATCTGCTATGAAGTATCTTTTGTACAAAAAGGGCCCCTTATCTTCAACAGGTAATATATAACATTCCAGAACCGACCTACTCCTTCTTAAACATTTTTTACCGATGCTTTTTCTTTCAGGAATGTCCCAACTCACGGCTAGAGTGAACAGCAAATACGCTGATCCCAGTGGACAAGATCCAGATCTCCAAATCTTCTTCGCAGGGTATTTGGCTAAATGTTCCAAAACGGGAGAAGCTATGGCGTTGGAAGATCCGGAGAATCCTAATAAACCCAAACATCTAACAGTTTCACCAGTTACTCTACATCCTAGAAGCAGAGGTGCTATCAGTTTGAAATCTAGCAATCCATTGGAACCACCTTCTATCAAAGTGAATTATTTGAAGGAAACCGCCGATATAGGAACATTGATTGAAGGTATTCGGATCATCCAAAGATTGACCAATACTACGGTGTTGAAGCAGAAGTATGGGATAGAAATGGTTAAAGAAGAATATGGCAACTGTGGACAACTTCACAGGTAATCATCAAATAATAATGATGAACAGACTTTATTTCCGAATAAATTGGAACTAACAAATATCTGAAACGGTCGAAATGAAAATAGGGTCATTAGCTGCTTCTGCTATGTTCTTAGTAGCCTGTGTTTGTTCCACCATGTCTCATAAACTCGTCAATTGCGCATGGTTCAATTTTCACAGCCCAAAAACTTGGTTTTTGTAACATTCGAATTTCCTTTCCTTCGTTCGTCCGGATTTTGTTAAAATGCTTTACACAGATGTAATCAACACCGCACTCTGTCTGAGTTAGCCTATGATAATTCGGTTCTTCTGGTATTGTAGTAAGTTGTAATTGGGTTCATTTTATTCAATATTCTATTAATTTCGTTAATACATACTTAAACTCTAGATTATCGAATGCTTTCCATAAATCGAGGAAAAAAGTTATGGCAATATCAAATTTCTCTATTGCTTTGTCAAGATGATCTAGAAATGTGAAGATTGCTGTTTGTGCAGATTCTCCCTGGGTTTATCCGTGTTAGTTTGCCGACAGTGTTTTGTTTGTGATCTTCGAATTTGTCTGATGGTCCTTTTTTGTAAATTTGAATGACAAGCTTGAGTTGTCCTGGGAAGATACTCAGTTGTCCAAAGTGATTTTTTTTCATAAAATGGAGCTATTACCTCCATGTTGTATTCAATCAAGTTCACGGGAATGCCGTCTATCCCACAACTTGTTTTGGTTTTTAGTAATTCGAATGTTTTTATAACTTCATTTTTTTCAATAGCTTTGAAAGTGAGGGAAATTTCTTGAAATGTGGTGGTTGAAATTATAATGCTTGACCTTGCCAATTGTTAAGTGAGGAGAGGTTTCTTACCTATGCTGACTCAACAATTGCTCATTAAATTTATGTTCTCTCTTCAGAAATTTAAATATCGTTTTTGCTCACTTGACCTTTTATTCCTTTCAGTGAACTCCCTAGTACATTACTTTAATTTTCAGAATTTAAGATTTTATTTTAATATGTTCTCATTTTTTTTTAAGTAGAGCATAATTTCTTTGCGGTTTTGTAGTAGATTACAATGAAATATATAGATATTCGGAGAAGGCTCTTCAAAAGCCCTTACTAGAGCTTCATCCAGTCAAGATAATCTGTTGTGTTCTGTACGGGTGCTGTTACTGTGTACCTCCATCAATACAGACACAGCAGTGCTGATATTTGACTGTACACTTTAAAGGTACTGGTAATAACATCTGAATGAAACATTCTTCTTTACCCTGACCAGATTTAAACTTTATACCTTTCAGCATCTAGTCTAACAGAGCAGATTAATATGACTAGTCTATTAATGACTTGAAATTATAGTGTGACATCTTATTACGGATTACTCTCTTTTCAGATACGATTCTGACGGATTCTGGGACTGTGCAATCAGACTTTATACCGGTGCAGAGAATCATCAGGCAGGATCGTGTAAAATGGGACCATCTACAGACCCCATGGCCGTCGTAGACCCCCAGTTACAAGTTCATGGTATATCAGGACTAAGGGTGATGGACGCGTCGATAATGCCATCCCTAGTTTCGGGAAACACACATGCAACATGTGTCATGATAGCGGAAAAAGGAGTTCAGTTCATCAGAGATAAGTACCTGCCCAGTTTACCCAACAGGTTTGATAGTAGTTCGCAGGGATCGAATCAGGGTAGTGGGGTAGTGAAGCCTAGTTACAGCACTATAAAGGACCCGCATAGCGCTTTCCCGAGTGCTCCTAACGTAAATGATCGACCAGGAGGAGCATCTCATGGACCACCACATCTGGGGAGACCAGTGGTTGCTTTCGGATCTCAGAATGGACAATATAATCCGCATCAGCATCACCAACATCCTTGGCAACTTAAAGCTAACTTGACTGGCTCTCAGGCTAACTCCTATGGGAATAGACAGTACAAACAGATTAACAATAACCAGTATGGTTACAATCCATAGTATTATTTACGCAGTAGGATTTTGATGTGAACTTCCTTTTTCTGTGAACCATGTTATGAATGTCGAAACAATTCCTCGAAATCTCCTTGAGATACAGATGTAAAAGTTACATGTAACTTACTGCATACCTACCATATTATCCTAATTGTTCAGAAATGAAAGTAACTATTATGTGCCATATTTTGGCGGGCAGCGTGGAAGTATCAATAAAGTGAACATATTGTTTTTCCGTTAACTATTTATTTACAAGGCAATTCGAAATATACCACATCCTTGAAATCTACCTATTCTTGTAATATAGTAATTTTCATAAAATACAGATCCAATACAATTTAAAATTGGTCATTAGTTACAGAATGCCGACGCGCAAATTTTTGCCAAATTTCGTGAGGATCGTATCACTAGATAATTTTAAAAACATAATTAAAAAAATTCTGAAGTTCATGAAACTATCCGTCCGCAGTTTTTGCAAGATTCTTCAATACCTTAACTAACTGCCAAGTTCTAAATTTTTATTGTTGGAGGTGAAAAAATATTAGAAGCTGAGCAGCCTTGGGCAGTTTAATATGGTGAACGTTGCCAAGATAACTTTCGAATGGAAAGAGAGAACCAGTTTTCAGAGTAGGTTGTACATTCGAATGCGACAGTTAAGTTCCTTAATGAGCGTCATCGGCAAAACGGTTTCGGAGTTATACCCATCTGAAATTTTGTTGTTTTTTCCTCAATAACTCAAAAAATGCAGATCCATCGATCTAACACTTGGTTGTTATTATTTGTAGAATGCCAACGCACTAATGCTTGCCAAATTTCGTGAGGATCTTATCATAAGAAAAAAAAATTAAAAAATGTTTTCCTTAAAAAATCTTATATTTCATAAAGATCCCAGAAACTACCGAAATTCCGCACATACCCTCCAGTCGCCATTTTACAATGGAATACCGAATTTCAGCTGGATCAACTTTATACTTTGTATGGTGGCCTGAATAGACAATGGGATATGCGCGAAAAAAAAGCCTGAGTTCGCGTCAATGCTTTGTGAGAATTTTTATACATAAATGTTGACTAAGGGGAACGAGTAAGGCTTCGAAATAGTGAGAAATTGTCCCGCTCGATTGGAATTACCAAGGCGGCTTCAATTGAATCCAGCGGTAGTTTGGTGGTTGTGAGGTCAAATGATTAAGACATAACACATCCATAAAAGATAGGCTCATAGAGCACGGATACGATAGAGCAACCAACGGATCCTTATTGTTGAACATTATTATAAAAATAGTAAAAATTTGTGATTCATCATGTGTTGACAATATTCGGTCGAAATGTTTCTTTATCTTATATTGCGAAAAGATCATTATTCAATCATATTTGAGCAATAGTGGTTCAGTGAATGAATTAAAATACACACCACTAGCTCTTAGAGGTCATTACAGATGAAAAGGTCATGGCAGTTCACGAGAATGAAACCGCAATCCCAGGTAATTCTGTTCCTCATAGTATACAAGGATTTGATATTACAAGACCTACCTATGAGTGCAATTGATAATCCAATAATGATCATCAGAAATGCATCACAAATGTTGTCACCGTTTGGTATGCAATGTATCTGGGGTAATATTTGATAGAGAGGCAGGCGATAAAGCAACTATAAATAGCAAATGTTATCGTGCCAGTAGAAGCGCCATTTCAGGTTTTTTTTTAGTGTTGGAGGTGGGGGCAACGTGATTAAATTTTTCTATTGGGGGAGAGCAAGGGATTTTTGCTAATTTCCAGAATATCCAGTTTTCACCAGATATAGTACCCTTACCAAATGCTTGGGGATGGCAATTGCCCACCCCAGACCCGTCCAAATGACGCCCCTATGCGTGCTAGGAACGAGTTTAGGTTCCAATAATATAACCAAACTTCTCTGCAGCCCTGGGCATGCAATAATATGAAGCAACTGGCTAGAGGCAATAAGGTGAAACTCCTTTGGTTGCCAGGACATTGTGATACTGAAGGATACAAAGTTATGAAGTGGCGAGAAGTGCATCAAGGTTGTAGGACCTGAATCCTTCTGTTGACTTGGGAATACCACTTCATGGCAGCCCTGCAGTGATGAGAGTAGTGAAATAGTAGGGTTGTGATTAGCTTTCAGGGTGCAGACAACGCGTATTAAAGTTCATTTCAATACTTGAGACGTTCCCTGCAGAGAATGCCAATTTCTGGCACCTGTACCATTCTGAAGAAATTCATATCGTTGTACAGCTCTCAAGGAGATCAAGTGACCTCGGAGGTGCCTCGAAGCCGATTAATCAGTCTGGAACCCTGTTCCATTTTCCTGGAATAGGAAGAGCCGGAATAGAAGAATGCCGTCATATAAATTTGTATGTAACGCTTAACCTAATTCGTTGGTAACCCGAGTTTCAGGAACTATAGACTGGTGTAGTATGTCATTTCCGTGGAATTTCATTGGTCTTATCGATGTATTTCAGCCAGGTGATTTGCCAATCAGTGTTGAACACCACCTTGGGAGTACAACACTATGAGAACAATACAAATACATGGTAGACCTGGTGGAAGGTGCGATACAGAGTACTCCTGGTCACGGCGAGTGCATCGCAGAGTTAGTTGAAGCCACTTTCAGGATTGGATTCCTCTATGGTGTTTTTAGAAGGAGTTTAGTTTAGTTTGGTTGAATCCTTTAGATGGTCTAAGACGTAGTGGACTAGGGACTTCGTTTCTTTTGAGTCAATGAATCTCAGTAATTTCTATACCCTATGTATTTTTGACATACGAACGCGATGAGTTGACAAATGTATAGTCCTGTGAACTAACCTTTACGTCTCATCATACAGCATTCTATATATTTACCCAAGGGTGTAGGAAAATTTCATAATACCCCTAGACAAGATAAAACTCATACATTCTTAATTCGATACTTTGCTGTAAAAACACCATGTTTAATTGGACCTTATTGAATTATTACTCATTAAGCTCCTAGCTCATCAGCTATGCCTCAAAATACCTTCTGAGTAAAGCGTTAAATCTTATCTATCAATTTGGGTTCAAATACTCATAAAGACAGCGTAAAGATAGACGCTCACTTAGGCGAAGCTTTGCCATCGGAAGAGGCGCGTGGTTTTTAGCCCAAGAAGTTTACATTGAATTAAATGCAGACCCGCTCACTTAGGCGACGCGAAGAGAAGAGGCGAGTCGGTTGAAGCGCGAATGATCTTCGGGTCAACTAGGACTCGTTTTCCGGACGCTTCGTTCGAGTGGGTGGTATCAGGCGAGGAAAATATTCGATGTAGAAAGTATTTAAAATATTTCATTTTATTTTGTCTCAGGTCGGAAAACAAGTGATGAAATTCACCGTACGTTTCCCTCCTTTGATTTATGTTACTGACCCAGCATTTTCTATTGTCATATTCTTCTTCTATACTGGCAATTAAACCCAAAACAAACATATCGTCTTGAGAGGAAGAGCTGCTCCTTTTGACCGTATCATTTAAATGATACTGAAATAATTCAAGGTACTCCCAATTCCTTCCGTTACCGGACATGATGCGGACGACTCGTCCTAATGCGCGGTCCTAGGTGAAACGAATGTTGAGCTGCGTATAAACTAGGGGCGGCAAATCCTCGAACACTGATACGCGAGGCGGCATTCCACTTTTTGGCGCTCTTGTTCCACGGAAAAGAGTGCTTATCAATTCGCCCAAATGTCTGTAATTTTCAAATTTTTGGCTGAAAACTGTCTTTAACCATTTGGTTCGACTCACTGGTCAAGAATTCATGATCAAAATCGATTCTGTCCGGCCGGCCGTTAACACGATAACTCTCGAACGGAATGAGCTAGACTGTTGAAATTTTCAGAGTAGGTTTGGGAGATGAATATCTCGGTTAAGTTCGTTATTGGGCAAAATCGGCGTGATGGTTTCAGAGAAACAAAAAAAAAATTTTTTCATACAAATTTTTAGCTTAATTTTTGTCAAGATACAGTTTTATCATAGGAATCCATTGATATCAATTTCAACTCTAACAAACTAATACTTTCGGAGATATGATTTTTCAAAATTTCAATAATTATTCTCAATAATTCTATATGATTGATTGAATACGCCGATTATAATTTGGTGTTGTATGTAAATCCAACATGAGATGATTCATAGACATACGTTTTGAATTTAATTACGAAAATTCTTGAAAACTAACGCACAGAAGCCAAATTGAAAAAGTGGGAAAGCCCTGTGGATAGGAGGTTTGACGCTCTTGTTCAAACTTCGTCAAATAATAACTCCAAAAGTGTTGGTTTTCCATAGTTGGGAATGATATCAATGGATTCTCATTTAATTTATTTTATATTATGATGCAGTTCTATCATAAGATTCCATTGATATAATTCCAAACTCTGAGAAACCAATACTTTCGGAGATATGATTTGTCGAAGTTTGAACAAGAGCGCCAAAGCTCCTGTCCACAGGGCTTGAACCAATTTTTATGCAGGCATACCTCGTGCAGCAACCCCGTCTACATAGCGCGAGGGTGCCTCACGTATTCGAGGGTTTGCCTGGCGTAGTTTATACGCACCTTTATCCTCTCCGCTCATCCGTTCGCGCCGCATCGTCTAAGTGAGCGCAAACCTTTACGACATGCAGCGTTCTCGAGTAATTAGATTGCTACTCTAATTACTCGAGAAGTCAATATTTTGAAAATGTGAAATTTTATCGGAAACGAAAACCTATATCGTGAATTTTTATTCATTTCAATTTTACTCAGAAACAAGAACTATTAAAAAAAACTTACTTTCTTGGGAACAAGGCACCTTTTGGCGTTAAATCCGGTCCGAATACCAGAGATCACTGATAAGCAAATATGAATCCGCAAACCGTAAAAATAACATGACAAGTCGTGTCACGAATAACTCCTTTACTTCATTCAATAATTAATAGTTTCAGCACAACACCCAGAAGTTTATGTAACCTAGCCATCATGCGAGGTGCCGAAAGAATCGTAAAATGGCGCCGTTATACTGCCCGCGAATGCTAGGCGATATATTTTCAATACCCGATATAAATTCATGAAATTTAAACTTTCAACACGTCAATCTGACGCGGTTTACGACCTCCCACATTCGAATTATTCATATGAAATAACGTGAAAGTTCATGTTTCCTACGTCCCTGTTTCATCGCTAGACGGAAGGAATCGAAGTTGCTCATGAATATATTAAGGAAAAGGGGAGGTTTTACGTTCTATCGAAAGAATAAAATAACACCACCAGTTCATTCGAGTATATTATGTAACGAGTATATTTATGAGGGAATTCGCGAAATGCAGTTTGGTCGTAAAGGCCGGCGTCAAAATACTGCCAGAGCTGCTTTTTTGCACCGATAATTATAACCAATGGGACGATCGTAAAAACAATAACCGTGGGTTATGGACCACTTGAACTGGCTTATTCGCTATTATACCCCAATATAACTGGATTTATGGTCCAAGGTATAAATCGAATATTTTATGTCGTAACAGTTTTTCGCAGCTCCGTAGTACGCTACAGGTTTTTTTGGGCTTCCATTACGAAGTCATCAAACAAGATCTTTTGCTAAGAGGCCAGCATTATGCAAGTTATTATGATGCAATTATTACGCTCTTCGTGCAACGAGTATTTCTTTCTGGATGGCACAGAAAAAACAGAAATAAAATTTAATATCTTGGTAACACATCGCACCCGGAAAGGTTGGCAGGGGAGGCGCAGCTCTGAATGGAATATGGCATTCCGATCGGATCTGCTTTTTTGAGTTATCGAGAAGATAATAATCCAGATGGGTATAATTCGGAAACCGTTAGGTCGATTATGCCCCATTCGGATGCCTAACCTACCCTGAAAATTGCAAGTCGCTATTTCTTTTCTTTCCAAAGTTATTGTGGCAAAGGTCATCCATGCAGCTACTGAACTCATCCAAGTTTATTGACTAAAGTAATACAAGATTTCATTTACATTTTTTTTTTTTTTTAAATAATATGAATCCGATCGTGTTCAAACTTGGAACTTTGCTATAAAGTTAGGTTTTGAAGACTCTCGCAAAATTCAGTGAACGGATAGTTTCCGAAATATAGAATTTTTTTCAATGATTTCTTCATACATTTTTACTGATACGATCCTAACAAAATTTTACAATAAAATGATTACTCGTTGGCACCCTACAACTGATCACCATATTGGAATTGGATCATATCCGTATTTTTTGAGTTATTGAGGAAATAACAACAAAATTTCTGATAGGTATAACTCCAAAACCGTTTGATTAAGTATGCCCATTAACAAACTCAAATGTCGCATTCAGAGGCGCAACAAACCCTAGAAATTGCAAGTCGCTCCTATTATATTATATCCTATTATATAATAATAATAATAATAATAATAATAATATATAAATATAATAATATTTTTTTTTAAATTTTCTGATGCTACCATCCTCACAAAATTTCTCACACGTCTTTAAGTCGGTATGCTACAACTATTCACCAAGTTTCAATTTGATTGGATCTATATTGGTTGAAAACAAAATTTGTACTCGGAAACAGTTGTGCCGATTATGCTGTTACCCAGAACATGCGCGCAAAAATGCCTATTTGATAAATGACAAAAAAACTAACCAAAAAAATGTTTGTGAAACCCGTTTCATTGCACAAAATGTACCGTATTTGGTGCAATAAAACGAGTTTCACAAACTTTTTTTTCCAAAAAAATAAACAAATAAACAAATAATTCTCAAATGTCTGATAAGAATTATTATTCTCGAGATGAATTCCACATTGCCCATTTTACTATTCATGCTGTTTTTTCGTTATCGACGAAATTTGAGACGCAAAATCTTAGGGTCTGATAATATTCGATGAGACCTTCAATATAATGTACCACAATACATCACCACACCTATTCAATATCGGAAGTTATGATTCCCAGCAGGGGTTGAAGTTACTGGGATGAAAAAGTCAGATGAGTTGTCCCCTCGAACCGGAAATCGACGGGTAAGAGTTTAATTTTCAATGGTGTTAAAGTTTTCGCTGGCCCGCCTTGTATAATCACATGGGAATTTATATGATGATTATAGGTAAGGTTTAACTTAAAATCTTTGACAGGTTAGCAGAAATTCAAATTTTTATTATTTACATATATTGCATAGTATTGATATGATCATAAAAAAAAATCTTAAAGATAATGGATATTCGAGGCAATTTATGAATAGGTACATATATTATGGTTGAGCCCCCCCCCCCCCCCTGGTGACGCCCTTGAGCTAGACTACATCTCTATATAATAACTGCGCGATGTGATGACAGTTTAAATATAATATTTAAGCTTAAGTAATGGCACTTTATACATCACAAAGTCGGAGTTTGGATCCTCCACCCAATAAACCCGGAAACCGGCAGTTGAAATGTGAACACTGATTTTGTTCTCCATTTATTCGGTGTCCAGATTAACCATCCTCAAGTATTCACGTCGTAATGGATTGCCGTGAATTCGTAGGATGTTACGTTTGCCATTTTCGTACGGTAATTCCTGTTTCAATGTTTCCATTTAGAACATGAAGATAAATAGAATTCAACGTTGATAACTCTATACGCAACGTTAATTATGGCGACACAGTAGCAAGCTGGCCCCAATGCCAACAATACCACTGAGTGAAACATACGACGTTGCCAGTTTATAATTTGCATTTTGTATGATGCGTAGGCAATGGAGCTGTTTATATAGTAGACAAATATGTATGAAATGTACGTATGGGATTATTTTCTCACGTAAATCTGGTAATTGAAAACTGTTTTGCTTGGCATCTCATGTTCAATTTCACAGTACACTGAGATCGCAGGTAATGTTATGCCTAAATTTCATGTAGTTTCAAGCAATTAAGATATGAACTGATTTCAGATGTAAATATCGAAAGAGCAGTTCTCAATTCATTGTTAGAAGACATGATAAACCTCCCGTATTGATAAACATGCTCTGGCATATATCCCTATCATTTATTATATCTGTTACGTCTCATGACGTCACATTTTAAGAAACGTAGATTTGGTTTTCTCAACAAAGGAACTCGCTTTTAAAACGTGAATACTTGCCTATTGAGTTTACCGGGTTTTAGTTTACCATGTGTGGTGGTCTCACCCTTGAAAATAATACTTTTTTGAAAAAAGAACTGCGAGTTGAATTTATTCAAGGTTCGACCTTTGTAGAGCGATTTATTGCCTATTTCCTGTAAAAGAATGCTCAAATGCGTTTAACAACATATCAATTTCTCAACATATTGCCCCTAAACTGCAGAATTTATGCTGACAGGTTTTATGCAGAAGTCAAGTAAATTCAATTCAGATAGGGGGACAAATTCCAGATTTCGAATTCCTAAGATTAAACACCCTAGAAGTTCACTCAATGGTGCTTCCATCTGCAATTTCGGAGATGTTCCTACTCTATTTTCATAAACGACATATGAGAGTATTGTTGTGACATATCAGGGCGGTTTCAAGATTGAAACCCCAATCATTGTTAATATTTCCACCGTTTTTCCCAGATGAAGATACCTCCTATTTTTCTTCTATCTGGTCTTTAATATACGATTAAACTGAAAATAATTCACTACTACAACTACTACTACTTCCTTAGTGCAATTACTCACATTATTTCTATTTTGATCGGTCGTGAAACTAATACTGCTTTAGTTCTCCTTCCAACTATGTAGTAACTTCATCCTTGCTATACATTTTCATATATATTGTATTGTATATTATTATACTGATCCTCCTAGGTCTTCCACAAGGAGACCCCTCTTAAACTCTCGAAGAGCTTGAAGGAAGATTTTAAATTGTATTAACATTGCATTGTACCATTATTTCGTGCTTGTTACCAAAGTATCGGTAACAAGAAAATACATTCTGTTGTTTGTTTAAAGTGCGTTCGAATCTTTCACCACTTCCTATCCTCGTAATTTTTATTTTATTGCAAGTAACATTGGTGCTTAAAGTTAAGTATACCCCGCTACTCATCCCTCTGATAAAACAATCATCTTTCCAATGGAATATGAAAATATGAATTCGAGTGTCCTGAGCGTGTCCATGGAAATCGCTATGAATTATGGATTTATAAGTATATTCAAACAATATATTTAAGGTTAGAATTCCATGACCTTCATGAAGAAAAATAATTAATTAAGCTCAACCAGCGAGACATATGATCAGATATATTAGGTCAAATGTACCTTCTTTATTTTCATCAAGACAATGATCGAATTAGAAGATTACATTTTACAAAAAAATCCTGTGGACTGGAGATTTGCCGCTCTTGTTCATACTTTGACAAATCATCTCCGAAATTATTGATTTCTCAGAGTTGGGAATTATATCAATGGATTCTTATAATAGAACTGCATCATAAACAAATGTGTTACAACTGCATCATAAAAGAAATTAAATTCAAACAAGAGTGCCAAAAACCAATAACTAACCTGAGATATTAATTCCTATAATCTACTCTGAAAATTATATAATAGATATCAATCGAAACTTAGCCAATATTTGAGTTTTGTTTTTACTGGAGCTAAACCCATTCTGATAAACATACCGAAGTATATATTTCCATCATCATATGGATTATCCACGGTAATTAAAATATCACCAAAAAGTATGATATCATATTATACCTAATCCTTATAACTTAATAATTCTACGATAGCTGAAATGAATTTGACTCTTTTATAGGAAAACAAGATGACATGTACGAGTATGAACACAGATCATCTTTGTATCAACGCATTAAATTATATAATCATTTACCATCCTCTCTGAAGTCTATGAGTATACATAAATTCAAAAACGAAATTAAAAATTTATTATTGTCTAAATGTTTCTACTCGGTGGGAGAGTTTTTATCTGACTCATTAGCTTAAGGTATTTAAACTTAGGATTTATCATATATATATTTTTTCTTTTTTTGTAATAATCTTTTTGACCTATACACATTGTAGTGTCTTTCAGGATCAATAAATTATGTTATGTTATGTTACAATAATTCATAGACGGAATAATTATAGCATTATGTGAAAACATAGAAGTAGGTACGATTTATTATTGAAATTTAGAAAAATCATATCTCCGAAAGTATTAGCTTTTTAGAGTTGAAAATGATATCAATCGATTTTTATGGTGAAATTGCATCTTAAAAAAAATTAATTTGAAATTTGTAATATAAAAAATCTTTTTCATCTGTTACTCCGAAACAATCAGCCAATTTTGCCCAATAACGAACTTAACTGAGACATTTATCTCCCAAACCTACTCCGAAAATTTCAACTACGTAGCTGATTCTGTTCGAGAGTAATTGTAGAAACAAAATCTTAAAATTTTTTTAAATTAGGATCGGCCGGATTCGACCACGGATTCTTGATCGGTGAGTCGAACAAAATCGTTTAAGACCATTTTCATCCAAAAATTCGAAAATCCAGACAATTGGGCAAATTGATAAGCACTCTGTTCCGAGGAACAAGAGCGCCAAAAACGCGGTATTATTCGATACTAAGTTCAAAGAAGCAACCCAAATGAAATTCCCATGAAAAATTGGAATTATTATTGGAATTAGGTATTGAATGAGTAAAAATATCGAATGTAACAAATACCACATTTGCATTAAATTCTCCGCATGATTTCAACCTTATATTCTGTAGTTCTACAACGTTTATAATATCGGATGTCTTACTGATTTTTTCAATGGTTTCATAAAGTGAGTCTAAAAATCTTTCGAAAATAGCAGTTTTGCTTGTACTTGTATTAATTAATAATGTTGGATGAAATTGATAGGACTCTTACTGGACCTGTGCATGCTTGATGGCAGTAATAGGTTCATTAAAAGTAAATGAAAAAATGATTAGTCGTTGAAATTTATTTATGACCGTATTCATTTGTATATTAACTTGCATGCCATTGCATATCTTAATCCTGTAATTTTATGTGATATACTGGTACTTACAACTTTATCAGTTCATTAGCCACGGGCTTGTTAAGTTCAAATTGCTTGCACACGGGAAGCCCGTTATCCCATAAATAATGATTAATGTCCGGCAGATAGGTCGTCGTGGTTTTTTCTAGATCGATAATTTTAATTGCAATCAGTAAAAAATTGGTTCAAGCCCTGTGGACAGGAGCTTTCTGGCGCTCTTGTTCAGACAGACAAATTATATCTCCGAAAGTATTGGTTTCTCAGAGTTGGGAATTATATCAATGGATTCTTATGATAGAACTGCATCATGAAGGAAATTCAATTCAAATAATAGTTTATTTATCAAAATTGAATTAGCAATCTGAGAATTAGGACTGCACCATGGAAGAAATCAAACCTACTAACGAACTCAACCGAGATATTTATCTCTCAAATCTACTCTGAAAATTTCAACTGCCTAGCTCATTCTCTTCGAGAGTTATTGTAGAAACAAAATTTTAAAAAAATGAAAAAAATTTTTTTTTACACTTAACGGCTACCCGATCAATACAAAATTCCGCATGCGTATAAAGGTCATTATTCTACAATCTGATGATAAATTTCAGATAGATGGAGTGATCGGTTTCGGAAAAATTCATAAAATTTTTTTACTAAAAACTAAATTTCAATCGTTAATGAACTCGTCCAAAATATTTACGCTCCAAACCTACCCTGAAAAGTCAATCCTCTAACTCCTTTCGTTCGAGAGTTATCGTGTTAACGGCCGGCCGGACAGAATCGATTTGGACCACGGATTCTTGATCAGTGAATCGAATCAAATCGTTTGAGATCATTTTCAGCCAAAAATTCGAAAATTACAGACATTTGGGCAAATTGATAAGCACTCTGTTCCGAGGAACAAGAGCGTCCAAAATAGGAAAACACTTATATTCATCATAAAATCATTGTCGAGGGAGAAAAGCTTTTTCGCACATTTTACAATTTTGAAATTTCTACATAATTTGCTATACCGGGTGATTCATTTAACCTGGAATTTTGTCTGCGATTCGTAGTTTTCGAGTTGACGCAAAATTACAGGTTAAATGAATCGCCTGGTATACAAATTATTCAAGTAATGGTGCGATTTTCAACTCGTAGTCTTGAACTATTATGCAGAAATTGATTTTTCTATCTGCCTATATTCTGTCCAAAGGTACATTTGTATTTATTTCAAAATCTGTGACTGTAATATTCATTTCCTCTGAATTACATAACATGTTCTTCTTTTTATAATATTCTTTGTATTATTTTGATCTCTACAATTAGATTCTTCTGATTTAAAACATCCTTACTATTCATCTAGATCTATAACCAGATTATTTTATATTGTTCCAATATAAAACATTCTCAACATTTCTTTTAGATCTCGTGTGTAACTCTGGTCACCTTGCAAGTTGAAATAATTCCAAACCAGTGATACAAATTAAGTATTTGGTTAGTGTCGACCATGCAAGTTCTCTTAATCTCAATTATCCTGTGCATGATTATACTCCTACATCGAAACGCTCTTCAGCATAAACAATATGACTAGAAATCAACCAACAGAAATAGCAAAATAACAACGTTCTATAGAACTGATCTATAGAACTGATCTTAATACGGCTGATATATCGAGAAGTACAAAATGAGTGTTTTTGCCGGATGCGTAGATTCAAAAATGAGTTCCAATGTGAAGCAGATGATCATTTACAGAGTGATTGAAACCATTAAGGTTGATTTGATAAATATCTTGAAAAAACTAGTCAAGCAGTATTAATTAGCGTAGACGGAACTATAAACCGCAAAAAGAAAAGAGTTTAAACATCATATTTCCGAGTACATGAACTCAAAAAATATATTATTAAGTTATTCCAACCAGTCATTTCTGTTGTTACTCTGAACTGGATACAGTGAAAAATAAAACATTTTTTTTTAACATGTAGAAAAGGCCTGTTTTTCCATTCCAAACAGGGCACTCTCGTGGAAACTTCAATCAAAATTAGCAAGGCTGAAACATACGTCTACCAGAACATTCGGGATGCAATTTCCACCGCTTTACTGCCTACAACGCAATACATGGCCGCAATTTGTTATGATGTCACACATGTCACAATCCAGGCTTATTCGACCTTACGATCGACGTGATGAGCCTGGCAGCTGCTACCGGAATTAGTGACAAAAAAATCATTATACGACGTTTCGTATGAAAGGTTGCCAGTAAACGTCAGGGAAACAGAGGTTTGTTCTGACCCCAATTCATACCACTGCCACTGATTGATTTTTTCTATCTATTAATTATCTCATTGAACGAATGGTCTTAATATAATTGCATAGGCACATTTGAGTACCTATGCTTGGATAATCGCATTTCAATTATTAGAATGACACTAATTTTATATTGAACTTTCATTCAAGAACTATATCAATGCGTGTGTTTAAAATTGTTACATCACTGTCAAGTGTCCAGGTAACAGCTAAAGTTAAAATATTGAGGGTTGAGAAGGGACATTGATTGGATATTTGTTGAGTTGGCATGGAGGTGATTATTTCTATACTCTCCAACAAATTTGGTTTATGGTTTTTGTTCCATAATTGAAAATTTATAGCTTAATAGCTGAACCACGCAACTTCGTCTACGCAAAATCGGTCATTGCAGTTCTAATTTCATTTCCAAACACGAAAAATCTAAAAGAAAAACTAGTACCCCATTGCTGCGCCCCCTACTGGGTACAATTGAATTTCCAAACTATCCACGGACCCACTCAAACAAATAAGTTCATATGAGTTAAAGTACAGGAAAATTACCTTGAACCCGATTGCAGCGCCACCTTCCAGGTCCATACGAATCCATACTATCCAGGACTCAAACACAAATCTAGTTAATCTTATTAATAAAATGGAAATAAATAAATATAGCACTACAAATTGACGATAAATTTACTATGAGAATATAATTAACATGGGAGTTGCATTGAGAAAGTGAAGTGATAAGTATAGGCGTCAATGCTACGATCCATGCACAAACAATAAAAATGGCTGAAGACTGCGTAAAGAAGAAAGCGTATCGTGTGGGAAAGACAGGAAACCGGCTTCATTCTCATCCCTATTCCGTGCTAATTACTGGGTGAGAAGCGAGGTGAGAAGCTACAGCGGTAGACTCTGGGCGCCCACTGATCGAGTGATAATTGATTAGTTATCGATCACCAAGGGTTGAAAATTATGACCTACGATTATCGCTATTAAAAAATGGAGGTTGGTGGTAGAAGGGTTGTATGTATTTTTTAATGCCAAACCATAAAAAAATAAAAATAATAAATTTTGTTCAAAAAATGAAAAAATACCTACTTATGTTCAACTACCCTTATCATTTAGGGGTATAAAAAATAGTGCACGTCCTATTCTCAGGTCGAACATACACAAAAAAATTCATAAAAATCGTTCAAGCCGTTTCGAAGGAGTTTTGTTGCAAACATTATGATACGAGAATTTTATGTATGTTTGTAATGTTTTAGCTTGACTAAAAATTCGTTACAAATACAAAATTTTGTCTCTTATCTGTGAATTAAGTGTTTTATGCGATCTGACTGGAAGGTACCTTTAGTATTTTTAGTTATCAGCGCTGAAATTTATGGTTTTTACACGATGGGACACCAGCTCATTGTCTGCTTAATTTGATTATTATTGATGTTGGATATTGCGAGGAAGTCCAGTATCTTTGCCAGCACGTTCACGGAACTTAACCCATTCAATTTTTTCGTATGGGGATGCCTAAAGGACTTTGTTTACTCGAAGACGGTTGAAAATCGTGATTATATTCTTGAACGCATTCGAATAGGATGCCAACAGACTCAGAATAATGATATATATATATATATATATATTCTTTTGACTGAGAGCTGTATATGTGTTAGCAGAGGTTGGTGTAACGGGGTACCATACAATTCGACGTATGATACAAGAGCTTAGGGAAAAACCTCAGCAAAAACCCTTTCTCCCCGTGAGTGTGGTGATTTGTAACTATTGTGTACAAAATTTGCTGAAATTTAAAAATATTGATGGGGATATATTTCTTCAATGTGGATTCCCACGTCAAAAAACGGATAGGTTTCTCCAAGGTACCCGAAACTCAACCTGAAAAATGAAAAGACAAGAGGAGGAAATTAACAAATTAAAAATAATACATAACCTTTCAAAAGTCTCCTCTCACAAAAATACTTCTCTGTCGGCGAATGGGATCTAGTGGAGAAGAATCGCCTCCGCTAGGTTTCGAAGATATTCACTCTTGAAATCCCTTCAATATTTGAATTAAAAAATGAAAATGTTGCTCGTAAGGCCAGGAGGATCTCTTTCAAAACCAGGTCTGACCGGTCCAAGTCCAAGCGAGGATTATTCAGAACTTCAGATGTTCGAAGCCCGCTACAGGGCCCTTAAGAAGGGCTATCAACTCCCATAGATATATATTTTACATTATATTGTATAAAAGAATGAAAAAATGCGCCGGACAAATTACGACTTATGTCATGATAATAATAATAATAATGATGGAATATGCCAACGAGTTCAGGAAAATTTCAGGCGGGTAACTACTCCTATCAGAAACAATGGTGGTCATATTGAACATCTAATTAAGTTCGCATTATGTTCCAACTTTTGCGCGCATGTTCTAGGACACAGCGTGATATCATTTTGCCCAATTGTCTGCTGAAAATGGTCACAAACGATTAGGTTCAACTCACCGATGCAGAATTCGAGGAATGTCCGAGTCTGTCCGGCCATCCGACCGGCCGTTGTCACGATAACTTTCGAACGAAAAGGGATAGCAACTTGAAATTATCAGGGTAGGTTGCGCCTCCCAATGGTTGAGTTCGATGATGGGTATAATGGGCCAAACAGTTTCGGAATTCAAATTTTATTCTCTAACGGTACAGGTGCGATCTAATTGAAACTTTATAATTAGTTGTAGCAGGCCGACACAAAGACTGGGGCTTGCGTGAGGTTCGTATTACTGGAAAATTTCAAAAAAATTATGAAATAAAAAGTGGAAAAGCCTTTTGGAAGAGAGCTTTGGCACGCAGTTCAAATTTATAGCCAGAGAGGTCACCCATCCAGGTACTGAACTCGCCCAAAGCTGCTTAGCTCCAAAAAAAAACCAATATTTCCAAGAATATAAATTGTTCTCTAAAATCATACGTCCAAAAAAAACTGATCATCCTTTTGGTCGTCAATGGTCTCAAACGAATAGTTTCGACCCAAATACATACATTCACTGTTGGTCCGGAAATAAGTAGGACTTTGTCTGTGGTGCATATGCTCTTAGAAGTATTTCCTTCTCCATATGGATAAGACGATATTGGAAGCTATATATTACACGTATTTTGGAGATCCTGAGTGAAGATGAGAGAAAGTTGCGGCCGAGTATTCACAAAACATGGACTCCTTACGTCCACTCACAAATTGTCAAAAATCATTTTTGGCGCTCTAGTTCCTCGGAACTGAGTGCTTATCAATTTGCCCAAATGTCTGTAATTTTGGAATATTTTGATGAAAATGGTCTTAAACGATTTGGTTCGACCCACTGATCAAGAATCCGTGGTCGAAATTCATTCTGTCCGGCCGGCCGTAAGCACGATAACTCTCGAACGGAATGAGCTAGAGAGTTGAAATTTTCAGAGTAGGTTTGGGGGACGAATATCTCGGCTAAGTTCGTTATTGGGCGAAATCGGACAGATGGTTTCGGAGTAACAAAAAAAAAATTTTTTTTTACGGAACAAATTCCAAATCAAATTTTTTCTAATAAGCAGTTTGATCATAAGAATCCATTCATATCATTTTCAACTCTAACAAACCAATACTTTCGGAGATATGATTTTTTAAAATTTCAATGTAAATCGTATTTCACAGATTGATATAATTATTATTCTATGTATGAATTCTCATAATGTCAACTTGACAGAAGGGAATATTGTAACTTCAAAAATATTGGGGTTGAAATACTCGTATTTTAGCGATGCAACGGGGACCTCACCCGAAAATGTTTGAAAATATTACGTAAATACTGAAAGCATAATTCTGTAGTTTGCTGAACGTAGATCAGGAAATTTTTGATCGATTACAAGGTAATTTTTTATTATTACTTATCTTCTTTCATATTTGTTTTATGGAATACCTACTATTTGTAGGTACTTTAAACCTGTTTTGGGCAATTGTCATACGAAACTTGTTTTTTTGGCGCTCTAGTTCCTCGGAACAGTGTGCTTATCAATTTGCCCAAGTGTCTGTAATTTTGAAATTTTTGGCTGAAAATGGTCTCAAACGATTTGGTTCGACTTACTGATCAAGAATCCGAGTGCGAAATCGATTCTGTCCGGCCGGCCGACCGGCCGTAGGCACGATAACTCTCGAACGAAAGGAGTTAGCGGATTGAAAATTGCAAGGTGGTTTTGGAGCTTAAATCTATCTGAAATTTAGCATCAAATTGTAGAATCATGACCTTTATACGCATGTGAAGTTTTGTATTGACCAGATTACCGCAAAGTGTAAAAAAAAATTTGAAAATTTAAAAAAAGTTTTTCCACAATAACTCTCGAACGGAATGAGCTAGGTAGTTGAAATTTTCAGAGTAGGTTAGGGAGATAAATATCTCGATTAAGTTCGTTATTGGGCAAAATTGGCCAGATTTAATTCGATTTCTTCCATGGTGCAGTTCTCATTCTCATGATTGCTCATTTAATCTTGATAAATAAACTATTATTTGAATTGAATTTCCTTTATGATGCAGCTCTATCATATGTATACATTGATATAATTCCCAACTCAGAGAAACCAATACTTTCGGAGATATAATTTGTCTATTTGAACTAGAGCGCCAGAAAGCTCCTGTCCACAGGGCTTGAACCCATTTTTTATGTACGGTCTTTGGTGAAATCAACTTTATGACCATTTGTAGAAACCGGCCCGATGAAATCCCTGCTCAGTGTAAATATATTTGCTGTAGCGCTAAGCCACGTCCTAGGATTTTAATTTATGTAAAACGTTCAAGTAGTTTGAATGGCTCCTATGAAAAATATACATTGGCTAATAATAAATGGCTGGACTGTCTATATTGGGTTGGATCAATTGTACTAATAAAATTAGATGAAAAATTGTATACCTACTGATATATTTCATGTTGAAATTTCTCATAACTACAACAATTGTGGGTTGGATTGTTTCTGCTTAACTACGACCATATGCCGTTTATATCTACGAGTGCTTGTTATTCTTGTTTCGGAACATTGCCTACTTCCAAGCAGAAAGATATCACAGTTATCCAACAAGATCTAATGAACAGTGCTGCCAGAGTATTTCAAACTAGAGTAACAGATGATCATCGAAAATAGTAACAGATCCAAGAAAAACGTAACAGAATTATCATTATCCTAAAAATTAATGAATTTGACTCTGTGCTATTGAAACTTCATTTATTGAAATTTGAAATGATATATTTATTAGTGTTCTGTGGAAATAATTCTGAAAATTCAAAAATAAACACTTACAAATTAAATTTCGTCTGAAGGAAAATCCGATTTGCTTCAAATGGTAACAGATTTCTGCTCAGAGTAACAGGGTAACAGATTACTTTCGATAGTAACAGATCTGTTACAATTGTAACAGATTGGCAACACTGCTAATGAAATCCTATATCACTTACGGAGAAGGGAACATATTATTATAGCTGCATCGGATCATTAAAGAAGATACCAAGTTGGCTACAACATCTAAGAACACAGAATTGCTACAAGGTGGAGGTTAAAAGATATTTAATTGTTTTGGAACCCTATATAGTTTAAAGGAATTCCTAATCATAAATTAATTGATACTGTTTCTTTTAGTTGGAATTCTTGTTTGGTTTGACACTTGTTGGGAATGTAATAATGATGAATGTAATAATGAATGAAATAAAAAATATTATTATTATTAACTATTTTTGGTTCAAAGGATCCCATTATAAACGAATTTTTGGTTGAATGATGGGAAGTAGTCCTTTCCTAGCCAATGTGGTTTTGACATGGATTATATTGTTTGCTTTACCTGAATTATTATTTCAATAGAAATGAAAATAACATTGCTCGGGACTGGTATTGTCATTTCGAATGGCTATGGAACATTTTTTCTACGGTAACTGGCTTATCAACTACGGAAACATGCTTAGCAATTGCTATTTTAGACATGTTTGATACATGTTACTATTGGTTACGGTTTCTCCACTGGGTAAAATGGTACCTACTGTTTTGTCTAGATACTCTTTCTTCTTTCCTACCGGAATTGGGTTTGTACGGTCAACAGATACTTTGAAGAGGATAGGGTTGAGAAATTGGAACTTCTATTTCAACTGGGATTTTTACTGGATTACTGAAGAGTAAGGGCCTGTTTCACCACTTGCTGATAAAGTCCCGTATAAGCTATGCAGAACTTATCCAACTGATAACCCTAAAAATTGTGTTTCACACGTGGCGGATAGGTTGAACTAGCTGATAAACTCGCGGATAATTTAACACCTAGCTGAAGCGGCCATTATATTTTAATTCGTTGGATAACCCAACTTTCATCATGACAGGCGTCATTCATAGGCGCAATGACTTTTCATCGAGTGTATTTTGACAGGCGAAGATGTCATTCTTTCTTGAACTGTTTTTGGAGAAGCATTATTACAATATTTTTATTTATGTGAACATGGACCTTTTCGAGTTTTTAGAGGACGGGTTTGACGATTTCCTTGCACGTATCTCACGTCCACGAAAACGTTGTGAAATTAAAACCCGAGTTGATCATTTTGCTGAATACGACGAGGAAGAGTTTAGGTCTAGGTTTCGACTATGAAATTTAGCAGTTGACTATGTAATATCTTTTATAGAAGACGACGTAAAAACAACAACCTAACAATATCTAACCTAACCTCCTAAATTATTTACAAAACGTTCTGATTATATGCAACAATCATGATAGAGACATAAATACACAAGATACAAGACCCCATCATACTTTTGTTCAACCAGTAGCAAGCATAAATGCAACATTGCCAAACACACCTCCCATTAAATTGTCGGATAGCTATCTAGTAGATATTTTATCCGGGACCCGCGTGGTGAAACCGAAAATAATTATCCGACAGATTTATCCAGCATAAATTTTATCCGCTGGATTCATATCCGGGACTTTATCAGCAAGTGGTGAAACAGGCCGTAAATATATTTATAATCCCCCTATACTAATAAAAAACCACTTCTTTTTGTTGCTCCATATTTCTCGGTTATATTATTTTATATTTTATAAAATGACAGATTGTCACATACAAGTGTAATGACAAGATCATAGAAGAGCATGAAATTCTTGAAAGACAGATATTTGAATAACGTAACTAACTTGATGATATAATTTAAAGTCGAAAATCAGAAACTGTTGATACCTTGTTTGGTCGAATGTAAATACAGGGGACCAGTTAACCCCGATCGGTGGATTATTACTATCCTATTTGAATATTTCAGCAATATATATATATATTCTTTTGAACTTATATAGATCCGATCGAATTCAAATCTAGAACTCCACTGTAAATTCAGGTGTTTTGGATGTGAATGTATCCTGCATTAGTTGAATAAAAAATAAATACAGAGTTTTTTCAAATATATTATTTTTTGATTTTCCAATAATGTGATCCTCACACAATTCTGTATAGGTCTTCGTGTCAGTATATTTCAACTAATTACTGTGCCTTAATTCGATCAGATTAGTATTTACCGAGTTATTGGGAAAACAAAATTTCGGATGGCTATATTCTGAAACCACTCTCTGGATTTTTCCCCCTTACCAGGCGTATTTGAATTCCAAACCTAGCCTGAAAATTTCAACTCTCTAACTCATTGCGTTCGAGCGTAATCGTGTGTACGGCCGGACAGAATCAATTCTGACCTCGGATTCTTGATCAGTAGGTCGAAACTAATCGTTTAAGACCATTCTCGGCCAAATATTCGAAAATTACAGACATTTGGATGAATTAATATGCACTTTGTTCTTGGAACAGCGCGCCAAAAATATCCTGCTTCTCAGAAACTGTCCCTCCGATATCTCTGAATGTTTGAGATACTCCAAAACCTAATTTTCCAACGAAGATCCAAATGAACACAAGATCATATCTATATTGTTGGAGTTATCGAAATAAATCACTTTGAACCATGAAACCATTTTTCGATATTCCTCGAAGACGAAAAAATACAATTTATCCCTTACTTTTGACGATCACGGTATGTAAATTAACTTTGCTGCAAATGCTATCGTTACATTTATAATGTGGTTTAGGCCACCCTACTGCCAAAAAATCAAGTGGAAGAATGCATTCCTTCTGGATGTGAAAAAAACTAAGTACTGTTTTATTATAATTTTAATTTAGGATTTCGGAATATGGATTAAATGAATCACACTTCTGGAGAGGTAGACAAAGACTGGTTTTAATATCACCTTGTTAATATACATGCGTAGTTTTACTTCTTGACTTGCGTATATGTATATGTATGTATATCTTAAACTGAACAACATAACTATGACAAGTACAAATTCCTTTCTAAACAGAAACGAACATCAAAATATCTCAGACCACTCCGGATGGGCAAACAACAAGCGCAGTATAAATCTTTTGGGTCCTCATTAAACATTCTTTTGAAAGCTCCTATTTGAACACCCGTTTCTGCATCCCTCGACGGGACCCTCATTAATTCAAGATATTGTCATCTTCTCATTTGCAAAGCCCTGCATCATCCACTACCCGGAATCGCTGGTGTGGAAAGGCGGGTTAACGGCTGAAGCGAGCGTTTTGCGTAGCGGTCAGCGCACGGGTCAAAAGACTGGTTGGGAGAGCACACTGATAGGGCCTTCTTGAGGTCGCAGAAGCCCACATCTTTCCGCAGAACAAGAAACAGGCTAATTTGACGCAACGCTACACTGGCGTTGACAGTTTGGAACGATGCCGAATTGTTTGGACGGTGGGTTTTTCACGTGGGTTGTTGATAAGAGGGTAGACATGGGTTTGGTTTATATCAAGACTAGAGGCCCGGTACGTGCTTCGCTACGTATAAAGTGAAATAATAAAAAAATTTAATTGAAACATCAAATTCATTTATTCAAACAAAAACATATTTTATTAATTGCTAGTTATTTCAAAACTTTATCCAAAACATTTGGATAAACAATATTTTTTGTTTTTCTATTTTGAGCATGAATAAACAAACAGCTGAGGATTTTTCATTTCCGACCGTTAATTTTCTGGTTTAATGTTTGAATATTTTGAGTAATTTTAATGCGAAAATCCGTCCGTTCGAACGGATATTCATTATAGATTTCGTAACTTAGCGAAAATATCCACATCCCAAGATACGTTTACTGGAGTAATTCTCCTTTGAGTTTTTCATTGGGTAAAAATGAAATTATTTCAAGAGAAAGCTATTTCGGACGCTCCGAGATTCGATCACGCCGCCCCACGAGGCTCGGAGGGATCGGGAGCTATAAATTCCCAATCGAATGCCTCAGCTCACTCGGCCACGTTGCCTACGTGAATCAACTCTGATTATGTACCAAATAAAGATTTTTAGTACTCGGGTGATTTTCGATTTCGATTTTCAGAATATCGCGAATGAAGCAACCTGCAGTGAAGGAGAATGATCGAGTAGTTCGACGCTGTAATTTGTATTGCAGTAAGTATGCGTTAATGGTTTCCATGGAAACCGAGGGCAGAAAAGGTTCTCAGGAGATTGGAATCACGTCGATTTGGTATGCCCTTGTGCAGACGCTCTTAGTGTCCATGACAATCCGTCAACTTTCCTACGCCATCGATTTCATCACGGCATCGTCTAGAAACGATGCAAATATAAAGACGAAAACATAATTTTCTATTCGTTGAGTGGGTTGAAAGTGGAGATGTGCGTTCTCTAAGGAAGCCTTCAAATGAATATCAACATATTTTTCTCAAATTATGAGTTATTAGGCAGTAAGGAATGAATATAATGCAACAATAAAAGTTTTGTTTTGTTATGCTACTTTCAGATATCTCTAATCATTTACATTTTTTTTGACATAGTCTTTCTCACTTACATTGATAATATTGTGGTTGGCTGGTAACTCACCTGAAACTAAAATAGAAAGTTAGTGAAAGATCTGATTCAAACATGATAACATTGAAAGTATAATGATGTCCAAATTCACAAAATATTGCTCTGAATCATGGGTATTGATTGATATTAAAAATGAATAAAATATACATAATAAATAGCGAGTCGAAAGCACTTTATAATAACTAATAATCCATCCATGGCTCAATATGGTTGTTCAGTATTTCGTTCTTATATCAAGTGACTGATAAATTTTTATTCAGCTATGAACGATATTCCTAGAAGTTTGGTGAATATAATAAAAGTTATGCATTTTTCGCGCTCCTGTTCCTTGGAACAGAGTGCTTATCAATTTGCCCTAATGTCTGTAATTATCGAATTTCTTTAGGAAAATGCTCTTGAACGATTTGGTTTAAATCACTGATCCAGAATCCATGGTCAAAATAGATTCTATCCGGCCGTCCAGCCGGTCCATTAACACGATAACTCTCGAACTAAAGGAGTTAAAAGATTGGAATTTGCAGGGTAGGTTTGGAGCGTAAATATCTCGGACGAGTTCGTTGTATGCCGTGTTATGGCCGTTTTTAGTATAAACGTTTCTTATGAATATATCCGAAAGCCCATCTATCTGAAATTCAGCATCAAATTGTAGAATAATGACCTTTATATGCATGCGAAGTTGTGTGTTGAAGGAAGTTGATGGGGCAAAGTGTAAAAAAAATTTAAAAAATTTTTTAATTTTGTTTCTACAATTACTCTCGAACAGAATGTGCTAGGCAGTTGTAATTTTCAGAGTAGGTTTGGGAAATAAATATCTCGGCTAAATTTAGTAGGCTTGGTTTCGGAGTAACGGAAAAAAAAAAATTTTTACAATACTTACAAATTTCAAATTCAATTTTTTTCAAGGTGCAATTTCACCATAAAAATCTATTGATATCATTTTCAATTCCAACTAGCTAGTACTTTCGGAGATATGATTCTTCAACATTTCAATAATAAATCGTACTCCTATGTGTTCACAGAATGCTCTACTTAATTATTCTATATATGAATTATTATATGATCTGTGTTCTTACATGTCATCTTATTTTCCTATGAGAGATAAATGTCAAAATTATTTCTGGTTCGTTATTCTTGATATAAAAAACCTCCTGTTGTAGAACACAAAGTATTATTGAATGCAAAATGACCAATGAAATAACCTCAGCTGTCGTAGAATTATGAGGATGTTATGATATTATACTTTTAAGGTGATAATATAATGCCCGTGGGTAATCCATATGATAATGGAAATATATTCCTTGGTAAGATACTTAATCATATTGGGCTGTTTTAGTTGATATAATATAACTTTCAGACTAGATTTGAGGAATGAATATCAGTTCGTTATTGGGGACAATCAGTATGAATTTAATTTCTTCCATGATGCAGTTCTATCGTAAGGATCCATTTATATCATTCCAAGAGTCCAATAATTTAGGAGATATGATTTGTAAAAGTTTGAACAAGAGCGCCAAAGCTCCTGTCCACAGAGCTTGAACCAATTTTTAGGATGTTTTCAATATTTCACTCAGGAGAGTATTGTGTTCATAAAGTAACTTGCCAGATATTTCCTCTGGTGCATAATATGAGTGACACTAGCTTATTGGTAGAGCGTTGGACTAGTCATCGTAAGGTCCTGGGATATGTATGAAATTCCCTACCCCTCGCTTATGAGGGGTCTCCTCTGAAGACCTAGTAGTGTAAGTAGAATCATATCAATCAATCAATTTTATTTCATGATTATTCAGGAAATCATCTTTTTTTTTCGATGGAACCTTCTTTCTTTTAGAGGGATGTGTATGCAAATTTACGACAAACGGTTTTGTAATAATAAATAAGAAAATATACAGGAGAGCATCCAAAAATTCAACAGTAGTTTGAAGAGAGTTTACTGAAAATTGGTCAATCGTCCAAAATAATTTATTATTTTGAAGGAATAAACAGTGACATTAAAATATTGCTGTACTTAGTTGAAATGGAAAAGTTGGAACAAAGTTGACTTGACCTAAGAGCTAATTTGGGGTTATTTGTAAGAGGATTATGAGGGTTCTTCACTGGTGAATGATGGCTATATAGAAATAGAACGCATTCAAAGATTAAAGAGCTCATTTTTATATTCATCCCTATCAATGTCGATCGGAAGCCTCGATATACCGTAGCAGAAAAGAGTTTCAGGTTTTCCTTTTTAATAAAAACGTGGGTTCGGGCAAAATGCGAAGTATTTTCATTAAATAAGCTGCTTGGGGTGATCGTTCGGGGAGATTGTGACGTTTTTTCCCCGTACAGTGAAATTCCCATCATTAGGTATCGAATTGTTGTCCTGAAGCTTCTTTTCAAAACAAGCGATTGTTTACCTTTGAGCATTCCTCTTTCAAACTCAAATTCTCCTTAACTTTGTAGAGGAAATTAAACACAATACACCCTTTCGTCTATATGGAAATATGTTATCTTGATGAATAAGGTGAGTGAAGGCTACTGCTCAAGTATAAAGGTGCTGATAGACCGTCGAGATAACTCGCTGAGGTACTGTCCCGCGCGTTCCAGATGTACCATAATAATTATGGAATTATGAACGCGGTGAAAGTGAACATACATCTGATTGCGATTACTACTGCGAAATTATGGGTATGCCACAACGTGTTTAGCAAGGCCTAGGAGCTGAAACGAAGAAACAGTATCTGGTTCCATCAAACTGTGGTCAGATATGATAGAGCAAGCAGATGTACGTAGAGGTCTCATTGTGGGATCCTCAAGATATCACACATATATATATATAAGAAATTCCTATTGTGAGCTCCTTAAGATATCACAGATATAACCAGTACAAGATCCATTTGCGGAGTTCCTCAACATATAGAAATTGTAACCTGAATAAGATATTCTCATTGCGCGCTTCTCAAGTCATCGTGAGTATAATGGGAGTAAGAAATTCCTATTGCGGAGATCCTCAAGATATAACATATGTAACGAGAATTGGGCATTCCTATTGCAAGCTCCTCAAGTCAACGCAACTTCAGAAAGAATGAGAAATTAGGAGAGCTGCTGTAGGGATCTACCCCTCCCCAACCCACTTCTGATTTCCACCGGTAGATGATACAATCGAGTACGCCATACTGTCAATAGCCCGAGTCTTACTTCGATCTACGAACCGAAGTGACGTCTCTGATGCCACATGTCGGAAATACATTTGGAGGTGACACAGATCCAGGTATAGTCCAGAGTGAGCAGCTTGAGAACTTCTCCAGGTGATATCTCCGAGATGTTACGGGGCTTGTCATGATGTGGTACTGTTATAATGTAATATCTATAACACTATAAAGCATGCGTTTACCGCCACTCATTTGATGTATTTAGTTGAGGTTCAATAAAGTACAGTTTCTGACTAGACGTTCTTAAATTATAAATTACACATCTCTATTTTCGGTTGTAGGAGATATACCGCCGTATTCACAAAGCTTTCAATCTCCGTAAAGTTCTAACTGAGGTCCTCAGTTAAGCATAAATAAGAATCGCAACCTCAGTTAACGTGAAAATTAACGTGAGACAGGCCTGTTTTACCACCGTTAAATACTTGAATTGAGGTTGCGATTCAGATTTATTCTTAACTGAGGTCCTCCGTTAGGACTTAACGGAGATTGAAACACTTAACAATGCTTTGTGAATACGGCGGATAGAGTTCTTGGCGACATCCCAGTGAGTTAGTTGCTGGGGAACTTTCCCAGCATCTCTGAGATCCTACTGGCCTTATCCCCTGTGGTGGACATTTGGACGATGAGAATTTGCTGAGTTACTAATTGAACTAGAAAAGTCCAATATGGTATTCCGTGAGGATAAGGTTGGGTTGAGCATCCAACAAAGAGTTACGTATTTTAAAAAAGGGAATTATTGTGGTATAGAGAGGGGTAGTTCACTTTCGCGGATTTCGAATAAGGTCACTCGAGGCTGCTGGTGTTCGGGAAAGTATTACGAAAAAGGACGGGTTTTAGGAAGATATTACGGACTGTTGGTAATTAAGCATAAAGGTAGTAAGAATTTTTGAGAGGTAAGAAGGGAGTAATTTCATTCGAAAAGTAAAAAGATACATAATGAGGTTTTTTACTTGGAGATAATTTTGTAGTAGCTACCAAGGAAAGAGATGAGGTAAAATGTTCTGTAAGTTGTTTACTTGCAAATAGCTAGGTGTACATAATTGCAAATATAATATAATATTATACTAGCGGCCCAGTACGTACTTCGCTACATATAGAGTGAAATAATAAATAACAAACAATAAAATATTTTATTAATTGCTGGCTATTTCAAAGCTTAATCTAAAACATTTGGATAAGCAATATTTTTTGTTTTTCCATTTTGAGCATGAATAAACAAACGGCAGGTGGTTTTTCATTTTCGTCCGTTAATTTTCTTCTTAATGTTTGAATATTTTGAGTAATTTTAATGCAAAAATCCGTTCTATTGAACGCATATTCATTTAAGATTTCGTAACTTAACGAAAAGATCCAAGAAGCGTTTACTGGAGTAACGCTCCTTCAAGTTTTTCATTCGGTAAAAATAAAAAAAAATTCAGAGAAGGCTATTTCGGATGCTCCAAAATTCCATCCCGCCGCCCCGCGAGGCTCGGAAGGCTCAGGAGCTATAAATTCCCAATTCAACGCCTCAGCTCACTCGGCCACGTTGCCTACGTGAATCAACTCCGATTATGAACCAAATAAAGATTTTTGGTACTCGGATGCTTTCCGTCGATTTTCAGAATATCGTCAATCCTGTCAAGCGATCGATAGAAATCGGTAACCCGTTCATATTTCTTGCAGTTTTTCTAGACGATTCCAAGATTTTCGAGTAATTCCGTTCGAAATTCAAATTCGATGTGACATTTCTCGTCGCTCGTTCAGACCGAAAACGTCGACCTTGAAGGAGCCGCGTTAAAATTCGCCTCAGAAATACGTGAAACGTCAGAATTTTTTCTTTCCAAGATTTTGCACCTTTTGCCAAAATCGCGTTTTTTCACCTTTTCACAATTTTTTTAAAATACACCCCCATCTTTTTGCCCCGAAAACGCAAAACTAACGAAACTTACGTATTTTTCCTCGATAAACCCCTTCGAAATTTCCCCCAAACCCCTCTCCTAACATCCAAAAAACTTCACGTTTATAGTAACATTTTCAAACAGTGTCATTTGATAAGTGAAGAACCGCTTGACCGATTTTGTTAAACTTCACATAAACCATCATCTAAATAGTGCGAATAAAGCCTAAACATTTGGTTTGGATAGGTGAGCCCGTTGTTGAGTTATAAAATTACGACGAAAAGTGGCATTGATTTTGATATACAGGGTGAGTCTTCGACCACTGCATTAATTTTAACCAAAGATTCCTCTCCTCAAATGAAACACTTTTTTCATTTACCATTTTTCCAGATTCGGCTCAGGTAAAAAGTTACAAGCGTTTATAGATTTCACAATGTGCTAATACACTCCCGCATATAAATTATCTATGACATTGTTGGCGGACGAGAATAAGGCATGGTAACGTGGTTTACAGCTTGATTCGGGATTCCAACGCTCAGGGACGGATCCTTAAAAGTAGTGAATTTTCTGGAGTTTTCCATTTTAAAACATTCAATGAAGAATATCTCGAAAACGGTACGTTTGAGCAGAAATGATGAAGAATAATATAATGTTCTAAACCGATGGAATATTCTCGAAATGACTCAAGAAAAACTTAATATGCTACCTTTACGCTAATTTCGTTTAGTTTTATGAATCCACGAGTCCATAACTAGAATACCAGTAGAAGTAGAAAACAACTAATATTTGGAAAATATGTATCATAGTTATAGGAAACTTTACGCCAACATTCATTTTATTAGAAAAAAGGATGTCAAAGCTACAAAATAAAAACTGTTTTTTTTTTCAAAATTTCAACAGCCTGTATCTTTTTACCTGAGCTGAATTTGGAAAAATGTTAAATGAAAAAAGTGTTTCATTTGATGAGAGGAATCTTTGGTTAAAATTAATGCAGTGGTCAAAGACTCTCCCTGTATATTGATTATTGATTATTTATTTTCACAAGCGTTTAATGTTCCTTTTGTGTCTATTTAGAGCTCTTCTAAATTTTTTGATTGTGTAATAGATTCAATAATTCAGGAAAATTGTGTTTTATTGATTCTTTTTGGTATATTCAGGCTATTGCCTAACCCCCATTAAGATTAGGATGAACACAAGTCCTATCCTTATCGCCATAGGCAGAACCCAAATCTTTTTTTCCAAAAAGTTTTTCAACAACAACCTGATGATATAAAATAGTGAAACGGTGAAATTATTCATCAGTCAATGAAGCATTGTGCTTTCATTAGGCGCAGAGTCAATAGTTCTCGGGTGTTCTTCGAATCGATAATAATTATTTCGTCTGTCGATTCAAGTTTAGGAATCCACATTCTAAAGTTCCATTTTCTGAGTGAGAATATTAGATGTATCTTTAAACTCATCATGCATTTTTTGGGCTCGACATTCTTGTCTGAAACATTACTGTTAAAAATTAAATGAGTTTTTAACCCTGTGATGCAGTCTACTCTACGCTCCTGGTTGCCCTCCTCGCCCAACGCTATTTGGTCACAGAGTATTGTGATTTCTGACATACTCGAGATCTGACATGCGCGTTCATCTGTGATCTCTAATATAAAACACCGGCAAGAACTCTCCTAACCCTCTTTTACCACTTTTCTTTCACTTCGCTTTTCCGCTCGTGCTACGAATTTTCTACGCTCTTGTGCCTTTTTTGCTTCTCCTACGCCATTTTCTCGCAAGTCGACTAATTTGTGCTCTACGAATTGTGAACTTGGTGCTTACCAATCAAACCTTAAAAGACAATTATATTGCTTTAAGTGATTATTTAGATCTCCTCAAATACAGGTACAGTACATTTTTCTTAACTATATGAATTGTTCCTAACATGCTTCCTATAAAATATCATGCACTCTCACGTTTCCACGAAATATCTCATGCATCTTGAGTATATATCGTTGAAGTGTATTTTATATAGCCTCCTCGTCACCTGTACCTCCCTCATTAAGGTATATTTTTGGTATTTTCATATTTATTTCTCGAACCACGTGTGTACTGTACCTAACCCTTTGTACGAACTCTCCAATTTTATAATCTCCAAACGACCCCCCCTCGTAAACTCTTCGTACCTAGTTACTCCTCGTATTCTCTCGAGCACCAGGTTCACATTTCACCTACATCTCAGGCACTTACTTCTCATTATTTTCACTCATAGTATTTCACAATCTCTCATACTCAAACACACCTCTACGATTAGACTTCTCAGGCTTTTGTAAGTTTCAGGTACCTCTCCGTTCCAGCTGGAGTCATCACATGGATCGTACAACCAGGCCTGGTCTCAACTGATAAGTATTCAGAATTGTTCTACTCATGCAAATGCTCTCAAAACTCTAAAGGACCTGGTTGGATGTATCGCTTGATGGTTCCAGACCCATGTCACCTCACATAAGTATAATTTGTATTTGTATTTTCTTATACTTTATCATAACTTGCAACTTACATTGCCTGCACTCTAAACTCTCATCAACCTATGACCAACTATCCTCTCAAGTAAATGTGTTGTCAGTTGATTCATTTCGCTAACTAAAATCTAACTGCTCTGCCTTTATATACACCTCATATGACTCTCAATTATCACCTCCGTTACCATAGTTATGTTGTATTACTTCTGTTTTTCTGATAAGGACAGGCTTATCACTGTAAACGTCGTTAACCATAATTATTGATTATACATTTCTCTCATCTCCTGTCAATTACACTTACCCTCAACCATCTCTGTTTGTCAATGAACCTTCTGTTTTTCTAATAGGGGACATTTTAATACATGCCAGCTCTATTCCTGTAAACGTTGCGTTTCTATTGACAAATAATGCTTCTCAGATCAACGTTAGTGATTTAGAATTGTTACAGGCAACACATAATACTCAATACATCTCAATTATCGATCTCAAAGCATTCTCTCAATTCAAGCACAACGTTCAGACTTTCTCTATTGTGAAATATTACACTCAATTGTCTCTCAATAAATGTAAATAGGTCAACTCTGTTTAGATGTTGTTAAATTTTGTATATAATTTTAACTCCATGCGAGTACCTGTTTATAATGTGAATGTGAACTAATACAATAAACATTTTATTAAACATCTTCAACTCAATCATTTGGTAACAGTCCACTAAAAAGTAATTGCCAATTATCTCACCACCTAGATTTTTGAACAATTACCAATATACATATTATCCTTATACGTCTAAGAGCATTGAGGTACGAGATAAATTCCTCCACCTAGTAGCAACCCTATTGATAAGGGTACGGTTAATATTCGCCCAATGAAAATCAAACGAAAACTACCCCAAAAAACACTGTACAAGTCCACGGAACGGCGAAATCCTGATTGGCACCGGCACCGCCGTGGATTCCGTAGCGTTTTCTCCTCGCAGCAAATCGTGCGCAATCATCGGCGGATCAAATTTCCGAGAGCCGTTTGAAGGCGCACACAATCAGTAGATCTCTTCATTAGTACGCTTGAGCTTCGTCGAATTCCATGACGCATCAGAACTTTCATTAGAGCGTACAACACTTGTCGATTTGAGTGATCCCATTAACGGCGATGATATTATTGATTCGAATCCGTATAGGGGATTCTCGGTTTTTATTGGGAGTTGGGATTCGGAAATGAATAAGATTTCCGGGCAGGGATGGTAAATTTAGAAATTAGTATGCAGACACTGTAAATATTAGATTACAATTAATTATTTCTTTCAGCTAGTTGTGCCTCGTGAATATTTTCGTGGGTCGCAGATGTAGGGGAGAGCGGGGCTGAAAGTGCCGTGGGTAAGTTGTGCCGATGCGAATATCTCGGAAACAGAAATAGATAGATATACGATCGGATTGTGTCATTTGTGTCGCGTATTGCCTAATACTTGGCCACAGACGGCTGCCCTTTTAGTTGCGTCAGCGACGAGTACCGAATGGTAGTGCATGTGAGATACCTCCAACGACAACTAAGTAAATATTTTCTTTCCGATACTTTTTGGTCCTAAGCTAGCATTTTTTGTGTCTTTGATATGACATTTTTAGTAAAATGTTTGTTATTTATCCTAGTTTGTTATGCAGTGTAATTTTAATGCTTTGAGCAGAATTATTTTCATATATGAGACAAAATATCACACTATAATAAACGGGGTAAAATGTGCCGTTCATGTGGGGCTGGTTGTACCGCAGCACAACCAACCCCTAAGTAACCTTTATTGTTTCAATATTGTTTATGATTACGCGAGCACTTATGAAAGAAAGAAAATACTTTTTGACATGATACTTAATACTTCATTGATTGTCTAAGACAGAATGGGGACATACAAGCGAAAAACTGAAAAAGGAACTACATCTCAGGAACTTTCACAAAGGGTTGGTGATGCAGTCATCTAGGAAGGACATAAATTGAGCGCTGTTGCACGTGAATAAGAAATTTATCACCTCCCTGATTAATTGGACATAATAAAGGACGTAAAAGAAAGACAGCTATTCTTACTGACACGCAAAGACAAATGCTTTGGCCGAAGAACAGACTAATAAGAAAAAGACGAATGAAAGTGAAACTACAAAGAAGGTTAAGGAAAAAGGGGTGGAAAAAGCGCAACAAATAAATAAACCGACTAAGAACCCCACTAGGAGAAGAGTTTTGCAAGATGACGACAGTTCTGATGACGAGCAAGAATGGTACTGTATCATATGTTGAGATTCCCATAGGGAAAAAGGGTTTGAATGCAGAGAATGTAAGAATTGGGCCCATTTGCAATGTATTGAAGATATAGAAGGCCTATAGCATTTGTATTCCCTAATTGCTATTCTTATCAGTCATCTGGAGAATAAATAGTTGTGATATATTTCTTTAATTTCTTAAAAAGACTCAAGAGACTGATCAATAAGATAAGAAATCTGGAAAATTCTCTGTTACTTTATAACTTAAGAGAAATCTTTATTGTTTTGTTAATTGATCTCAATTTCATGAATATAAGTCCTACAAACTTTTGATTAAAAATATGCTTCTATGTTTGAAATAATTACATAATTAAACATAATTTGTTTTTTTTATGATGATACTGAGAATTATAAAGAAATGAATTTTAAAAACTATTAATTTATAGTGAATAAATATATCATTGTAAAATTGATGTCTTTTAACCTAAATTAAATTTCATTAATGTAAAACACATAGAATTATCAACGGCACAACTGACCTCAGCTGCGGCACAACTTGCCCCAAAGTGAGGTTGGTAGTGCCTTTCTGCCGCTGTGTAAATAAATCACTTTTTCTTAAAAACTATTGAAAACGTGCAAAATCTGTGGGTAAATTGGTAGTTAGGACTAAATTTGGCTTAGAATGATTATTTGCTTTCAGGCATAGTAGTTGTTTTATCCGAATCATAAAAGGTTTTGTCAAAATCGGCACTTTCAGCCCCGCTCTCCCCTACAGGGTGGGCAAAATTCGTTGTCTACTGAGGGGATCTCGAGAACTAGAGCAGCTAGAAGAAAATGGAGAACACATTCTCGAGCTCTTTTTTCCTGAATAATCCAAATCTGAATACAGATCCGACCTATCATTCATAGATTTTGAGTTATGAGCGAAAATTCAGAAATTGTCATTTTCAATAATGCCGAATAACTCGCTCGTTTGAACTCCTATTGGAAATCTGTTGTTACATTCTACTTCCACTTTCTTAAGAGTAATTCAAATATGTTCACTAGACGATCAAAATGGCACAGTCAAGGGGAAGAATCGCGGCATAGAGTTCAATAGCATAACTGCTTTACTCAAATAATAGTTATAGAAGCAGGAGCAGTACAATTTATCGTACAAACATTGGTTCAAGCACTGACGTGAAGTCGGAAGCTTTTGCGCGTATGTTCTATTGTCCATTCTTCTGTTTTGGACACATACAGAAGAACGGACAATAGAACATACGCGCAAAAGCTTCTGACTTCACGTCAGTGCTTGAACCAATTTTTTTTCCGTGATTTTTTTTTTAATTTTCTAGGGGTACGGTTATTAAAATTTTTTTTTCGTCATTTTTTTCAAATTTTTTAGGGGTACGGTTCTTACAAAATTTTAAACACGTCTTTATGTTGATTTTCTACTACTAGTTACCAAGCACCAATTCGATCGAATATTTATTTTTTGAGTTATCAAGGAAATAATATTCCAGGTGGGTATAACTCGGAAACCGTTAGACCGATTATGCCCAAAAACGAACTCAACTCTCCCTTTCGGATACGCAACCTACCCTGAAAATTGCAAGCCCTATCTACTTTCGTTCGAAAGTTATCGAGGCAACGGTAACCCATCTACTGAACTCACACAAGAATGCTCGAATCTCCAACAATATTTAACCCATCGTATTAAAACTTGAAACTTGGCAGTAGAGTTAGGTTATGAAGGCTCTTGCAAAATTTCAGCAATTTCAAACGAATAGTTACTGATATATAATACTTTTTTTGGCGCTCTAGTTCCTCGGAACTGAGTGCTTATCAATTTGCCCAAATGTCTGTAATTTTCGAATTTTTCGATGAAAATGGTCTTAAAAGATTTGGTTCGACTCACTGATCAAGAATCCGTGGTCGAAATTCATTATGTCCGGCCGGTCCGGCCAGCCGGTCCGGCCAGCCGGTCCGGCCAGCCGGTCCGGCCGGTCCGGCCGGTCCGGCCGGCCGTAGGCACGATAACTCTCGAACGGAATGAGCTAGAGAATTGAAATTTTCAGAGTAGGTTTGGGGGATAAATATCTCGGCTAAGTTCGTTATTGGGCAAAATCGGACAGATGGTTTCGGAGTAACAAAAAAAAATTTTTTTTTTTACGAAACAAATTCCAAATTAAATCTTTTTTAATAAAAAGTTTTATCATAAGAATCCACTCATATCATTTTTAACTCTAACAAGCTAATACTTTCGGAGATATGATTTTTCAAAATTTCAATAATAAATCGTATTTCAACGTTGTCACAGAATGATATTATTCAATGTATGAATATGAATTGTCATGTCATAATGTCAAATGATGTTCCTGAGACATTATCTAATCAATCGAAGAATTGTGAGCGAAGTGAGAAAAATCTCAGTTGTTTGCTCCGAAATTAGTTTTTCTCAGAAAATTCTTACATCTCGGAACTGAACATGAAGTAAGAGATCTGAGAGTAGTGAGACTGCTTTTCATCCATAGACATAGATATAACTCTCGAACGGAATGAGGTAGGTAGTTGAAATTTTCAGAGTAGTTTAGGGAGATGAATATCTCGGTTAAGTTCGATATTGGGCAAAATTGGCCAGATTTAATTTGATTTCTTCCATGGTGCTTTTCTCATTCTCATGATTGCTCATTTAATCTTGATAAATAAACTATTATTTGAATTGAATTTCCTTTTGGATACAGTTTTATTATATGAATACATTGATATAATTCCCAACTCTGAGAAACCAATACTTTCGGAGATATAATTTGTCTGTTTGAACTAGAGCGCCAGAAAGCTCCTGTCCACAGGGCTTGAACCCATTTTTTCAATGATTTATTAAAAATTTTCTACAAATGCTATCCTCACCAAATTTTGCATACATTTTCGCGTTGGCATTCTACAACTAATAACAATACAACCGAATTCAATCGGTTCAGTATTTTTCGAGTTAATGAGGAACAAAAAACCACCAAATTTCAGAAAATTTCAGATGGCTATAACTCTAAAACTGTTTGGCCGATTATGCTCATACATAAACCAAAATGTCGCGTTCTGGTACACATCCTAACCTGAAAACTTGAAGCCGCTATCTCTTTCCGTTCTCAAGTTATCGTGACAACAAAAATATTTTTTAATAATTTTTTTTTAATTTTCTAGCGATACGATTCGGACAAAATTTCACAAACGTGCTAAGGTCAATATTCTTCAACTACTCACCAAGTTTCAATTCGATCGGATTCATATTGTAAAATTATTACTCTGAAACCACTGGGCCGATTATGCCCATTAACGAACTTGTCCATCGTATTGGGATACGCCACCCACCCTGAAAATTTCAAGTTGCTAGCTCATAATTTTCTCAAGTTATCGGGGCAACGAACGGCCGGACAGAATCAAATTTGACCTCGAATTCTTCATTGGGGAGTCGAACTTAATCGTTTGAGACCATTTTCGTCAAAAAATTCTAAAGTTAAGGTGGGTACAGACATGCAACAAAACATCGTATCGTAACACCATCGCGTAGCAATTTGTGTTACGCGTCGAAGATACGATGCTCACAGATTTATAGCGTAACAGAACATCGTTGCGTAACCTATGAGCAGAACATTGTAGCGTTCCATCAAATTTAATTCAGTTTTGTGAAGTACGTCGAAAAGATGGAGGTTGCTGCAGCAGCCTATATATTTATGCACTATCACTACTTAGTTAAGAAAAAAAACACCGCACAGCAAGACGCTGGTGGCAGATACAGTTGTTTTCCAAGAATTGCAATGTATTCATTCAAACTTACCTGCTCCTGTACATTGACTCTTCTTAATTTTAGCTTTTTCTCGCCGAAGTGATGATAAAAGTCCATTAACTTTTTTCTTGCATTTGCTTTCTGTAATATGAAACTGTTCAGCAAGTTCTAGCCAAGCATCATTCTTTATAATTCTACTGTAATAATTCCGGTATTTTGAATCCCACAAAACCTCTTTATTTCGATAATTATCAACTATGGTATATTCCTCTGTCCACTCCATACTTGAGGACTTATGAATCGAATTAGGTACTGAATAAAATTGCAAAAGAAAACAAATCGCAATCATGTTACGCAGACCAGTACAAACTTGAAAACGAGGGGTGCAACATCACTCCGTAGCATTCCTTTGATGTGACGCTGTAATACCGACAACCGACGGAACGCTGCGATGTTACGCTGTTGCGGGGTTACGATGTTACGCGGTGCCGTCCACACTAGTTGCGCGACGGTGTTACGATACGGTGTTCTGTTGCATGTCTGTACCCACCTTAAGGTGGGTACGGCACCGCGTAACATCGTGCTCAGACATTTGGGCAAAATGATAACGCGATGTTCCCCAGAACATACGCGCAAAAAATAATTGTTTTTGGCTCCACCTAGATTTAATTGAAATCGGATAATAATATTACAACTTACTCAACTGTCACATACATAACATGTTTGATTCATCTATGTATAATCCATGCGAAATACATAAAAATTTGTTGTTAATAGACCTCGGGTCAAAACTAATAAAGTTGAAACGATCGCATGAGGTTCGAAAACACGTTTAGATCTCCCTTCAAGGGTTTCGCTCCTCATTACCCTGTCACTCACTCCACTATAACCGCGGCGTAGAAAATAACCCTGACAAGCCCGAGGCATCGCGTGGAAATAATCACCATCCACGGTTTACGCTCATAATGCACCGAGTCCATTTCAATCAACAATCAGCGGCATCCAGAACGCCGCTGCGTGATTTCCGAACATGAAAGGAAAGCTGGAAAAATCACGTCTACATTTTGCATTTTAGCGTAAATGAACAATAGGGTGATTAAAAAAAAAAGAATTTTTTTTCTTTCGTTTGGTATTCTGAAAAATAGGTTCCTAGACACCTCTAAGAAAGCCTCTACAAGCATGAGTTCTTAATTGAAATGGGAAGGTCCTCCTTCTTACAGTTTTCTATTTTTTCTTATTATCAGATAGAAAAATTTATATCTCGCTTCCAACTACTTGAAAAAATATCTTGTTCCTCAGATTTTGTAGGAAATTGAATGTTCTACAAAAAAGGTCTCTTACGATTTTTTCGTAAACCCAACCGTTTAAAAGATATTAACGGTTAAAGTTTGATTATTTTTGGGAAAATTTTTTATTTCTTATGAATTTTATAACTCAATGAAAAAAAATCATTATGAATGATGAAACTCATAGTTTTGTAGGAAATTTACTGCTCTATAAAAATGGTCTCTTATGATTTTTCGATCAAGTTGAGCGTTTACGAGATATTCATCGTCAAACATCAATGCATATCAATTTTTCTAGTTTTTGATCAATAATTCGAAAAATTTCAATTTATTCTGTGAGTTTCAAGGAAATTTAGACAAATTTGAGTTTTTATTATAAAAGCAACTCCTATAGATGTTTTCTGTTCCAAAATTCATTTGAAAGTTTTTATTCTAATAATATTTTTTTTTTAATTTTATCTTTAATAATTTAAAATCTTAATCGCGTTGTCATTTATTATTATGAAATTTGTTCAGTGCGTATTTTTAAATTGTTTTTCACAAAATATACATAAAATTTTCGTTCGAGGGGATTTTTGTTTTGAATTCCATTTCTTCTTCTGTTTGTCTTCTGAAACTAACGCCATCTATGTTTTTTACTCTCAACTATCTTCAAAAATTCAAATTTGTCTAAATTTCCTTGAAACTCACAGAATAAATTGAAAATTTTCGAATTATTGATCAAAAACTAGAAAAATTGATATGCATTGATGTTTGACGATGAATATCTCGTAAACGCTCAACTTAATCGAAAAATCATAAGAGACCATTTTTATAGAGCAGTAAATTTCCTACAAAACTATGAGTTTCATCAATCATAATGATTTTTTTTCATTGAGTTATAAAATTCATAAGAAATAAAAAATTTTCCCAAAAATAATCAAACTTTAACCGTTAATATCTTTTAAACGGTTGGGTTTACGAAAAAATCGTAAGAGACCTTTTTTGTAGAACACTCAATTTCCTAAAAAATCTAAGGAACAAGATATTTTTTCAAGTAGTTGGAAGCGAGATATAAATTTTTCTATCTGATAATAAGAAAAAATAGAAAACTGTAAGAAGGAGGACCTTCCCATTACAATTAAGAACTTGGAGAGGCTTTCTTAGAGGTGTCTAGGAACCTATTTTTCAGAGTACCAAACGAAAAAAAAAATATTCTTTTTTTTTTAATCACCCTAATGAACAATGCTTGAAGGAAGAAGTAGAATTCGTAGATTCGGATCGGCACAAAATGGCACCAATATAGGCTTAAAATCCTTCTAGCTTCATTTTAACGTTCTGGAATCGAATTTGTTCCTGAAAAGTGGTTGGAAAAATTGATTCAAGCACTGACGTGAAGTCAGGAGCTTTTGCGCTTTTGCGTCCATTCCTAATCGAATTTTCTATGGCAAATTCGATTAGGAGTGTCCAATACAGGAAACCAATTTTTCTTCGTGATTTTTGGCGCTCTTGTTCCTCGGAGCATAGTACTTATCAATTTGCCCAAATGTCTGTAATTTTCGAATTTTTGGATGAAAATTGTCTTAAACGATTTTTTTCGACTCACTGATCAAGAATCCGTGGTCAAAATCGATTCTGTCCGGCCGGTCCGGCCAGCCCTCCATGAACACGTTAACTCTCGAACGGAATGAGCTAAACAGTTGCAATTTTCAGGGTAGATTTAGAAGATAGATATCTAGATAGTTCGTTATTGGCCTAATGGTTTCGCAGTAGCAAAAAAGTAATATTTTGTATTACATTACAAATTTCAAATGGAATAATTTTTAAGATGCAATTTCACCATAAGAACCCATTAGTATCATTCTCAACTCTAACAAGCTAATCCTTTCGGAGATATGATTTTTCAAAATTTCAATAATAAATCGTACTTCTATGTTTCCAGAGAATGCTGTACTTATTATTCTTATTTTCTTATGAGAGATAGGTGTCAAAATTATTTCTGGTTTGTGATTCTTGATATAAAATACACCTCCTGTTCTAGAAAACAAAGTATGATTGAATACGAAATGACCAATGAAATAACCTCAGCTATCGTAGAATTATGAGGATACTATGATATTATACTTTTAAGGTGATACTATAATGCTCGCAGATGATCCATATGATGATGAAAATATATACTTTGGTAAAATACATAGTCATATTGGGTTTAGAATATCTCCAGTAAAACAATACTGCAACATTGTCTAACTTTTAATTGATATAATGTAATTTTCATAGTAGATTCGAGGAATGAAAATCTTGGATAAGTTCGTTATTGGGGAAAAATCGGTCTGTTTGAATTTAAGTTCTTTTTTCAAGCAAAAGTGAACGTAATCAACTGATTTAAAACCCAAGTTACTTTGAATATTTGAGAACAAACTTTAATAACTTGATGTAGGTATTTATAATAACTTTATTCCCTAAGTTTATGATTTTTTGGCGATCTTGTTCCTCAGAACAGAGATGCTTATCAATTTGCCCAAATGTCTGTAATTTTCGAATTTCTGGCTGAAAATGGTCTCAAACAAATTATTATTATTATTATTATTATTATCATACAGATAAGAGTTGAGGCAATGCCTATAAACTCACAAAAATTAACAGTCCCATAAGACATATAAGAACAAAAGTGCTTGATTATACAATAAGAAATGACACCAAAATAAAAAAATAAAAATTGATTCTACTCACTGATTAAGAATACGTGATCGTAATCGATTCTGTCCAGCTTTCCGTAAACACGATAACTCTCGAACGGAATGAGCTAGACAGTTGAAATTTGGGACAAAAATATCTCGGCGTAGTTCTTCATTGGACGAAATCAGCCGGGTGGTTTCGGAGTATAAAAAAAAAATTTTACATCACAAAATTCGAATTAAATTTTTTAAGATTATTCGTCATATTATAATAATAATAATAATAACTCTCAACTGATGATGAATTACCATCTACGAAAGCACGGAGAACAGCTGCTGCCTGGGGATCACCAGGGCACGTCTGGGGTTGGTGCTGGACGTGGCAGCATGCAATCCACCAACGGCAGGATGCTGAGGAGGCGGGCTCCTGTCATACAAGAAATTACAGCTTCCGACGAGGACATCGAGGAGGAGAGAGAACAAGTTGTCGGTCGCATAGGGAATCATCGCTCGCCAGAGCAACCCGTAGTCGGACCCGGCAACAGTAACAAGGCCACACAAAGGGGACGCCACAAGTAGACACCCGAGCAACACGAACAACTGTCTTTGTTATACCGAAGATTGAGACTAAAAGAAGGAGATATATGGGTAGACTGCATGGTCTGTGGTGTGAGAATCTGCCAGATCTCAACTTCATGACTCAGCAGAACCTACGAGACCAGGTGAGCCATCTCAAGAAGAGGGGAATCTTGCAGCAGCATCAAGAGTCAAAGGGTATAGAAGAACAAGCTGAAGAGCAGGTTAGAGATGCTCCAAACCAACAGCCACATTGGACGAATAAAAGGAGAAAAGAACGGGATGAGAGAAGAGTGAGAGACGCCGCAAACATTCAATCTCTTATGCCTGGATTGCGACGTGAAGAAGTCGCAGCACTGGACATGGAGCAGGTGAGAGATGCTCCAGAGCTATTCGCCAATAGAAGAGAAGCATTTGAGGCTGCAGTAGGGAATCCTAACTTAAGGACCACAAGGCTGAAATCGAGACTCCCGGCTGCAGATCTAGCCGCGATAAATATTATAATCGACGATCACCTAAAGAAGGACTGTTCGCTAGAAGATGTCGTAGCTGCAGTGAGAGCAGCTGCTTCACTTCTGTGCCCACTAGGAAGAACAACACCAAAGGAGGACAAACATAAGTCAAGATTTATTAAACTAGACAAGAAGATAAGAACCGTTAGCAGCAAGCATCTTGGTATCAATGTATCATAGATGTTATGAAAGTACAACAGAAGCCAAGCAAGAAAATAGATGACATGATGGGTGAGCTGCGTGCGTGAAAGTGGACACCCCTACAACGAGCCGAGCATGCCACAGTCAGCAAGAAACTATTATGCACATTCTGTCTGCTTGCAGAGTCCATGCTCCATCAGGATATGTGGAAAGACACAATGCGGCACTCTGAATTCTCTACTTCCATCTGAGAGAGGTTCATGGTATGGACGAAGAACCAGTGCTACCATATGTGCCTCTGGAGATTGAAGCAGTATTTGAAAATAGCAGGGCTCGCATCTACTGGAACTATGCGATTCCAACAACTCGGCAGATCCACGCCATGAAGCCAGATATACTTCTGCTGGACAAAGGACTCAAGGAATTGTTTGTCGTCGAATTTTCCTCCCCAGTAGAAAATAATGTGGTGATGAAAGATGAACAGAAAAGGGAGAAATACAAAGATTTAATGTTTGAACTTGAGATCCTGTATCCAAGGCATAAGGTTAGGATGGTCATACTAATCATAGGATGCCTAGGCGGAATGAGAGCGAACTACTGACCGAATTGAAGATTATTCCGGCCTGCAAATCTCTGGCCGAGGATTTAGCTCACAGAATGCAGAAAGCGGTGCTGCTCGGATCACTTCGAGTCATCAGGTCCCATCAACTATGAAGGCCGCTTGCAGCTCATCTCTTTTGTTAAGAGACGCTGTAAGGACAGGACGAAGAACTACTCCAAGGAACGTGCGAGAGGTTTTTAGTGAGTAACCATCAACATCTGGAGTCTCACACTCCTGAGAGAAGCTGACCCTCTCAGGGCGGGCCTATAAAAGGTTTCTCCTCTCGAGCGGGGAAAACAATACTAATTATAATAATAATAATAATAAATAGTTCATTTCCTACAGGTTAAACTCAAATTACAGGAAATCACACAAGATAAATACAGCAATAATACAACTATAGTAAACAGATAAACAGTAATGTTTAAAGTCAGATCGAATACAAAAGGAAAAAAAAAACAGAGCATTAACATAACCTCACACTAGCTTTTTCACTGGTTTTTTTGGTTAGTGAGTCGAGAACGAATGGTGCAAGGAGGTTGAGCATGATTCTCTAATTCTGGAAGATTTAGAACGAGATTTCCAACTAATGTACAGATTCCTTAGTGACACTATATAAGATTTCCTACATATTATTCTGGTTTGAGTTATCTTTGGACTGATTACATAAGATTTGCGTCATAAATAAAACCGGCTATTTCATTTACTCAATTTTTCAGAATGACTACTGATAGTTTTGAAACACTTGTAGCCACCTGGCCTGTCATATAAGGATAACATCCAACGGGATTTTAATGTCTTTCATGATGTGGTTCTATCATAATAATCCATGATATCATTCCCAACTTTAAGGAACCAATACCTACTATCGGAGATGTGATTTCTCAAATATTGGACAAGAGCACCAAAGCTCCTGCCACAGGGCTCTCCCCCTTTTTCTATTTAAATTTTCCACGGTTACGGTTGTCACAGAATTTTACCTACGTCTTTATGTAGATATTCTACAACTAGTTACCTAGATTCAATTCGGTCGAGTCTATTTTTTTTGAGTTATCGAGTAAATAATATTCGAGGTATAGATCACTCTGAAACCGTTAGACCGATTATGCTCAAGAACGAACTTAACCCTCTCATTCGGATGCTCAAACTACCCTGAAAATTTCAAGTCCCTATTTTCTTTGGTTCGAAAGTTATCGAGTCAACGGTCACCCATCCAGCTACTGATCTCACACAAGGCTGCTCGGATCTTCAACAATATAGATCCGATCGCGTTCAAACTTGAAACTTGGTAGTAGAGTTAGGTTATAGAGGCTTTCCCAAAATTTCAGCCATGTTGGATGAATAGTTTCTGATATATAGAATTTTTTTCAATGATTCTCAGTGATTTTTTTAAATTTTCTCGCGAATTTTTGCGTTGGCATTCTACGACAGATAATCATGTTTGAATTGGATCGGTTCTGTATTTTTCGAGTTATTGAGAAAATAACAACCGAACTTCAGATGGGTATAAATCCAACAAAATTTGGTAGATTAAGCCTATGAACAAATTCAAATGTCGCATCCAGATGCACAACCTAACCTGAAAATTTCAAGAGGCTAAATCTTGCCGTTCCAGGTTATCCTGACAAAGAATACTCTTTAATACTTTTTTTTAATTTTCTAGTGATACCATTCTCACAAAATTTCACAAACTTGCTTGGGTTTATATTCTACATCTATTCACCAAGTTTCAATCCTATCGGATTTGTTTTGGTTGAAAATAAAATTAGTACTCCGAAACGGTTGAGCCGATTATGCCCATTAACGAACTCGTCCGTCGTATTGGAATGCGCCACCTACCCTGAAAATTTCAAGTCGCTAGCTCTTTCCGTTCTGAAGTTATCGTGACAACGGCTGGCCGGAGAGAATCAAATTTGACCTCAAATTCTTCACCGGGGTGTCGCAGTCAATCGTTTGAGACCATTTTCGGCAAAAAGTTCGGAAATTACAGACATCTGGGCAAAATGATATCGCGATGTTCCCCAGGACACGCGCGCTTTTTCAAATATTTTCATAATACTTCCAATAATATAGATTCGATCGAGTTTAAGTCTAGAACTTGGCTGCAAATTGAGGTTTTGAAGGCTCTTGTAACATTTCAGCGATCTTAACTGCGATAAAAGTCAAGAAGGTTCTATGAAATCTTTGAAATCGTGAATCTTTTACGGATGGTGCAGGTTAATATTTAATTCAACCTTAGAACATAGAACTGTTCTAGGAATTCAACAAACCAGTTATTATATACCATTACTAAATAGTTCCTTTCTTGGTTTTCTCTCCCAAACTTAAAAAAAAATCTCAATAAAATTAGAAAAATTATTATTTTGTGAATTGATTTTACGTTAGGAACACAAGATATTTGTCAAAAGAATTGCATAGAACAAAGTTTTGCCTAATAAACAATAACGAAACTACATCAACGATAAAACTACTATTTCGTAACGTTTCAGAGAGTATATATCAAATTCATTCGTGGGACACCTAGCGAAAATTCTGACGATTGGTGATCTAGTCTCTGAAACGTTACGAACTAGTAGTTTTATCGTTGATGTTTTTCCATATTTTTTGTTAGGCAACATTGTTCTTTACATTGCTTCTGACAAATATCTTGTATTTCTAACGCAGAAGCAATTCACGAAATAATAAATTTTGGGAGGTAAAACCCAGAAAGTAACCATTTAGTAATGAATATACCTCCAAAATTATCCGTTAATGATGACTTATCATATTCCATATACTGAATTCCCAAAATATTAATTCCAATTCATTAGAATAAGTCCAATATACCCTTTCTGCACTTCTGATTCTATTTCAATTCATCAAAATACGTCCAATATACCATATATCATTCTCTTTGACCAACGAATGGTTTTAAATATCGATATAAATGAATCTAAATAAATGTTTTGCAACCTCACCTGGAGATGACTCAAAGCCAATTAATCCGTCTCGAGGCTCTGAATGCTTTTTCCCCGAACAGGATATGCTAGAACATAATTATGTCATGTGTCTCCTAAATTTTGGAGAAATAAATATCCCACTTCGCCGGAGGCCCAAGTTCTCGAATTTGTCTCAGACACATGGATCGTGGAACGCATTGGTCTAAGCGAAGTGTCTTAGCCACGGGATTCACCAATCAGTGTTGAACACTACCTTGGGAGTATTACCCTATGAAAGTGGTGAAAAGCCAGCAGAAGGGGTGATAACCGCGGTAACACGAGTCGTAGCAAGGGCATGAAAAAGGTCGCATGAAATTGGTCGAGTCGAGTGTGGTTGGAGTGTAGTACGGTAGTAATTGTAGTACGTGTAGTACTTTGTTCCTCCTTAGACTCCTGAAAAATGTTTATAGAAGTGAGAGACTAAGTTCGAATCAACCCCTAATAGGTATAATTTTATGTCTCCATCAATCTGACTGAATTTTTAATCTTGTACACTTGCCTGTTGCGATTTATTTCATGATGATTTCTGAAACTAGTATTTAGACATTGAAATATATAAGGTGAGCATGTGGGAGTCTTTTTCGAATATCAGTCAGAGTATTAAAAGAAAAAATATAGTTCACGTGTGATTCAAGGTGCAACTAGTCACAAAGATCAGCCTTTCCAGAAAAAATATTCAGAAAAAAAGTGGTGAGTAAGATCAAAGTCTACTCAGTCCATAAATAAACAAGGAAAAGCACACTCGAAACGATTTCTGAAAGAATTTACCGATGGAGAACAAACAACTTCAGGGGGAAGAGAACTCCATTTTTTAAACACTCGATTGTACAAGACGTCCTGCCTAGGTATGGAGTGGAATACATCTCGATTCAACTTATACTGATGGCTACGTAGATAACTCATATTCACAGCGAATAATATAGCACTGAGATAGCTTCCGAAAACATTGTACATCACTTGATATGTGACAATTAAATCACCCTGTTTCGACTCTCCATTATTATTGTATATATTTCTATACTTATCCTCCTAGGTCTTCCCCAAAGGGACTCCATCATAAGCTCTTGACAGCTTGAGTGAATTAGGAGAATCAGTTTTGTTCTGTGCATGCTTTTTTAGTGTGTTCTCATTCCACGTAAGGCACAGCATTGTTAATTTTTGACCCAACGGTGAATGGTGGCGATTACTGGCGCTAAAAGATTTCTTTCCTAGCCTCGGGATTGAGGGACTAAGGGCCTCCAGTTCCATAGTGGATTATGACTATGTGGGTTGCATATATTTCTAGTTTTATTGAATTTTTTCAGTATGTTATAAGAGACCTTAGAGGGTTCAAAACTTGCGTGACCTAACATTCAAGAATACCTATTTTGGTTGAACTGAGCCTAATATCTGAATTGAATTATTTCAATGAAAGTTTTCGTACTTTCCTTTAGGCTGAATATTTCATCATCGATTTATTCTTTTTATTTCGATATTTTACTCCCCTCACATCATGAAGGACCATACAAATGCGTATCACCCTATAGGTAGTTTAGCATCTATCAATTTCTGGACCAAAGATTTCTGCCTGTTATTCAGCAATCTCTTCACTTCTGCACATATTGTATCTCAAGAAAATCGTGCGATTTACGGTATGAACATCCAAACTTCCTTAAATACGTCAACAAAAATTACGCGCTTCTTGAAATGATACCAGCGAAAACTCTCAGAGAACAAATAAAAGCAAGGGATGAAAAATACGCAGAAGAGTACCCGTCAAACTTCAGGATGAGCCTTTAAAATCTATTTCCACTTTTTTATTACTTCAGATGCTCAAAACGTACATAAACTTTTTAAGTGATGGAAGAAAGTTAGAAACGGCTTTTTCATTTCGCGTGATGCAGGGAAAAAACGAAATACCTTATCTCCCTCCCCGTAAATGAAACTTTCACGTTAGGAACGGAATGGGAAACCGTCAGAGCGCACCGAAATATTCGTACAATTCGAGTTCGATAGCGGGTCTTTTCTTTCAGGTTCGCGTAACCTGAGATTTCTTCTGGAGATTGAGCATGTCGAAGAATCGTGCGAAGATTCGAGGTTTGATCGCAGCCCCGTATTTCGTTTGAAACCGACAGATGGCATGATTTCATATTGAGAGGACGATGTTCAAAATAAATGGGTTCAAGCCCTGTGGACAGCAGCTTTCTGGCGCTCTAGTTCAAACAGACAAATTATATCTCCGAAAGTATTGGTTTCTCAGAGTTGGGAATTACATCAATGTATTCTTATAATAGAACTGTATCATAAAGGAAATTCAATTCTAATAATAGTTTATTTATCAAGATTAAATGAGCAATCTGAGAATGAGAACTGCACCATGGAAGAAATCGAATTAAATCTGGCCAATTTTGCCCAATAACGAACTTAACCGATATATTCATCTCCCCAACCTACTCTGAAAATTTCAACTACCTAGCTCATTCCGTTCGAGAGTTATTGTAGAAAAACTTTTTTTAAATTTTGAAATTTTTTTTGACACTTTGCGGTAATCTGGTCAATACAAATCTTCACATGCGTATAAAGGTCATGATTCTACAGTCCTTGATGGATTTCGTCCATTAATGAACTCTTCTGAGATATTTACGCTCCAACCCTACCTTGCAAATTTCAATCCTCTAACTCCTTTTGTTCGAGAGTTATCATGTTAACGGCCGGAGGACCGACCAGACGGACGGCTGGCCGGACAGAATCGATTTCGACCTCGGACTTTTGATCAGTGAGTCGAACCAAATCGTTTGAGACCATTTTCAGCCAAAAATTCGAACATTACAGACATTTGGGCAAATTGATAAGCACTCTGTTCCGAAGAACAAGAGAGCCAAAAAGTTAATGAATTTCAAACCCAAATTAGACACTTCAACTTATTTATCAGCACGAAACAATTTGTGAATGCATTCTTAAGAAGCTAACTTTGCCACAGAAAGTGTTTTACGTAATTTCATAGTAACATCTAGAAACCACAATGTTTTATGGTTTTTTTCAATTTCTTTCCATCCCTTCTTGAAGGCAAATAATTTTTGTATTATTGTAATAAGATTCGCGAATGTTTGAGAGAATATTATACCTGATGCATTTCAGTAATCACATGATTTTATTTTTTTCTATTTTGAGTTTTGCAATAAACATAAAAGTAATAATATTTCTGATTAGCGAATGACGTGACCATTCAAACTATGTATCACAAGCCTATACTTCGTATTTAAAAAATTGGAGGTTGTACCTGTCTCTTGAATGGAGTTCAAGGTAGGGTTCCACACTGTATGCAGGAGTGCACTTTGTGAGATCTTTAAACGATTGTGACTTTTTACCTGAGCCAAATCTGGAAAATTGGTAAATAGAAAAAGTGCTTTATTTGATGAGAGAATTCTATTGTTTCGTCGAATGTACAACTTGAAGACCAACCCTGTACATATAATCGAAATTGGATAACCAATCTTGTTCCAAGATTTTGGTGGACACTATAGGTATATATTTAGTGCAACAAAACAAATAGTGCAATCAAACAATTCCTACAGGATGTTCGGATTTCTATGTCAAGCTGCGTAAATCATATTTAGCATATAAAAAAATAGTCTTCTTCGCTGACAAATCTGTGATAATCTGGTTGTTTACTTCATCCCTGGCTCAACATCTCCTATAGTCTTTATTACATATGGCAGCGTACGAACAGGACTCGACTAAGCTCCTTTACGTGGAGGACGATTTATGAGCAACGGAGGACTTCGTTGGATATTTACTGCCTACAGAAAGCTGTTGCATAAACTACATCAAGTGGAGTCAGGCTCCCAGGATATATTTTCAGCGGAATATAACGGATTGCAAGGAATATCCATGGATATCGAAAAGTTTCCAACCGTGAAAACTTTGGATTTCGGGTCTGTTGCGAAACTCACTTGTCAGAAACTTTCTTGCGCTTGCTCATTTAACATAATTTCAGCCCTTTTTGACGTAGTAATGGTGAATTTTATCATTCATATGATGTGTATTATGCACACATTACCCGAACTGTGATAGTTATACAGTGTGGAAAAGTCAGATTTAATAAATTCATTATCTTGGTTACTGTACCTATTCATGGAAAAACCCGAAACACTTCAAATTTAAGATTCAAATTGTCATTCTGCACCGTAAAAATGCGAACCCAGCTTCAATCCCCATCGAAAGACAGGGAGGTACAACCCCCAATTTTTCTAATCAGAAGTATGGGCTTGTGAAACATCATTTGAAACGTAGCGTCATTTTCTAATAAAAATGTTCAATTTCTGCTTCATTGCAAAAATCATATAAGAAAAAAAAAGTTATTAGTGAAATTAGGTACAATATCAAAAACTGAAATATAGCAAAAAATTATGAATGTTAATGAAGTAGATGTTCAAAATGTTCACCGCAAACGCTTTGGCAACATTCTAACCTCAAATAAAAATTTCTTCCAACATTACTCTACATCTCAGAAGTTATCACTTTATTTCTATCACATTTTGAAGGCAAATAAGTTTAGTTTAATTGTATTGAGATTAGGAAATATTATAATGAATTTTGGTGATCACATCATTTTATTTTTTTCTAATTTGAGTTTCCAATAAACATAAAAGTGATAACATTTCTTAATAGAGAATGACGAGACTTTCCAAATGATGTATCACAAGCCCATACTTCCTATTTGAAAAGTTGGGGGTTGAATTTGTCTTTCAAATTGGGTTGAAGGTAGGGTTCGCATTTTTAAGAAGAATAATGATAATTTAAGATTTGAATTTGATAGTAACCAAGATAATTCAATGTGTAATTTCGATGATTAATTTGTCCCGGGAAGAATGCAACGGAATGCAAGCGGAAACCATGAACTGGGCTCATTTAGGTGGACTTATATGAGAGATTTCAATCACCTGCAGGCCTTGGTTTTGAATATACAGGCTGATTTTTTGTTATTGAGTGAAATTTCAAAGTTCAATGAATCTTGAACCAATGAACTGACCGTTTTCAGAGTTTGCAGATATATTGATCATTTCGACCGCTTTCGTTTACTATTCCTGAAAATAAAAGTTAGTTCAAGCAATCAGGTGAAATCAGGAGCTTTTGTGCGCATATTCTATTGTCTACTCACCTCTATTGGATACTCTTAATCGAATGTAGCAACGATATACATATATACCATTTTCTCAACTTTTATAATATATGGATACATTTCATTCCATTTTAATGACCTACTTCAGTAACGAGTGAATCGTCTGTGATCACAGAATTTTATATATATGGTTTTTTCTATAAATTCAACACCCAGTATCTCGGAGAGGAAACATTTCTTGACATATGTTTATATGACAAACTAGGGCTTATTTTCGAAGTAGACTACGTGGTTAAAATTTCTTGGTTAAGATCTGGACCACCCTGTATAGTACGGTTTTATCTGTCCATTTAAAATCCTTTACGTAGTGTTGCCATAGTTAGTGCCTTGCAATGGACATAAACCCTGTTGTTGTTGCATGAATTGTCGCGGCTTTAGAAGATGGTCCCGGCCAGCTTGAAACTGCGAGAATCGTCGGTGTGAGTCTCTCGAGTTTGCAACAAATATTTCAGAGGTACCAAGCGACTGATCTGCTCACTAGAAGACCTGGTTCAGGAGGAGACAGGGCTAAAACAGCTTGAGAAGACCGTTTTCTTGTTCCTACTGCTCTAAGAAATCGAATGGTCAAGGCAGTTTCCCTACGAAATCAATTGCAACAAGTGAGAACTCTAAACATAAGCAAATTGACAGTTTGGAGAAGACTTCATGCTGCTGGATAATCTTGGCGAACAAGATCTACCGGACGGCGATTTTCCTGTGAACACCGAATTGCCAAATTGAATTTTGCACGAGAACACTGGCCTTGGACAATGGCAAATTGGAGTCGCGTATTGTTCTCCGATGAATTGCCATTCAGTCCTACAGGGTTAGACCGACCGAATTATGGCGTGGTGAAGCATATCTGTCGAAGCGCATACAGAGTTAGTGTTCATCGTGAATGGTACTCTGACGGCGCATAGGTACCTGACTGAAGTTCTAGAAGACCTTGTTGTACCGTTTATGGTTATTCTTGGAGACGACGCCACTTTTATGCATGATAATGCACGTCCCCACATTGCTCCGATAGATACTGAGTTTCTTGACAAGGTTGAAATTGCGCGATTTGATTGGCCTGCTCGCAGTCCAGATTTTAATCCGATTGAACATTTTTGGGATGAAATGGAAGAACGTTTGCGGAGACATGTACCAGCCCCCAGAAATTCTAGGGAGCTTCGTGACATACTGGTGCAGGAATGGAACATTCCTCGGTAGAATGTGATCCAAAATCATGCATATCCAAAGCATGCCTCGTCGTTTGCAAGCTGTTGTCACTGCCAGAGGAGGACACAAACGCCACTGACATATCAAAATTTTTTCGTTTCAACGAATATCTTTTCAAATTTAATTTGCGCGTATGTTCTGGGGAACATCGCGTTATAGTTTTGCCCAAATGTGAAATTTAATTCTGTGGTGCCGTACGGCCGTCCGGCCGTTACCACGATAACTTGAGAACGAAAAGAGCTAGCGACTTGAAATTTTCAGGGTAGGTGGCGCATCCCAATACGACGGACAAGTTCGTTAATGGGTATAATCGGCCCAATGGTTTCCGAGTAATAATTTTGTTTTCAACCAAAATAAATCCGATCGAATTTAAACTTGGTGAATAGTTGTAGAATATAGACCTGAGCACGTTTGTGAAATTTTGTGAGAATCGTATCGCTAGAAAATTATTAAAAAATTATTAAAAAATATTTTTGTTGTCACGATAACCTGAGAACGGAAGGAGATAGCGGCTTGAAAATTTCAGGTTAGGTTGTGCACCTGAATGCGACATTTGAGTTTGTTTATGAGCATAATCGTCCAAACGGTTTTAGAGTTATAGCCATCTGAAATTTTCTGAAATTTGGTAGTTTTTTGTTCCTCATTAACTCGAAGAATACAAAACCGATTGAATTCAAACATTGTTATTAGTTGAAGAATGCCAACGCGAAAATTCTTGCAGAATTTCGTGAGGATAGTATAACTAGAAAATTAAAAAAAAAATAGTTGAAAATTATTGAAAACAAATCTATATATCATAAACTATTCGTCCGGCATGGCTGAAATTTTGGAACAGCCTTCAGAACCTAACTCTACTGCAGAATTCCAAGTTTGAACATGATCGGATCTATATTGTTGGAGAACCGGGCAGCCTTTTGTGAGTTCGGTAGCGTAGTGGTAGCCAAGTGTAGCGGATGGGAATCGTCGTATGATAATATGTAGTCTATGGTCGTATTTTTGCGAGAACCTTCAAAAATAAAATAAAAATATGAATGTCATGATGACATATTTTCGCTCGTATATTATGGAAAAATCGTCTTATTTCATCACAAATCTATGGGAGATGATAGCCCTACATTAGTGGTCAGACCTGGTTTTGAAAGAGATCCTCCTTAGGAGGAGCCAACTAAATATTGAAGGGATTTCTATGAACAAGAGTGAATATCCTTGAGAAATAGAGAAGGCGATTCTTCTTCAAGAGACCCATGTGCCTTCAGAGGAGTATATTTGCGAGAGGGGACTTTTGAAAGGTTATGTATTATTTTTAATATGATATCGCTGAAATTTTGCTGAAGGCTTCTGATCTTGTGAATTCTATTGTCCAGAATGGACAATAGAATTCATCTTGGTAAATTCGATTAAGAAGAGTCTCCAATACAGGAGAATAGACAATAAAAATCATCATGGTGAATTCGATTGAGAAGAGTGTCCAATACAGGAGAATAGACAATAGAATTCATCATGGTAAATTCGATTAAGAAGAGTGTTCATTACAGGAGTATGGACAATAGAACATACGCGCAAAAGCTCCTGACTTCACGTCAGTGCTTGAACCAATTTTTTTTTATAACTTTTAATAAATTTTGAACAAAACAGCGAAAACTTTATTTCTTTCAATCAATCACGATATAATCATTGCATACAGTTTTTTCCTTCGTTACAAGTGAATAAACTCAAAAGAAAAGTAAATACTTTCATGAATACTTAAAATTGCAAGGTGACCCGAATTTTATGCTCGGCAGTGTATTTGCGCCAGTTGAGTCCGTTATTGAGCAAACCACCGAGTGGTTTTGGAGTGGTAGCCATCTGGATTTTTTCTTTCCTAATAACTCGAAAAATACTGATCTGAACAAAATAAAGCTCGGTAGTTAGTTGAAAAAACCGACACCAAGACTTCGAGCGTCCGCTCATGCGCACGACGCAATCCAATGCGTACGTCACCGTATTTACACTAATCAGTCCGAGTAAGAAAAGACGTAAATGTAAAATTTATGCAAAGTCATCTGGTGCGTATGCAGAACTCCCAAATGATGATTTCAAGCAGTTCAAATCTCACTCACCGCTCATCCACTTTTTAAATTGCTTCTGCAGTCACACTTATTCGATCAAAAATTAACGAAAATGCATCGTATTATAAATAGTATTCCTATTCTGACTAGTAGGCCCTTAGGGTCTGCTTTCGATTAGATTTCCCAACAGATCATTATTGGTCACCTAAAAGCCAAAATTATACTTGACATATTATGCGATATGTGGTTTCTGAACTCGAGGACAAAATGGCCATAGCTCAGAGAGTCAACCCCTATTGTTTGAGAGTATTTTCGGCCAAAAATTCCAAAAACTCAGACATCTGGGGAAAATGACGCGCTGTCCCTGGTGGAACAAGCTCGCAAAAATATGAGTAAAATTCACTCAATTTCACTATGAAGAACGATGAGCACTTGATGAAGCCGTCAAAATAATCCGATCAATTAAAGTTTCAAGGAATGCCTGTAATATATGACGAAATATATATTTCACCCCCAATCTACCCGTGCAAGATGGTGCCCCGGAGTCAAATCGAGATATTTTCGATACGTCCCATATAAAGTGCACCGTCTGTTCCAATGTGAGCTGGATTTTGATCTCTGTCTCCGTGAATTTGGAGCCGTCGACTTGACACAGCTCCTGATATGGCAGATAGTATATCCCAATTGTGGGAGGTAAAGATAACATCACGAATTCTTGACCTACATATGGGACGGATAATCGAAGTGGAGAACGAATGTTCCTTTGTCCAATAACGTACTTCTCAAGAGAGGTATTGTTTCAAGGAATGACTGAGTGAGTTCATACACTTGTTGAAACATCATTAATCTTGACGTCGAAGTTCCGCAGGTTTGAGAAGCTCATTTTTCACTGAGACACATCGTTTTCGTATAATTGAAGAGTTTTAGAAATTAGAAGTAAAGGCATGGACTAGTCTCCCGACTCAAATTTGGATTTCTCGAGAGCATTCGATTGAGTGCCTCACAGAAGACTTCCCTCCAAATTAAATCATTTCGGAATTAGAGGGGACCTACTCCAATGGATCGAGTCATTTCTAAGTGACCGTGAGTTTTGTCGGTACATTCTTATCTTGATGCGAACCTGTAACAAGTGGTGTTTCACAAGCTTCAGTCTATGTTCCCTTGCTTTTTCTCATTTGCGTGGATTTCTATACGTGTTCTGCATTCGCAGATGTTTTGAAAACATTTGCTGATGCATTCTCCTTTACAATCCAGAGTGGTCTAAATCGTATTTTTGAGGTGTGGAAATTGCAGGGTGCTACATCTGGTAAGGAGCCATGCTCGGTGAGAATATTACATCGATGGTGTTCCACCTCAAGCTGTTGAACATCATAGTGACCTCGGAATGATCGTTTCACCAGATCTAGGGCAGTCCCTCGGTGTTAGGTTAGAACAGGATACTTCATATTACATATGTGCGGTACATCATGGCGCCTACCAGTGTAGGCGCCATGAGGGTGATCGAGATCGATTCGAGCGAATACAGCGAGGTGCAACGGATGTTCAGTAGGATGAGATTCCCCCCAGCTATGAAGATAGAATAGGTCTTTTCGGTCTTTGTTCGTATATTGAACGCCGTGAACGCGTCTACCTGTCTACCCCTACATTTTAGCCCTCAATATCAGTAACCTGCGTTGCCACCACTTAAGTTGTACCACGAAAATTCCTGCACATCTCAGAGGCAACATTTTATCAGCAACAGGGTTTTCGACAGGTGAAGTCAACTGCCAAGTCGTATTGCCTGCGCTCCGAGGTTGAATGCCAGTTGGATGCACTTTACTTTTAGCAGTTTTTTGGCTAATTTTAGGGCTTTAGTATTGCGCACTTTGCATGTATACAGGGTGACCCAAATTCGAGTGCCTATTAGACGTTTCTGGAGAACTGGTCATATTTGAAATCTGAAAATTGGGATTATGGTATTGCTGGAAATTCTCTACAGAGCTAAATTATTTTTGAAGCCCAAAACGGGCTATACGGGGAGTGAAAATAAATTTGATGAAAATTCTATTTTTTCAAGTTTTGCATTCCTGGCAGGATCAAGTATTCCATGCTGAATAAATTTCTGTTAAAACCATTTTATTCATTCGAATAGTTTTCAAAATATCGAAAAAAAACGGAAAAAAAGTCATATTTATGTTTGGTCAGTATTATCTTCATCATACTTATTTCAAACAACCTGAACGTAAACCGTTTTTACAACATCGAAGAGGAAGAATGTAGGAAGATCATGCATCTTTTGAATTCCAGAAATATCATCACAGGGTGTTTCAAATTTTGTGTCGAAAATTGTGATCAAAAATTGGCCATAACTTCTGTTTTTCAAATTAGAACCCTATTTTTTTATGATTGCGTTGGATTCTGTGGTGAAAAATAATGATAGTTTTCTGACATGGTTATGCTACTAAATTCAATGGTTTCTGAGTTTTTGTTTTAATTCAAGAGCATAATCATGTTAGAAATCTATCATTATTTTTCACCACAGAATGAAACGCAACCATAAAAGAATAGGGTTCTAATTTGAAAAACAGAAGTTATGGCCAATTTTTGATCACAATTTTCGACACAAAATTTGAAACACCCTGTGATGATATTTCGGAAATTTGAAAGATGCATGACCTTTCCACATTCTTCTTCTTCGATGTTCTTAAAACGGTTCACGCTCAGGATGTTTAAAATAAGAATAATGAACATAATACTGACTAAACATATTTGACTTTTTTTCTTTTTTTTTTCGATATTTTTAAAACTATTTGGATGAATACAATGGTTTTAACAGAAATGTATTCAGCATTGAATACTTGATCATACCAGGAATGCAGAACTTGAAAAAAAACTTTTTCAGCAAATTTATTTTCACGTCCTGTATAACCGGAAGTACTTGGGTTTTGAAAATATTTTAGCTCTATAGATAATTTCAAGCAATATCATAATCCCAATTTTCATATTTCAAATATTCAAATATGTATACTGCAGAAACGTCTAATAGGCAGTCGAACTTGGGACACCCTGTATATTGTTGGTATGAGTTGGTAATCAAAATATTTATATTGCTGGCATTGGTAATGCTAGCCAGTTCACATACTACACTAAGACATTTTATTCTGAATTTGAAAATGTATTATTAAATCAGTTCAGTGTAGCAGAACGTCGGTGTCTTTTATTATAGGGTTAGTTGTCAAAATTGGATAACCAATAATGGTGATCAATATTGTCATATCGAAAGTTATGCGACAATCAATTGAGTGAAATGCTGGATTTGGAAGTTGATGACCATTCAAGTCCTTTTCGGAACATCCTTTTTCCATACATAAAAACCATCAGTTTCTTTTCAGTGCAAACTTATGAAATATAACGTTGCCATCAAAGGTGACTAACGAACAGTTGCCGGTTCTCTCTTTTTGTGTTTCTAAAAGTTACACCGAGTTGGAAAATATCGTATTCGGCACAGAAATTGACATCGGGGAGCAGATAAAAGTTATGAAATATTAAAACCCAATTTAAAATTTGTAGTTAGGCTTTATATTATCATGTTGCTATGAATTTTATACGTCTCAACCTAGCAGCTATATTATCTAGGGATATTGCCTCCACATCCACGTTTACGCATTTTAATGATGTATATTTTGTAATATGAATCTGACGGAGAGCTCATAGATAAAATAAGACAAAGGATTGATGGTACAGGAATTATACATAAATAAACAGAATTAACGGCCAATATCAAAGTTAAACCTGTGCCACAATAAAGAAATTGCTGTTAATCTCCTAACTTGTGATGATTAAAATTTCTAAATGGGCTATTCGAACTCAACAATATCTCTCATAACTCTCATAACTCATTTCTCTTATCAGTTCGAGATTAGGTTTCCAGACTGTTAGAAGTAGGTGATTACATAGTAAATTTCAAACATGACTGATTTTAGCTTGATGGTAGTCTCAGATCTCATACCGTATAAAATTCCCATACATTAAGTTGTCTGTGAACTTTCTCATAACTTACGATTGAATTAAAAAGTAGATATATGGGGTCATACCAAGGGGTAAACCGCTAGGAATTCGGGTGTACAAGAAAGTAGAATTCCAATGGGATTCTTAGTGAATTCAGAGGAATTCCCATTGAATTCCTATTGAATTCCTGGAACTTCAATTGTATTCCCTGGAATTCCGCAGAATTCCTATTGAATTATGTAGAATTTCTATTGAATTCCGCAGAATTCCTATTGAATTATAAAGAATTCCTATTGATGCTAGAGTGCAACACCTATCGGACAATCATGTAAACATCAACTCCAAATAGTTAGTTTTAATCGGATTTAAGCAGTTAGAAGTGGATGCTTTTCCCTCTGCTTTTCCTAACCTACAAAAATATACTTGGCAATACACAGACAAATTTACGTATTATGGAATACGGTCAGTATTGTTACAATATTCTTCAATTCTTGTAGTTTTGAATATTTCATCACTGATAAAAATCCAGTTAAGAACTTTCAATCAATATTCTCGTGAATTTTCCATTATTTTTGCGTATGTCTCTATGTTGGATAGTAAAATTGATAATTATATCATTTGTATAATTTGATATATTTTAATACATGCATGCAGTTCACAATTGCTATTGATACTATTATATTGATCCTCCTAGTTGCTCCCAAGGAGAATCCTCAAGAGCTTGAGCGAGTTAGGAGAATCAGTTGTATTTTGTGTGGGCTTCGTTACTGTGTCCTTCCGTCACCTTAGACACATCACTGTTAATTTCGACCACCCAGCAGTGAACAGTGAATGGTGACGATCGCCGTGAATAGAAAGTTTGTAATTCAGCCCCGGGATTGAGCCCAGGACTTGCGGCCCATGTGTCAAACGTTCTAACCACTGAGCCAATCAGGCTGCAATTGGTGAAATATTCTCACCTATTTTAGGTCTCACACAAAACCACATATAGAGACAAAAATGCTATCAAGATATCAAACAAGCATTGCCAAAGAAAGAAGGAAAATAACATGGAATTTACTATTGGAATTTTTTTTTGCGTTTGAAGATCTCATCCCTGTCACATTCTGAAGGTATAACATTTCACACCTACACGTAAAATTTCAAGGACATTCAATGTTAATCTCGAAAATAAAAAAAAATATTTTCCTTCGAAATTTCACTAGTCATTCGATCTTTGAGAAATCAAATGTGTCAAATGTTCATCGGTCTAAGTAATTGGTATTTGTACAATTCCGTTTGCATTCCTTAGATTCCACAAACATTCCAATGGAAATCCTATAGAATTCCAATCGAATTACAATAGAATTCCTATTGAATTCCAATGGAATTCCACTTAAATTGGAATTCTAGTGTACAAAGTTTGGTCAGCGGTTTCCTCGGTTCATACTTACGCGCTCGTACCAGGGTCGAATGTCCAAATCACTGTAACTCTCAAATTTTGGACCGAGATTAGTCTCAAACGATTTCATTCGACTTGCTGAAAGAATCCAAAGTCAAATTCAATTTTGTTCGTTCGACCGTGAACACGATCAATTTCGAAAGAAAATCTAATATGCTTGAAATTTACAGGATATGCTCTTATCAAGTTCGTCAAGAATCAAGACTCAAATTTCGCCTAATAGTTCGGGGATATATTAATTCGAAGTTTTATTTGCCCAATTTTTCCGAAACAACATATTTTATTGAGTAGATCAAATTAAAGCTCTTCAGTTAGTTGAAAAATACCGGCACCAAGAATTAAGCAAAATTTCGTGAGAATCTTATATCTGGAAAATTGAAAAACAAATATTAAAAAAAACTCAATATCTCCGAAAGTATCCCTCAGATAACTCTGAAATTTTGCAAGAGCCTTTAGAAGCAGTTCTTACAGAAAGCTTCTAGATTTGAACTCGAATAGATCGATATTGTTGGAGATTTTAGCAAAATATCGAAATATACGACTTTCATGTTGTAGTTTAAATTTATGGAATTTTAAATGTCATGTCTATAGTCATGTCATTTTGAAAAGAGGGAGCAAATTCTTCAAATTCGGTCGGAAAGCATAAAATATGGTATTTGTTGTATTATATTAAATAAAAAATAATATTTTCAGAATTCAGAGTGTGTTCAGCTTTTGAATGGTTTCTTTCTGGGTTTTCTCTCCCAAACTCTGAAAAATATGTATAAAATAAAAAATTAATTATTTCGTGCTTTGCTTCTGCGTAAGATATTTGTCAGAAGCAATCAATTGAAAAATGTTGCCTAACAAATAACAACGAAACAACATCAACGAAGAAACGACTATATCGTAACGTTTCGGAGTCTATATCAGACTCCTTCGTCGGACGCTTTACGAAAATCTTCAGAATTATTTTGTTGATTGTTATTCTGAAATTCCAGACTTGTCACAAAATAATTCTGAAGAGTTTCGTAAAGCGTCTGACGAAGGAGTCTGATATAGACTCCGAAACGTTACGATATAGTTGTTTCTGCGTTGATGTTGTTTCGTTGTTATTTGTTAGGCAACATTGTTTGATTGGTTGCTTCTGGCAAATATCTTTGTTTCTTACGCAGAAGCAAATCACAAAATAATTAATTTTTTATTTTATAGATATTTTTCAGAGTTTGGGATAGAAAACCCAGAAAGAAACCATTTAATGATTAATTCTGTATCTCAGAAATCTCAAAATAGTGCTACACGTAAATGCGATCGGAACCATATTGTTGAAAATATTGGCAAAATATTGAAAAATTATAGGGTTTACAGTGTACCTACTACTGTTTTACACTCGAACAGCAAACGGTGTGACATTTTTGAGGGAAAGTCGAACAAATTTCATGATGCAGCTTAAATTGCTAGTATTATTAAATGGTTTATTCCAGAGTTTTCTCTCCCAAACTCTGAAATATATATATAAAATAAAAAAAAATATTATTTTGTGAATTGCTTCTGCGTGAGTAACACAAGATATTTGTCAGAAGCAACCTAACGAACAATGTTGCCTAACAAACAATAATGAAACAACATCAACGATGAAACAACCATTTCGTAACGTTTCGGAGTCTATTTCAGACACCTTCGTCATACACTTAACGAAAATCATCAGCATTATTTTTCGTTGATAGTAATTCTGAAATTTTCAAATTTCAGTATTGCTTCTGATATATATCTTGTGTTTCTTTCGTAGAATAAAATCACCAAATAATATTTTTTTTATTTAATAGACATTTTTCAGAGCTTGACAGAGATAAGCCAGAAAGGAACCATTTAATAATGAGTATACCTCCTCAATTTTGGCTTCAAGTGTTTCAAAACTATCAGGAGTCATTCTCAAAAATTGAGTATATGAAATGGCCAATTTTATTTTTGAATAAAATCTAATGTAATCAATCCAGAGAGAACTCAAAACAGAATACTTGTGTAGGAAATCTTGAAAAGTGTTACTACGGAATAGCTATCTATACATTAGTTGGAAATCCCATTCAAAATCTTCCATAATTAGAGAATGTCTCGTTAATTATGCTCGACATCCTTGCATCATTCATTTTCGAATCACTGAACAAAAAACTCTGCCTATGAACTTAGCGAATCCAAATTTCAAATTGTTTACATGCTTACATCAACCAAACTCTCCAGAAATACACTTTCACTTTAGTTTGACATTAATGACGTTTATATTTTAAACTGGACCTACTGCAAATTGATAGAACACAGACAGATACAGTTCGCATTATGTGGAAACATAGAAGTACGATGTATTATTGATATTTTGAAAAATCGTATATCCGAAAGTTTTAGCTTGTTAGAGCTGGAAATAATATCAATGGATTCTTATTATGAAATAGCATTAAAAAAATATTTAATTCAAAATTTGTAATGTATTACCAATTTTTCTGATTACTACGAAATCATTTGGCCGATTTTGCCCAATAATGCACCTAACCGAGATATGTATGTCCCATACCTACTTTAAAAATTTCAACTGTCTAGCTCATTCCGTTCGAGAGTTACCGTGTTAACAACTGGCCGGACGGCCGGACAGAATCGATTTCGACCACGGATTCTTGATCAGTGAGTCGACTCAAATCGTATAAGACAATTTTCAGCCAAAAATTCGAAAATCACAGACATTTGGGCGAATTGATAAGCACTCTGTTCCGACGAACAAGAGCGCCTTGAATTAACGTGCATTGTTATTCGCGATTTCAATGAATTTCATGGAATTTTCTTGTCGATATTGGAGCTCGCCAAAGCATACTGATCTCGCGTCAGTGCTTTCAAATCAATATTTTCCGGATTTTTTCTTAAATATTTAAAACTATGAAATCTACCTAAGGCTTTCATTGGGTTTACAATAATACTTTCGCAGCCTGATTTCAGAGATTCATTGAAATGATGAACCAAACCGGATTAGGCAAAGAATCAGAACGTGTTTGTATTGTCGAAATGAAGACCTCAAAAACTCGTTCTCTATAGCCTTTCCTCAGTTCTCACGGATAATGGTATTGAAATTACAATCGATCGAACGATATCCATCATTGTATTCGGAAGAGTTTCCCCATCCAAAAATTTGGATTAATCGTTCTCTGCAACCATTCATCATAGAATTATCGAGGATATCACTCATCAGAAATAATTTGATTTAAAATTTCATCAAAATACATCTACGCTTCGCATTCCTTCTACCGGAGGGAGAATGATTTGACAATCTCTCCGGAAAGAGTATTGTATTGACACCTTTTCACGCACGCGGGCGTTATCGACATCCACCAAAAATCGTTCATCATATACAGGTGAAAGTTGTGGATGATGATTGAGCTTTTTCTGCCTTGGGAATGAAAAAATGTATTGATGGGGCGTGAGTGAGACGGTAGAAAAACAACTTTTGCGTTAATAAAACATGTACGAAGATAAAAAGGAAAATCGTCAATCGACATTCAATAATTGTTCGAGATATGCATTCCGATGAGCACGTAAGTTAGAAATTTGCTCTAGTACTTGTTTCGTACCACGATTGGTTTACCGTGGTGTTGTGTGAATTAATCTTCAAAATAATTCTGTTGTGACAAATAACTGGAATCACAACTGTTCACTTGATCTATGCTAAAACCGTACACCAATCCGAACTGCTTCTTGTGATATTTTGTTGTTTATCTGTATTCAGACTCTCCCGTAGTATTACATGAATAATAATAATTTTTCTTAGAGCTACAAATTCCCTCGTTAAGGGCAAAACATGGGTGTGTCATGTACAATCTTCGGGTAGTGGGGTAGTATCACATATAATTGGATTTATGAATCCTGGGTGTGGAACCTCTAAGTTAGATGGGGTTAATTATCTAGAGGACGTTTGGGAAAGAATGACCAACAAGTGACGAACAACATGTGGTGCCAATATGTCAGCACGAGACTTCCTCTATTGACCAAATTAAAGCCTGGGAACCAAATATGGGCCTCCCATGAAAGGTCCTTAAATTCCGCATATGCTGGTTTACTTCATGACCCAAGTGCATTTAAACTCTAGGACAAAAAGCCCGGATAGAATCTTTAACTTTCGAATAGATGCTTTTTTACCCAAAGATTGTATTATTTCTAAATAACAAGAGAACAAAAAATGTTCGTTCTCGACGACACTTTTAATCGAATTTACCTTCGTTATAGACCGGCTTTTATAATATATTAAATTAATACATTTCGTACATTTTAATGACAGACTTCAGTAACGAGATAATCGTCTAAGATCACAGAATTTTTAATTCTTACATATTATATATTCAATCGGAATTGAAATTCCTTATATATCCAATAATATACGAGAAAACGGACGTTGCAAGTAATTTCAGGATACCATATTAACGAAAACCTGCAAAAATTAGCGCGTTGGCATTCTTTAAGTAATTGCCGAGCCTTTTGAGTTTTAGAGGAAATAATAAAAACAAATTCAGATGTGTATGACTCTAAATCCATTTGGCCGATTATGCCTATAAACGAGCTCAAATGTCGCATTCGGATGCGCAACATACCCTGAAAATTGCAAGTCGCTATCTCTTCCCTATCTCGTTATCGTGAGATACATTTTTTTTTCTTTGATTTTTTATTTTTTAGTGATCCTCACAAAATTTCACATAGGTGCCTCTTTATGTCGGCATTCCACAACCAAGTTTCAATTCAGATTTGTAGTTTCAGAGGTATCGTGTACTCAAAGTCCCATTGAAAACTTTCTTATGGGTGACAAAATATGATTACTATATGCTTTTGTAGGTTCTGAAAGCGAAAATGCATTTCCTTAATTCTTGTGGAAATGAGAATGCGAAATCGAAAATGAAAATTTTAGCGGCAGATTCATTCATATCTCCCGTACTGAAAGATCCGTTGTGAAATTTCTTATGGGTGACAAAATATGATAACTATTTGCTTTTGTAGGTTCTGAAAGCGAAAATGCATTTCCTTAATTTTTGTGGAAAGAGAAACCGAAATCGAAAATGAGATTTTTAGCTGCAGATTTATTCTTATGTCCCGTACTCAAAGGTACGTTGAAAAGTTTCTCATGGGTGACAAAATATGATAACTATATGCTTTTGTAGGTTCTGAAAACAAAAATGCATTTCCTTGATTTTTGTGGAAATGAGAACGCGAAATCGATAATGAAATTTTTAGCTGCAGATTTATTCATATCTCCCGTACTCAAAGGTCCGTTGAAAAATTTCTTATGGGTGACAAAATATGATATGTATATGCTTTTGTAGGTTCTGAAAACAAAAATGCTTTTCCTTAATTTTTGTTGAAATGAGGATGCGAAATTGAATGAATTTTTAGCTGCTAATTTATTCACTTCTCCCGTACTCGAAATTCCGTTGAAATTTTTCTTATGGGTGACAAAATATGATAACTATATGATTTTGTAGGTTCTGAAGACAAAAATGCATTTCCTTGATTTTTGTGGAAATGAGAACGCGAAATCGAAAATGAAAATTTTAGCGGCAGATTTATTCATATCTCCCGTACTCAAATGTTCGTTGAGTTTTTTTTTTATGGGTGACCAAATATGATATCTATATGCTCTTGTAGGTTCTGAAAACTAAAATGCATTTCCTTAATTTTTGTGGAAATGAGAACATGGAATCGAAAATGGAATTTTTAGCTGCAGATTTATTCATATCTCCCGTACTCAAAGTTCCGTTGCAATTTTTCTAATTGGTGCAAAAATTATTAAAACTATATGCTTTTATGGGTTTTGAAAACAAAAAGGAATTTGAAAATGAAATTTTTAGCTGCTAATTTATTCACTTCTTCCGTACTTAGAGTTCCGTTAAAAAATTTCTTATGGGTGACAAAATATGATAACTATATGCTTTTGTAGGTTCTGAAAGCGAAAATGCATTTTCTTAATTTTTGTGGAAATGAGAACGCGAAATCGAAAATGAAATTCTTAGCTGCAGAATTATTCATATCTCCCGTACTCAAAGTTCCGTTGAAATTTTTCTAATGGGTGAAAAAATTATGATAACTATATGCTTTTCTGGGTTCTGAAAACAAAAAGGAATTTCCTTAATTTTTGTGGAATAGAGAACGCGAATTTGAAAATGAAATTTTAGCTGCTAATTTATTCACTTCTCCTGTACTCAAAGTTCCGTTGAAAACTTTCTTATGGGTGACAAAATATGATTACTATATGCTTTTGTAGGTTCTGAAAGTGAAAATGCATTTTCTTAATTCTTGTGGAAATGAGAATGCGAAATCGAAAATGAAAATTTTAGCGGCAGATTCATTCATATCTCCCATACTGCAAGATCCGTTGAAAAATGTTTTATGGGTGACAAAATATGATAACTATTTGCTTTTGTAGGTTCTGAAAGCGAAAATGCATTTCCTTAATTTTTGTGGAAATGAGAACGCGAAATCGAAAATGAAAATTTTAGCGGCACATTTATTCATATCTCCCGTACACAAAGGTCGGTTGAACATTTTCTTATGGGTGACTAAATATGATAGCTTTATGCTTTTGTAGGTTCTGAAAACAAAAATGCATTTCCATAATTTTTGTGGAAATGAGAATGCGAAATTGAAAATGAAATTTTTAGCTGCTAATTTATTCACTTTTCCCGTACTCAAAGTTTCGTTGAAATTCTTTTTATGGGTGAAAAAATTATGATAACTATATGCTTTTGTAGGTTCTGAAAACAAAAATGCATTTCCTTTAATTTTGTGGAAATGAGAACGCGAAATCGAAAATTTTAGCGGCACATTTATTCATATCTCCCGTATTCAGAGGTCGGTTGAAAATTTTTTCATGGGTGACTAAATATGATTACTATCTGCATTTGTAGGTTCTGAAAACAAAAATGCATTTCCCTAATTTTTGTGGAAATGAGAACGCGAAATCGAAATCGAAACTTTTAGCGGCTCATTTATTCACATCTCCCGTATTCAGAGGTCGGTTGAAAAATTTCTTATGGGTGACAAAATATGATAACTATAAGCTTTTGTAGGTTCTGAAAGCGAAAATGCATTTCCTTAATTCTTGTGGAAATGAGAATGTGAGATCGAAAATGAAAATTTTAGCGGCAGATTCATTCATATCCCCCCTACTGCAAGATCCGTTGAAAAAATTTCTTATGGGTGACAAAATATGATAACTATTTGCTTTTGTAGGTTCTGAAAGCGAAAATGCATTTCCTTAATTTTTGTGGAAATGAGAACGCGAAATCGAAAATGAAAATTTTAGCGGCACATTTATTCATATCTCCCGTACACAAAGGTCGGTTGAACATTGTCTTATGGGTGAATAAATATGATAACTTTATGCTTTTGTAGGTTCTGAAAACAAAAATGCATTTCCTTAATTTTTGTGAAAATGATAATGTGAAATTGAAAATGAAATTTTTAGCTGCTAATTTATTCACTTTTCCCGTACTCAAAGTTGCGTTGAAATTCATCTTATGGGTGAAAAAATTATGATAACTATATGCTTTTGTAGGTTCTGAAAACAAAAATGCATTTCCTTTAATTTTGTGGAAATGAGAACGCGAAATCGAAAATTTTAGCGGCACATTTATTCATATCTCATGTATTAAGAGGTCGGTTGAAAATTTTCTTATGGGTGACTAAATATGATAAATATATGCATTTGTAGGTTCTGAAAACAAAAATGGGTTTCCTTAATTTTTGTGGAAATGAAAACGTTGAATCGAAGATGACATTTTCAGCGGCAGATTCGTTCATATCTCCCCTATTCAAAGGTCCGTTGAAATGTTTCTTAAGGGTATAAAATACGATGTGACACATCTGGTATAGAATATAAAATTCAATGGCTTCAAAAACTTGTTCTGTATGGTTATAAAATCTAAGAGCTATTCAGATTTTTCTGCGGTCCATTGAGAACGAATTACGAAAGATCAGGATGATTTGCCGCGATCTTTTCCACAAACAATAATATATGATTAAACTGCTTGAATTTAATTCCCTTATTATTGCTATGTGTGTTTGAAATATATATTCATCAGAATCGCATTTTGTTGTAGCTGAATGATAATTTATAATTCCAAATAACGACGTAATAGAATGAATAGTATGATTCATCTCGGGGCGGATTACAAGTTTCCGCTCTCCGAAGAACGATTGTGCGAGGGCAGCGGTACGCCAATGGAGGTGCACATCGGTCGCGCTCGGTGAAAGTGCTGCTAGAAAAACGCCGCGAAGTTCACACCGGTATTGTGAACTCTAAGCTCATTGAGTTTGTTATGACAATCTTGAATGAGTTTAGAGCTTATTATATTTAAGAAATCATTAAAGGATACTGTGGGAGGTATACCATCATTGAATGGTTTCTTTCTGGGTTTTCTCTCCCAAACTCTGAAAAATATCTATAAAATAAAGAATTAATTATTTTGTGATTTGCTTCGGCGTAAGATATAGTTGTTTCTTAGTTGATGTTGTTTCGTTGTAATTTGTTAGGCAACATTGTTCGATTGATTGCTTCTGACAAATATCTTGTGTTTCTTACGCAGAAGCAAATCACAAAATAATAAATTTTTTATTTTATAGATATTTTTCAGAATTTGGGAGAGAAAACTAAGAAAGAAACGATTCAACTTATTTTGTTGACTGTTAAGCTCTTATGGTGGCCTGGTTACCTAAGAGAAAATCGATTGGAGACTGGAGGTACCCGTCCTAATACAATTCCTCGCAAATTTCGGATGAATGAAGGAACTGAAATAGATATGCTCTGGAGCTCTTTCCCAGGAATGCATCACTCTAAAGAGTTCCTCCGGAACTTTGACACTGTCATGTCAATGAAATATATGAATCTCAGTAAAACCACGCTCTTCCTCCTCCCTGGTTTCCTCAAAGGGCACTGCTGTATTACGAAGTATATGATGAGATTAGGGCTAAAGGAAACTGATGAGTGCAGCTTCTGTGGGTAGGAGGATGAAACTACTGATCACCTGATTACGGAATGCCTCGTCACCTCAAACCAAGGCAAGGAATGCTTCGAGCAAGAAATCTGCAGAAGCGAAGATGTAGCCTCCTTGAAGCCATTCCAGATACTCGAGTTCATCGGAACTCTGGAACTGGGAAACGAGCTGTAGATGGTGATGATATCGACAGCTCTGATGGGGGGCACAATAGAACTTAAGGTCGCAGTGCAACGTTGCCACCTACAATATACAATATCTACCAAATTCGGAAATGTACTTCTTAAATAAGTGGCTCAGAGGTAGGACGGGTCTATTGTAATGTTGGGAGAACTAACCGGTTTATTTAGCAGCAGACGAACTAGACGGTTCACTACACTAACTTTGTCCGAAAACTCTAGGAAATATCAAGGCTGAGATGCTATAATAACAATTTTTATATATAATGTGCCTTGCAACCTGATACTGTCACAAGCCACCCCTGGTGTCAACTAGAGAATCACTTACAGAACAATTTCACAAAATTTATAATAATTATAATACGTGATATCGAAATAATTTACAAAAATATAATATATCATTGATGACAAAAGCCACATTTGGCAGAGGGCTGCGGCTGCTCAGTGACTCGAGAGAAAATTAAAAATATTGCGATAGTTATTAAAATTTAAAAAATTTTTAATTCCGTATATCCTCCCGAAATTTCATTGATTTAGTGAGCTTAAATTTTTATTGGATTCAATGCCCGAGTGCTAAATCAAGTTCCAACATCATTATTATTTTATTATTCATAAGCTTATAACTCTTCTGGATTCTACCCAAATACGAGTGAAAGAATGTGGTGGCACTATAAACACGTAGCACATTCACAATACTCGCTGTATATTCTTCATATTCCCAGAAATCCATGTAGATCCACTATCTAATGAAAATTCCTGTAAGATACTCATTCCAGTGGTTCAGCCCTCGTATTCGGAACAATGTCAACCGCCCAGACATAACCCGAAAACATCTGCGGTATTGCATTTTCAATCGGGGTAAGTGACGTGAGTGGAGGAGCAGGTACGACGAACACGAAGTCCCGTTTTATGTTCTCCTTTACGCTCCCGGTTTCAGGATTGCAATTTTCATATTGCGATAGACACACCGCCAGACCCGCTTCCAACTCTCCAGGGGGATGGATTAATGGAGATTTTAATAAAATTTTCATTATGTCGCTACGAACCACTGCAATTCTATTTGGAAACGTGTCAACGCGGTGACGAGTTGGCTATGAAGGATATATTAGTTTTCTCGTATGGTGTATTGCAGCAACGTCGCACGAATTATTTTCCGGTGCGAAGTTGCAAGGTTGAGAGTAGTGGAGGGGGTTCATCGGGAAGACGATAAGTGAGGTTTCAAGGTGGTTATAATAACTTGGAGATGTTCCAACGATGTGCTACTGAAGTTTTCCACCTAACGATCGACTTTATTACCTACCGAATTCTCAAATCACTCAGACAACTCAATCAGATTACCCAGGCAACAAATAGCCTCCCTAGGAAGTCTCTGAGAGGTCACATTCGGGCATTTATGGGAACTCCTACTGCGAGTTCGTAGCGAGTGCCATGCATCGTAACTCATAGATATTCTCATTCAAGACACAAAGGGATATCTATAAGATATCAAATGTTTGATTGTTTCGGTCTTTACTTGACGGAAATTCATTATGAACGATTAAATTCACTTTATTTCCGCTTGAATTTGTTTATTTTCACTACAATTATTTCGTCAAGTACATTTCGACTTCTTCAGGTGAGTATGGTAACTAACTAATTCTACAACATCGTTTTCCTTAAATACAAAATATACATGAAAAAGGTTCGTGAAATTTGGACTATTTTTATGGAATTCCAGATTTTTATTGAAAAAGGTTGAGTAAGGGAGATCGGTTTAGTTCTGTTTGGTCATTTAGAAATATGTGTTTTTTATTGTGTCTATTTATTTCAAGGGCTTCTAGAAGGTTCAATTTGTTGGATTTATTCTCGGTATGGAGAACTTCGAAATTATGGTCGAATTCATGTCCTGTTTCTAACAGATGGTTGGCATAGGTAGAATTCTGATTGTTCTGGACAAATTAATTCTGGTTCTTTGATCCTATTTTCAAAAGCTCTGCCTGCTTGTCCAATGTATACATATGGGCATGAACCACAGTTCAACCTATAAACTCCTGATCTCCTCTTTTTGGCGCTCTAGTTCCTCGGAACTGAGTGCTTATCAATTTGCTCAAATGTCTGTAATTTTCGAATTTTTCCATGAAAATGGTCTTAAACGATTTGGTTCGACTCACTGATCAAGAATCCGTGGTCGAAATTCATTCTGTCCGGCCGGCCGTAGGCACGATAACTCTCGAACGGAATGAGCTAGACAGTTGAAATTTTCAGAGTAGGTTTGGGAGATAAATATCTCAGCTAAGTTCGTTATTGGGCAAAATCGGACAGATGGTTTCGGAGTAAAAAAAAAATAATTTTTTTTAAACAAAACAAATTCCAAATTAAATATTTCAATAAGCAGTTTCATCATAAGAATCCAATGATATCATTTTCAACTCTAACAAGCTAAAACTTTCGGAGATATGATTTTTGAAAATTTCAATAATAAATCGTATATCTACGTTTTCACAGAATTATATAATTATTCTATGTATGAATTGTCATAATGTCAACTTATTTTCCTGAGACATGACATTGTCTAATTCCTTGCTAATAGTTGGATCGAGAAACGTCAAAATCGACTTAGAGAGACAAGGGTGAAAAACCGTCAAATAAACCCCCATGTGGCGATTTTATGTCGAAAAGTGAAAATTAAGAATATATACCCCAGGTAAGTACCGACGTTTTATTCTAATACCGGAGATCGACAAGATCGGACGAGGAGCCCGATAGCCGGTTGGTCTACGCCGTCGGGTTTTCGGTTTCGGAACGAGCGAAGGCGGGCTCAAATCCCGGAAAGGGAATTACACTTTTTGGCGCTCTAGTTCCTCGGAACTGAGTGCTTATCAATTTGCCCAAATGTCTGTAATTTTCATTTAAGATGCAGTTTCACCATTAAAATTCATCGATATCATTTTCAACATCAACAAGCTAATAATTTCGGTATATGACTTTTCTAAATTTCAATAATGAATCGTACGTACTTCTATGTTTTCACAGAATGCTATAATTATTCTATATAAGCTTTATTATATGATCTGTGTTCATACTCGTACATTTCATCCTGTTCTATAAGAAAGAGTCAAATTCATTTCAGCTAGTTTAATTTGATTTCTTCCATGGTGCAGTTCTCATTCTCAGATTGCTCATTTAATCTTGATAAATAAACTATTATTTGAATTTAATTTCCTTTATGATGCAGTTCTTTCATAAGAATACATTGATTTAATTCCCAACTCTGAGAAACCAATACTTTCGGAGATATAATTTGTCTGTTTGAACTAGAGCACCAGAAAGCTCCTGTCCACAGGGCTTGAACCCATTTTTATTGGCGATTTCTTTATCTGTTTTTAGCGATTGGCCTATGGTATTTATAGTTCTTTAGGCAATGTTATAACATCATAATTTTCTTTAAATATCTAGTGTCGATTTTTGTCCTATATAAGGAAGAAAAATATAATTTAAATGATTTTGTTTGATGTGTGGGTAACTCAATGATAGTGTTTGATGTTGTTCATATATGATATACATTCGGTATATTTTTCAATATACCGCAAACCGACACATACAGCAGCATACAATAGCATGTTACGCAGACCATTCAACATACCCATGACACATGAGAATTATGAAATAGAGTTTAATACAATCAAAAAAATTACCGTCAATAATAATCACATTATTAAGTACTTAAGAATGTATTTCCTCATTTTTCGTCGAAAATGTTTAATTTTTTCATCTTTTTAAATTGTGTTGAATATCATACAATCGGACCCGGGAGGTGGCATTGCAATAATGTGATAGAGAGTTATTCATTTCAATTACCACCCCACTAGATTTTTTATATTTAGATATCATAAATTATTAAAGGAAATAAAATCAACTTGGTTTAAGTTCCACATTATAATATATGTATATTGTGATGGTTTCGTTCGTGTACCATAGGTGGCTTTGGCGTTGAATTATGTGGTATTTGACGTAGACATACATGCACACACAAGTCACCTTTTGCAGCTCGGCCTTGTTTTGATATTTCAAGTTTTGTTCGCTGTGTTTTGTATTCATATATAACACAATTGAGTGAATAGTCCGTCTATTATTCATCGATAAAACATACTTATCGAAATATTCGATGTGATCAAATGGACACGATTGGATTTCATTTTTAAAGGTAACCTACTTTCAAATATTCGTGTGAAATTTCCCTCGTTTTAGAATTGCTAAACTCTAACTAGACAGTATCGGAAATTCGCAGGAAATAAAATCCTCCAGCAGGAACAATCGAAAAATGAGGAAAGTCCCGCAGGAGAGAAATCATAATTTACATATTGTAGTGTGTTAGTCAAGTGCTTTTTCCCGTTCGCTCTTCTGGGACTAATCGCTCGCGGTGTTGCCGATTTGTCTCCGGGGATTCGACCCTTCTGGCACTTAGGAAGAATTCTTGAAGGATATAAGGAAGAAATACTTTCCACCGCCTACGTCGCATATCTATAATTCTGAATAAAACCTATTTATCAGATTCGACTCAATATTGGTAGCCCGAAGATGAAAAGATTTGGTTAAACCTAAAGTTCTATATGGTAAAAATGGGTTCAAGCCCTGTGGACAGGAGCTTTCTGGCGCTCTAGTTCAAACAGACAAATTATATCTGGTATTGGTTTCTCAGAGTTGTGAATTATATCAATGTATTCATATGATATCACTGCATCATAAAGGAAATTCAATTCAAATAATGGTTTATTAGATAAGTAATAATAAATTACCTTGTAATCGATCAAAAATTTCCTGATCTACGTTCACCAAACTACAGAATTATGCTTTCAATATTTACGTAATATTTTCAAACATTTTCGGTTGAGGTCCCCGTTGCATCGCTAAAATACGAGTATTTCAACCCCAATATTTTTGAAGTTACAATATTCCCTTCTGTCAAGTTGACATTATGAGAATTCATAGATAGAATAATAACTAGTGGGCCCGCAGATCTACCTAGCCAGTAGACCTACATTTTTCCGGTAGATCTACATTTTTCCGGCAGATCTACATTTTTCCGGTAGATTTACATTTTTCCGATAGATCTACATTTTCCGGTAGATCTACATTTTTCCGAGACTTCCTCAGACACACACACACAGAAAGTTTCAACGAAATCGGTCCGGTCGTTCTCGAGAGTCTATAAACCGAACACAGTGCTATCTACCGAGTTCCTATTGTGACTCTGAGGCCCATTCAAATACGCACACAAAGTTTAATCGAAATCGTTCGAGCCGTTTCCTATAGATCGATCGGGGCGCCCCTACAGGATGCTATTGTGAATCAGAGATACGCCGAAAGAAAATCACAGAGTTTCATCAAAATCGATCCGCCTGTTTCCGAGTTCCTATACATCGATTTTAGCGCCCCCTACAGGGTCCAATTGTGAATCTGAGCCGCCTTGGGTTCCACTGAAATACATACACGTAAAGTTTCGGAGTTGACATATTTCTTAAGACACCCTGTATAGCAGCGGTTATCATTTCGCAACGGTTTTACAAAGTTGAGAATTCTCCTCGCGATAGAAATCTCGAAGTGACATTTTACTTAAAACGCTTGCATTTGAAAATAATCGATGCCGCGAGGAAATGAACACCCTGTATAGTAATGGTTTATTTCCAACGATGTATGCCTCGAAAGTATATTTTCCAACACGAAAAAATGAAAGGGTATGTTCATAGCGTTAAAAACAGCAATCTGCAATTGACATTAAAAGAAAAACACCCTGTATAGAGATTTCCGAAAAATACATTATAAGAATCCATCCAAGGTTCCTATTTAGATAACGGTTTGTTTGTGGCACGAATCAATTCAATCGTGGCAAATTGTGCCGTGAAAAATAGAACACCCCGTATAGTAATGGTTTATTTTCAGCGATATATGCTCAGAAAAAAAAAAGGAAAACACCCTTACTTAAAGTCGGCAGATATACCGTTATTCGAAGTTAATATTGCGATAAAAATTGAAAAAAAAACACGAAAAAGTATAATTCCCTTGATGGGCTTCGAACCCGCCTTCCCTCGTCCGAAACCGAGATATCCACTATCTATACATCTACACTATCGGACTCCTTGAAGGATCCTCTCGATCTCCGGTATTAGAATAAAACGTCGGTACTAACCGCGGATAGATATTCTTAATTTTCACTTTTCGACATAAAATCGCCACATGGAGGTTTATTTGACCGTTTTTTACCCTTATCTTCGCTTCTCGTCAACGTTCAGTCCCGAAAACTGCCTAGAACGGCCATTTCGTTGCGAAAAATTTCCCGCACCCCGTCTAACGGATTCATTTTGACGTTTCTCAGACAGACTTTTAGCAAGGAAAATTCCCGAGGTCGGAACTTCGAGAACTTGTATCGATTTAGTTGACATTATGAGAATTCATACATAGAATAATAATTATATCAATCTGTGAAATACGATCTACATTGAAATTTAAAAAAATCATATCTCCGAAAGTATTAGCTTGTTAGAGTTGAAAATGATATGAATGGATTCTTATGATAAAACTGCTTATTAAAAAAAATTTGATTTGGAATTTGTTTCGTAAAAAAAATTTTTTTTTTTTGTTACTCCGAAACCGTCTGTCCGATTTTGCCCAATAACGAACTTAGCCGAGATATTCATCCCCCAAACCTACTCTGAAAATTTCAACTCTCTAGCTCATTCCGTTCGAGAGCTATCGTGCCTACGGCCGGCCGGACCGGCCGGCCGGACCGGCCGGCCGGCCGGCCGGACAGAATAAATTCCGACCACGGATTCTTGATCAGTGAGTCGAACCAAATCGTTTAAGACCATTTTCATCGAAATATTCCAAAATTACAGACATTTGGGCAAATTGATAAGCACTCAGTTCCGAGGAACTAGAGCGCCAAAAAATCATTCACTGTGCTAATCCACCTCTGAACTATCAATTGTTGAACACAGAAACACTTACTGCATTCAATATCGTATGATGATATAAGAGCTTCATCATCTGATTCTCGAAATGTAATGAAATTGTTTGAGATAACTTATATACTCACCCAAAGTCTTATGGAATTGTTTCAAATAATCTTTATGCTGCATTTGAAAAAAAACTCTTCCTGAATATTAACACACTGACTCCAACTTGATTTTCATTGAATGTCTACAATATCTTCATCGCCTATTCTGTCATCCATTAAATACACTGATCAACAATTTTTAGGGATCACTTATGAACTTCTCTTCATTTGTATTTTTTTCAAGTTATCTCGTGAATATCTGTACATTATATGTTCTCTAAGGAAAAATTAAGATGTTTTGAGTTGATTATATCAAATTTTTCCTCACTTCATCGGCTCTTGTTCACAAAATCGATTATTATCTGTAGGCTGTTATATGTGGAGTGAAAAGCAATGTGGTAGGTATTTGTTATTAAATCTGTTTTTTTCTCTCGTTCAAACACATAAGGTGACAATAATTGAAGAAATGAGAACAATATTAGCTCATCAGTCATGCCGAGAAGACGTTTGGCTCCTGTGCAACTGGACCAAATCATACGGTGGATACAGGAAGGTTTGTCCCAGCGAGAAGTGTCCCGGCGGTTGAATGTTTCGCAAAGTGTCGTGAGTCGGGCTTGGAATAGGTTCATCCAAAACGACTCAGTAGCTTATGTTCATGGGGGAGGTCGGCGGCGCAGTACAACAGCTGCCCAAGATCGTCTTTTGGTCCTCAATGCTAGGAGAAATCCCACTTACCCGGCGTCGCGGCTCAATAGATCACTGAGAGTTGCAACAGGAGTTCTAATTTCGAACCAGACTGTAAGACGACGACTACATGTTCGTGGTTTGAGAGCACGTAGGAGGGTACAACATCCCCGTTTGAATAGGGAACACCGGGTTCATCGACGGCAATGGGCTGAGGAGCACCGCAATTGGACAGTTGAAGATTGGAGCCGATGTTTATTTACGGATGAGTCTAGATTTCGTTTGGTCAACTCCGATGGACGTATTCTTGCTTGGAGGGAAAGAGGTCGAAGGTATGCAGAACAGTTTATGGTACCCACAACAGCTTTTGGCGGAGGTTCTATATGTGTATGGGGAGGCATTTGTTTGAACCAACGCACAGAGTTGGTTGTTCTGCAGAACACCACAATGACCAGCCAGAGATATCACGATATGATTATTGAACCCATAATTGTTCCGTTTGTGGCTGCCTTGGGCGAGAATTTCATTTTAATTGACGATAATGCCCGTCCACACCGCAGTCGTCTAGTTAATGAAGCGCTAGAAACTCATGCTATTGATAGGATGGACTGGCCAGCTCGCTCTCCAGACATGAATTGCATCGAACATGTCTGGTCTGAGATGTCTAGATAATTGTCAACCTTAGAACAACCGATCAATAACCTGGAGGACCTTTCTAACGCTTTACGGGATATTTGGACGAATTTGCCCCAAAATTTTATAAATCATTTGATTGAAAGTATGCCTCGTAGGGTAGAATGCTTGAGACGAGCTCGTGGGGGGCCAACTAGGTACTAGCTTAACCGAAACTTCAGCCTTCTTGTGGTGTCATCATAAAATTTTTATGTTATTCAAACACAGAATTTTGAGTGTTCCTAATAAAGTCTTTTTTTCTCTCCAACTTTCCATTTTTTCATTCTTTTCTCAAGTGAACCATATTATCAACTGAAAATACTCTGATATCTGACTAAATTTATAATCTTGGAGCGAATAATTCAGAAATAAATTTAGAAAAAGTAAGTGATCCCTATCAATTGTTGAGCAGTGTATTTTAATTCGTATCATAATAATGACTTTAAAAACCATTTTACCACTTTATGAACAACAACAATTATTAACAATCATAAACAATATGACAAGTGATAACTTGCTGTACACATAGTATAGTAATATTTTTTATACTGTGCCAGAAGTAGGCACAGAAATTGAATAATTATTAGAATATTATGTTAGCCACAGAATATATCGCTCAGTGCGGTTGCATTCGTCTATTTTTATTATTTGAATAATTCCATAGATTCAGGTTAGGATTTTCCCGTCAATAATAATTGGGATGAATATGTGGAATGATTCCCCAGAAGATAACTACCATGCGATTCAAGTTGTTTGAATGATGATTGTCTTTGTCTATGGTTTTTATTATGATAAATAACTTGTTTCAAGTTGTTTGAATTATCGGTGAATTTGTGCAATTACAGACAAGCTGAAATTTTGAACTAGGTAATCGAGAAATCGAAATAGATTATTAGATATTCTCAAGATATACCTTATCAACTCTTGAGTTATACCTTATTAAATTATCCCGTTTAAGATTGAAATATAACCAATCAATTTGGGAACAAACTAGATTGAATTGAAATGCATAAACATTACTTGGGATGAAGAGATTGCTGTACAACTTTCTATGAGTGTCAACTTCCAGATCAGTACTCAGTCTATATCTTTATTGGAGCACATATCATCTGTTAAATTTCTGGAATATTTATCATATTTTATGGCATTCAATGTAGAATATCTCGAAAACGGTATGATTTAGGAGAATTGATGAAGAATAATTTAATTTGTTAAAATGATTGAGTATTCTTAAAATGACTCGAAATAAACTTCATCTGCTTTCATTATGCTAATTTCTAATAGCTTCATGAATTCGCGAGTCTGTAACGAGGAAACCAGTAGAAGTAGGAAAAACTATTAATTGGAGATTATGTGTCATAGTTATAGAATTTTGGTTCACACCAAAATTAATTTCTTTCTTAGTAACCGTGTCAAAGCTACAAAAGGAGAACTGATTATTTTTTTAAATTTCAACAGCCTAAATATTTTTTCGTATACCGAATTTTAAAAAATAGTGAATAAAAAATGGGTTCAAGCCCTATGGACAGGAGCTTTCTGGCGCTCTAGTTCAAACAGACAAATTATATCTCCGAAAGTATTGGTTTCTCAGAGTTGTGAATTAAATCAATGTATTCTTATGAAAGAACTGCATCATAAAGGAAATTAAATTCAAATAATAGTTTATTTATCAAGATTAAATGAGCAATCTGAGAATGAGAACTGCACCATGGAAGAAATCAAATTAAAATAGCTGAAATGAATTTGACTCTTTCTTATAGAACAGGATGAAATTCGTACTCGGAAACTGTTTGACCGATTATGTCCATTAACGAACGCATAGGTCGTACCCTGATGTGCAGTGCAACCTACCCTGAAAATTTCAAGTCCCTTTCTCTTCCAGTTCCAGACAGAATCGAATGTGACCTCGAATTCTTCATCAGTAAGTCGAACCAAATCATTTGAGACCATTTTCGACAAAAGTATGGAAAATTACAAGCGTTAGGGCAAAATGATATCGCGCTATTCCCTAGATCTAGATAATACGCTCAATAATAAAGAGGGGGAAAGCCCTGTGGCACTCTTGTTCAAACTTTGGTTTCTCAGAGTTGGGAATGACATCAATGGATTCTTATGATAGAACTTCATCATAAAATAAATTACATTCAAACATCGTAATAGAATTTAAATTCCACAAGAGTGCCAAAAGATATTAGTCCAAAACCGCCTCACCGATTATACCCAAAACGAACTTATCCGAGATATTCATTCCTCAGATCTACTCTGAATATTGTATCATATCAATTAAACTTAGCCAATATTCCAGCTTGTTTTTCCTGGAGATATTCTGAACCCACTTTGATTAACATACTAAAGTATATATTTCCATTATCATATGGATTATCCAAGGGTATTATATTATCACCAAAAAATTTTAATATCCTAAAATCCTCAAAGTTCTACGATAGCAGAGGTTATTTAGTTGTTCATTTTGCATTCATCATACTTTGTTTTCTAGAACAACAAGAAATAAATATAACGTCTCTTCAAGATGATATGTTCGAGCGCAGATCCTAAAATTAATAGATATAAAAACGGACTTTAACTTTCTATTACAGCATTCTAAGATATCATAAAATTACGATTTATTATTGAAATTTTGAAGGATCATTTCCCCGAAAATATTTGCTTCTTGGAGTTTTAAATGATATCAATGTTTTTTCATCATAAGACTTCATCTTAGAACAAATTTAGTTTGAAATTTGTAATGTTTTCGTAACTCCAAAACCCTCAGAATGATTTGGCCCAATAACGAATCACCTAATCGAGATATTCATCTCCCAAACCTACTCTGAAATTTTCAACTGCCTACCTCATTCCGTTCAAGAGTTATTGTGTTAACGGCCGAACCGGACGTAAGGTCCGGCTGAACAGAATCGATCTTGACCACGGATTCTTGATCAGTGAATCGAGCCAAATCGTTTAAGACCATTTTCATCCGAAAATTCGAAAATTACAGACATTTGGGCAAATTTATAACCACTATGTTCCGAGGAACAAGAGTGTCAAAAAAAATTCCATCAATATTTTGATGATTTGTATCCGAAGTTTTCAAGCTGTCAAAAAAACACCTTTATCTAGATGCCACGCAAATATTTTCTTTACTGAGTATGGCGAAAAAGCGAATAGACATGAGTTCACCCCTAACGACAGAAAATTACATTTGAATTCGTCTTCAAAATGCTGTCACTTGTAGTGGTAATAATAGGATTGCTTCATTCAGTCTGTCCCGTTTCTTCCCTGACAGCCTCGCGGCGAATGTATATTTGTTTGACAATTTAAATATAACCTATTGTTGGGTCACATTCCCACTGTCAACTGCGAAACGTTCGAATAACAACTTTATATAACGTGTAAGACGGCTGCGAATTTTCTTGACACTCGATCATTGGGTTTGTAAACATGTCATCCCCACACTGCCTGATATTCACGCATATATGAACATGTTCTCTCTCTTCGCTTGTTGCGTTTGTCTTTGGGGGCATATCGAAATACATGAAATCAGTCATCTGTGAATCATATTTATGTCTTCTATTATTTTATGTGTCTGTGAATTGCAATTTAATTTCCTTCATTGGAGTGAAGTTTACCAACATTCACTATTGTTGAAGTTCGTAGAATTCCCCATTACAGATTGTTGCACTGATGAGTCATGGTGACGTTGAGACTGATCTTATTGCGCGCGTGTTCCGCAAGGAACAGCGTGCTATCATTTCGTCACAATGTCTGTATTTTTCGAATTTTTATTCGAAAATTGTCTCAAACGATTGGGTTCGACTCCCTGATGAAGAATTCGAGGTCAAATTCAATTCTGTCCGTCCGGTCCGGCCGGCCGTCAGCACGATAACTCTCGAACGGAACGACTTAGAGGGCTGAAATTTGCAGGGTAGTTTTGTAGCGTAAATATCTCGGACAAGTTCGTTAACGGGCGAAATCCACCGAGCGGTTTCGGAGTTAAGGCCGTTTTTAGTCAAAAACGTTTTTTATGAATATTTCCGGAACCGATCACTCGATCTTTCTGAAATTTGGCATCAAATTGTAGAATCATGACCTTTATATGCCTGCGAAGTTTTGTTATGACCGGACGGCCCTAAAGTGGCAAAAAAAAAATTAAAAAATTTTAAAATTTTGTTTTCACGATAACTCGAAAAATACTGATTCGATTAGATTGAAACTCAGTAGTTAGATGCAAAAGACCAATGCAAAAACTTTTGCAAAATTTCGTGAAGATCACGTGACATGAAAAAAATCAAAAAATTTCTACTATTTTGCGGAATACTTTGCTTAAAATGCCGAAACCTATTTTTTTGATGTTCATGCTTCCTTTTCCGGGCATTTTTCGTTGTGCGCATGCGCAGATGAGAAGTCATTTAACTGCTGTAGTTTTCGTCAGAGAGGGGTTTTGGGGTGGCGGATGCTATTCCTCCATAGAATCCCCTATTGAGGGTCTGCGCATGCGTGGATTAAAGATGTGCTATCTCCTGAACCACTAGTGTTGGAGAATCGGAGTTTTTTGTAAGGTGTGTGATTTTGTACTGACTTCACGACAGTGCTTTTTTTTTATAATTCGAATGAATATAATATTTATTGGTGCGTATCGTCCTATGCATCCTGGGTAGGGCTGGGAATCACGAATGAATGATTTGAATACTCGAATATACAATTTTTTTTTCGTAATTGGTTCAAGCACTGACGTGAAGTCAGGAGCTTTGGCGCTTGTGTTCTATTGTCCATTCTCCAGTATTGGACACTCTTAATCGAATTAACCATGGTGCAAAAGTTCCTGACTTCTCGTCAGTGCTTGAACCATGGTGAATTCGATTGAGAGTGTCCAATATAGGAGAATGGACAATATAACATACTCGCAAAAGCTCCTGACTTCACGTCAGTGCTTAAAACAATTTTTTTGTATTACTTTTAAATTTTCTTGCGGTACCGTTTTCACAAAAATTCACAAACGTCTTTATGTCGATTTTCTACAACGAGTTAGCAAGCTTCAATTCGATCGAGTCTATATTTTTTGAGTTATCAAGGAAATAATATTCCTGATGAATATAACTACGAAACCGTTAGGCTGATTATGGCCAACAGCGAACTTAACTCTCCCATTCAGATGCACCACCTACCCTGAAAATTGTAAGTTCCTATCTCCTTTCGCTCGAGAGTTATCTAGGCAACGGTCACCTATCCAGCTACTGAACTCACACAAGACTCGATCGTGTTCAAACTTGGAACTTGGCCGTAGAGTTAGTTTCTGATACATAGAATTTGTTTCAATGATATTCAATGATTTTTTTAAAATTTTCTAGTGATACGATCCTCACAAAATGTCGCAAGAACTTTTGCGATGGCATTCTACAACTATTAACCATGTTTGCATTAGATCGGTTTTATATTTTTTGAGTTATTGAGGACATAAAAACCAAATTTCAGATGGGTATAACTCCAAAACCGTTCAGCCGATTATGCTAATAAACAAAATCAAATGTCGCATTCGAATGCACAACGCAATCTGAATACTTCACATCGCTATCTCTTTCCGTTCTCAAGTTATCGTTACGTAAAAAAATATTTTTTTTAGATTATCTAGCTATGCGAATCTCTTGAAATTCCACAAACATGCTAAGGTTTATATTGTACAACTATTCATCAAGTTTCAGTTTGATCGGATTTATATTGGTTGAAAACAAAATTATTACTCGGAAACCATTGGGCCGATTATGCCCATTAACGAACTTGTCCATCGTATTGGGATGCGCCACCTACTCTGAAAATTTTGAGTTGCTGGCTCTTTCTGTTCTCAAGTTATCGTGGCAACTGCCGGACAGAATCAAATTTGACCTCAAATTCTTCAGCGGGGAGTCGAACCAAATCGGTTGAGACCATTTTCGTCAGAAAATTCGAAAGGTACAGACATTTGGGCAAAATGATAACGCTATGTTTCCCAGAACATACGCGCGAAAAGGATTCAGATTGCGAAAAGCAGCTGAACAAAAGGTTGTTTCATTTCAAACCAATAGGCATAATACGCGAATCAAAAACACTATATTTTTATGAATGCCGTCAAACTATGACAAAAGAACAAGAAGATGCATTGGCAGACTACCTTGGATCGTGCTCAAAAATGAATTACGGCATTTCAAATCTAGGATGTCGTCGCTTAGCATACGAAATCTGTGTACCACATTGAGTCTCACTGTATACTACTATGTGGTACCTACAGTAAGACAATTTGCATGGTCATGAATAAAGGTATCTAGATTATTGCTATATCAGTTTATTTAGTTTATTCATATGTGTTTCATTGAAATAAAGTACAAGTTACATTAAGACCCCTTTTAAAAATAAATCAACTTTGAAGAAATCGTCTCACTGTGGACCACTCTCCCCTATACAGTCAAAACTGAAAATTGAAGAGAAATTATTTTCAGAATATACCTACGTATATAATACCACATTGATTGGATCAAAACAAAAGAATACTATTGTTATATAATAATAAACTTCTCAGGAATTTGGACAAAGTATTTTTTATATTTTCTCTAGTGTTCAATTTGCCAACGTTTCGGAGGCGAATTCCTCCTTCTTCAGGGCTAAAAAACAAAGAACATTCAACAAAACAATCACAAAGACAAAGTTTCCGATATTACCTCAAGAATACTATGTTGTTCGAGAAAATATTATACAGTCACAAAATTTCATGAATTGACCGATCTCAAACACATCTCCTTTATATAATCTCCCTAGCGTCGTCAGAAAATAAATTAGAACATAGATATACACCTGGAAACTTCAAATGTCAAATAACACAATCAACAAAACCACATAAACTGTCAGATCTTTTTCTTTATTCTTCTTCTTCTCCTTCTCAAACAAGTTCTTTTCAACGTCACCTCCTCTTTCCCTTTGTTATTTGTCACGTTATGTCCAACAATATATCATAAAAATAGCTCAGGTTATTGACATCTTCCCTGAAATTTACGGTGTTATTACTCCTGATGGAAACCATCTCACTGATATTCCTCTTATAGCCATTTCTCTCCACATCTAGTATCTCCACATCCCCGAAGCCGAAATTATGTCCCTCACCGAACACATGATAGGTTAGGGCAGTCTTTTCCTTGTTGTTTATGTTCCTTATATCATATTTGTGCTGTTTTATTCTTTCCTTTAAATATTGTCGAGTCTGTCCTATATAACTCCTATCACAATCCAAACATGGTATCTTATAAACCACAGATGACATTAGTTCTTTCTTTGTGGGTTCCTTCAATTTTGAGAAGAATCTATTGGTAGTGGAGACGTTGTAGAAGGCGCATGTGCAGTTTAACTCTCTGAGAATTTTTTGAATCTTGTAAGACAGACCATCGATGAAAGGAAGTCTGTGAAAAGATTTTGTACTATCTCCTGAGGTGGAACTCAATGTATTTTCTCCTCTCCTATTTTGTATTTTCTTGATAGATCTATTTATGAGGTATATTGGGTAATTATTTTGTGTAAGGATTTTCTTTACACTACTCAAATTTGTTCTATGATATTCTTCATCACTCAATTTCAACGCTCTACTAATCAAGTTGTTTATCACGTTTATCTTTTGTGTGGTGCTATGATTGCTAAAGAAATTCACAAGTCTGTTGGAATTGCTGGGCTTGTAGTACCAACATGTCTTGAGAGTGTTGTCTTCCTTTTTGATTAATATATCTAGGAATGGAATTGAGTTTTCCACTTGTACCTCCATAGTGAACTTAAGTTTGTCATCGTAAGAGTTAAATAGATCGAGAAGTTGTTGTTTTTTGTTGTTAGGTATAATAAGAAAGGCATCATCTACATACAGTTTGACCATTGGAATATGGAAGTTTATTATTGATAAGACCCAACTAAACAAGTCATCCATCACAAGGTTAGCGAATGAGGGACTAGATGGTGATCCCATAGCAGAGCCAAGGATTTGTCTGTAGAATTTTCCATTAAATACAAAATAACTGCACTCAAAACAAACATCCACCAAGTTTAAGAAACATTCTCTACTTAGGTTCGTAAAGTTCTTAATATAATTCCATTGTTTCTTTACCACAGTTATCACAAGCTCTTTGGATATATAGGTGAACAGTGAGACCACATCCAACGACACCAGAATGTAACCTTCCGGAACATGGACACCCTGTAGATCTCTTTTCAGGTCAAAAGAGTTTTTGGCATTATATGGTGAAGTCGACAACACCTGAGATAAAATTTGGTGGAGGAACTTTCCAATATTATAGGTTGGAGAATTAATATTGTCAGAAATAGGTCTCAAAGAGAGGCCTTCCTTATGGGTCTTTCTGAGGAAGTATAACCTAGGAGAAATACCATTATGTCGGATCAATTTTTTGTACTCCTCAGCTGTAATCATTGATTCCTGTTTAAACTTCTTTAATATCTTGTTTACATTATCTTGGTACAGTTTTGTGGGGTCTGCTGTTAACAGTACATAAACTTCAGAGTCACTTAACATTCTATGTGCCTCCTCTAAATATTCACCCCTATATATATTCTGGTGTCGTTGGATGTGGTCTCACTGTTCACCTATATATCCAAAGAGCTTGTGATAACTGTGGTAAAGAAACAATGGAATTATATTAAGAACTTTACGAACCTAAGTAGAGAATGTTTCTTAAACTTGGTGGATGTTTGTTTTGAGTGCAGTTATTTTGTATTTAATGGAAAATTCTACAGACAAATCCTTGGCTCTGCTATGGGATCACCATCTAGTCCCTCATTCGCTAACCTTGTGATGGATGACTTGTTTAGTTGGGTCTTATCAATAATAAACTTCCATATTCCAATGGTCAAACTGTATGTAGATGATGCCTTTCTTATTATACCTAACAACAAAAAACAACAACTTCTCGATCTATTTAACTCTTACGATGACAAACTTAAGTTCACTATGGAGGTACAAGTGGAAAACTCAATTCCATTCCTAGATATATTAATCAAAAAGGAAGACAACACTCTCAAGACATGTTGGTACTACAAGCCCAGCAATTCCAACAGACTTGTGAATTTCTTTAGCAATCATAGCACCACACAAAAGATAAACGTGATAAACAACTTGATTAGTAGAGCGTTGAAATTGAGTGATGAAGAATATCATAGAACAAATTTGAGTAGTGTAAAGAAAATCCTTACACAAAATAATTACCCAATATACCTCATAAATAGATCTATCAAGAAAATACAAAATAGGAGAGGAGAAAATACATTGAGTTCCACCTCAGGAGATAGTACAAAATCTTTTCACAGACTTCCTTTCATCGATGGTCTGTCTTACAAGATTCAAAAAATTCTCAGAGAGTTAAACTGCACATGCGCCTTCTACAACGTCTCCACTACCAATAGATTCTTCTCAAAATTGAAGGAACCCACAAAGAAAGAACTAATGTCATCTGTGGTTTATAAGATACCATGTTTGGATTGTGATAGGAGTTATATAGGACAGACTCGACAATATTTAAAGGAAAGAATAAAACAGCACAAATATGATATAAGGAACATAAACAACAAGGAAAAGACTGCCCTAACCTATCATGTGTTCGGTGAGGGACATAATTTCGGCTTCGGGGATGTGGAGATACTAGATGTGGAGAGAAATGGCTATAAGAGGAATATCAGTGAGATGGTTTCCATCAGGAGTAATAACACCGTAAATTTCAGGGAAGATGTCAATAACCTGAGCTATTTTTATGATATATTGTTGGACATAACGTGACAAATAACAAAGGGAAAGAGGAGGTGACGTTGAAAAGAACTTGTTTGAGAAGGAGAAGAAGAAGAATAAAGAAAAAGATCTGACAGTTTATGTGGTTTTGTTGATTGTGTTATTTGACATTTGAAGTTTCCAGGTGTATATCTATGTTCTAATTTATTTTCTGACGACGCTAGGGAGATTATATAAAGGAGATGTGTTTGAGATCGGTCAATTCATGAAATTTTGTGACTGTATAATATTTTCTCGAACAACATAGTATTCTTGAGGTAATATCGGAAACTTTGTCTTTGTGATTGTTTTGTTGAATGTTCTTTGTTTTTTAGCCCTGAAGAAGGAGGAATTCGCCTCCGAAACGTTGGCAAATTGAACACTAGAGAAAATATAAAAAATACTTTGTCCAAATTCCTGAGAAGTTTATTATTAAATTACAATCATGGACGAAAATATAACTGATGACTATTGTTATATGCGATATTATTAATCGACATATGGACCAAGGCTATTGATAGAGGAGAACCAGTTGATGTTGTCTATCTTGACTTCCCTCAGGCGATTGCTGTACAAGCGGGAGCATATGGGTGTTGGTGGTGGTTTGATTGCATGGATCGGCGAATTTTTATCTGATACAAGCTATTCTGTCAGGTTGGGCTCGGCCAGATCATCTATGAGGGGAGTCCTGAGTGGCGTGCCTCAAGGTTCTGTCCTGGGTCCTCTGCTGTTCCTCTCCTATATTGCGGATTTGCCATCCTCGTTCCGTTCATACTGTTTCTCCTATGCCGATGACACCAAATTATTTAACTACCCCTTAAATCACCATTTCATCCTACAGGAGGATCTCGACTCGCTGGCAAGGTGGTGCGAGGCTTGGTTGATCCCATTGAACATCGAGAAGTGCAAAGTTTTGCATTTGGGAAAAGGAAATACGGGACGGTCATACTTTATCGCGGGGGTAAAGCTTGACAGAGTTTCTACACACTACGATCTGGGTGTTATTATGACGGAGGATCTGACTTGGAGTCACCATGTTGCATACTGCACGGGTAAGGCAAGGAAGCTGCTTTATTTGTTTGGAAGATCTTTTGCTGGTTGCGATCCCTCTACTGCAGCACAATTGTATAAAACCTATATTCGACCGGTTCTAGAGTATGCCGGCCCTGTCTGGCATCCGTGGCTTATCGGGGATATGAACCTTCTGGAGTCCATTCAGCGAAGGGCTACCCGAATACCATATGGTCTAGTGCGTCTGGAATATGAAAGTAGGATGGTTCTTATGAATCTTACTTCGTTCTCACAGAGAAGGTTCAGAGGTGATCTAATCATTGTCTATAGGTCCTTTCATCATCTGTTCAGCTGCGATCTCGAATACCTTTTTAAGAGGAACACGAATAATCTGAGAGGTCATGAACTCAAACTCGCAAAAGAAAGATTCCACACTACCACCAGACAGAATTTCATTTCCAACAGAGTGTGTTCGAGGATTGAAATAGATTGCCAGCCGATATTGTGTGTGCACCCAGTGTGAATGGTTTCAAGAACAGATTGGATAGTTGGTCATCTCGGGATCGTGTGGGATTGTGAATGTGCATTGTGTTCGAGTTTTGTTTCATGCTTTTGGACCGTGCAAACAATATTTTTCTTATTTTTTTTTTTTTGCTGCGATATGAGATACTTTCTGTTAGAGTTTGTAGGCTTGCCTCAACTCTGTAATTGTTTCAATAATAATAATAATAATAATTTAAATGATATTCGCACAGCACCGATTACAATCCGCCTAATTAGCATATAATAGAGGCATATCAATTTGAATCGATGATTAACTTATTATCGAACGGTCAATACAGTTCAAATTACACTTCACATGTGACTTGACTTATTGTTATTCGATTTTTTCGCTGTCAGTCACAGAAACCGACTACAAGAAAAGAGAAATTTTAGGGAAGGTTGAACGTTGAACATATAAGTTGAATTTCTTCCGTGAAACTTCCATTTCGCATACAAACATGGGAATCATAGCGAATATAGGATATATCCATATCCTTCTAAAATAATTCCTTCTACCCAAAATATACACATTTACGACAATTTCAGGGGCATATCGCCTAGGCATCCCGATAACTCCTGGAACTAGCATTGTGACATAATATCGAATGTCTAGGGTATATCTTATGATTTCTTTTCTTTGGGAGACTACATTGTAAATATCCAATACCAGTTAAATTCGCAATATCACCAAGAGTTTAAAGAATTCCGCAGGCAATCTAACGTAGTTACGTCGTACAATGGGAGTTTCGTCGTACAATGTGAGTTACGTCGTACAATGGGAGTTTCCAAAAGTGCCCGAATGTGACCTCCCAGAGAAGTCCTAGAAGAGTTTGTGTTGCCTTGGCGAAAATCACCCTGTATATCCAAAACCAAGGACGTAGGACGATTAAAATCTCTCGATATGAGACTGCCTAGTTGACCTCAGTTTATGGATTTCGTTTGTCACATTTCTTCAATTTCTTCTTTATTCAAGATATCGATGAGTTTCGTAATTTTTACTTCAACAGAGGAATTTTACATGGCCCATTCTATATGTAAGGTGGTTAGGCAAAACGATGATAAATTAATTCAGTTTCATCAATATTTGATGGAGATTTATCCAAATATTGAGAAGAATATGAACATGAATACGGTCCCACGCAGACAAAAATATCCAACCATTCAAGAGAAATCAATTCGAAAAAAATATAGCAACCTCTCAGGATAAATCCCAAGCGATAAGGAGGTTCGGCATTTATAAGATGTTTGGGATGAGAAAATATTGACGAAAGCGGAATATATGTATAACAAAATATTTTGTTTCCCTCGGGACTAACGGTAGACGCGTTCTGAACTCTTGAAGAATGAGGTATAATTTAACAATGGCACCATTCACTGGAAAATATTATTTGGGAGGACATTGCACTACTTTTCTTTATCAAAAATACCGATGAGATCGTTGAAGTTCCGATTGTATTATTTGATGTAGGCATATTATCGCTGAATCAGTTTTTCATCGAAATTTCAAGAAACTTTTTGGCGTTCATGTTCCTCGGAACATAGTGGTCATCGATTTGTCCGAATGTCTGTAATTTTCGAATTTTTGGATGAAAATGGTCTTAAACGATTTGCTTCGACTCACTGATCAAGAATCCATGGTCAAAATCGATTCTGTCCGGCCGTCCGTTAACACGATAACTCTCGAACGGAATGAGCTAGACAGTTGAAATTTTCAGAGTAGGTTTGGTAGATGAATATCTAGACTGAGTTTTTTATTGGGCAAAATCGGCCAGATATTTCAGCGTATCGAAAAAAAGAATAGAAATCCATTGCTATCATTTTCAACTCCAACAATACAATACTCTCAGAGATCTCATTTCTCAAAAATTCAATAATAAATCGTACTTCAATGTTTTCACAGAATGCTGTTATTATTCTATGTATGAATTATTATATGATATTTTTTCATACATGTCATCTTATTTTCTGATAAGAGACATGCCGAATTTATTTTTGGTTCGTTATTCGAGATATAAAATACCCCTCCTGTACTAGAAAACAAAGTATGATTGAATGCAAAATGACCAATGAAATAACCTCATCTATCGTAGAATTTTGGGGATTATATGATATTATACTTGTAAGGTGATAATAAAGTGCCCGTGGGTAATTCATGTGATGATGGAAATATATACTTTGGTGAGTTAATCAGATAATCAGTTAATTCAGAATATCTCCACTAAAAACAAAACTGAGATATTGGCTAAGTTTCAATTGATATAATATAATTTTAATGGTATATTTGAGGAATGATATATAGGATAAGTTCGCTATTGGGTAGAATCAGGAATTGGGTTTCGGATTAATAATTTTTGCCACTCTTGTTTTTGTTTGAGGCACTTTTTTTAAATTCAATTTTTTTATGTTGCAGTTCTATCATAAAAACCCATTGAAATCATTCCCAACTCTGAGAAACCTATAATTTCGCAGATATGATTCGTCAAAGTTTGTACAAGAGCGCAAAGCTCCTGACCACGGCGCTTTCTTTGCCACTTTTTCATCTACATAATAAAATATAGAATACAACATAAATATGTGTGTCATATACGAGAAAATGAGCTTTGGCGCTCTTCCAAACTACTAGCGAATAATTATTCAAACTTTGACAAATCATATATCCGAAAGTATTGATGTCTCAGAGTTGGGAATGATATCAATGGATGCTTATGATAGAATTGCATCATAAAAAATTGAATGCGAAACGTAGGTATATGACTCAACTCATATGTTGGATTTACACACATCAGCAAATTATAGTTAGACGGAGGTCATACGGTCACTTTGGAATCAATCTGACATCAACTTTGCCACTTATCCATACCATCAGTCCGCAATCAGTCTACGCGTATACAATCAGTTTCCCGTCAATCTGACATCAATCCATGATTGATGTCAGACTGTCTGTGTAGCCTCGGTCATAGCCCATTCTATGAAACCATAAAAATACCATTAATTATTATCGGAATTTAAGAAATTGGTTCAAGCACTGACGTGAAGTCAGAAGCTTTTGCGCGTATGTTCTATTGTCCATTCTTCTGTATTGGACACCCTTAATCGAATTTACCATGGTAAATTCGATTAGGGGTGTCCAATACAGAAGAATGGACAATAGAACATACGCGCAAAAGCTTCTGACTTCACGTCAGTGCTTGAACCAATTTTTTTTTCGTGATTTTTTTAAAATTTTCTAGGGGTACGATTCTTAAAATTTTTTTTTTCGTCATTTTTTTGAAATTTTCTAGGGGTACGGTTCACACAAAATTTTAAACACGTCTTTATGTTGATTTTCTACTACTAGTTACCAAGCACCAATTCGATCGTCTATTTATATTTTGAGTTATCAAGGAAATAATATTCCAGGTGGGTATAACTCGGAAACCGTTTGACCGATTATGCCCAAAAACGAACTCAACTCTCCCTTTCGGATACGCAACCTACCCTGAAAATTGCAAGTCCCAATCTCCTTTCGTTCGGAAGTTATCGAGGCAACGGTCACCCATCTACTGAACTCGCACAAGAATGCTCGAATCTCCAACAATATTTAACCCATCGTATTAAAACTTGAAACTTAGCAGTAGAGTTAGGTTATGAAGGCTCTTGCAAAATTTCAGCAATTTCAAACGAATGGTTACGGATATATAGAATTTTTTTTTTTAATTTTCAATGATTTATTAAAACTTTTCTACAAATGCTATCCTCACCAAATTTTGCAAACATTTTTGCCTTGGCATTCTACAACTAATAACCATGTTTGAATTCAATCGGTTCAGTATTTTTCGAGTTAATGAGGAACAAAAAACCACCAAATTTCAGAAAATTTCAGATGGCTATAACTCTGAAACCGTTTGGCCGATTTTGCTCATAAACAAACATGTTGCGTTCTGGTGCACATCCTAACCTGAAAATATCAAGCCGCTATCTCATTCCGTTCTCAAGTTATCGTGACAACAAAAATATTTTTTTATAATTTTTTTAAAATTTTCTAGCCATACGATTCAAACAAAATTTCACAAACGTGCTTAGGTTCATATTCTACAACTACCCACTAAGTTTCAATTCGATCGGATTTATATTGGTTGAAAACAAAATTATTACTCGGAAACCACTGGGCCGATTATGCCCATTAACGAACTTGTCCGTCGTATTGGGATGCGCCACCTACCCTGAAAATTTCAAGTCGCTAGCTCTTTTCGTTCTCAAGTTATCGTGGCAACGGACGGCCGGACGGCCGGACGGACATAATCAAATTTGACCTCGAATTCTTCATTGGGGAGTCGAACTTAATCGTTTGAGACCATTTTCGTCAAAAAATTCGAAAGTTACAGACATTTGGGCAAAACTATAACGCGATGTTCCCCAGAATATACGCGCAAAAATCAAATCTCCGAAAGCATTAGTTTGTTGGAGTTGAGGATGATATCAATGGATTCTTATGATGAAACTTAATCTTTAAAAAAAATGGAACTTCGTAATCTAGAAAAGAATTAGTGTCGTTACCCCGTAACCCAATAACAAATTTAACTGAGATATTTATCTCCCAAACCTACTCAGAAAATTTCAACTGCCTCGCTCATTCCAATCGAGAGTTATCGTGTTAACGGCCGGCCAGCCGGACAGAATCGATTTTGACCACGATTCTTGATCAGTGACTCGAACCAAAAAGTTTAAGACCATTTTCAGCCAAAAATTAGAAAATTACAGACATGTGAGCAAATTGATAAGCACTCTGTTCCGAGCGTCAAAAACGGTTGATTATTTCTCGCACAGGTTTAGTGGACCTATTCAGTACAGCCCTTGCATTGCGAAAACACTAGAAAATTCTCATATATCAGAAACTATTCGTCCGACATCACTAAAATTTTGTGAGAGCCTTCAAAACCTAACTCTACTGTCCAGTTTCAAGTTTGAACACGATCAGATCTATATTTTTTGATATCCGAGGAGTCTTTGATGAGTTCAGTAGCTGGATGGGTGACCTTTGCCTCGATAACTTTAGAACGAAAATTGATATTCAGGTTAGGTGGTGCATCTGAATGGGAGATTTGATTTCGTTGTTGGGCGTAATCGGCCAAATGGTTTCGGAGTTATACCCATCTGGATTATTATTTTCTCGAAAACTTGAAAAATACAAACCCCTTCGAATTGAAACTTGGCATCTAGTTGTAGAATATTACCATAAAGATGTGTCTGAAATTTTGTGAGGACCGTAGCACTACAAAATAAGAAAAAAATTACCAAATAATATTATGTATCTCACGATAACTTGAGAACTGAAAGAGATAGCGACTTGCAACATTAGGGGTAGGTTGCGCATCCGAATGCGACATTGAAGTTCGTTAATTGGCATAATCGGGGCCAAATAATTTCGGAGTTATACTGTGAAATTTTGCTGTTATTTCCTCTATAACTAAAAATATACAATTCTGATCCAATTAAAACTTGCAATTTTGCGCAATTTCGTGAATATTGTATCCTGGAGTTACTTTAGGCGTAAGTTTTCGTATTTCAAATCCAATAGAATACATGAGTCAGAATTAAATATTCTGTGATAATAGAGTCACTCATTACTGAAATATGGTATCAAATGTATTCATATATGAAAAAAGCCTGGAAAACGGTATATACCGATGCTACATTCGATTAAGGTTGTCGAATAGAAGTGAGTAGACAATAGAACTTGCGTGAAAAAGCTGCTGACTTCACGTCAGTTCTTGAAACATTTTTTTTTAACATTTGTACCACCTTCATCTTTAGGCATTGGAGGGTAAGTTGCACAAAATTCATGAATTTGACCTTAACATGTAGACTTGATGTATCTTCTAAAAAATCATCAATTAATTATCGGAACGATGTTTCATTGTTTCATATTATTATAATAAGAAAAATTGTACCAATGAACGTATTTCACTCTTCGTCGGTTATGGCAGACTGAAGATTTCAAACAAAGCAGTCGCGTCTTTTAAAAGCTGTCTGGTCTATAAAACAATATTTTATAAAGTTTTGATTGCGACTAAGAGCAACCGCAATTTGCCAAGAGTGTTCGCATTGAATTCAAATTTTACAACTGCCTCGCCTTTACAATTGACAAATCTCCTCCCTACCACTGACTGAAGAGAATCCTTGGATTAAAATCTCAAAGCGGGGGTGCCTGCACCTTCTGGATGTGATGAGGATATAGCAACGAATCACGCAAGTTAGGGACGCCAAACAAATTGATGTCTGATATATAAAATAACACAAATTATTCTTGTTTGAACTAGCTCCTAGATAATCTTCTATTTCCATTAAAACTGCTTCAGTGATTCGTGATCTTTTAATAGTTCATGGTTTACCTGCATTCTTATCTTTAAAAGCCGTATTCAATCAAGAATTATGGCAAAAAAATTGGGAAAATTATTCAATTATAAAATACACTGCTCAACAATTGATAGGGATCACTTACTTTTTCTAAATTTATTTCTGATTTATTCGCTCCAAGATTATAAATTTAGTCAGATATCAGAGTATTTTCAGTTGATAATATGGTTCACTTGAGAAAAGAATGAAAAAATGGAAAGTTGGAGAGAAAAAAAGACTTTATTAGGAACACTCAAAATTCTGTGTTTGAATAACATAAAAATTTTATGATGACACCACAAGAAGGCTGAAGTTTCGGTTAAGCTAGTACCTAGTTGGCCCCCCACGAGCTCGTCTCAAGCATTCTACCCTTCGAGGCATACTTTCAATCAAACGATTTATAAAATTTTGGGGCAAATTCGTCCAAATATCCCGTAAAGCGTTAGAAAGGTCCTCCAGGTTATTGATCGGTTGTTCTAAGGTTGACAATTGTCAATAGCATGAGTTTCTAGCGCTTCATTAACCAGACGACTACGGTGTGGACGGGCATTATCGTCAATTAAAATGAAATTCTCGCCCAAGGCAGCCGCAAACGGAACAATTATGGGTTCAATAATCATATCGTGATATCTCTGGCTGGTCATTGTGGTGTTCTGCAGAACAACCAACTCTGTGCGTTGGTTCAAACAAATGCCTCCCCATACACATATAGAACCTCCGCCAAAAACTGTTGTGGGTACCATAAACTGTTCTGCATACCTTCGACCTCTTTCCCTCCAAGCAAGAATACGTCCATCGGAGTTGACCAAACGAAATCTAGACTCATCCGTAAATAAACATTGGCTCCAATCTTCAACTGTCCAATTGCGGTGCTCCTCAGCCAATTGCCGTCGATGAACCCGGTGTTCCCTATTCAAACGGGGATGTTGTACCCTCCTACGTGCTCTCAAACCACGAACATGTAGTCGTCGTCTTACAGTCTGGTTCGAAATTAGGACTCCTGTAGCAACTCCCAGTGATCTATTGAGCCGCGACGCCGGGTAAGTGGGATTTCTCCTAGCATTGAGGACCAAAAGACGATCTTGGGCAGCTGTTGTACTGCGCTGCCGACCTCCCCCATGAACATAAGCTACTGAGTCGTTTTGGATGAACCTATTCCAAGCCCGACTCACGACACTTTGCGAAACATTCAACCGCCGGGACACTTCTCGCTGGGACAAACCTTCCTGTATCCACCGTATGATTTGGTCCAGTTGCACAGGAGCCAAACGTCTTCTCGGCATGACTGATAAGCTAATATTGTTCTCATTTCTTCAATTATTGTCACCTTATGTGTTTGAACGAGAGAAAAAAACAGATTTAATAACAAATACCACATTGCTTTTCACTCCACATGTAACAGCCTACAGATAATAATCGATTTTGTGAACAAGAGCCGATGAAGTGAGGAAAAATTTGATATAATCAACTCAAAACATCTTAATTTTTCCTTAGAGAACATATAATGTACAGATATTCACGAGATAACTTGAAAAAAATACAAATGAAGAGAAGTTCATAAGTGATCCCTAGCAATTGTTGATCAGTGTATATAGAATCCTTTTAAATCAAGTGAAAAGAAATGCTTGAACATATAGAAAGTTTCTCAAGATTATCAACAAACTTAATTAATATTTTTGACTGAAAATTACGCAGTTTCAGAAAGAGGCATGGGAGAGAATACTTGATAACCAGTCACTCTTAATCGAATTTACCATGGTAAATTCGATTAAGAGTGTCCAATACAGGAGATTGGACAAGAGAACGCGCGAAGCTTCTGACTTCACGTTAGTGCTTGAACCAATTTTTTTTAGGATAGGATTTGATAAGATTGATCAGTGGTAAACATAAAAGTGAGTAGTGGTTGATGGCACAAGTACAAATCATTGAAATCTATTGATCAATATGTGATGAACAAATGCACTAGAACTCTTGGACGATACGGTAGTGCTTCCATAATTTTCGATTCAATACTTAGAATGATCTTAGAGTTGCATCTAGGAACATAAGTTGAACAAAAAGTCTGATATTGTTGTAATCGAGTTATAATTGTGTATAATATCAACTTTACCCCAACTTGAAGGGTTCCAACTCAGAAGGGAAATGGTTTCTGCTGAATATTCACCCTCTATAATATTTCGCATCAATTTAGAAACATCCTGAATATTTAATTTGGAAGAGATAATTCGAAGAACCGATACCTACTCTACTTTTCGTGAAAATCCTTTGGCAGAATTCTTGGCGCTTCTGCATTATTTTCTCAACTAATAATATCAACATTTAGTCGGCACAATGCTTGCGTGCCTCATCTTCCCTAACTAAGCACAGCGGTAACTTGGCAACCTCATTAATCAAATAGAATGATTGCTTTTCTCGACATAGGTACACATGGATATGATATGATGAAATGGGGATTTCCAATTCATTTGGAGATCTGTCGTACCAGTGATGTATCACTTTTTACAGAAATATTTACGATGTTCGATTCCTGATGTTTGGTACTTTCAAATGATAAACCAAAAACAATTCTTTGGAACCACTCTATACTTGTACAGAAATATGACTGTATTTTTATGCTTTAGCGATATAAATTGAAATTCATGAGGGCTCTCTATAATAAATTCACATTATCGAACTAGGGATGCATTTATGGAGTGGACCAGAGAACATTTCATATACACAGAGAACATTTCATATACAATAGAATATTTCAATTGCTCCCTGGTGAACAAACATACAGATATCGGATAACCCGGGATAAAATCGCCCGCCTGAATGGCACCAATGAATTGTAACTAACGTGCGTACAAAACGCGCCCGACAACTGCATGAATGAGCGTAATCGGGCGTTAAGAGTGTGGGTCCAGGGGCGACCGGAGGTGCAGGGATGATAGTGTGATTTGGAATATCTGCACTGACCAGTTTTATCATACTTTTCAGTATAGAATTTATGCGGGCCCATCTCAACATGCAAATCCAATTTTTTTGTAGTATTATTTTCTCGGCTAATAGCTACAATTATACAGGGTGAGTCTTTGACCACTGCATTAATTTCAACCAAAGATTCCTCTGATCAAATGAAATACTTTTTTCATTTAACATTTTTTCAAATTCAGCTAGGGTAAAAAGATACAGGGTGTTGAAATTTTGAATAAAAATCAGTTTTTATTTTGTAGCTTTGATATTCCTTTTTTAGAATGAAATGGATGTTGGCGTAAAGTTTCCTATAACTATGATACATATTTTCCAAATATTAGTTATTTTCTACTTCTACTGGTTTTCTAGTTATGGACTCGTGGATTCATAAAACTAAACGAAATTAGCATAAAGAAAGCATATAAAGTTTTTCTTGAGTCATTTCAAGAATATTCCATCGTTTTAGAACATTAGATTATTCCTCATCATTTCTCCTTAAACGCACCGTTTTCGAGATATTCTTCATTGAATGTTTTAAAATGGAAAACTCCAGAAATTTCACTACTTTTATGGATCCGTCCCTGAGCGTTGGAATCCCGAATCAAGCTGTAAGCCACGTTACCATGCCTTATTCTCGTCCGCCAACAATGTCATAGATAATTTATATGCGGGAGTGTATTAGCACATTGTGAAATCTTTAAACGCTTGTAACTTTTTTACCTGAGCCGAATCTGGAAAAATGGTAAATGAAAAATGGTTTCATTTGATGAGAGGAATCTTTGGTTAAAATTAATGCAGTGGTCAAAGACTCACCCTGTATGATACGAATAAATATTTATTATCCTTTGAGGTGCTACGTTTACGGAAAACATTGAAACACTTGACGAAAACGAAAATATAATTTTATTTCGAGTTTATCTCTTCGGATTACAAACGGTAATTTCACAAATCATTACTCACCACCCTGCTCTAGCCCTGTACTAGCTGCCCAATGGGTTCATGGACTTGCGCCTGCTAAGGTTCCTACCTGAAGGGGGAAAGTTATTCTCCCTGTTTCCGATACCGAGGAATTATCTGTCACTGGAGGACATTGATAGGATAACATTCACTGTTGGGTCAAAAATTAACAGTGTTGTCCCTAAGGTGGCGTAAGGACACAGCAACAGAGCCTACACAGAGCACAACTGGTTCTCCTTACTCGATCATGTACTTCGAGAGCTTATTAAGGTTCTCCTTGGGGATGACCTAGGAGGATAAGTAGTATAATAATATACATAATATACAAAATTACAAAGTTGAGGGTCGGGTCCATGAATCCATTATTACTAATGTGCAGATATCTAAGCTCTGAGTCATGCGATGACAAACTCTGTTCGACCCAGGTACTATGTCGAATCGCTCTTGTCACCACACCTTCTTGAACATTTAACAGTTCAAGTCTGGAAGCATCTAGAATTCAAAATGCTATAATTCTTTCTTTGAAAACTCCCATCTGGCGTCAGGAAACGTACTGCGCTCAATATTTTACTGATTTGTATCACCGTACATTACTAGAATATACAGTGAGCCTCAAAAGTATGGAATGATGGAAATATAAACATACTCCCCTTTCAGGTATAGCAAAAAATGGTTTGACAGATCATATTCCGTTATTTTTAGAGGAACATTTTTCCGTAATTTTTATTTTCGATATTTTTTTGAATTGCAAGCCCTATCTTTGTTCTTGCCATGGATGTAAATTCTTAATACTCTAATTTGGATCAATAATGCTCGAGATAGTAATTTTTTTAAATTTCAAAACCATGTGAAATTTTGGAATGAAGTATTCACCAATAAAAATATATTTTTACTGCAGAACTGATACTTGAAGGTATCCTAACTTACAAAAAAGATCAAAGTGATTATTCAAATTGATGGTCATTCACTCTTTGACGGTACGCCAATCGAAATTGAAACTCTGAACAAACATTTTGTAGAGTTTCATGCTGTATTGCTCTTACTTCATCCCGAATCCTCTGTTTAAACTCCTCGATGCTCTTTGGCCGATTGGGGTAAACTTCGATTTTGATACAGTCCCATAAGAAAAAGTCTAACGGTGTCAAATCTGCACACTTCCTTCAGGTGATCGCGTACATCTTGAAAATAACTGGGTGGTGCTCCATCCTGTTGAAGCTATAGCGTTTCATTTGGGAGATCTGGGTCTCCATCGTTTGAAAAAAGAACTCACAACGCCTGTAATAAATGCAAAAATTTGGGACCTGTTAACGATCCTTCAAGAAAGACAGGATATTACCCTGTTACTTATAGTTCCATCCAAAACATCCAATTTTTCAGTTAATTATGTATGTGCCTCCATCGTCTACTTTGGATTGTGATCTGACCGATTGCGACAGATTTGTCTGCTGACAGTTCCATTCAAATAAAATGTTGCTTCATCACTATACATGTATAGAATTCGAGCTGGATACCCCTCGTCGGCATTGCAGAGGTCCAACGCACATCCGCAAAACATAGTTGAATCACAATCAACGAGCAGAAAACGTTGACAACAGTTGTTCAAAATTGCAACGATTGACTTCAGAATATTTTAAAATGAGGATGCTCACATCATTTGGCATTAATATCTAGCTCCTCCATGCGTAGGTTTTCTGTCGGGGTAATTGGTGTTGAATTAACATTCGAGTTAAAATTCTCCCATTCAAAAAAATCCAGAAGCAGAAAGTCGTAGTGATCTCGGAAGCCAATTCCACGGTCCTTAATGTCTACACAAACTATTCTCGAACATTTTAAGTAATTCTGTTGTGACTTTCATACTAATTTAATGACCTACCTCAGTCTTACTAGTGAATCGGCTATGATCACAGAATTTTTAATTCTCACATAATATTTATTCTATCAGAACTTAAATACGAAAGAACTTAGGCGTCAAGTAAATCCGGGATACGATATTCACGGAATTCTGTGAAAATTAGTGGTCAGCATTCTACAAATAATCACCGACTTTTAATTGTAGCAGATTTTTAAATTTTGAGTTAGAGAGGAAATAACAACAATATTTCAGATGAGTAGCACTCAAAAACAATTTGACCGATTATGCTAAATAACGAACTTGAATGTCGCATTCGGATGCGTACCCTACTCTGGACAGTGTCGATATACCTTTCCATTCTCAAGCTGTCTTGAGAAACATAATAATTTTTCGTGAGTTTTTGAAAATTTTCTAATGGTAAGGTCCTCGCAAAATTTCACACACGTCTTTATGTCGATATTCTACAACCATTTACCACGCTTCAATTCGATCGGGTCTGTATTTTTTGAGTTAGCGAGAAAATAATATTCCAGGTATGTATAACTGCAAAACCGTTGGGCCAATTATGTCCCATTCGGATCCGCAACCTACGCTGAAGATTGCAAGTCCCTATCTCTTTCCTTTGGAAAGTTATCGAGGCAACGGTCAGCCATCCAGCTACTGAACTCACCCGAGGCTGCTCGGATCTCCAACAATACAGATCCGATCGTATTGTCCCTTGGAACTTGGCAATTGAGCGAATAGTTTCTGATTTATAAAATTTTGTTCAATGTTTTTTAATGATTTTTTCTAAATTTTCTTGTTATACGATCCTCATGAAGTTTTGCATGAATTTTCGCGTCAGCATTTTACAACTAATAACCCTATTTGAATCGGTTTCTAATTTGTAAGTTATTGAGGAAATACAACCAAATTTCAGGTGAGTGTAACTTGAAAACAGTTTGGCCGATTATGCCAACAACAATGTTAATAAACTCAAATGTAGCAATCAGATTCGAAAGCCACCCTAAAATTTGCAAGTCGCTATTTCTTTCCATTCTCCGCTTATTGTGATCATGACGATTCTCTACGATTAGCCTACCTTAGTTTTATAAATATCATGTTTGTACAACTACGGTAGGCTAATGAAAATTGCGATAAAATCATATTTCATTTCTTCTATCTCCCGAATGATTTCGATTCTTTTCCATTTCCTGGAAATACAAATTTGGATACCTTGAAAACGGTTCATTTTATCGACATTGAACAAGTACGGGTACCTTTTCTTTAGCTTAGTGTTCAAGGCATCCAAATTTGTTTTTTTTAACTCTTTATCATACAGGGTGTTAAAAATGTAAGCATTAAAATGTACAACATAGTCCGCCCCTGGTGAACTAAACAAGCTAATTTAAATTTAAGGACAGTATTTTAAGAGGTCCTTACTACTGTCATATAAAATTTTCATTAAATCATATTAAGTAGTTTAAAATTTATTCCAGTAAAATTGATTTCCAGTGGCGTCATCTAGGAGGCCGTATCTCCGTAGGAAGGGCCGCTAGGTAAAAAATTGATGGGAACTTGTCCTCTTATTTTTTTTATATTTTATCTGAATCCGAGAGATTTCCCACATCTTCCCGGATACCCTGTATATTGAAATGAAAATGCATCTTCTGAAACAGTCAGCTTATTTCGCTTATATATTGAATTCGCCGTGCAAAAGTCAAATTCTCTCGAAGTGTTAACTACGCAAACCCCAGATCATATTGTGATATTCCAAATCTCTTATACCAATAGTTCTAAGCCTTCCAAGAATCAATCCACACCTGCTTCTCATGCACAAACTATGACTGCTTGTTAGTTAGAACTTCCATACTTCCCTGCATTATGCATAAAGGAGATTGATATATTGCGGACAACTTGAGGACGACATGATTGTAGGAAACTCGAGCTCCGGAGCTTCAACAATCATTGTTCGTTAGGGCCTTGGAAAGGGAGCTGAGGGGATTTAGTCTATTCAATTCAGACAGAATTTGAAACTTGATAGTCAATAAGCATGCTGGATTGCTTTCAATACGTTACAGGTATATGCTTGAATATTCTGAGATCGATATTGCAGATGTAATTACACATAATTGGTCGTCGCAGAAGACGTCCAACACACAAATTGTCAAAAAAGAGTTTTATATACGATCTGTTGTGAAATCAAATTCTTTACCATTTGCAGAAAACGTCCCAATGAAGTCCCTGCTCCATTTGAATATATTTGCTATAATGCTGAGTCACATAATATATGAGCTAACTTGGATTTTTATTTGTGACAAACGTTAAAGTAATTTGAATGGTTTCTAAGAAAAATATACGTTTACTAATAATAAATGGTTGAACAGTCTTCGGAGGGTTGGATCAATTGTACCAATAATATTAGATAAAAAATTGTGTGTATACCCATATACTACAAGTTGAAATTCCTCAAAAGATCCATTTTTGGGTTGGATTCTTTCTGCTTAACTACGTCCAATTAGTCCCTTCATTTACCTATATTCCTCATAATCGCATTTTATGTGAAGAGGCAAAAAAAAGTATGCTTAGGAACGATTTTTTTCGTAGTTCTACTAAATCTGAATGGGACTTATCTTATTATCAAAACTATATTCAAATATCAATTTTCGGAAAGGTGACTTCAAACAGAAAAATTGTTTCAAGCACTTACTTGAAGTCAGGAGCTTTTGCACGTATGTTCTATTGTCCATTCTCTTGTCGGTATTGGACACTCTTAATCGAATTTACCATGTTAAATTCAGCATTGTCGGATGAATGGTGTCTGATATATAGAATTTATTTCGATGATGTTTTAATAAATTTCTAGTTATACCATCCTCTCGAAATTTTAGAAGAATTTTCGCGTTGGCATTCTACAACCAATAACAATGTTTGAATTGTATTGGTCTTGAATATTTCGAAATATTGAGTAAATAACATCCGAAGTTCTGATGGGTATAACTCCAATACCGTTTGGCCGATTGTGCCTATAAACAAACTCAAATGTCGCATTCAGATGCACAACCTACCCTGAAAATTCGTTATTTCATTCCGTTCTCAGGTTATCGTGACATAAATAATATTTTTTAATAATTTTTTAAAATCTTCTATAGATACGATTCTCTCAAAATTTACCAAACGTCCTTAAGTTTGTATTCTAAAACTACTCACTTAGTTTCAATTCGATCAGATTAGAAATGGTTGAACACAATATCATTACTCGGAAATCGTCGTACCGATTATGCCCATTAACGAACTTGTCCGTCGTATTGGGACGTGCCGCCTAATCTGAAAATTCCTCTTTCCGTTCTCGAGTTATCGCGGCAACAACCGACCGGCCGGACAGAATCAAATTTGACCTCGAATTCTTCATCAGTGAGTTGAACCTAGTCGTTTGAATAAATTCTTGGCAAAAAAATTCGAAAACTACAGACATTTGGGCAAAATAATAACGCGATGTTCCCCATAACATACGCGCAAAAATTAATCCGAAAGTCCTTTTCGTCTAACATTTAGACATGAATTTTTCTGCACTGACGCAAAGTCAGAAACTTTTGTGCGATTATTCTATTGTCTACTCACACCTCAAACACCTGCACAAAATATTGCAGGAACCTTCAAGCCGTTATTTTATAGCAAATACGTGAACTAATTCATTGAGCATCAGCAGAATTCAAATTTTGAAATAAATAAAATAGTGAACACACTCAGCGGGGATTCGAACACCAATCTCCAGGCGAGCAAGCTGATCTCAGACATCGAGATGTTGTTACAATTCTGAGACTCACATAATTTTTGCACAACAACATTTTTTTTTTTCTACTGATCCGATTCTCACGAAATTCATTTGTGCGTCGCTGTTCTTCAGCTAATTACCAATTACCAATTTCCAGTTATCGAGGAAACAATATTCTAGAGAAGTAGACACCAATGGAAATTTCTATTTCTACAATAATTCCTGAAATACAAAGCCAATTCGAATTTACCATGGTAAATTCGAATTAAGAGTGTCCAATACAGGAGAATGGACAACATAATTTACCATGGCAAATTCGATTAAGGGTGTCCAATACAGAAGAATGGACAATAGAACATACGCGCAAAAGCTTCTGACTTCACGTCAGTGCTTGAACCAATTTTCTTATAATTATGATGCATATGCTCCAATTAATGGTTTTTTCCTAATTCTACTCTTTTCCTAGTTATAGACTCGTGAATTCATAAAGCTATGAGAAATTAGCGTAAAGAAAGAATGTAAAGATTTTCTTAAGTCATCATGAAAACCTTCTATAATTTAAGGAAATTAAATTATTCTTCATCATTAATATTATTATTATTGAATTTTATGAAATTCAATAAAAATTCCAGAAATTGAACTTATTTCATGAATCTGGCCCTAAACTAGAATCACAGATAATCGTAGTAGAACTCGCAAATAATGGCATATACATAGGCAATACTTATTCAAACAAATTGGATTGCAAGTTAGTCATCTTTTGGGAAATAGATGAATAGACCATGATCTTTATGAATCTAGAATCAGGATATAATTTCATTCATTTATATGATGCGAATTATAATACTTGGAATGTGAGAATAGGAGGTGATGAAAATGGATTTTAGTGGATATTGAATGAAAATCAAGTTGAAGTCGGTGTTTTAATATTCAGGAAAAGTGGAACATTTTTTTCACAAATGCTGCCCAAATATTATTGAAAACCGTTTCATAAGACTTGAGTGAGTAAATAAGTTTTCTTAATCCTTAACCGGAGACATGTAGTCTGTAAGACGACGCCTTGAGAATAAATGGCTGGTTTTGGCTGATTAATACGCCCACCGGTATTTCAATCCACCTAATCCTCCCCGTAGCGCATCTTAACCAGTGTGTAATTGTGTAATGAGATATCAGTATTTGTAGTTGGGGAGCCCACGTAGCTAATTCGGGATTTACTCGAGCGTCATAGAGAGCTATTGGGTTGTCAAGCTTAGATGATAAGAAGAAAAAAATGTTATATAATATATACCTGTTCATCGGTGGGGTGAGCGGATATAAATTTTCGAAAATGTAAAATAAAACCGTTACGTGGAAATACTCGAGCGCGTCAGATATATATAGCATCTGTGTCCTACGTATTTTAAAAAATTTACAGATGTTAATCTGATCGTTTCCATGATGGAGGTGATCATACGTAAGGGTTGAAAATGAAAAAAATTTTTTTTTATCGAGCTAGTAAGATTTTCTAAGGGGGTGTTAAGTGAACCTTAAAAGATGCTCTTGTATAATAATCTGACGATTGGGATGTAACGCACTCGTGGTCATTATTAGAATATGCAAAAAAAAAATCGCCATTTAGAACTACTCAAGCGCGTCAGATTAAGATATATGTGGTTCATCAATATGGCCTAGACGTGCTGTCTCCTAATCTGACGATTGTCTGGAGGGATTTCCTAAATCTGACAATAAACAATTTTTTTTTTCAATTTTTTTAAATCTTTGAACTTAATTTATCGAAAAGCTCAGGAAATAGCGTGCTAATGAAAAAGCTTATGTTGTTTTGAGGAGAATATTTATTAAAATAATAATTATACAATTACGATTAAAATTACAATTTTTATTTTCGTATGTTGTTCGTGATTTTCGAAGAATCGGTTTGCGCCGACGATATTCTAAAGTAATGATACCCTTTTGTAAAATTTCTAATGAAAATTTGATTGTTTTTTGTAAAGTACTTTCACCACAAAATACACAATTCACATTAATATCAATCATAGTAATTATTTATTAACTTTAATTCACATAACTTTTATTAAAATCGCAAAATAACCTAATACGTTGGAAATACGTTGTAAACAAGATCATACCGACAACGAGTCTGCGTGACCAGTTGTTATGGCGTCATGGCAACAGAAACCGGAGTGGGACGGAGTGAGAGAGCAATAGATAGAGAAAGAGTGAGAGGAGAATAGAAACACGGAGAGGGGAACATGGGCATTGCATAGCTGCATGCATTCAACTTTATCAATTAATTTTTATTACTTCGGCTTGTGAAAATCGTCAGATTATATATTTTTCGTAATTCTTGCATTATTCCCTTCAAAATAAAAAAAAAATTACCACGCTCGAGAATGTCAAGATTTCGTTTTTTTTTTACAACTTTGTAACTCTCCCCTTCTTTACGTCACTCTCAAATTGTCAGATTAATGGAATATACACTTTTAAGCAATAAACTAACTCACCCTACCTTAATCTGACGCGCTCAAGAATTTCCGATGATCAACTTTTTTTCACTATTCTGATGCTTTATCCTTGACGGGCGGCCATATATATATGGCTCATGTTTGGTGGAAAAACTTAACCAGGTACAATGTATCCCCTATATATTAATCTGCCGCGCTTTAGTAAATCCCAAAATCCCCGCTTGGGCTCCCCTACTATTGTATATTAGTTATTGAGGGTGGTTCGTCTAAAGTAGTCTGACGGACGACGCGTCTCCGTTTATGTTTGAAAATTGTGTGTGGTAGAGCAGAACAAACAGCAGAATCGGAAAGGTTTGTTCTCGAAAAACATAAAATATGTCACTTGTGTTCTTCAAGAAAACGTAGCATGACGAAATATTTGTGCCTCGAATGTCAAGAACCAGTATGTCTGCAGTGTACTAAACAAGTTTGTGCCCAGTGCATTAAAAAAAAATAGTTCAAGCAATGACGTGAAGTCAAGAGCTTTTTCGCGTATATTCTATAGTCCATTCTCAGGTATTGGACACTCTTAATCGAATTTAGCATGGTAAATGCGATCAAGCGAAAATTTCAAGCCGTTAGCTCCTTCCGTTCTCAAGTTATCGTGGCAACGGCCGGACGGCCGGCCAGACAGAATCAAATTCGACACAGAATTGTTCATCGGTTAGTCGAACCCAATCGTTTGTGATCAGTTTCGGCAAAGAAAACGAAAATTACATATATTTGGGCAAAATAATATCGCGATCATCCCCAGAATACACGCGCAAAAAATATAAAAACTTTGTATATTGCTACACCTATTCAAGGACTTTAGGTTAAGAGTTTATCAGTGTTTTTAGGTTCAGCTAGGTTAGTTTTTATAATATCTTATGGAAAATATCCTCAATATTATGTTCTAAATATCAAAGGTATAAAAAGAAATGGTTTATATTTTTTTTAACATTTTTTCAACATTTGTTTACAATTATGTCAGTACCGATATTAGTGTTAATAGGAATAGATATATTTCGAGGAAATTTAATGGCCTACCATTGACAGTTAAAAATGAATGATGGACTTGTATGGTTTTTGAGCTCAATCCAGTTTAATGAGGTAATAAGAGAACATTCTTGGATTTATTTGGTGTTCATTGAAATAATAGAGGAAAAAATACAGAAGCAAAACTGCTTTCCAAAATCTATTAATCATTTTCAGTGCTCGTGGTCTTCAATGACGTGACAGCGTTATTAAATTCTAAGGCTTCACCTTGAATATAAGACATTACCTTCTCAATGTCTGCGATTTTCTTGTCGTTGATTGAAACCGGTTCCTTATAGGCCTCACTCACAGGCTCTTATGCTCTCTTTGTGATCTTTAAGCAATTTGAAACTATTAGGGCAAAGACGATCTATATATTCCCACGTTTTCAAAGATCCAGGATTTGAGTTCTCTTATAGAAACTGTCTATAGTTTGAGGTAACAAATGTTTATTTCGTAGAACGTAGAACCATCAACACAGGTTCGAGAACTACAACTCTTTTTCTCGTCAACCCCTATGAGGAGTGACACTTTAGGTACTAAATTGCGGCCGTGAAACCACTATTATTGAAGGCAAGTACTTTGCGGACGAGAAAGTATTTTGTCTTCCGCTAAATTTCTTTCTCGTCCGCTCTGGTCACTATGAATATGGCATGATAGGGTTAAATACAAACATAAGTGTATGTGTCGTTTACTATTGTGAAATTATTCAAGATCTGAAATTCACAAAAATATTTGGAGGTCAACGAAAAAATGTAATATGCACCATAGCGAAAAACTATCTATTGTCTGGCATGCTTTCTATCCTCGGCACCCTCTCGTATAGCTATCTTCGGACTCTACTATAAAAGACTATAAAGACTTGATACATAAATAACTAATATAGTATTCTGTCCACCTGCTCTTGAAATCAATAATATGAGTAGAGTGCTTCACAGTATATGCTTGCCTGTTTCTGGAAGATAATATCAAATCCTCATTCTCTTCTGGAGTGTATATTCTATCATCTTTCCTGAAATTCCGTTTAGCATAGCCACAATCACGTTTACAGGGCAAAATGAATGGCCTATAACCGGAAAGTAATGATACTGTTTTCTAAATCTCCCACTCTGTAATGCTAGGAGGAAATGAACCATGGTCTGGTTTCTGAGGCAATAAAACCGTACGTCCTGGACTTGTTCTGTTCTTTTCCTTATTCCACGGACGAAAGTAGCAATTCTACGTTAACCGCAAAGTATATAGTACGGTTTCTATGCTCAATTTATGGAAAGACATATTTTGAACAATGTGACTATAATACTCGCAACTGCGGGTTTCGAACTCATCGTTGAACGCATCTCCCCCGAGAAGGGGGTCTTACGCCAAAGACACTATTATCATTAGTCCGATCAGATCTCCTGGAGACCGCTTTATATGTTGCTAGGTCGGAATTAGAATTGGTTTAATTTATTTCACAGAAACGGTGCGGGGGATCCAACAAAAGACGAGCGTTAAGCGGTTTTCGTGGCTGACATGGAATTATGCTTGGGAGCAAATCACCACGTAGAAGCAGGCGGTTGACAAGCAGGTCTCACAACAATGCAGCTTTAACTATAGGCCCCAAGGTATGAAAGATAAACATTTGGATATGTTGAGGCGGAAAATTTGACATGGTGCCGCAATTCTCTAGCTTCAGTGATGGATTTCAGGACCCTCTCCTCTATTTGGTTCACATGGAAATACTTCTTCCATTCATAATATTGCCGTTATGGTGTGTGCGGAGATAAGTTCATTATATTTGCAAAGAAAACTCTTGAAATCGTGCGGCGAATAACTATTTATGTATCAGGGATATGAATAGATTATTAAATGGTTCCTAATGGGTTTTCACTCCCAAACTCTGAGAATGTTTTATGAAATAAAAAACTTATTATTTCGTGAATTGCTTCTGCATTGGAAACACAATCTTGCCAAATGGTTGGTATATAGATCTAATAGCTTCCAAACTACTCAGACATTGGCAATAAAAAATTCGTACGAATTAGTTGAAAAATCGAAAAACTTCAATATCAATGATAAAGACCGCTTCATTTCGTGGGACGCAGTTTCTTTATTTCCAAACACCCTGGTTAAAATCGCAATAGAAAATTTGAAAGACTGGCTTTCTAGTTCAGATATTCCTCGAATAGAAATTAATGAGTAGGTACTTGATGTTAACCTCACTTTGCATGGATCGAAATATCTTTTATTTTAACAATAAATATTATAAACAAACTTTTGGTACAGCCATGGGTAACCCCCTATCCCCATTGTCAGCAAATTTGTTTCTCAGCAAATTATAACTTGTGATTAAGAAATGGGTCCAGGCCCTGTGGACAGGAACTTTGGCGCTCTTGTTCAAACTTAGACAAATCATATCTCCGAAATTATTGGTCTCCGGGAATGATATAAATGGATTCTTACGAAAGAACTACATCATGGAAGGTACTGAATTCAAACAAACCGATTCCCCCGAATAACGAACCGAGATGTTCATTCCTCAAGTCTACTCTGAAAATTATATCATATCAATTAAAACTCAGACAATATTGCAGTTTTGTTTTTACTGAAGATATTCTGAACCCAATTTGATTATATATCTTACCAAAGAATATATTTCCATCATCATATGGATTACCCACGGGCATTATATTATCACCTTAAAAGTATAATATCATATCATAATTCTACGATGCTGAGGTTTTTTCATTGGTCATTTTGAATTCAATCATACTGCGTTTTCTAGAACACGAGGTGTATTTCATAACAAGAATAACGAACCAGGAAAAATGTTGACATTTATCTCTCATAGGGAAATAAGATGTCATGTAAGAACACAGATCATATAATAATTAAGTAGGTAGTATATTCTGTGAAAAGATATAGAAGTACGATTCATTATTGAAATTTCGAAAAATCATATCTCAAAAAGTATTAGCTTCTTGGAAATGAAAATGATATCAGTGGATTTTCATGGTGAAACTGCATCTTAAAAAAAAAGAATTTGAAATTTGTAATGCAAAAAAATTTTCTTTCGTTACTCTGAAACCATTTTGAAATGATCTTGTCCAATAACGAACTTCACCGAGATATTTATCTCCCAAACCTACTTTGAAAATTTCAACTGCCTAGCTCATTCTGTTAGAGAGTTATTGTAGAAACAAAACTAAAAATTTTGTTTGTAATTTCCAATCTGGAAATTTCCACTGTCTAGCTCATTTTGTTCGAGAGTTATCGTGTTAACGGACGGCCGGACAAAATCAATTTTAACCACGGATTCTTGATTAGTAAGTCGAACCAAAACGATTGAGATCATTTTCAGCCATATATTCGAAAATTACAGACACTTGGGCAAATTGATAAGCACTCTGTTCCAAGGAACAAGAGCGCCATAGCAGAAAGTTGGCTGGCTGACAAAGAAAAATATTGTCACATGTCGCATCACGGGAATTAAAGGATAATAATCCTGATTACTTTAAAAATTATTTAAGGATGGACGCAAAGACATTTGATCCCCGACCGCCGCTCGATAATCTGTGTGTATGGCGATGAAACGCCATTTCAGAGGAAAGGACGTGAGAAATCCCTTAAAGCTCTATCATGGCGTGCTGCAATGCTCACTCACGCAAGGGATTTTCCACATGATTTTGTAGATAACACGATAAACTGCGCGAAAGAACGTCCGTGTATGGCCAGCTATTCGCTAATCGTTCCTCAGTAATAATGAAACCAATACTTCTTGACCCCTCCCGTGTTCGCCATGTGTTGGATGATAAACAGAGAGAGAGAGTCATTAACATGCTAAAACACAAATAAATATAATTCTAATAATTATTATTATTATTATTATTATTATTATTATTATTATTATTATTATTATTATTATTATACTGATCCTCCTGGTTCTTCCACAAGGAGACCCCTCATAAGCTCTAAGAGCTTGCTCTGAGTTAGGAGAACCAGTTGTGTTCTGTGTAGGCCTTGTTACTGTGTCCTTACGCCACCTCAGGCACAGCACTGTTAATTTTTGACCCAACAGCGAATGGTGGCGATTGCCGTGACTAGAAAATTTCTTTCCTAGCCTCGGAATGAACTTGGGGCTTCCGCTCCCAAGTCAATTACTCTACCACTGAGCCAAAGGCACGAACCAAACATTACAATCTCAGACGATTGAGTTCGACTACCTGATGAAGAATTTGAGGACAAATTTGATTCGGTCTGCCCGACCCTCCGTTGCCACGATAACTTGAGAACGGAATGATATAGCCACTTGAAATTTTCAGAGGAGGTGGCGTATCCCAATGCGACGGACAAGTTCGTTAATGGGCATGATTGGCCCAATGGTTTCCGAGTAATAATTTTATTTTCAATCAATTTGAATCCGATCGGATTGAAAATTGGTGAATAGTTGTATGCTATTACGATATGAACATTTGTGAAATTTGCCATGGTAAATTCGAAGTAAGAGTCCAATACAGGAGAATGGACCATATAATTTACCATGGTGAATTCGATTGAGAGTGTCCAATACAGGAGAATGGACAATAGAACATACGCGCAAAAGCTCCTGACTTCACGTCAGTGCTTGAACTATTTTTTTTAGATTAATTTTGGTATTATATACTGACTCTCCTACATCCATCCCAAGGTGACCCCTCAGATGCTTTTACAACTCAGGATCTCCGGCTCCTGAATCCAATGCTTTAACCACTGACCCAGCCATTGGATCTACTGATTTTTCAATCTACTTTGAATATGAATCCACTATAAAGAAGAATATACTGCTCATTTTGTGCTTCAATCTACGTGGAAACACACTAATCCAAAATCTTTCTTTCGCCAAAATTTCTGCTTAGTCAAGTCTCCCAGCGAGTACAATTTCTCCGAAAGGATAATATCATGGATTTACCCTCTGCTCTGGATACTAATGCCTCAGTAATGTCTTTTAATTAGCACCGCTGATGGCAATTAAAGAAGAGCACACCGGGATCCAACAACCAGCGACTATATAACATTGCAGTCTCCATCTATCTTCATTACGCAGAGCGCAACGTTTCCTGATAAAACGCCAATTAGAATTATACCATTCAGCGTCTTGGCGATAATATTTCTGAAATTTCATGCGAACAATATATTTCATTCTTGATGAAACAGAGATGAAAGCGCTGAGAGAATGTTTTCAGAAATTGTCCTATTGTTTCGCTGGCACCTAACTTACGCTATTACTTCCTCAAGATTAGGATACATGCTTGCACATGATTTGAATTCGGATACAATGTGAGTTAAACTTTTCTCTCGTCATGTAATGAAGATGTTTCGGAGAGCAGGTATATATCTCATGAGTGGACAAAATATTTTCTATATACAGGGTGATTCTTAAAGTTGTGCATTAATTTAAACCAGATATTCCTCTCATCAAATAAAACACTTTTTTCATTCGCAACCTCAGTTAACGTGAAACAGGCCTGTTTCACCACCGTTAAAACTGAGGTCCTCAGTTAGGACTTGAGATTGAATGGTTTGAGAATACTGCGGTATATCTAACAATGGAGTAGGCCTATTAGGCGTCTGGTTGTTCGAATATTATAAAAATAAATCATTAAATTTCAAAGGTGAGCTATCTGAATCTTAGGAAATAATAATTTATACACATTTCAAAATATGAGAGACGTAAGTAGGTATTTGAAATGGAATCAGGGATTACTAAGAGCTGATATCAATTCTGTAGAATCGATCATATTTTTATTTGTGTAGATAGGTACATCCTGATTTGAATATAAATTTCACATACATATTATTCAAAGTAAAATATTTGATTGCTTTCAAAGGATTGTTCAAAACAGTAAGTCCTTAGGCTTTGAATTATTTTTTTGTCCAAACGAGAATCAAGAAGTTGCGAACAAACGCAACTTATTACATACATGTTTATTAATAGAACTCAATCACAAACCTATTAAATGTTTTATGAAATTTTTAATAAAAATAATAATCTATGAACGATGGCATTGTGGCTTTCAGTTTTGATCAGAGATATGGAGGAATCATATCTCTGGTTTTTATTGAGGGTTCCTTATATCCAGGGGCGGATTAATAAAAGTAGTGAAATTTCTGGATTTTTTATCAGACTTTATGTCATTCGAAGTAGAATATCTTGAGAACGGTACGTTTGAAGAGAAATGATGAAGAATACTTTATTTTTCTAAAATGATTGTAGATTTTTATAATAACTTAATCTAAACTCAATCTGCTTTCCTTATGCTAATTTCTCATAGTTTTATCAATTCACGAGTCTATAACTAGGAAACGAGTGGAAGTAGGAAAAAACTGTTAATTGGAAATTATGTATCATAGTTATAGAAAACTTCACCCCCAAATTCATTCCATTCAGAATATCCATGTCAAAGATAGAAAAGAAATACTGATTTGTTTTCGAAATTTCAACAGCCTGTATCTCTTTACCTGAGCCGAATTTTGAAAAATGGTAAATGAAAAAAGTGTTTTATTTGACGAGAGGAATCGTTGATTAAAATTAAGGTAATTGTTTATAACTAAAAGAACCGTGCTGGAGAAGTGAAAAAAATTGTACTTACCAAGTTTGGGCCCCAGATTGCGAAAATAGTAGCGAGAAGTCTGCAATTCCTGTAGTTTTTTCAAAAAAAAATTCCAAAGTTTCATTCAGGTAGGTGAGGTTATTCATAATTCTAGCCAGTTTTCTTCTATTTTCTCAATCCATACTCGTTGGAAATGATTTTATTATCAATTTCTGAGCGTTTCCTGCAAAATAAAGCCTTCGTTTCGTCGAAATCGACGATTTTATACATTGTTTATATTCGTTACGGCAGCCATTTTAATTCGACTTTCGGCTGTCAACCGTCGCGAATCGTGCAACGTTGCCAGTGTCTCATACTTGTAGTTGAATTTACGTTGATTAGTTCGAATATTGTTTCGAGATAATGACGTATTAAGGGTATCATCATTTCGCGTCCCTTTTTTGGAGAAACACATGGCAAGAATGAATTTGCTATATAAACTCTAGCTTACACTTGCCCTACTTCATTTCATTTTGTGTTTAGGTCTTTGCTGGATTACTCTTTCAGTATGTAATTATTTGACATTTAAAAATGAACATGTTTTTATATAATATGCAGTTTCACCAATACCGAAATATTTTGCTTAACTTATACCTTCTTGCTGATATTTTTTCTATCACTCTATAATTCATTTATACTAATATTGGAAAAGTTAACGAAAATGGATTCTCCCAATCCCATCCACTAACTATTTGTAAGTTACTGGCCATTCGATTTGAGACACTGGCAATGTTGCACGATTCGCGACGGTTGACAGCCGAAAGTCGAATTAAAATGGCTGCCGTAACGAATATAAACAATGTATAAAATCGTCGATTTCGACGAAATGAAGGCTTTATTTTGCAGGAAACGGTCAGAAATTGATAATAAAATCATTTCCAACGATTATTGATTGAGAAAATAGAGGAAAACTGGCTAGAATTATGAATAACCTCACCTACCTGAATGAAGCTTTGGAGTTTTTTTTTTAACTAAAGGAATTGCATACTTCTCGCTATCATTTTCGTAATCTGGGGCCCAAACTTGGTAAGTACAATTTTTTTCACTTCTCCAGCACGGTTCTTTTAGTTCTAAACAATTACCAAAATTAATACACAACTTAAAGACTCACCCTGTATATATATATATATATACAGGGTGAGTCTTTGACCACTGCATTAATTTTAACCAAAGATTCCTCTCATCAAATGAACACTTTTTTCATTTAACATTTTTCCAAATTCAACTCAGGTAAAAAGATACAGGCTGTTGAAATTTTGAAAAAAAATCAGTTTTTATTTTGTAGCTTCTACATCCTTTTTTCGAATAAAATGAATGTTGGCGTAAAGTTTCCCATAACTATGATACATATTTTCCAAATATTAGTTATTTTTTACTTCTACTGGTTTTCTAGTTATGGACTCGTGGATTCATAAAACTAAACGAAAATAGCATAAAGAAAGCATATAAAGTTTTTCTTGAGTAATTTCAAGAATATTCTATCGTTTTAGAACAGTATATTATTCTTCATCATTGCTCCTTAAACGCACCGTTTTCGAGAAATTCTTCATTGAATGTTTTAAAATGGAAAACTCCAGAAATTTCACTACTTTTATGGATCCGTCCCTGAGAGTTGGTATCCCGAATCAAGCTGTAAACCACGTTACCATGCCTTATTCTCTTCCGCCAACAATGTCATAGATAATTTATATGTGGGAGTGTATTAGCACATTGTGAAATCTTCAAACGCTTGTAACTTTTTACCTGAGCCAAATATGGAAAAATGGTAAATGAAAAAAGTGTTTCATTTGATGAGAGGAATCTTTGGTTAAAATTAATGCAGTGGTCAAAGACTCACCCTGTATATATATTTATATAAACTTATATTCTTTCGAATTTTGAGCTTTACATTCTTTCATCTAACAATGAAGCATGTGTATGAAAAAAGTGTAAGCAGAGGTTAGTGTAACGGGGTACCATACAATTCTATGCATGATACAAGAGGTTAGGGAAAAACCCTGTCGCCCCGTTAGCTGTGCACTGTAGCACTGAAAACAGTGCTGGAATGAACTCATTCCCGCATTGTTTCTAGTTATATTTTTCGTTTTGTGGTAGTCAGCACTGACATTCGATCCTATCAAATTTTTACACACGTCAATTGACAATACAATATAATCTGGATATAGTGAAAGAATTGTTGAGGAAAAGCTTTATTTTCATTAAAAAATATGGTACTAGATTTCCTTCTTGCTAATTTGAATCATTCATGCTATTAGGAAACTGTTTTAAATCTGATCTCCATGCCCTACGTACGTTTCAAATTCAAATTCCGTAAACTGTAAACTTTCGTAACAGTCATACCAACTACCAAGATACAATACAAAAGTCACTAGGATGTATAATCCGAATTTTTCATTAAATTTCAACAGTATTTTACAAAACTTGCCTGAAATAGAGAAAATATCATCTAATACTCGTTGCAGAAGGCAATTCCAACACTCATGCGTTCGAAAACTTGCTCCTACGTCGCTCGTTTTCGAATTTCGCATTCGTGTTTTAATAGGAGCCCATTCGGCAACTTGTTTTAGAATATACTAGTGGGCCCGCAGATCTACCTAGCCAGTAGATCTACATTTTTCCGGTAGATCCACATTTTTTCGGTAGATCTACATTTTTCCGGTAGATCTACATTTTCGGTAGATCTACATTTTTCCAGTAGATCTACATTTTTTCGGTAGATCTACATTTTTCCAGTAGATCTTCATTTTTCGGTAGATCTACATTTTTCCGGTAGATCAATATAATCGGTAGATCAATCGAACCCGTAGTTCAACGCCATCTAACGTGTCCTGTTGTTTGAAAGTCCTATCGAAATATGTCGAGGCGTTTTTGAGTTCCTAGAAGCCGAATGTAGCGCCACCTACCATATCGTATCGTGAACGTTAGGCCTTCCGAAACACGATCACATAGTTTCATGAAAATCAGAATAGCCATTTTCGAGTTCCTGTGACCCGATCATAGCGCCACCTATGGAGGGTATATCGTGGATCTGAGACCTCCTCAGACACACAGAAAGTTTAATCGAAATCGGTCCGGTCGTTCTTGCGTTTCTAAAAGCCGAACACAGCGCCATCTACCGGGTTCCTATTGTCACTCTGAGACCCACTTAAGTACGCACACAAAGTTTCATCGAAATCGGTGGAGCCGTTTTCGAGCTTCTATAGATCAATGGAGGTGCCCCCTACAGGATGCTATCGGAGACACGCCGATACAAAGTCACAACGTTTTATCAAAAACGGTCCGGGCGATTTCGAGTTCCTATACATCGATTGTAGCGCCACCTACAGGGTCTAAAAAACACGAAAAAGTGTGATTCCCTCTCCGGGATTCGACCCCGCCTTTTCTCGGTCTGACACCGAGAGTTCGATCGTCAGACGCATGCGCCACCGGCTCCAACGTAAATTTTGACCGATCTCCGGTATTCGAATAATTGGTCGGTACTTACTGGGGATAGATATTCTTAATTTTCACTTTTCGAAATAAAATCGCCACATGGCGGTTTATTATAGGGTTTTTCACCCTTATCTTCACTTTTCGGCAACTTTCAGGCCCGAAAACGACCTAGAAGGGCCGTTAGTCCGTCTCTCATGTCAATTTTGACGTTTCTCGGAATGTCTTCTAGCAAGGAAAATTCCCGGAAGCGAAACTTCCTGAACTTGTATCGATTTAGTATATTTTGACTTATCGTAGGTAAAAGTTGAGCTGGTTTTTGTCGAACCGATACTTCTTCTTCGTCTCGACGAAAAATTCGGAGCCAGAGCAGTCGTATTTTCGAAGCCTTATGAGAAATAAAGTCGGTCTCGCTTTTTCGCCGGGCGAAGGATAAAAAATACATTTTCGTTCGTTACGGGAAATCCGCGATAGATATCGACATAGGGTCTTCTGATCTACCCTTTCCCCCTCCCTAGGATTCGATATCCACCCCCTTCGAACCTCGATCCGTCCTCTAGATTTTTAAAACAATTACCAAAATTCCCGATTTACTTAGGAAAATCGGTATAGTAATCGGTTGCCATGACTCAATTTCAATTAGTATATATGGAAGAACTACACTGGCCGCGAGCTTGAACTCGGTACCTCCGTTTCCTAGTCCAACATCAAGGGAAAATCAGCAAGTTTAGAACTAATAATTATCGTTCTAATCTGATTGCAAGAAAGAAGTTGAATATTTCTCGACAAATTTTACAAGCTGTTTCTTTATTGTTCAAATAAAGTGACGTTTTGAGTCTCACTGGGGGTTATTTATTCCGTGTTTAAAGGTACTTTGTGAACAATATTTTCGGAAAAACCACGCATATGCATTTGCAAGATCTGTTTTCGATCTGGGTAGTACAAATTGTCGAGAAATATGGACCGACTCCATTTACATGTGATTACTAGCATGCACATATTTGAGTAGGAAACGGAGGTCCAGAGTGTAATCGCAAGGCTACAACGAAATTTTCACTTAGTGACCAGCATTCACTATTCGGACGAAAATTAGCAATCCTACGGTGTCCCAAGGACATACTAAGAAAGCCTGCACAGAACACAATTCATTCTCTGAACTCGCACAAGCTCATAAGAGGTTATGACGAGTCCCTTCAGAGTGACAGTATAATCATAAACTCTTCATTGACTTCAGTAGAATAAGAGATGCATCCTCACCTCTTCTTCAATTTCAATATGTCATAACGCTAAAAAACACATCGACATTTCCGAAATACTGACTCAAAAATGCAACAGAATCACCAGGCCTAAATGCCTAAACAACTCCGAGTAGGTAGGTTGTTGCAATTAGTCCATACATATTTTTAACTGGAGATTTGTCGTTCTTAATTCATCTTAACGTATGAGTTAAAATCATAAGAAACGAGATATTGATCAGGAACATATCGAAAATTGTACTGAGTAAATCTGAATATTTTGTCAGAAATTGGATTTACTTTTTCCGGAATTGCTTTTATTTTTTCCGAAATTGGTTTTACTTTTTCCGAAATTGGTTTTACTTTTTCCGAAATTCAAAAGGTATAAAATTAATGATAATCAAACAATAGAAAAATTGATGAATATATAAATCTTACCTTGAAACCTCCACGCACAATATATGTCCGATCGTGTTCAAACCTGGAACTTGGAGGTTTTGAAGGCTGTAGCAAAATTTATAGAATTTTTCTCAACGTTGGGCCGATTATGTCCATTGACGAACTCAAATTTCGCATTCAGATGCGAAACCTCCATAAGTTGTCTAAGTTAAATTATATTTTTTGATATATTTATTCGTTGACCTCTATGAAAAATGTCCTGTTACGTATACTAGTTTGCGATTGAAAAACCGACAATTTTTGAAGGCAAGTGATTTTCGACCGCAAAATTACTTTTACGTCCGTTGTGGTCACTATGGACACGGCATAATAAGGTTCAATACAAACAGAAGTGTCTGTGAGAATAACTGTCATTTGCTGTGCTGTGGAATTATTCAAGAAGTTCGAAAATCATAAAAGTATGTAGAGGTTAACGAAAAAATGTAATATGAAGCACAACGAAAAACTGTCTATTGTCTCGCCCGCAATTGCTATCCGAGGCGATGCCAAGGATAGCAATTTTCTGGCATGACTATAATAGACTGTTTTCGTCCTTGGTACATAAATTACTATTTTTTGAATTCTCTAGTTATACGCTCATAACAATATTCCACATTCCTCTTTGGTCGGTATTCTACAACTAGTTACCAAGTTCCAATTCGAGTGGATTTATTTTGGTTGAAAACGAAATTAGTACTCGGAAACCGTTGGGCCGAATATACAAATTAACGAACGTGTCCGTCGCTTTTGGATCTACCCTGAACATTTCAAGTCACTATCTCTTTTCGTTCGAAAGTTACCGTAGCCGGTCGCACACAATCAAATTTGACCTCGAATGTTTCATCAGAGAGTCAGACCTAATCGGTTGAGATCATTTTCGGCAAAAATTCGAAAATTACAGAAATTAGGGCAAAATGATAGCATGCTGTTCCCCAGAACATGCGCGCAAAACCAGACAGCCTTGGGATATTACCACCACACTTGAGCCTCTCCTAATTGGTTCCAGATAATGAGAAAGTCCCTTGTACACGTTTAGAGTCCCTTCTCATAAATTTATAAATTCGCGAGTCTATTACGAGTGGGAGTAGGAAAAAACTGCTAATTGTATATGAATATGTATCATAGCTATAAGAAACTTCACACAAAAATTCATTCGATTCTGAATAATCATGTCAAATCTACAAAAAAAAACTGATTTTTCATTTAAATTTCAACAGCTTTTTACCTGAGCAGAATTTGGAAAAATGTAAATCAAAAAAGTGTTTTATTTGATGAGAGGAATATATGCTTAAAATTAATGTACCACTTAAAGACTGACATTGTATACACGTTTTTAACAACGGAAGTTTCGCAATGATTTTAAAGCTGGCCGTCCACTAGGTCGGAAACGCGGCGCGGCGCGGCGCGGGGCGGAAATATATATCTCCGTCCACTGTGGGGCGGTCGGTCAGGTCGGAAAAATTTTCAGGACAGTTCTCACTTGGCAGTCGATATATGCGTATCACATGAGGTATGTCTTCTGACGACGAGGACTTGTTCGTGTTTGATGCTGCATGGGAAGCTGAAGAAGAGGAAGCAGTGAGGAGAAAGAGGAAAAGGATATGGGTTCATGAAATTAATACAAAAAGAAAGGAGCTTGGAGAATTTCATCATCTATTTGATGATCTCCTGAGGGACGAAAATAAATTCTTCAGGTACTTCAGGATGTCGCCAGAAATGTTCTTCAAATTGCTGCATCTTTTGAGGCCAGAGATTGAAAGGCAAAATACTCAATTTCGGGAAGCCATTTCTGCTGAAGAAAGACTGGTGACGTGCCAGGTACCGTAGATATCATATTTCACTAAAATATTGTTTTTACGCGTATGTTCTGGGGAACGTCGCGTTATCATTTTGCCCAAATGTCTGTAACTTTAGAATTTTTTGCCGAAAATGGACTCAAACGATTAGGTTCGCCTGCCTGATGAAGAATCTGGGGTCAAATTTGATTCTGTCCGCTGGCCGGCCACCGTTGCCACGATAACTTGAGAACGGAACGAAATATCGAATTGAAATATTTTGGGTACCTGGCGCGTCCTAATGCGACGGACAAGTTCATTAATGGGCATAATCGGCCTAATGGTTTCCGAGTACTAATTTTTTATCAACCGTTACCAATCGGATCGAATTGAAACTGGGTGAGTGGTTGTTTTGTAAGGTTCGTATCTTTAGAAAATTCTAAAAAAAATATTGAAAAATATTATTCATCTCACGTTAACTTGAGAACAGAAAAAGATAGCGGCATGAAATTTTCAGGATATGATGAACATATATGCAAAATTATTATCTATATCACAATAACTTGAGAATAGAAAGAGATAGGGAATTGAAATTTTTAGGGAAGGTTTCGCATCCGAATGTGATAGTTATAGGCATTACATTACCCGTATGTTTTTCCCTATTTATTTCGACCATTTCCCAGTAATTAAGTTGCGCACCTTTATTCAAATTGTGTAGAATTTTGAAATCCGGGTTAAACTTATGTCCTTCTGCTAATAAATGATTCGAATAATTTGAATTAATTTTGTTGTTTTTGAAGCTGTGATGATGTTCCTTTATTCTTATGCCAAAATTTCTACCAGTTTTTCCTATATATGATTTGTCACAACTCCCGCAATTTAATTGATAAACACCGGATTTATTTTCTTTATTCCTTTTCGATTTATTGTTTTTTATGAATTTTGCCGCGGCATTTCATAGTATGTTACACCGGCTAATTAATATACCTTTATCCGAAGAAAATTATGGTACAGAATTAGAAATTATCGAACAAATAGCGGTGAACAACGGATATGACACAGAGTTAATCAGAAAAATGTTGACGAAAAAACAATTTAGAAAAACAATTAGTTTAGTATTTCCAGAAATTAAGGATAAAAATAAAATATTCAATAGCTTAACATATTTTGGTACAACGAGTCAAAAACTTAAAAGGTTTCTTCAAAACCAACAGGTGAATATCTCATTCCGGACAAATAATAACCTTGCCAAATTCATAAAAAACAATAAATCGAAAAGGAATAAAGAAAATAAATCCGGTGTTAATCAATTAAATTGCGGGAGTTGTGACAAATCATATATAGGAAAAACTGGTAGAAATTTTGGCATAAGAATAAAGGAACATCATCACAGCTTCAAAAACAACAAAATTTATTCAAATTATTCGAATCATTTATTAGCAGAAGGACATAAGTTTAACCCGGATTTCAAAATTCTACACAATTTGAATAAAGGTGCGCAACTTAATTACTGGGAAATGGTCGAAATAAATAGGGAAAAACATACGGGTAATTTAGTTAATGAACAATTAGATCTAAATTTTTCTCCGTTACTCAATCTATTCAAATAGAGAATCAATTTATAAATAAAAGCATTAGGAATGAATTATTGTTAATGTGTACAAAGAAACCAGCAGTGAAATCTCATGTAATTAGTTTTAAATAAGTCTATTATGTAATTTGTTTTAAATAAGTTTCTCATGTAATTAGTTTTAAATGATTCTGTGTCCATGTCATCTAGGTATAGGGAGATAATAACTTGTTAAGAATTTAGTATGATGTAGTCTGATGAAGTCGCTGTGTCGACGAAACGCGTCACAATATTGAATAAATAAGTGTAAATCGTATATAATTTTTCATTGAGTTAAACGGTTTTGGAGTTACGCTAATTTGAAAATCAAGACTGTACAATAAACGTCCTATAGAACATGCGTGTAAAAGCTCCTGACTTCACGTCAGTCCTTTTTTTTTAATATTTGGTTTTCTCAATTCGCTAAAATTCAAGGTACGTTGAGAGGGTGCATTTCATTATAATGTATGTATCCACAGATTCTGACAATATAATACATAGTTGAAATATTATGAAAAAAAAAGTGTAAAAATTAAATCATATAATCTATAAAAATTACAACATTTGTAACGACGGACTCACAGAAATCGAAACGAAAGTGACCGAGTCGTGCCGAGGTCGGAATATTTCCGCTCCGCCCTCCGTCCATTGGGTCGGCGACGCGGAATTCATGAAACCGCGCCGCGCTCAAGAAGTTTGGATAGATCCCGAGCGCGGAGATTTTACGACTTCTCCGCGCCGCGCCGCGCCGCGCTACCGACCTAGTGGACGGAGCTTAGTGTATTTTGGTTCAAAGTTCTAGCACACATTTCCGCCCCGCGCCGCGCCGCGCCGCGTTTCCGACCTAGTGGACGGCCAGCTTAAAACTTCCACGAAAATTACACCTTGTGGGAAATACGAGTACATTCGATAAAACTGCGGACCTGTACATATCGAGTATGTATGAAATGAAATGTTTAGATTCCAACTAGTCCTACGTCATATTATATTAAGGTATAAAGTGCATAAATGGGACATAGTCTAAACAACATCGTTGATAATGATGCTGGTACAAATAATGTTTTAACAAGCGGCCGCTGAATTTCCGAAAATTCCGTCTAATTGTTAACAAATTCCAATTTGACCAATAAAATTGTATTTTTTTTTCATTACACTGGAAGCTCATTAGCTGATTATTTATGTCGTGTTTTATTAACGTATTGTTTTATTCGATATATGAATTAAATCTGCTTCAAAACGTGAAATGTGGGATTTTCAGGGTGGGTTTTGAATTATTTTGCTGCATGATTTCTAAAGTTATTTATTCATGAGAACAATAAACAAGTAGAGCAGAATAAATATGAACCAAATATACCATGATACCATGTTTGAAATGAATGGGTATAGCGTTGTCATTTTATTTCAATAATTCCAGATCTGCAAACTATTGGATACAAAAATCCAATTAGAATAGCTTCTGTGAATAAAACCCTAATGAATTTGGTAAAATCAATGGTATTCACTCAATTCCAATTCTACAGCACATATCATTCAGTTGACAAATACCAACACCTAAATCCCCAAAATTTATTTCGAGTGATTTTCCCAAATAATTTTGTATATTAATATACGAATTTAAAGGATCTAGATCAGATGAGTTACGAATTCATTCGACAGCTAATATATAATAGGAACGAATTCATAATCGAGCGGCAAATTATTAATTTTACATGCAATGTTAAAACACTAATGGATTTTTCGCAAATCGTTAATATACTCTAATTGGTCGGCAATTTCAATACTAATTGATATGAAATATTGCTAAATTCAATTGAATTAAATTCAAAGGTTTTCTTGGTCTTCAGGATTCATGCAAAATTATTGGTAATTGTGATGCACTTGTATAATAAAATTACTCTTGATAGTTGGCTGAAGTATATTACTGTAATTCATTTGAGCGATAATAATATATTGTATTTCTTTTCATAACTTGTTGTTTCCTTAGAAATAAAATAAAACTGTTGTGGTGTCAGTTGTGTGTTCAGTTTCCTTCTATCTTTTCTTTGGTTGGTAGTTTTCTTGGTTCTTGTCTTGAAGAAGCCAAAAAGCAGAAACACGTGAAGGCTTTTTGTCTGCTCCTTTTACGGACATGCCCGTTTCCCTTTTTCATTCAGATATATCTTCCCCGAATGATCCTGATTTATGTTCTCATATCCTCTAGTCAAGGTCGCATCACACAGGCTGCTTATGCTTCCTCAGTGTCGATGATGTAGTTTTCCTTCTAAATAGAGATCCTGCAGCTGAAGGCATAAATTGGTTGCTCGCTCTTCTTCAAATCTTGATAGCTACTATTGCAATTCATTGAGAAGTTTTTGTTCTATAGTTGTTATAGTAGTCATTTATATTCTGAACCTTTCGAAATTTTGGCTCTACCAACTGCGTTTAATGTCTATATAGGTTCATTTTTAAACTCTTTATTGAAATGTTTTCACAGTTTCCACAAGTGCCTCAATTGTTAATTCGTGAATGTTAAATTCAAATTCAGGTTTGAGTTAGCTGTGTAGATCTGCTTTTGCATATGTCGAATCTCAAAAATTAAGAAACACTTTTCATGATAAGCCAGTGGATATTTTGAATACAAGAAGAATTATCAGTTTGTCACTTTTATATGTTTTGACCGTCTGATTGATTTTAGCACAGAAGACGCTTTTAAAAAATCAAGGTGAAACGTCAACCAGTGTATGATTCGCTATTGTATATTATCTTCATCCGAAAAAACTTATAGTGGTACTAATAATAGACAATAATATGTATTCATCGAAGCCAACTTGTTTCCACAAAACTTTCTATATCCTTCCAATCAAACACACAAAGAAGTCATGTGAATTGAAAGGTCAATTACTTTCTCATTTTCGCGGGGGCAAGCCCGAAGATTTCGATAGATCCACTTAAAACTCAAAAGCGAAACAACCAGCTTTTCCATCAGAGCTATTTCAGCACATTCCGTGTAAAAGCGCAGGCTGTTGTAGAGCAAGTTCAAGCTCCTATTTTCTACAAAACTGGGGTGACATAATTTAACATCAAAGGCAAACACAGCTTTGGCATTGGGACCTTCGATTCTCAATTCTCTTTGTCGCTGAAATTTGGCACTTTCTATTTTTCTCGATACTGTCTCTCCTTTCTGGCGCCTCTGATGTTGATTGATATAATTTGAGTGGTTTTCAGATTAAGGAGATGTGTGAGAGAAAACCACAAGACCTCAAATCAAAATTTTTAAGCTCAGGTAGTAAAAGAAACTTGGTTACAGCCTTATTCTAGTTATTATCTTTTCTATATGTTATGTTATTGAATGTTAACTACTTACAACATGATAAGTAAGGACCTTGCAGTTTGCTATTTGATATAACTGTTCCTCTCCCAAAAACGCTGCTGAAATATACATTCCCAGCAACACAATTCATATAAAATTAGCTCCCAAGACTCGCAAGGAGGTTTCACAGTTGAACAAAGTTATTAGATCTCATAAAAAGCTATCCCCTAACTGTACTGGGCCTTTCTGTTTCTAGGCCTTCCTTTACATAAATTATTCAATATGTAATCAGACAATATTATTTTCGGTTTCAAAACAGTCTTTCATATATTCACAAATTCAAGAATCGGATAGTTGTTTTCCAACAGAAAATATTTTCAAACAACTAATTGACAAGTCCCTAATAGCTAGATAAGATGACATTTATGACAGTGAACACAGACAGATTCTGTGGCCACATTCTGTGAATACATAGAACTACGATGTATTATTGAAATTTTGAAAAATCATATCTCCGAAAGCATTAGCTTGTTAGAGTGAAATCTTAAACAAAATTGAACTTGAAATTTGTAATGTAAAAAACAACACGTTACTCCGAAACCATCATGCTGATTCTACCCAATAACGAAATTAACCGAGATATTTATCACCAAACCTACTCTGAAAATTTCAAATGCCTAGCTCTATTTGTTCGAGAGTTATTGTAGAAAAAATTAAAAAAATAAATTTTTTTTTACACTTACGGCAACCTTACGGCAATACAAGGCTTCTCTTACATATAGAGGTCAATATTCTACAATTTAATGCAACATTTCAGATAGATCGAGTGATCGGTTTCAGAAATATTCATAAAGAATGTTTTTACTAAGCACAGCCATAACTCTGAAACTGCTCGATGGATTTCGCCCGTTAACGAACTCTTCTGAGATATTTACGCTCCAAACCTACGCTGCAAATTTCAATCCTCTAACTCCTTTCGTTCGAGAGTTATCGTGTTAACGGAGGACCATTTTCAGCCAGAAATTCGAAAATTACAAACATTTGGGCAAATTGATAAGCACTCTGTTCCGATAACAAGAGCGCCAGAAACACAAGTACTCGACAAGAACAAGAAGGGACAACTATGAAAGGCCGAAAGCGGAAAAGAGAGTGGGTCAGAGAAGCTGCACTTATCTTGCGTCAAGACTCAACCCAAAAATAACTACCAGAATGAAAGAATTGGAAAGTATAAAAAAAAATAAATGAGAAATAAGAAAGGGGGAAAGCCCTGTGGACAGGATCTTTCTGGCACCCTTGTTCAAACAGACAAATTATATCTCCGAAAGTATTGGTTTCTAAGAGTTGGGAATTATATCAATGGATTCTTAAAATAGAACTGCATCATGAAATAAATTAAATTAAAAAATTAAAAAACAGTGTCGTTTAAAAAAATGCTTCAAAAATTATCATTTAAAAAAAAGAGCAATCTCCAATGCTTTGATGCCTCAAAAATTGTCATTAAATTGATTTATCAAGATTAAATGAGCAATCTGCAATGATTCAGCCTCGTGAAATGGGTTGTTGCAACCTACACTCGGTATGCATACTTTTCACAACTCGAAATACCTAAGGAAAATTTCATCGAAACATCTAGAGCGAGGCTGGAGACAATCATAGTAGATTGTCCATTTATTCCTGATATTTGAGTAGGTAGCAGCTGACGAACAAAATATTTCAATAGTTCAAAATATATTTATAAAATACTATCCTCTTTTCATAATTTAAAATTTAATAGTTCATACCACTTACACTTTTTTTTTTCTGTATTATAGACCTCAACCCAAGAAAAAATGTTAAATACACAAATATAGATCCATATTTCACCATTTCCTCACAACTTGAGGAAGTGAAAGGTAATATTAACCTCAGTGGTCAACTAACAGTTCCTACCTAATTTGTTTTGATGATTCCATTATGTTCTTCTAAATGATCCTATTCTAAATCTTCTAAAATAGCATCCCCAATATTTATACATAAATTATTCAATATGTAATCAGTCAATATTATTTTCAAAACAGTCTTGTATATATTCACAAATTCAAGAATAGGATACTTGTTTTTCCACAGAAAATATTTTCAAACTACGAATTGACAAGTCTCTAATAGCTAGATAAGATGATATTTATGAACAGTGAACACAGACAGATTCGGTGTTCACATTCTGTGAATACATAGAACTACGATGTATTATTGATATTTTGAAAAATCATATCTCCGAAAGTATTAGCTTGTTAGAGTTGAAAATGATAACAATGGATTCTTATGATGAAACTGCATCTGAATCTGAAATTTGTAATGTAAATAAATTTTGTTCGTTACTCCAAAACCTTCATGCCGATTCTACCCAGGAACGAACTTAGCCGAGATATTTATCACCCAAACCTACTCTGAAAAATTCAACTGCCTAGCTCTATCTGTCCGACAGTTATAGAAACAAAATTTTTAAATAAAAATTTTTTTTTTACACTTTACGTTGACCCGATCAATACACGACTTCGCACGCATCTAAAGGTCATTATTCTACAATTTAATGCTAAATTTCAGATAGATCGAGTGATCGGTTTCGGGAATATTCATAAAAAACCGATTTTACTAAAAACGGCCATAACTCTGAACCTGCTTGGTGGATTCCGCTTGTTAACGAACTCGTCCGAGATATTCACGCTCCAAACCTACCCTGCAAATTTCAATCCTCTAACTCCTTTAGTTCGAGAGTTATCGTGTTAACGGAGGGCCGGCCGCACAGAATCGATTTTGACCACGGATTCTTGATCAGTGAGTCGAACCAAATCGTTCAAGACCCTTTTCATAAAAATATAAATCATAATATAAATCAAAAGATAATTCAAATTTGAAAAGAGATTCGAGAAGAGGAAATTTCCCGACAAAAATTCCAACTCCCGGAACTAGGACCAATATCCATAAATTCCGAGAGGGTTGAACATACTCCCGAAAGTGGTACTCCGGCTTGCGTAAGCCTCGCCCCTTCGGATCTTTCATGAATGAATATTATTTAAACTTATTAAATATGAAATAAAAAATTTAAAAAATTCAGGTGCCTGCAAAATAGATCAATGAACAATAATACGTGGTCCAAAAATGTTTGTCACGATTTCTATTGCAAAATTTTAAAAATTGTTAATTTTCGTTTCGTTATGAACAGTTTACTTAAGTGAAAAATTATAAAGCTTCAATTTATAATATTACTATTGATCCGTTTTGTTATGATCAGAAACTACTCCAAAATGATTTTCAATAATTATTATCTCCAATTGTTTAAAAAATTGTTATAAACCAAAGCGTTGTTTATGAAATAAATCAAAATTTTCTTTTCAAGTAAATTGTTAATAACAAAACGAAAATCAACAATTTTTCAAATTTTCCAACAGAAATCTAATCCAAGACCTTTGAAAAATAGTTCCACGAAAGAAAGACATTCTCAAATCAATAGTTTAACAATTATCGCACTTGCAATGTTAATGTTCATGATACAAAAAATTGTTAATTAACTGATGGATAACTAATTGAAAAGTCGCGATGAAGATTTTTGGACCAAGGATTATTCTTCATTGATCTATCCTGCAGACTCCTGAATTTTAAATTTTTTATTTTCATAATTCGAATTTACCATGGTAAATTCGAATTAAGTGTCCAATACAGGAGAATTGACAACATAATTTACCATGGTAAATTCGATTAGGGGTGTCCAATACAGAAGAATGGACAATAGAACATACGCGCAAAAGCTTCTGACTTCACGTCAGTGCTTGAACCAATTTTTTTTTTCGTGATTTCTTAAAAATTTTCTAGTGGTACGATACTTAAAAATTTTTTTTTCGTAATTTTTTTCAAATTTTCTAGGGGTACGGTTCACACAAAATTTTAAACACGTCTTTATGTTGATTTTCTACTCTTAGTTACCAAGCACCAATTCGATCGTCTATTTAATTTTTGAGTTATCAAGGAAATAATGTTCCAGGTGGGTATAACTCGGAAACCGTTAGAACGATTATGCCCAAAAACGAACTCAACTCTCCCTTTTGGATACGCAACCTACCCTGAAAATTGCAAGTCCCAATCTCCTTTCGTTCGAAAGTTATCGAGGCAACGGTCACCCATCTACTGAACTCGCACAAGAATGCTCGAATCTCCAACAATATTTAACCCATCGTATTAAATCTTGAAACTTAGCAGTAGAGTTAGGTTATGAAGGCTCTTGTAAAATTTCAGCTATTTCGAACGAATGGTTACTGATATAAAGAATTTTTTTTTTAATTTTCAATGATTTATTAAAAATTTTCTACAAATGCTATCCTCACCAAATTTTGCAAACATTTTTGCGTTGGCATTCTACAACTAATAACCATGTTTGAATTTAATCGGTTCAGTATTTTTCGAGTTAATGAAGAACAAAAAACCACCAAATTTCAGATGGCTATAACAAACAACAAAAATATTTTTTAATAATTTTTTTAAAATTTTGTAGCCATACGATTCAAACAAAATTTCACAAACGTGCTTAGGTTCATATTCTACAACTACCCATTAAGTTTCAATTCGATCAGATTTATATTGGTTGAAAACAAAATTATTACTTGGAAACCACTGGGCCGATTATGCCCATTAACGAACTTGTCCGTCGTATTGGGATGCGCCACCTACCCTGAAAATTTCAAGTCGCTAGTTTTTTTCGTTCTCAAGTTATCGTGGCAACGGACGGCAGTACGGCCGGAGGGCCGGACGGACAGAATCAAATTTGACCTCGAATTCTTCATTGGGGAGTCGAACTTAATCGTTTGAGACCATTTTCGTCAAAAAATTCGAAAGTTACAGACATTTGGGCAAAACTATAACGCGATGTTCTCCAGAACATACGCGCAAAAATGTCAGTTCAGTTCTTTATCGGGCAAAATCGGCCGGATAGTTTCGGAGTAACGCAAAACATTTTTGTTTACATCACAAATTTCTAATTAAATTTTTTTTGAGATACAGTTTCATCATAAGAATCCATTGATGTCATTTTCAACTCGAAGAAGCTAATACTTTCGGATATATGATTCTTCAAAATTTCAATAATACATCGTAATTCTATGTTTTCACAGACTATCTGTCTGTGTTCTATCTGTGTTCACTGTTCATGCATGTAATCTTATTTACCTATACCAGACATGTCAAATGTATCTCTCAATAATCTATAATAATCTAACAAAAAAGTATGATTGAATGCAAAATGACCAACTATAGGATATTATAATTACCTCTACTCTAAATGCCCTTGGATAAACCATATGATGATGGAAATATATAATTTGGTAAGATCCGATCATCTTTAGTGGAAACAAAACGGGAATATTGGCTAAGTTTCAATTGATATTATATAATTTTCAGAGTAGATTTGAGGAATGAATATCTCGTATAAGTTCGTAATTTAATTTTAAATTAGTTTCTTCTATGAATCACTTCTATTATTCCAATCCATTGATATCATTCCCAAATCTGAGAATTCAATAATTTTTGAGATGAATTGAGGAGCCACTTTTGAAAACGCATTTAGTCCAAAAACCATTTTAATGAAAATCATCGAAAAACGATTTTTTCTTCCACCCTGGCTTATAATTTGAGTACATCGAGTTTGTTTGATAGAAATTTACATCTAAAGGTAATAACTAATCTCACTTAAATCAATATTGATCAGATATACACAGAAAATGTAAAAAACGTTTGGACTTAATGCGTTTTGATTCATCCCATTGTATATAATGCATTTTGATGTGGTTGAAATTGAAAATAATGCTGTTTGTTGCGATTTTTTATACATTTAGAGAAAAAAATCTGCATAGTAAGTGTTGGCCTGTAACCTAATTCACATGAGCAAATCGATAAAAAAAATGTTTGGTTATATTTTATTTGTTTTAAAAATACAAACGTAAACATAATTTATTGCGATGCGGGTTACATACTTTGGATTTGAATTACACAGGGACATAATGCCATTTGGAAGATTATGTTCACATAGGGCTATAGAACAATAGAAATAAATCATTTCTAAATCCGTTTCAAACTCAATTTCGCCCAAATTGGACATAATGCGTTTTGAAAAGTTACTCCTCAATTGGTAAAGTTTGAACAAGAGCGCCAACGCTCCTGTCCACAGGGCTTCAACCAGTTTTTTTTTTCACTTAATTCTTTATAACTATTACAATTTTTGCGAGCGGTCTTAGCAATTTCTAAAAACCTTTTTCCTGCCATTCCGAATCCAATGACACCTCAATCATAATTTTCGGAGAATACGCAAATATTTTGATCTAAAAATGGGTTCAAGCCCTGTGGACAGGAGCTTTCTGGCGCTCTAGTTCAAACAGACAAATTATATCTCCGAAAGTATTGGTTTCTCTGAGTTGGGAATTATATCAATGTATACATATGATAGAGCTGCATCATAAAGGAAATTCAATTCAAATAATAGTTTATTTATCAAGATTAAATGAGCAATCATGAGAATGAGAACTGCACCATGGAAGAAATCGAATTAAATCTGGCTAATTTTGCCCAATAACGAACTTAACCGAGATATTCATCCCCCTAACCTACTCTGAAAATTTCAACTACCTAGCTCATTCCGTTCGAGAGTTATTGTGGAAAAACTTTTTTAAATTTTCAAATTTTTTTTTTTACACTTTGCGGTAATCTGGTCAATACAAAACTTCACATGCGTATAAAGGTCATGATTCTACAATTTGATGCTAAATTTCAGATAGATCGAACAAACTTGACCGAGATATTTACGCTCCAAAACCACCTTGCAATTTTCAATCCGCTAACTCCTTTCGTTCGAGAGTTATCGTGCCTACGCACTCGGATTCTTGATCAGTGAGTCGAACCAAATCGTTTGAGACCATTTTCAGCCAAAAATTCCAAAATTACAGACACTTGGGCAAATTGATAAGCACTCTGTTCCGAGGAACTAGAGCGCCAAAAAAACAAGTTTCGTATGACAATTGCCCAAAACAGGTTTAAAGTACCTACAAATAGTAGGTATTCCATGAAACATGTATGAAAGAAGATGAGTAATAATATGAAAGAAGATGAGTAATAAATAAAAAATTACCTTGTAATCGATCAAAAATTTCCTGATCCACGTTCACCAAATTTTCTCCTCTTTCGAACTACAGAATTATGCTTTCAATATTTACGTAATATTTTCAAACATTTTCGGGTGAGGTCCCCGTTGCATCGCTAAAATACGAGTATTTCTACCTCAATATTTTTGAAGTTACAATATTCCCTTCTGTCAAGTTGACATTATGAGAATTCATACATAAAATAATTATATCAATCTGTGAAATACGATTTACATTGAAATTTTGAAAGTTCGTATATCCGAAAGTATTAGCTTGTTAGAGTTAAAAATGATATGAATGGATTCTTATGATAAAACTGCTTATTAAAAAAAAATTAATTTGGAATTTGTTTTGTAAAAAAAAAATTTTTTTTTTATTACTCCGAAACCTTCTGTCCGATTTTGCCCAGTAACGAACTTAGCAGAGATATTCATCCCCCAAACCTACTCTGAAAATTTCAACTCTCTAGCTCATTCCGTTCGAGAGTTATCGTGCCTACGGCCGCACCGGACGGCCGGACAGAATGAATTTCCACCACGGATTCTTGATCAGTGAGTCGAACCAAATCGTTTAAGACCATTTTCGTCGAAAAATTTGAAAATTACAGACATTTGGGCGAATTGATAAGCACTCAGTTCCGAGGAACAAGAGCGCCAAAAAGCACTTGTAGAGAATGCTGAAAGTGTGTTGCTTGATAAACAAGCCCTGTGGACAGGAGCTTTCTGGCGCTCTAGTTCAAACACACAAATTATATCTCCGAAAGTATTGGTTTCTCAGAGTTGGGAATTATATCAATGTATTCATATGATAGAACTGCATCATAAAGGAAATTCAATTCAAATAATAGTTCACTTATCAAGATTAAATGAGCAATCATGAGAATGAGAACTGCACCATGGAAGAAATCAAATTAAATCGGGCCAATTTTGCCCTATAACGAACTTAACCGAGATCTCCCTAACCTACTCTGAAAATTTCAACTACCTAGGTCATTACATTCGAGAGTTATATCTATGTCTATGGATGAAAAGCAGTCTCACTACTCTCAGATCTCTTACTTCTTGTTCCGTTCCGAAATGTAAGACTTTTCTGAGAAAAACTAATTTCGGAGCAAACAACTGAGATTTTTCTCACTTCGCTCACAATTCTTCGATTGATTAGATAATGACATGTCTCAGGAAAAAAAACTGACATTATGACAATTCATACATAGAATAATTATATCATTGTGTGACAACGTTGAAATACGATTTATTATTGAAATTTTGAAAAATCATAGCTCCGAAAGTATTAGCTTGTTAGAGTTAAAAATGATATCATTGGATTCTTATGGTAAAACTGCTCATTGAAGAAAAATTATTTTTGAATTTGTTTTGTAAAAAAAAATTTTTTTTTTGTTACTCCGAAACCATCTGTCCGATTTTGCCCAATAACGAACTTAGCCGAGGTATTTATCTCCCAAACCTACTCTGAAAATTTCAACTGTCTAGCTCATTCGGTTCGAGAGTTATCGTGCCTACGGCCGGACGGCCGGACCGACCGGACAGAATGATTTTCGACCACGGATTCTTGATCAGTGAGTCGAACCAAATCGTTTAAGACCATTTTCATCGAAAAATTCGAAAATTACAGACATTTGGCCAAATTGATAAGCACTCAGTTCCGAGGACTAGAGCGCCAAAAATATCGCGATATATTTTGAAGAAATTTTTTTACTGATTGAATACTAACGGAATTTCACAGGAATTTGCGCGTTAGCATTTTACAACTAAATAGTTTCAATTCGATCAGATCTGCATTTTTTGAGTTATTGGAGAAACAATATTTCAGATGGGTATAACTCCGTAACCGTTTATTAACGAACTTAATCATTGCATTCGGATGAACAACCAATCTGGAAAATTACAAGTTGCTATCTCTTTTAGTTCGAAAAATATCTTGGCAACGGCCGGCCGGACAGAATCGAATTTGACCTCGAATACTTCATCAGTAAGTCGAACCGAATCGGTAGAGACCATTTTCGGAAAAATCGAAAATTACAGACATAAGAGCCAATTGATAGCACGGTGTTCTCTAGAACATGAGAGCGAAAATAGAATCATCCAGATTATTTCTCCTTGAGCTCTTAAAGACGATCGAGGATTAAAATTTTTTCAATTTCCATAAAATGTTCTCGTGTCAGCAAAACTGCAACACTTCAATTAAAAACTGAGGAACACGACGCTGTAACCTTCCATTCGGTCAAAGAACAAAGACTGCCTGTACACAATAAATGATCCTGCTTGTCAAAAAGAAAAGTAACAATTTAATGAAGCAATTAGTGATCACGATGGCGAAAGGAGGGATCGACTGCTAGAGAGAGAGAACCGCTGTTTGGCGTCCTCTTCTCCTGGTTGCGAACATAGCTGACGTTAACGAAATCTCCTCAAGTATTCGTAGAAGAACTGCAATTACAGTCAACTCCGAGTACGTGATCGGAATACTACGGATCTGGAGGACCCCTGCTAATGGATTTCGGTGTAGTGACCGTTTCCGAATGAAAAATTACATTTAGATTTCGAGGGCCAACCTCGTTCAGGGTGCTGGATGTCGGTATATATGTCTTTCGAATGCGAATATCGATTAATTTTTACTGGAACTGCACGAAACACAATTTGAATTGGATTATTGTTGATGACAAGAAAAGATTCTCGTGATTTAAGGATTCATCGGAAAGGTACACTATTTGATATAGCGTTTTGATATAATTTTGCGAGCATGTTCTAGGGAACAGCGTGCTATCATCTTGGAAAAATGTCTGTAAATTTCGATTTTTTTGGTGAATAGGTATATACTTATTACGCTATCCGCCGTATTCACAAAGTATTCAATCTCCGTTAAGTCGTAACTGAGCCCAACTAACAACTTTATATTTTATAATAGTTGTGGAAACGTTTACAACCAAAATCTTAAAAAACATTTTTAGTCGCTGAATTGTTTTCAATACGTTTATACAACAGATATAAACCCAAAATTGGCACATTTTATAAAATAATTTTGTCATTCGAAACATTTCATAAAGCTCTTCATAAACATTACAAGACTATTTCATAAACATTCTGGCGCCATCTAAAAAACTGTTTTTTAATAGCTTCATAAGGTTTTTCATATGAGCGTTCTGAAATAAAAATGTTACATAGAATGATATCTATAAAATAAATTGATTTCAAGTTGGAAAATGACAATCCTGAATTATAACAACATAGCTAAAATATAGATGTCATGTGTCATTATTGTTTACCCGAAGCCATTTTATTTATATACAGGGAGTCCCAAAAATACCACGCGAAAGTGACACTGGAGATAGATTGGCATTAGGTCTATCAGATAGCATCAACATGACCTCAGTAAAAGTCCGCTGGTTTTCGAGATATCACCACTGTTGCGTCCCATGACTTCAAATGTTGGGAAGCGCTCATTTGTATTTCTAAACAAAGCAGCTCGCTTGTAAAACTTAAATGTTTTGGGTTAACTGGTTTATTTTTGCATGGGTGGTCTCACCCTTGAAATTAATATTTTCAACGAAAAGATAATTGCAAGTAAAATATCTTGTAATACTTCAACCCTTGTAGAAGTATTTATGACCGATTTCCTGTGAAATATTGATAAAATGCATACAACAACTAACACATTGCCAGAGCTGTGAGTCCTTTGTCTAGATTCTAACCCATACAAAAATCTAGAATTTTCCGATTAGATCGCCACGGCTTTGGCTATTCACTAAATCAAGGGCGTAGATTCCGAATCTGTAATTAGTTCCGTATCTCGATTAATTTTGGTAATATGGCGAAAAATCCGACTGATTAGTCCATTTTCCGGAGGTAGAGCCAGAAATTGCGACTTTTTTCGTCATTGCTCCGAATCTAAACGAGATACGGAAAATCTAATTACAGATTCGTGATCTGCGTGCACGATTTAGTGAATCACCAAAGCCGCGTCAACCTAATCGGAAAATTGTAGATTTTTGTATGTGTTGGATACTAGAGAAAACTTTTTGGCGTTTGACGGATTCGCTCATTACCTAATATTTTCCGAACGGATAGAGATACAGAAAAAATAGATACATAAATCTAAACGTCGTCCACCGACCAATAATCGGGGAAAATTTGGTTATTGAGATGTGAAAATCATAGATTTGGAACGGGAAAGAAGAATTTTCCTCCGATTCCGGGTCAAAAGTGCCGACCCAAAAAAATTTTTTCATGGTATATCGATACGGAGCTCGTGTCTAATTAAATCGAGGTCGCTGATCACGAATATGCAATAAGTTTTTCCCTAAGTGGCGTACTTTGGGAAAATTTTCACTTAAAGTGATAAAATTGACGAAAATAGGTCAATTTTGGAACTTTCCACCGCCCAAAAAAATCGGAGTAGGGTGTTGCTGATTTTTTACGTCATATTTGGATCCTTTATCTATCGAATCATCCGAACAATAAATGTCCAGGTCGTACGCTTCGGAAATTATGATTTTTTTTCCCGAGGGTCTATTTTTCGGAAAATTCTTTCCGTGATATTTCCTCGGAAAATTTTTGTAATAAATATCTGATGGTAGATTCGGAATCTACGGCCCCGAATCTATAAGAATAAGTACCCGTTTCATAGTTTTGCGTCAAAAAATTTTTCTCGAAAAATGGAATTTTTTTAAGGCTAATGTATTAAAAAATTGCCAAAATTCGACCGGTCTCCGATTTCGATGCAAATTACGTCATTTACTAATTCGGGGCCGTAGATTACGAATATATGATCGGATTTTTCATTAGAGAATTTTCCGCGGAAAAACCGCGAAATTAATTTTCCGAAAAACAGACCCTTGGGAAAAAAATCATAATTTCCGAATAGTACGGCCTGGACATTTTCTGTTTGGATTATTCAGTAGATAAAGGATCCATATATGACGGCAAAAATCAACAACACCTTACTCCGATTTTTTTGGGCGGTGTGAACTTCCAAAATTGACCTATTTTCGTCCATTTTTTCACTCTAAGTGAAAATTTTCCCAAAGTACGCCACTTAGGGAAAAACTAATTGCATATTCGTGATCAGCGACCTCGATTTAACTAGACACGAGCTCCGTATCGATATACCATGAAAAAAATTTTTTGGGTCGGCACTTAGAAATATTTTTGACCCGGAATCGAAGGAAAATTCTTCTTTCCCGTCCGAAATCTATGATTTTCACATCTCGATATCCAAATTTTCCCCGTTGATTGGTCGGTGGACGACGTTTAGTATCTAGTATGTATCTATTTCCTCTGTATCTCTATCCGTTCGGAAAATATTAGGAAATGAGTAAATCCGTCAAACGCCAAAAAGTTTTCTCTAGTATCTAACCCAGGGGTCACCAATTAGTTTCATTGGAGGTCCGTTCACAAAATCTGTATATCTGTCGCGGGTCGTTGATAGCATTATGATGGCATAAGAATTTGACTAGCAGTTAATCTAAATCCAATATCTATAATTAGTAAATAAAACGAAAAGTTATCTGAATTTTTTTAATCAAGAATACATGTTTTCTGGAAAAATGGTCCGCAAAAAAAAGGTTCGCGATCCGCATCCGGACCGCGGTCCGCCATTTGGTGACCCCTGGTCTAGACTATTCAAAGACCCCTAGTCTGTCCGGTCCGGTTTCCATGTTACAAAATAATGAATGTGGGAGCGAGATAGCCGATAAGGGTTTTGGTTTTTTTTAATAAGTAGCAATTCTGGTTCTGATTAAAAAAAAATTGGTAGTGTTGTATCATTTTGAAAAGGGCATGAAATGGACCAGTTTTTGCGATTATTTGTCAATTCAGTCTGATATAATTTTTTTTCACAGCAGTCAGTCAAACTTAAGTTAACGTTTTAACTTCGGCATAAAATACAACAAGTTATACATTTTTTGAAGGATTTTGTTCTAGTTGTCGGTGAAGTTATTACTTCATTGTTTAAAGCAACTATTCAGGATAGCCTAGGTAAAAAAAAACATGAGTTTGAAGTAATTTCTAGCAATGCTAGGCGATAAAAGACCGAAAACTGGATATTTTTAAAAAATACACAAAAGTGGTGATATCTCGAAAACCAGCGGACTTTTACTGAGGTCATGTTGATGCTATCTGATAGACCTAATGCCAATCTATCTCCACTGTCACTTTCGCGTGGTATTTTTGGGACACCCTGTATACTTCTACTCTTACAGACACATGTTTGCACACACACAACGAAATTCTCTATGCAAATGAAATCTTCGTGAAATGTAGAACTAAAATGACATATTTTAAACGCGCCCCCTTGTTTCGAATGTTTCACATAAAAAAATTGAACAAAACAAAAATGTGTATTCCAATTTGTTCTACATATATTTTCGAGTCATTTCATGCTCTGGATGGTTGAAATATGTACACATTGGCGATTTTTAGTGTGTTTAAAACACTCCGCACTTTGAGTCATCACAAATAACGCCATGTTTAATGGCGTTCTCTTATAAAATGATTTTGCATCAGTTTCAAGCATTTCGTTGTAATTTAGCTACTTAACAACTACTATAAAACATGTTATTATGTTCTACCGCGTGAAAGTCAACATAACCTGCAAAATCAGTTAACGTTTTCCTGTGGAATATCTGATAAATACATATTTTTGCAAGGAGAAATAACAGTTAATCTGATGAAGTATCTTATTAATAAGTCGATATCTTGAACACAAACATGATTGTGGTGATAATTTTGCACCTACAGAAAATTGTCTTCAGCAGTAGCATAATGCTTCCTTGAACCTCATGCATAGGTAAGACATTTGTGCTTTTAGCTAGAAAACTAATATGCATTTGCTTCATGGTAATCATAACTTTTTTAGAAATGATCAAGATTGTGCAGACAGTTGAGAATGGAATTAAACACTTACAGTGTGGGAACAGAATGATCAGCTTTTGGATGATATTGTCAACGAAATTGAATACTATAAAATAGTTATGAAGTGGTTACCGAAACGACAATTTACTTCTGGAAGCAAAATTGTAACTAAAAGCACTTCTATATAACTGTTTCATGAGGTTATACAGAACAGCTTTGAAATGCCAAATAGTTGAAAATAAAATTGAAATTTTGTTTTCACCATAACTCGAAAAATACTTATCCGATTGATTTGAAGCTCGGTAGTTAGATGCGAAGTACCAATGAAAACACTTCGTGTGAAAAGCATGAGTAGAAAAAATTTTAAAAAATTTTAACTATCAGCGGAATATTTTGCTTGGAATTCCAAAACAAAATATCGGATCGAGTTCAGTTTTTGCACATGCGATATCTCCTGAACCACTTTGTGTTGGAGGATTGCGTGACATGAAAAAATTCAAAAAATTACATGCATGCGCAGATGAGAAGTCATTTAACTGCTGTAGTTTTCGTCAGAGAGGATTGCGGTTTTGCGGTGGCGAATGCTATTACTCCATTGAATACCCTGGTGAGGGTCTGCGCATGCGTGGATAAAAGATATCTCCTGAACCACGATTTTTGGAGAATCGGAGTTTTTTGTAGGGTGTATGATTTTGAGAGGACTTTCAGAACGCGCGCCAAATGCAGATTGACCTAACAATGAAAGAAAAAGTGTAAAAAAGCATTGACGTGGGGTCAATCTGCTTTGGCGGGCGTGCTATAGACATGACTATGATTATACTGACCCCTCCAAGTCTTTCCCAAAGAGATCCCTCAGAATCTTCTAGGAGCTTGTGCGACTAAGGAGAGTCAGTTGTGTTCTTTTTCAACTTTGTTACTCTATCCTTATGGCAGCTTAGATACAGCACTGTTAATTTTTGAACCGACAGTGAATGGTGTCCACTATCCTTTGGGTAGATTTCCGGCTCGCTCTATCCACTGAGCTTGAAGTACTCATCATTCAATTCAAATTTGCCACGGTGAATACTCGCGCCAAAGAGTACTGACTTCACGTCAGTGCTTTGTTTTTTTTTCTTATCGAAGCAAACAGAACAAACCAAATAAATCAGACAAGTTCAACAAACAATGAAATATCGTTTTTATTATGAACAAGCGCGCCAATAACATATACATAAACACATTCAAATTTCAAATGTAACAATGTTGCCAAGTCTTCAGACGACACGAATTTGTCATCGGTCATTGCGAAAGGCACATGAGAATAGCAATATAAACTATCGTTCGCAATTACCACCGTTCGTTTTCGTTTCGAGTGGTAGAAAACGAGTGAAGTTCAGAATAGAGCCACTGGTTGTGAAAGAGATCATCCTGGCCTTAAAAGCTACGACATTTTCCTTTTTGAAATCAAATGTTGAAGGGATTTCTAAGAACAAGAGTGAATATCTTTGAAAACTAGCGGAGGAGATTCATGCGGCTACAGAGCAGTATATATATGAAAGGGGACTTTTGAAAGGTTATGTATTATTTTTAAATTGTTCGTTTTTCTCCTTTTGTCTTTTCAGTTGTTCACGTATGTTCGAATTGAAGCTTGGTAACTATAAGATTATCGACATAAAGACGTGTGTAAAATATTGTGAGAACCGTACCCCTATGAAAAATTTTAAAAAATCACGAAAAAAAAATTGATTCAAGCACTGACGTGAAGTCAGGAGCTTTTGCGCATATGTTCTATTATCCATTCTCCTGTATTGAACACTATTAATCGAATTTATCATGGTGAATTCTATTGTCCATTCTCCTGTATTGGACACTGTTAAACGAATTTATCATTTTTTAATTCGATTAAGATTGTCCAATTGTCCATTCACCTGTATTGGACACTTTCAACTCGCATTCATCATTTTAAATTCGAATTAAGTTTTTCGCCGAGCTGCATATTACATTTTTTCGTCGAATTCTAGATATTTGTATGAATTTCAGACCTTATACATGATTTCACAATAGCAAATGACAGATACAAAGCAGATGACACATACACTTTTGTTTGTATTGAACCGTATCATGACTATCATGCCGTATTCATAGTGACCACAGTGGACGAGAAAGTAATTTTGCGGACCAAAAATACTTTTTCTTCCGCAGAGTACTTGCCTCCAATAATAGTCGATTTTACGGCAGCAAATTAGTACGTAAAATGTCACTTTTCATAGAGGTCAAAGAAAAATAAAATTTGTTGGTTTATGATGTTTTCTCTTATATGTAAATAATTAACTTGTATTTGTATTGTTCAATTTCTTACCGGCTCGATTGGAATTTGCACCTGGACAGGGTAATTCACAAGGCTTGGCACTCCCTCTGCGCCTTATGGAAGGAGGTGGGGACTGCCTCCAAATGAGCTCAACTAGCTGCAAGTGACAGTGGCTCGACCACAAATACCTTATTGCTGGATTGGGTTGCAATCTAGTCTCAGTCATACTAACTAAAAAATTACTCGACATCAGCTGAAATATCCAACCGGTGGCTCAAAATCTATAGCTCGAACCTGAGAGTTTTAACAACGGAGTATACTTGTGGCTCAAAATAAAAATGTGGCTCAAGATAAATAAAAAAAAGACTCCAAGTGCAGACTGTGCCTGGAGGACGACGAATCTATCAAGCACATTATTAGTGATTGTGGAGACACAGTCCACACGCTGAGGCTTAGTGAACTGAAGAGGTTCTCAGCCTCTTATCAAAAGGCTTGAGCATGTGGATTATGTATAGATTCAAGAGTGTCACAACAGACTGAGTAGTCGCAGAAGCGACGCAGTTTTCGTCCGCTCAAAACAACACAAATTATAATTATCATCACGCATTCGCAATTTCCTTCATTTGAAGAAATTAACCACGAAATGGCAACCTCGTGGTGTTAAACAACGGACTCACAGCAATTTTCCCTTTGCGTACAGGACGCCACCTTATACACTAATCCAGTGGTTTATTGATTCGGGTAAAAGGATGTTTCTAGGGGATGAACAGATCTGTAGTGTGTATAGTTCGTGGCTTTGTCTCAAGTTATAGTTCATTAGTTGTATTAGACTGCAATCCTATTAACTTTGCTATAATCTCCGAAGTTGGCGTATAACAACCGATAGCTGATGCGGTGGCCAAGAAACCTTGATGTATCTAGTTGGAAATTATAATGTCGCTTCGTGAACAGAGAACATTTATTTTCATGAATATACCAACTCAGACTGCGAAATGTAGTTGCTGAAAAATTTCGCTCGAAAAGAAACATTTTACTTTCTTATGTATGAAGAATTCTAATAGAATACAAAATAGATTGAAATAGAATACAAAATTCCATGTGTCAAATTTAATCACTCGAAACTATTGTTGGCTATAAATTCGCCAGATAGACATATTCGGTTTAAATGACAGGGCTATGCTAAGAGTAAAAGTAAGCTAAAGAAGAGTAAAAGTAACCTCATAAGAAAAATACACGTTAGATATTATGTATTATATTATCTGCTTAAAGTTGGCTGATTGATCGTTAGTTAATAATTTTCATTCTCTAACAAAACTGGAACATGGAATTGACAAAAGTATGAGGCTAACATGGTACCATCATAATTCTCCCAGGTCTTATGGGAGAGAGTGCGGAATAGTCTGTATAGTAGAGGATATGAAAATAAAAAATATTTAAGAAGGTAAAATTCACAGCATCTTTTCTTCAGTCAAACTTTTCAAGCATGAAAAGATTCTTCAGTAATGAATTTTCCATTAAATTAAAGTCGAACTATACTGGAAAAAAACCTAGTTGGTCCAAATTAATTCTAAATCCGTGTTCATTTTCATTCAACTGGCTGAAAAAGAATTTTCACCGTAGTCGGTAAATCATGAAAGCGAATCGAAAATCTAATAAAACCCGGAACAGCCGGAAGTTTCTCAACTTCGTGCAAATTCCGAACATTTCTGTGAGCGATTCAAAAACAAATAATGTAAGAAAGTCTCAATCCAGGAAATGTTACTACTTTTTTCTTGGCAGTAGTTGAAACGAAAGGCTTTCCAATTTGAGCGCCCATAACCTTTGAGGAGCTTATATTCGGTTCGAGCACAAAGTTTTTTGGAGTTGAGGTATGTTTTTCAGACAGCATGACCATTTTCGATGTTCTGGATAACATGGTAAATTCGAATTAAGAGGGTCCAATACAGGAGAATGGACAACATAATTTACCATGGTAAATTCGATTAAGGGTGTCCAATACAGAAGAATGGACAATAGAACATACGCGCAAAAGCTTCTGACTTCACGTCAGTGCTTGAACCAATTTTTTTTTCCACATTCGCGAATTGGCTCAGATACGTAGATGATGTGCTCGCATGTTTTAGGTAATGAATAGCAATGTCCAATGGATCTGTTGGAGAAAAAGCCATTTAGAAAAGCAATTAGTTTAGTGTTTCCAGAAATTAGGGATAACTAATCTTAAAAAGTACTGAAGTCAGGAGCTTTTGCGCGTATTCCATTGTCTATGCACGCCTCATACAAAGTCGATCGAGCTAGAATTCGGTATTTGATTGTGAACTGATGGCTCGCAGTTATGTGCGGGATTTCAGCGGATTCTAAAGGATAGTTTCTGAAATGAAAATTTTTGAAGAAAAATAATGATTTTCAAAATTTGGCAAACACTAGTGCATCGACATTGTACAAGTAATTACCAAGTTTAAATTGAATTGTATTTGTTTTATTTTTGCGTTATCGAAGAAATATAAACAAAATTCATGATGGGTATGACTCCGAAACCGTTTGACCGATTATGTCTATTAGTGAACTTAAATGCCAAATGCAAATGCGCATGTGCGCAGTTATCGTGATACCGGCGGGCCGGAACGAAACTAATTTGGCCTCGGATTCTTGATCACTGAGTTTCGTACCATTTTCTGAAAAAAATTCGAAAATAACAGACATTAGGTCAAAACAATTGCACGCTGTTCCCTAGACCAAACGATTAGGTTCGACTCACTGATGAAGAATTTGACGATGAATTCAATTCTACCATGATAACTTTTGGACGAAAAGAGATATCACCTTGAATTTTGATGGTACGAATGCGACGGTTAATTTAGTTAATGAAAATAATCGGCCCGATCGTTTCCGAGTTATACCCACCGGAAATGTTTTTATTTCTCCATTAACTCGAATAATTCAAATCCGATCGAATTAGAAAATGGTAGATAGTTGTGAGATACTGACCTGCAAATTTGCCCGAAATTTTCTCAGGATTGTGTAATATTGTAAAATGTATATTATTAGATTATAAGTATAAGTAGAGACCGATTTGGGTCATCCCGCGCATGTAGCGCGATAAGGATGGTATGTCAAAGAGGTGGAAATAAAAGAATGCCAGTTGAGTTTAGGAATCCATGTGTTATAAATATAAATCCTTTCCTAGTTTATCACAGATTGTATCACTTAACTAATTATAAGTTTTTGTTATTATTGTTATTTTTTCAATAGATTTCTATTCAGAAACCATCTGTCAGATCCCGCTGAAATTTCGCACAAAACTTGAAGCCAACATTTCACAATAGATAACAGGGTTTCAGCTTGAATGGCTTCGTATTTTCAAATTATCTCCTTTAAAAATTTAAATTTCTAGTGTTATCGCTGTTATTCATACTCAACATGCGGGTGAAAGCCCTCGACTTCACGTCACTGCTTTTCTCGAATTTCAAAGATTTTGCCTGGAAATGTGCTCATCCTTATAAACTATTTCTCTCATGTAGCCCCATACAAAATGGTCTTGTGGCGATAGGTCCAAATATCTTGCAAGCCATGTAATTGTGTTCTGTCAACCAGAGGTACGGCCTTCATAGCAATTAATGACTTAATTTTAAACATGAATTTCATCAAACTCTGTTGAACACAGACACTTACTGGATTCGATATCACATAATTATTTAAAAGCTTTATCATCTGATGCTCGAAATTCAAAGAAATTGTTTAGGTAAACTGAATCACGTACTCAATTATTATGAAATGGTTTTTGCGCGCGTGTTCCGCAAGGAACAGCGTGCTATCATTTCGTCACAATGTCTGTATTTTTCGAATTTTTTTTCGAAAATGGTCTCAAACGATTAGGTTCGACTTCTTGATGAAGAATTCGAGGTCAAATTCAATTCTGTCCGTCCGGTCCGGCCGGCCGGCCGGCCGTTAGCACGATAACTCTCGAACGGACCGACTTAGAGCGTTGAAATTTGCAGGGTAGTTTTGTAGCGTAAATATCTCGGACAAGTTCGTTAACGGGCGAAATCCACCGAGCGGTTTCGGAGTTAAGGCCGTTTTTAGTCAAAACGTTTTTAATGAATATTTCCGGAACCAATCACTCGATCTTTCTGAAATTTGGCAGCAAATTGTAGAATCATGACCTTTATATGCCTGCGAAGTTTTGTTTTGATCGGACGGCCCTAAAGTAGCAAAAAAAAATTTCAAAAATTTTAAAAAATTGTTTTCAGGATAACTCGAAAAATACTGATCTGATTAAATTGAAACTCAGTAGTTAGATGCAAAAGACCAATGCAAACACTTTTGCAAAATTTCGTGAAGATCACGTGACATGAAAAAAATAAAAAAATTACTACTATTTTGCGAAATACTTTGCTTAAAATGCCGAAACCTATTTTTTTGAGGTTCATGCTGCCCTTTCCGGACATTTTTCGTTGTGCGCATGCGCAGATGAGAAGTCATTTAACTGCTGTAGTTTTCGTCAGAGAGGATTGGGGTTTTGGGGTGGCGGATGCTATTCCTCCATAGAATCCAGATCCCTGATGAGGGTCTGCGCATGCGTAGATTAAAGATGCGATATCTTCCGAACCACTAGTGTTGGAGAATCGGAGTTTTTTGTAAGGTGTGTTATTTTGAAAGGACTTTTAGCCGCGAGTAGATTGCGCATGCGCAGAAGAGAAGTGACTGTTTTTGGGTTGGATGGGTTATGTTGGGAGTGCTGAGTCGATATTGTGAGGTTTTAAAAGAATATTCATAGCAATTCAGTGCTCGGACAATAGTCAGTTTGGGGGAAATACCGTTGTTTCCGAGTTGAAGTGTGCATACCGTGGCCCTGGGGCCAATTTTGAAATTGATGTAACCCCTTACGGGCATTTTTCGTTTTGCGCATGAGCAGACCATCAGTGATTTAACTGCTGAAGTTTTCGTCAGAGAGGATTGGGGTTTTGGGGTGGCGGATGCTATTCCTCTACAGAATCCCCTGGTGAGGGTCTGCGCATGCGTGGATTCAAGAGTCTATAACTCCTGAACCACTAGTGTTGGAGAATCGGAGTTTTCTGTATGGTGTGTGATTTTGGGAGGACTTTCAGCCGCAAGTAGATTGCGCATGCGCAGAAGAGAAGTGACTGTTTTTGGGTTGTAAGGGTTATGTTGGGAGTGCTGACCCGATATTGTGAGGTTTTGAAAGAATATTCATGGCAATTCAGTGCAAGGACCAGTCAGATTGGGGGATGTAGCGTTGTTTCCGAGTTGAAGTGTCCGTATCGTGGCCCTGGGGCTAATTTCGAAATTGATGTTACCCCTTACGGGCATTTTTCGTTATGCGCATGAGCAGACCATCAGTGATTTAACTGCTGGTGCTTTCGTCAGAGAGGATTGGGATTTTCGGGTGGCGGATGCTATTCCTCTATAGAATCCCCTGGTGAGGGTCTGCGCATGCGTGGATTCAAGAAGCGATATCTCCTGAACCACTAGTGTTGGAGAATCGGAGTTTTTTGTGAGGTGTGTAATTTTGGAAGGACTTGCAGGCACTAGTATATTGCGCTTGAGCAGATGAGAAGTGAATGGTTTTGGGTTGTTTGGGTTATGTTGGAAGCAATGAGCCGATATTGTGAGGTTTTAAAAGAATATTCATGTCAATTCAGTGCACGGACACAAGTCAGTTTGGGGGAAATAGCGTTGTTTCCGAGTTGAAATGTCTGTATGGTGGCCCTGAGGCTAATTTATAAATAACTATATTCGGTAGATCTATATTAAAATACGTTCGGATTTGGAGAAGAGGCAATTGCGTTCCAAACGGAGGTCCCACAACCGCATTTTTTTTCGATCTACGGTAAAGCTAACAGCCAAACTGTATTGATAGCTATATTTGTTAAAGGAACTTGAAAAAAAAAAAAGCACTGACGTGTACTGACTCTTTGGCGCGCGTGTTCACGGTGGCTAATTTGAATTGAATGATGAGTACTTCAAGCTCAGTAGATAGAGCGAGCCGAAGATCTACCCAAAGGATAGTGGACACCATTCACTGTCGGTTCAAAAATTAACAGTGCTGTATCTAAGCTGCCATCAGGATAGATTAACAAAGTTGGAAAATAACACAAGTGACTCTCCTTAGTCGCACAAGCTCCTAGAAGATTTGGGAGGGTCAGTATAATCCTAATCATGTTAATCGCACGCGCGCAAAAGCAGATAGACTTAACAATGAAAGAAAAAGTGTAAAAAGTCAATCTGCTTTGGCGGGCGTGCGATTAACATGATTAGGATTATACTGACCCTCCCAAATCTTCTAGGAGCTTGTGCGACTAAGGAGAGTCACTTGTGTTATTTTCCAACTTTGTTAATCTATCCTGATGGCAGCTTAGATACAGCACTGTTAATTTTTGAACCGACGGTGAATGGTGTCCACTATCCTTTGGGTAGATCTTCGGCTCGCTCTATCTACTGAGCTTGAAGTACTCATCATTCAATTCAAATTAGCCACCGTGAACACGCGCGCCAAAGAGTACTGACTACACGTCAGTGCTATTTTTTTTAATAATCCTTATGCTGAATTGCTGGAAGTCATCGCCTATTTTCTCATTCATTAAATATTTCATAGAGTATATATAGTATCACATATTATCCAATCACTTTATGAACAACAATTATTATAACCTATATCAGTCTATGGCCTATAGATAGCATAGAGCCTAGATATATAATGTATGTAGTAGGTTTCACAAAGATACGTTCTGTTAAATTCCTCTGTTATATTGAACAAGCAGATTAACGGAATTCGGGTTTCACAAAGTTTTTCTACTATATCCGTGATAAGAAAACCCGTATCAAAACCGTCAATTACTCGAAACAAACCGACAAGTGATAACCTCGTATACACACAGTATAATAATATTATTATACAGTGACAGAAGCAGGCACAGTAATGTAATAATTATTAGAACATTAGGTTAGCCACAGCCTATGAACATGGCTTTTATTTATTATGATATATAACCTGTTTCAAGCTGTTTGAATTTGCACAATTCTCATACCTACTAATAATTGATCAAGAAATTGAAATTTGATTACTAGATATTCTTAAGTTATACCTTATTAACTTCCCATTTTAAGATGGTAATATAACCAATCAATTTGGAAACAAGCAAGATTGAATTGAAATGCATAAATATAAAATGTTATGTAAGATAAGGAGGTTACTAGCAATACCTCATTCTATAAGTTTCAACTTTGAGATCAATACTCATTCTATGCTTTTATTTGAGTACAATCAACTGGGATTCTGGTCCAGGTCCGGATTGATAACAATAGTAAAATTTCTGGAATTTTTATCATATTTTATGACATTCTATGAAGAATATCTCGAAAACAGTACGCTTTGGGAGAAATGATGAAGAATAGTTAAATTTTCCAAAATGATTCAGTATTCTTGAAATGACTCAAGATAACCTTCATCTAATTCAATTACGCTGCTTCCTCTTAGTTTTTTGAACCAGTGAGTCTATAACTAAGTAACGATTGGAATAAGGGAAATACATTCTGATTAACCATGTCAAAGCTACAAAAGGAAAACTGTTTTTTCTTTCCAATTTCAACAGCATGTACGTTTTTTCCTGTGTTGAATTTGGAAAAATGCTAAATGAAAAAAGTTTTTCATTTGATAAGAGAAATCTATGGTGAAAATCAATGTACAACTTAAAGACTCATCATGTTTATTCATGCAGCTTGGTTCATAGATCTGGTGATGCCCTAGTACCCGGTATATTTCTTATGAAACTTACACCGTTAAAAAAATTCACGCTCCGAGTATCCGTATTCTATTATTTTTTTTCCGAATATTTAGATGTGCCATCAGATTTTATGACCCATTGTTGAAGGGCATATAGTGTAACTTGAACTCCCATACCAGGTTTTGTACTATTTGGTGATTTCTGAAAATAATGAAAAATAGAGTCGGTTCCTGTTGAATAGAGATCTATGTAGTCCTTCTATGAACAAAATTGACTTTGTGATTATTTTTTTGTCGAATAAAGTATTTCGAACATGTGATTCACAATTGGTAATCACTCGGTATAACTCGAACAAATGGCTGATACCATTGGTGATCATTTTGGCTAATGACTGGCTGAATGTCCTCTATCTCTGTATGCAATATGTGAAGTTCATTGGGATTTACCCTGTATATGAAACAATAATCATCATTGAAATATTTATTTATTATTCAATTTACGAGTGCACTCCTGTCTTTAATATTTCTCTCTTAAAATGTTAATCATATCAAATAATACCATATCCACTTGGGATCAATACATCTCCAACAATCACGTACTCTACTTCGGCAGGATCATTTCGAATGACTTCCTAGCGTTGTGAGTTGAATAACTCCATTCTCACTACTAAGCTCCTGCACCGGTTCTCAAGTTATTTAGCTCAGAGAGATCTCACCTACAAAATACAAAAGGACGGGTGAAGTTCAAAACTAGTTCTTCCTCCTTAAAACGGAAGTTGGTAGTCGCTTTTGGTGCCGTTTGGGTGAGTTAACATTTTCTGCCGTAAATTCAATTGTGATAGTCCAGGATATCTTTGTTTTTGCCAGCTTCCCCGACGTCGAGAACGCGGAAGTAGGCGCTCGAAGCAGTTTCGTGAAGTCAAAATATTTTTGTTTGGAGAGATCCCGGTCTATTGTTCTTACCGTAGTTGGGAGTTGGGATAATCAGTCACGGGGATGGCAAGGAGTCACGTGTTAACATGAATAAAGTTTCACTTTCTAGGAGTACGAGAATATTCCTTAGTTAGCATCTTCTCCTACAGGGTGTTTCTTCTCGATTTATTTTCGATGGAAGTGTTGCAGGAAAATGTTCAGATTTAAGTTAAGTTTAAGGGTTCATTTTGAATTTATATATCAATCTTAGCACAACCGTACGAAGACTATTATTATGTGGAAATTATAGAGTTGTAGGAATTGTTATATTTTCACCCTTGTAAATATTAGACTTAAGATTAGTTTTACTAGCGAATATTGAGTCTGGAGGCGCGCCGAAGGCACTTAGCCGTCTAGACTGGTAGACTTCTTCTCTCTGAAGGGAAAGTGTTCGATGTTAGCTGCCACCTAAATCTTAGAAGGGCCTTATAAGGTGTGCGGTTCTCAGAAATCAGTAAGGCTCATGATATTGTTCCCACGCAAACCCGTTGGTTTGAGCGAGGATGCGCATGGTGGAGGATCTGCGAATCAGCGTTGAGTACTACCGTTGTAGTACAGCCCTCAGCTCAGAGAGAGAAAGAGAGAGTGGAAGGGAGGTACCAAGGGTTCATCGAGAAGAACGGGAGAACCGGGGTGGACATTCGTTAGAGAGAGTTCGAAGGGTGTGGCGGAGAACGAAAGACGTTGTGAAGGAAGTTGGTTCCTACTTAGATGAAAGACTCATTAGAGGTTCGAGTGTTGTTTAAGCTCATTAGACGGTAGCGACTCAAAACGTACAATTATAGAGTATCGAGACTGTTAGGAATCTCAATAATCGACGGTATTTAATGTGACGGCAAAGTTGACGTTTATAGAAGCTGTATAAATAAATCTGTACATATTAGCATTTGGTGTTGTATTTATTCCAAAGTGTGAATACAGAATCATTATCCCTAGAATATGATACAAAATCCTACAGAGGTATATAGGGTGTTTGGCAGAACGTTGAACATACGAAAATGGTGGATAAGAGGGGTCATCTGGTACTTACTTATATAATAATAATAAGAATACATTTCTTAGCTGTCTAACTTATCGGTACGCAACATACAACTCATAATGTGTAAGCATGGATTATTGCATTAAATCTGCACAGTTGAAGTGATGGACCTGTGATCTCGTGACTGGTTCCTCCGCCAATTTGCAACTCAGTATGTAAAGACTACCCAAGATGCATAGAATAACAAGGTGTCGACACTCCCTACTAATACCGTTTAAAATTTCTACTCGAAAAACGCAACTGAAATTTTCATACCTTGTTCTAGTTCACTCTGCAAACGGTGATGGCACTAGAGTCGATTTGCCAGATTCGGACAAGCTCATGTACTGTACGGGGATAGTTCACTATAAGCAAAAGCTTATAGTTTGACATTAGTGTGTGCCAATCAGTATCAGCGTGTTAGTTCCAGTATGTTAAATATTAATTTCTTTTTCATTGAGGTGTGCATTTTAAATGGATAAAAAATTATATAAGAGGTGTGCGATAAACTCCCACTGTAAAGTGTTATCTCCGCAAGAATTTTATAAGGACATGATAGAAGTACTGGTTGACTCTGCCCCTTCGTGCCCAGTAATCAAGAACTGGTCACGAGATTTCAAACTGGAAAGAGAGTCCTGCACGAGCCCCAAAACTGTGCTGGCCTAATAAAATGTTAATTTATAATTATATTAGTGCATTACGCAGTCCTCTGTTGAGAACGATAAAAAATGTTTACATTAGGACCAAAAAACTATCTGCATGTGGGGTTCCACGAATGCTGATGGCAGACCAGAAGCGTGTTCGCCAGGTTACAGAGGAGACAAATTTGGAGAACATTAACAGGAATCACGATGAATTTAAGCGAAAATTTCTTACGGTCGACGAAACATGGGTTCATCACTTTGATTCAAAATTGATAAAACAAAGTATGGAAATTCAGCATAGGAGTTCCTCTCCCTCTCGAATGAATGGCTGGAAACTCCAACTGCAGATTTTTTTTCAAAAGGGTTTGAGATACGATATACCAAGTGTATGAACATTGCAGGGGACTATATTAGCTTCATTCTTCCCGTGTCTTTGCTTCTATGTTAGGGTGAATAATTCGTGAATTCTCCTCATACATATGAAGGGTCCGCCATCTAACGTATTTTTCAACTAGTGCTTATTTCGTGAATGGTAACACTTAGCTCATGTCTGATTTGACAAATAATTAGTTTTACTTGAAAATCATGGTGATGTTGCAGAATGTGTGCGAAAATTGCGTACCTACGGATTTTGTAAGAAGAGAAGCACTGTCAGCTCCGTATGTTCGTTATCTTGTAAAAAAAGTGAAAGAAACTGGCATCCTCATCGATAAACCAAAGCGTGAAAAGCCAAAAACACTGCGTACTCCCGTGAATATTGATGCTGTGGCAGAAAGTGTGCGTGAAGCGCCATCAACAACAAGAATTGAACATTTCGGGGACATCATTGAGACCATACAAAGTCCAATTGGTTCAGTAGTTGAAGCCAACTGACCATCCAATGCGTTTTCGCTTCGCTAAGTGGACTTGCGATCGACTTAGAGAAGATGCCGATTTTGCCAAACAAATCATGATGAAAATCATGATGAAGCTCATTTTGATCTTGGCGGTTATGTAAACAAGCAGAATTGTCGCATTTGGGGCACAGAAAACCCGCACGTATACATTGAAAAGCCGATACACCCAAAACGAGTCACTGTTTGGTGCGGATTTTGGTCCAGAGGCATAATTGGGCCAAAGTTGAGCAAGGAGTGGCCGTTACAGTCAATGGCGATCGTAATCGGGCCATGCTGAACGAATTTTTTTTCACAGAAATTGAGGAGGAGGATATTGGCAACATTTGGTTTCAAAAGGACGGCGCTATGTGCCACACAGCCGATGCTACACTCGATGTTTTGCGCCCTGTTTTTGAAGATCGCATTATCAGCCGCAGAGCTGATGTCGTTTGGCCACCTCGGAGCTGCGATTTGACACCGTTGGACTATTATTTGTCGGGTGCCGTCAAAGATAAGTGTTGCCGACAAGCCAGAGACAATTGACGCTTTAAAGGACAATATTCTCGAAGCCATTGGTGAAATACAGCTGCACACAATCGATAATGTGCTTAAAAATTGGACGGATCGTGTAGGCTACTGCAAGGCCAGCCGAGGCAGCCATTAGAATGAAATTATTTTCCATTATCAACCGGAAGGATTGCACTTTCAAATTAAAAAAGAAATTTGAGAAAATGTTCAGTAGTTTTTTTTATTGCATTTTCAAAAAAAAAAGTTATTTGGCGGACTCGTTATTTATTGGACCTTCAAGGCATTTTAATGTTATTGTTTCAATTGTTTTCGTGGTTTTTACCAATGTTGTTTGACTGTTTCTGATTTTTGGTATATTTCATATTATTATTTTCTGTAATTCTGCCCTGAGTATGGTACGAAATATATTAAAATACTCACTGTGGGTTGAAGAAATTTTTCTTTCATCTGACCTTCCACCCACTAATAGATTTGTACGATATTGAAATTGGTCAAAAAAACAAATTTATTTGAAATTAATTTGGTCTTCAACAATCAAAGTTGGTAGAAGCATCCCTTGCAATAAACTCCCACGAATCGAAACCCAATACTCTGAATCGATTATCACCCCTCTTATCCGACACGTTACAGGTGAAACTATGCTAGGAAACGAAAAAATGATGGGTTCGGAATTGAGGAACTTGATGTTTGCCAATTAGCAAATACTCCGCAAGTTGCTCTCTGAAGTTAGTTCGCGCGGTGTCCGCGCTTACCGCACTCGCCATTCGGCTCTCTGTCCGACATACACCCAAGGAATATTACGACCGGCGAACTGTCAAACATCCGCCCTCTTGGCGTTATTCATCAGAGAAACAAAGAGAGCGCCAACTCGGTTTGTGCATGGGGGAACTCTCCTAACATCTCGACCGACTCTAGGAAGCCCGACAAACTCGTCTTAAGTTCCTCGAAAGTTTCAGCTTCTGGGATATAATCTTCTTAAAAGATATCATCGTTCATTCTGCGAAATTAGATAAATGGCACCTTCTTTTTGAGCGGACAGCTTTGGGAAACGGATCGTAGCTTCTACTAACTGATGAAGAATTCGTGATCAAACTTGTTTTTGCCGGCCGTCCGCTCGTCCGAGCAGCCTTCAGCACGATTACGCTATAACGCAATGAGTTAGAGAGTTGACATTTTCAGAGTAGGTGTGGAGTCCAAATGCACCGGCTAAGTTCGTTAATGGGCAACATTCACATAGTGATTTCAGAGTTATAGGCATCGGAAACTTGTTTTCCAAATAACTCGAAATACACTGATCTGACCGAATTGAATCTCTGTAGTTAGTTGAAAAATACCAACACGAGGACTTATGGAATATTTCGTGAGGATCAACTGGAATATTTTGAATAAATTATCTAAAATAATTCCTTGCCCTGAAACTATTTGTCAGATATCACTGAAATTCTGCAATAGCCTTCAAATCCTATGTCACACCAAAGTTTTAGATTGAAACTTGAGGAGATTTACATTGTTGGAGATATTGGCAAAATAGCGAAATATCGCACCGGTTGGATTGTGCTGGTCCTTTTTTTTACACTCGAACAACAAAGTTGTCGATGGTTTTTGATATTCGATGTAGAATCGAATAAATTTTTATTATGATATAATTACCAATTTCATATTATCTATCTGTCAAAAAATCAACAAGTTAAGAGTGTTCCTGCTAATCGGGTCCTTCATGAATGGCTTCGTATAATAAATATACTTATGCATATATTTCACAAATCAAATAGACCCCAGGGGGGTGGCGTGGGCGATTATAATGATCGACCAAGCCGGCTGTGAAAGGCTTAACCCGGGTCAGTATAGTTGAATTTGTTGGGAAAGCTACAGGGTACTGATGAAGGCCAAGAAGCCAGAAACGCGTCTGCTCTTGCTTTCTCGGCAGATCGATGAACCCCCTGGGGTCTATTTGATTTGTGAAATATATGCATAAGTATATTTATTATACGAAGCCATTCATGAAGGACCCGATTAGCAGGAACGCTCTTAACTTGTTGATTTTTTAACAACGGTATCGCCATTTTTCATTATTATTTTTGAAAACGCTAAACAGCGTTCATGGCCATTGAGAAGATACTGTCTGAGCTCTGCGGGACTCGTTCTTGATTTAATATCGAGTGAGTGGTGGCATATGATTTCACGCTTCAAATATTCACTGGTGGGGAGAGGCTGATTTCCGTGTTTCGTTTCATGGGTGGCGTGGTCGATTATAATGATCGACCAAGCCGGCTCTGAAAGGCTTAACCCGGGTCAGTTTAGTTGAATTTGTTGGGAAAGCTACAGGGTACTGATGAAGGCCAAGAAGCCAGAAGCGCGTCTGCTCTTGCTTTCTCGGCAGATCGATGAACCCCCTGGGGTCTACTTGATTTGTGAAATATATGCATAAGTATATTTATTATACGAAGCCATTCATGAAGGACCCGATTAGTAGGAACGCTCTTAACTTGTTGATTTTTTAACAACGGTATCGCCATTTTTCATTATTATTATCTATCTGTGTTCATGTCAATTTTATCAGAGCACTGTTTGTTTAAAAGATGATTTTATATCGATATTCAATAACAAGAAACCACGAAAATACAACTGTTTTCAATACGAATAAAGAATCATTTTCACATGGTATATTGGACGTATTTATATGCATTGAAACAGATACTTTCGGATCAGAGATCCTGAAGTTCATTATTGTGTAGAATCGGTCTGGTGGTTTCGGACGAATAATTTTTCGCAATCTTGTTTTTTTTAATGACACATTTTTAATTCAATTTCTTTTATTATGCAGTTCTATCATGAGAATCCTTTGATATCATTCCCAACTCTGATGAACCAATACTTTCAGAGATATGATTTGTCAAAAGTTTTTAGTTTAATTTCTTTTATGATGCAGTTTTATCATAAGAATCCATTCGAGTAATTCCCAACTCTGAGAAACCAATACTTTCGGAGATATTCTTTGTCAAAGTTCTTTACTTCAATTTCTTTTATAATGCAGTTCTATCATGAGAATCCATTGATATCATTGCCAACTCTGGCGCTCTTGTTCAAACAGACAAATTATATCTCCGAAAGTATTGGTTTCTCAGAGTTGGGAATTATATCAATGGATTCCTATGACAGAAATGCATCATGAAAGAAATTAAATTGAAAAAAAGTGTCGTTTAAAAAAATGAATCAAAAATTATCTTATAAAAAAAGGTAATCTACAATGCTTCAATGCCTTAGTCCTTAAAAAATTGTCATTGAATTTATTTATCAAGATTAAATGAGCAATCTGCAATGATTAAACCTCGTGGAATGGGTTGTTGCAACTTACACTCGGTGCATAGTTTTCACAACTCGAAATACCTAAGGAAAGTATCATCGAAATGTCTAGAGCAAGGCTGGAGACAATCATAGCAGATTGTCCATTTATTATATATTTGAATAGGTGGTGGATTACGAACAAATTATTTCAATAGTTCAAAATATATTAATAAAATACTATCCTCTTTTCATCATATAAAATTTAATAGTTCATACCACTAACACATTCTTTTCTGTATTATGAACCATAACTCAAAAAAAAATTATTGATACACAAATGTAGATCCATATTTCAGTATTTTTTGCTAGCAACACTATGAAAATACTGTATATAGGATCATGTAAAAGGTAATATTAACCTCAATGGTCAACGAACAGTACTTTCTTTTGATGATTCCATTATGTTCTTCTTTCGTATTGCCTCCATAAACTACATCAAAACAGTCTTGTATATATTCACAAATTCAAGAATCGAATACTTGCTTTCCGAGAGAAAATAACAACTCCGAATTGACAATCTCTAATAGCTAGAAAAGATGACATTTATGAATAGTGATCACAGACATATTCTGTGTTCACATTCTGTGAATACATAGAACTTACGATGTATTATTGAAACTTTGAAACGTCATATGAGGAGCAACTTTTCAAAACGCATTTAGTCCAAAAACCATTTCATTGGGAATCAACGAAAAACGATTTTTTCTTCCACTCTGGCTTATAATTTGAGTACGTCGAGATTGTTTGATAGAAATTCACATCTTAAGTTAATAACTAATCTCATTTAAATCAATATTGATCAGATTTACACAGAAAATGTAAAAAACGTTTGGACTTGATGCGTTTTGATTCATCCCATTGTATATAATGAGTTTTGTTGTGTTGAAATTGAGCATAACGCTGTTTGTTGCGATTTATTATAAATTTAGAGAAAACTGTCTGCACACTAAGTGTTGGCCTGTAACCTAATTAACACGAGCAAATCGAAAAGGACATTTATTAGTTATATGTAATTTGTTTTGAAAATACAAACTTAAACATAATTCATGGCGATGGCGATACTTTGGTGTTGAATTACACAGGGACATAATGCCATTTGGAAGATTTTGTTTACATACGGATATAGAGCAATATAAATCATTTCTGAATCCGCTTCAAACTCAATTTCGCCCAACTTGGACATAATGCGTTTTGAAAAGTTACTCCAAATATCTCCGAAAGTATTAGCTTATAAGAGTTGAAAATGATAACAATGGATTTTTATGATGAAACTGCATCTTAAACAAATTTTTATTCAAAAGTTGTGTTGTAAAAAAAAATATTTTTTCTCGTTACTCCGAAACTATTAGACCGATTTTGCCCAATAACGAACTTAACTGAGATATTTATCCCTCAAACCTACTCTGAAAATTTCAACTGTCTAGCTCATTCCTTTCTAGAGTTATCGTGTGAACGGCCGGACGGCTGGACGGACGGCCGGACCGCCGGACGGACGGCCGGCTGGTTATAATCGATTTCGACCACGGATTCTTGATCAGTGAGTCAAACCAAATCGTTCAAGACCATTTTCAGCCAAAAATTCGAAAATTACAGACATTTGGGCAAATTGATAAGCACTCTGTTCCGAGGAACAAGAGCGCCAAAAACGTTCAGATGAAATAAAGTCCATGACAGAATTATCCTACTTTTGCGCAATAAAACTTTCATTCGGTGCATTACATGAAAATGCGTACATGATGGAAATCCATTCAAATAAATCACGCCACTCAACGGTACGAAAATTTTCAATTAGCGGACGAACAAAAATTACCGCAGATTTATATCCATTCATGTTGCAGTGCGCGTCCGTATCATAATTTAAAAACGATACATTGATTGATGAAATTTCGGCATATTGAGTAAGGGTAATTTGTCGAAAATATGGTTATCGAAATGATATTCCTCGGTGATTATATCCCATAATTTCGGTAATTTCCAATGGGGAAATCAGCGTTCGCTATCGATCCTAGGTGATGAATATATGAATCATATTTTAAATGAAATGGAAAACCTCAAATTCATTTCGTTATTTCGTATTATTTAGATGTAATTTTGTGTGATTAGTTATCGATATAACCAATTTTATGTAAATACATAAATAGTCGTGAAAATAAAATTGAATTAAATTATCTGCAATTATACGATTCTTGGGGAAAAAAAATTGAATGAAGTACGCATAATGGACAGGAGTATATTATCGACGACGCTATATTACAATCTGAAAAGATTGGAACCACCGAACTACACTTTTTCAAACTTTTTTCGTCGGGGTATCGCGGGAGGAATTTTCGCGAGCGGCGAAGCCGCGAGCTGTGTATGCGGCGAATATAGCGACGGTAAAGGTGAAGACGGACGTATCGCCAAAGGCGATTTCCGTCGAGATCGGAACGTCGCGATTTTTTTTGACAAAATTCCGGAAAAGTCGCTAAATCGGGGAATTCGGCGAAAGCTGAGTCGCTCGAATCCCTAAGGCATTTTTGTTCGGGACGTGGGCTGACTTTTAACGGTACTAATCGAAAGATGAAATATATACAGATAAACGTATTGCGCCACTTTTTTCCTATTCCTTTCCATTTAATTTCTACGAGCGTTCGAAGATCCCCAAAATGGGGAAAATCGACCGTTTTTATAGGACTATAGAAATAAAACGACCCGAGCGGGGCCGAAATCGAACGATCCTCTGAATCTGGATTGAAGTTTCCGTGCGGCAAAAACTCACGAAGTAATTAAAGGATGAAATCGCAAACGCACATCTCTATTTTTTTGGAAGGAATAAGCTAGAACGCTAGAAGCATTCCAAGGTCAGTAATGTCAGTCAGAACGGCGGCGTAAATTTAGAAGAGAAATTGACGAAAATCGATCGATTATGGATCGGAAATGTGCCGAGAATTATTCAGAATCGATAAAAACCCTTCGATTCGATTTGATACTTTCCACGAAAATTCATATTTACCACGATCGGTACGTATTCGCCGGTTGAAATGAATAACCTCAAAATGGACTGAACGGATCGGTTTTCGTGAAATCAACGATACGATCTGTTATAAATTACGGGGAATATCACTCTATAAGTAAGTACTATAAGGTAATTACTACTTTACTTCAATTTATAAAGAAGTCGACGATTTTCAGGTCAGATGATCTCCCAGTGTATGAACATAAATAAAACGTACTACAATTTTGAGGTTTTCCAGGATAGATCACGATAGAAAGTAGGTATTCATGCTTATATCTGGATATTTTCACTTTCCAAATATTTTCTTCGAACTTCACCTTTTCCATTGGTCGTGTAAACCTGTAAATATCGAGGTTTTTCGAAGATTCTTGCTTCTGGCAATTATGTAGGAACATGAAACAATAAGGATTTTAGAACGATAACAAATTATTCTTTTTGCAGTTTTTTTTATCAATTTCCGAGGATCTGTGATAATGATTAAGATAAACACCAATCATCATGTGTATTAAAGGCTATACATACATATGGGAAGTGGTTTATACTGATACATATCGAATACTTTCGTTAATTTACATTATCTAGGTGGAATTTAAGCGAATAACCAAAGCACAGTGGTTTGCCTACCAAACATAACCGATCGGTTATGATAGAATGGGATTGGCCTTAACAACTGTGTTCTGGTTATTCACTTAAATTCGACTATAATATACTTTCTTCCTGTGATCAAGTAATATAAATGTCAGTGTTTCTTCTAGATCGAGGATAGGATTTTCTCTTTTAAATGAACGATAACTGAAGATCTCCAATAGAGTTAAATCAATTTAGGAAATAGGTACTATAATCTATAATTTGTCGCAGTATTGTTTTATTCAATGATAAATATGGGAGGAATGCCTAAGGAGAATGGTGGCCTTGCAAACATGACTGTTAATAAGTAGTTTTGGAAATATTTCATCGGACGAACATAAAAAAATTGGTTCCAGCACTGACGTGAAGTCAGAAGCTTTTGCGCGTATGTTCTATTGTCCATTCTCCTGAATTGGACACCCTTTATCGAATTTACCATGGTAAATTATGTTGTCCATTCTCCTGTATTGGACACTCTTAATTCGAATTTACCTTGGTAAGTTCGAATTAGGTAGGTTTGGGAGATAAATATCTCGGTTAAGTTTCTTATCGGAAAAAATCGGCAAGATGGTTTCGGAGAAACGAAAAAAGATTTTTTTTTACATTAGAAATCTTAAGTTCGATTCATTTCAAGATGCAGTTTCATCATAAGAATCAATTTATATCATTTTCAACTCTAACAAGCTATGCTTTCGGAAGAGATTTCAAACTAAGTATGATGTCATATTTATTTCTATTTCAATTCAAAATTCTTGATACTTCCTGTTCTAAAAAAACAAAGTATGATTGAATGCAAAATAAACAATGAAATATCCTCATAGATAGCTCTTGGATAATCGCTATGATGATGGAAATATATACATTGTAAATTACTAAAATTGGGTTCAGAATATCTCCAGTAAAAAACAAAACTGGAATATCGACTAAGTTTCAATTGGCATAATATCATTTTCAGAGTAGATTTAAGGAATGAATATCTTGGATAAGTTCGTTATTGGGTAGAAACGGTCTAGTGGTTTCAGATTAATAATTTTTGGCACTGTTGTTTTTTTTAATTTTTGCAGCATTGAAGCAATGCAGATTGCTCAGTTAATCTCGATAAATAAATTATTATTTCAATTTAATATCCTTCATGATGCAGTTCTATCATAAGAATCCACTGATATCATTCCCAACTGTGATAAACCTATACTTTCGGAAATATGATTTGCCAAAGTTTGAACAAGAGCGCTAAAGCTCCTGTCCACAGGGCTTTCCTGCAAGTTATTGGAGAAAATATTTCATTTCTTATTTTTTTTTCACAATAATTGCTAGTACGAGGCTGATCATGCTGATACCATATTGCAAGGGTGAAGGTTTGCCCAGAATATCAGTGTTATTCGACAGATAGGTAGTTTCTGAAATATAGAATATTTGTTGGAAAAAAAATTGCTTTTCTAGAAATACGATACTCACGAAAATTTGCAAGAATTTCGCAACGGCATTCAATAACATTTACCAAGTTTTAATTCAATCGGATATGCATTTTTTGAGATATTGAGGAAATACAATTTCAGTTCCAAATTTTATTTTCAAAATAATTGCTGGAATACAAAGCCTATTGAACTGACATTGGTAACTCGATTATAAAATGGCGGTTTGATGGTTTATGCGCAAGGACAAATAGTTTCTGAAATATAAAATTTTAGATCCTCAAGAAATTCTGCAAATATTTGCGAGTTGGTATTCTATAACTAATTACGTAGTTTCATTTCGATCGGATATTTATTTTTTGAGTTATTGAAGAAACAATATTTCATATAGATACATCTCCGAAACCGTTCGGCCGATTATGTCCAAACGTCGTATTTAAGAGTCGCGTTCAATGATAATGGTTACGCCTATTTATTGCTTCGTTCATGAATATGCCGTATACTTCCTTGATCAAGCTTTAGAATTATTCTGCGTTCAAATTACATTTATTTTGTCTATGGTTCTTTTGAAATCTTATTTTGGAGGAACAAAATATACTCATTATGAAGGTTTAAAACAATTGAAATTTGAACTCATCCATGTTTAGTTGAGTTGAAGTTGGTGTTGAAACAATCATTTCCGGAATAGGTTTTAAACCATTTTTTTCATTCATTTCATTCACAAATTTGTAGTTAAAGATATATCCAACTAATTTCGATTATAGATATTGAATGTGTTTTTAGTACATTCATTCAGATATAGATTTTTTTATGAGTTGACAATGCAAATTCACCCCCTTCGAGGTTTGGTGGCAACAGCAAATTGTAAAATCATCAAAAGCATGTAAATTTTTAATCTCATTTATATTTCCGAATCCACACATCGAAATACCAATCGTGAAGATTAGAGGTGTGAATTTTTACTTGGAGATGACTTACAGACAGTTCTGTTCCTCCCGAATTTCCATGAATTTATTTTCCATTAGTTACTTAGAAACGTCATGCCTCAGAATCGGGCGTAATCAAAGTCGTTGGAGGGAAGAAATTCACGGTTCTATCGCCATCCTCGCAATTTCCATCCCCTGACTAATTAATGGACTCGAATACATCCACGAGCTGTTAGTTATGGGATGAAGAATTCGTCCTCATAACGAAAGGAGGGTTGCGTGACCCGACACTCGGCTAGGATCAGGTGTTATCGCATCTCCACTCTGTCTCCATATTTCACGCCGTGCCGGAGTCCCGTCTTCGCCGACCGGCCCTTACATAATTCACAGGTTATTTGCCACGCCACTCAAAAGTTATCATCGGTTCGGTATGTTACAAGAGATCCTGCCTGGAATGAAGAAAATCCTTGGATTTGAACGGAAAATCGTTCGTTCAGTGTTCATGAAATATGTTGAGGTTCATTATTTCTATTCAAACATATTAGTAGAGTTCACAAGGCATGAAAAGAGCTCTAAAACAGATTTTCGTGTGACCTTCATTGCTAAAATGTATAGAACACTGGGTATCATTCTCCATACCCTTACAACTGGCGTGGAGTACTTGCCCCCTTTCGGGAGATCTGATCATGTAGTACTCGCAACAAAATTCCAGTTCAGTTCGCTTGATACCCCGATGGTTCCTAAGGTAACGACAAGAATTGATTTCCGGGGCGTGAATGCGGATCTTTCCCTCGTCGATTGGGCAGAAAAATTTAGAGATCAATCTGTTCAAATTGTGTGGAATGTATTTGTCTCCACGTTCAATGATTTGTTAGCTTCACATACAACAATACACCAATCCAAACACAATCCCACGAAACCATGGATAACCAGAGAAGTTTCTAAAATGTTGCATCATAAGAGGATCCTTTGGCGGCGTTTCCTTCGTCATAGGTCACAGGAGAACTACCAGATCCATAGATCATACTCTAACGCACTACAGTCCAAACTCACTATAGCAAGGATAGAGTACCAGAGGCGGATGGCAGGATAGAAAAATAGAAAACAACTCTTCAAATTCATCAGATCATCCTTGAATACTAAAGTTGGTGCCCCGGTCGTTGCTGATGCGAACGGAAGTCCCTGCATTGAACCCGATAGGTCTGCTGAAGTTCTTGCCGACAACTTCTCTTTCGCCTTCACCAGTGAACCTGGTGGTGCGATGCCCGAGATGGTGATCCCTAGACAACGAAGAGGACTCTCGGATATAGTCTTATCTGCTGACTCTATTCTTGAAGAACTCAGTTCCCTGGACTCGTCTTCTGCCCCTGGCCCGGACCACCTGACACCTTTTGCATTAGCAAAATGTGCACCCTCATTGGCTCTACCATTACATCTTATATATACCGAATCATTCAATTCTGGCAGCCTTCCGGCGGAGTGGCTCGATGCGTCCGTTACTCCCATCTTCAAGTCGGGAGATAAATTAAATGCCTCTAATTATCGACCCATAAGTCTAACTTCAGTTGTGTCCAAGGTATGTGAGAGACTTATAGTTAAGGTGATGATACATTTTCTTCTGCAGAATGGAGTGCTTCCGGAGTGCCAACATGGCTTCTTGCCTGGAAGATCTGTTCTCACAAATCTGCTGAGGTGTGTTGATGATTGGACAAAGATGGTGGATGATGGACGAGCTGTTGACGTACTCTATCTGGATTTTGCTAAGGCGTTTGATCGAGTGCCCTTAAGACGGCTTCTATATAAGATTGAACATCTCGGTGTGAGGGGAAAGCTTTTGGGGTGGATCAGAGCATTCCTGAGTAACGGACGGTTTAGAGTTAGGGTGTCTGATGGTACCTCTACACCCAGGATGGTTTCGAGTGGTGTGCCCCAGGGAACAGTTTTGGGTCCAATCCTGTTCTTGCTTTATGTTGCAGATCTCCCCCCTCTTCTTCGGTCGTTGTGCTATCAATATGCGGACGATCTAAAGTTCTACGCTGATCCAGCAACATACCATTCAACTCTACAGGACGACCTGAGATCCGTTTCCGCCTGGTGTGACGTGTGGCTGATGACATTGAACATCTCAAAGTGTAGAGTGCTTCACATAGGCAAAAATAACCCGGAGATGACTTACTATCTGAATGGTCTTCCGGTTCAGAAGACTGACTCCCATGTGGATCTAGGCTTAACCGTGAATAAAATGCTTACCTGGTCTGACCATATAACCGCCATCACATCCAAAGCAAAGAAGATGTTGTACATTTTTCATAAGTCATTCCCAGGTATGGACGTTTCAACCTGTGCCTTACTGTACAAAACCTACATACGACTATCCAACCAGACTGAAAATTTTCTTTTTACCAAGTGTTAGTGATCGCAGGCTGAGGGGAGACCTCATTGTGACGTACAGGGCTCTCAATGATCTGTTTGGCCTTAATCTGTCGGATATGTTTGTGTTGAACACAAATATTAATCTTCGCGGTCACAGTTTGAAGCTTGCTAAGGAGAGGTTTCGGACATCGGTCCGACAAGGTTTTCTCTCGAATAGAATTTTCGATGTGTGGAATGGCTTGCCGGTGGATGTAGTGAATGCGACTAGTGTTAACTCCTTCAAGAACAGGTATGATGTGTTGAGAGTTCGGCTTCCGCAGCAGTGATGTTGTGAACCAGTGGTTTCTGCATGCTTCGTTTGTTTTATATTTGTTTGGAAATCTATTAAGTTTAGTATGTTTTTTTTTTATCTCTTTTGTAAGCACTTGTTTCTTTATTAATTGTTAATTGAGTTACAATAGGCTAAGGCCTCGACTCTATCCTTCTGTTAATAATAATAATAATAATAATGCAAATTCAACTGGTCCTCAAAAAATCGTCGTGTGCAGGAAGGGGTGGGGGGGTATTTTTCCAAAAATTGACAAAAAAATTTTTTCTGTTCAATGTCATCTATATTAGGTGACTATCACTCACACAAATTTCTATTGAAATATACGATTCAGAAATATTTTTTATTAATTGTCAAAAAAGTCGGATACAATGCTCTTAAATGGAATTCCTTAAGATATAACCGCTTGCCCTGAACACCCATATTATCTATAATGTTCCGCTCGGTTTTACTCGAGATCTGTTAGGATTATCGAAAAAATATTTTATATGAAAGGTCTGCTCCGAAAACTAACAATTCAGATGATTCTTTCAAAAGTACAATAGGCAGAACAGTTTCCTCACAAAATAAGAAATTGTGTTATTACTCCCATTAACAGAAACCGAACCTGGAGACGCTAGTAAGGCGCAATTTGTTGCGTTAGTCCATGTTAGTGACGACCTTATGTATTTGAGCGCACATAAGGTTCGTTATATCTATCCGTCCAACTTTACAGTACTATTGCTGCGTGCAGAAATTCAAGAATTGACAATTCTTGAATTTCACAAAATAACTATCAACAAAATAATTCTAACGATTTTCATTAAACGTCTGACGAAGGAGTCTGATATAGCCTCCGAAACGTTACGATATAGTTGTTTCTTCGTTGATGTTGTTTCGTTTGTGTTTGTTAGGCAACATTGTTCAATTGATTGCTTCTGACAAATATCCTGTGTTTTTTACGCAGAAGCAAATCACAAAATAATTAATTTTTATTTTATAGATATTTTTCAGAGTTTGGGAGAGAAAACCCAGAAAAAAAATCCTTTCAATAATCTATGAATTATATGTTAAAATTCTCATACATATAAAAAATTAGGAATTTAAACAATATTTTCAAAATGTGCGTTCTGAATGCACGCAGGAATAGTACTATAAAGTTGGTCGGATAGATATAACGAACCTTATGTGCGCTCAAATCCATAAGGTCGCCACTAACATGGACTAACGCAACAAATTGCGCCTTACTAGCGTCTCCAGGTTTGGTTTCGTTTAATGGGAGTAAATAACACAATTTCTTATTTTGTGAGGAAACTGTTCTGCCTATTGTAATTTTGAAAGAAAAATCTGAATCGTTGGTTTTCGGAGCAGACCTTTCATAATATAAAATATTTTTTCGATAATCCTAACAGATCTCGAGTAAAACCGAGCGGAACATAATAGTTAATATGGGTGTTCAGGGCAAGCGGTTATATCTTAAGGAATTCCATTTAAGAGCATTGTATCCGACTTTTTTGACAATTAATAAAAAAATATTTCTGAATCGTATATTTCAATAGAAATTTGTGTGAGTGATAGTCACCTAATATAGGTGACCATGAACAGAAAAAAATTTTCTGTCAATTTTTGGAAAAATGCCCCCCACCCCTTCCTGCACACGACGATTTTTTGACGACCAGTTGAATTTGCATTGTAAGGGTATGGAGAATGATACCCAGTGGTCTATACATTTTAGCAATAAAGGTCACACGGGGTGACACGATGGAGCCCGGTTTGAACTCTACTATATCGATTATTTCTATTTGTAACAAGTTTATCATCTAATTTTCAATATCTTCGTGCTCAGTCGTACAGGTGCTTTTTATTTTTGCACAACTGGCCGAGAATACTCTCAAATGTCTCTATTCAACTCGATCTGTTTGAGAATCCAATCAAATTCATTAATCTGTGCGTCCGTAAACACGATAATATTCGAAGGATTTGAATGAAATATCTCGAAATACGCGGTCGAGTTTGTGAATGTTCAAGATTGTCCCTGATGATTTCCGAGATATATTCATTTTATTTTTCCACCATGTCCAAAACTACAGAACTAATGGAGTTGCGAATCAGTTTGTCGATAAGTCGTAAAGCAACAATTTCGAGATTTGAGTCCTCAAGATTTGATGAGAATCGAAACTTATTTGAAAATTCTCACCCGTCAAATGTTATATTTTTCGGTAAGTGTACTTTATCAAAAGGAATTTCCTTTCAATTATAAGTTATAATTTTGCCAAAATATGAAAATAACCAGAGGCAATTTATATGAGATAACACGCTTGAATGTAACATTAACTGATCATTTTTATGCACGAGTGTAATTCCTTGGAATATTTCACGAATGTAATATTTTTCCATCAGTAATTTTGCAGTAACATTCCATATTATCTTTACAATTATGCTTGCACGTATTTAATGCCCATTCAGTTAATGTTTTCGCCAGAACACCCACGGACGTCTCTTTGTCCAGATTATATACTTTGGCCTCACAAAAATCCATGAACTGTCGTTATATATCGGTACCGTCTGTTACCTTTGGTATTTTTCAGCTAAATTTTAATTATGTTTATTATTTATATATTCAGCAATGGGACAAAAAATACCAACTGTAAAAGACATTATATATGGCAACAGTTCATGAATTTTTATGAAGCCAAAGGATATATTCTGCACAAAGAGATGTCCATAAGCGTTCTGGCGAAAATACTAACGGGTGACAATACATACTTATGTAGAGAATGAGCGACAACCTACATGTTTCTTCCATAAAGCCGATTCAGGAGGATATATTTACCCTCTGTGTCAACCATATTGAGAAGGCTTCGGTGATGTTAAATCTACAAAATTTCATAATATAACCCACCGCATTTCCAACCTCAGACACTGTATACAATTCAGTACCACTGGATCAGAACTAAAACACTCGCACGAATAAATCTCATCCCACATCTTGCCAAATCCTACTTCTCTAATCCTCCAGACCCAAGACCAATCAGTCGCCTAACTAACCCAATCCCAACCGAACTTCGAATCCGATTAAACGAATGCGAAAAATTTATTTGTGCCAAACCTTCCGGCCACTTCGATGGCCTCTAATTCTATTCCGTCAGAGGAACGGCGGCTGGCCAGTGGCCGCCTACAATCTGAACAATATATTTTTTTTCGTGGCCACTAGATTACTTCTGATTCGTGAGCCCAATTAACAGAACAAATATAACTTCCAATTTCGGGCAGAACGGAAGCCGGCCGAAGTCCATGAAATAAATACGGAACGTGACTCCGATTTTGCTTTCGCAATCACTGATAATGTTCATCACTCCGACCGTGTCTGGAGGGAAAGACGGATTCCGAAGCTGAAGCTGCAGATTTGATTTGCTGACTAATCAGGTCGATAGAATTAACTTATTTTCAGAAGGTACCATGGTTTCGTAGTCTCTGTGGTTATATTCAGTAGCTTTGTTACCCTCAGTGTTTACCACGCCTAGCAAACCGTTGCTTTCCAGTGTTATCCTACAGATAGCGTGATAACTCATTGCGCACGAAGTGAAAAAGTTTACGCACGAAGCCGCGCAGCTGCGAGTGCATATACAGGGCGAGTCTTTAAGTTGTGCATTAATTTTAACCAGATATTCCTCTCATCAAATAAAACACTTTTTTCATTTACCATTTTTCCAGATTCGGCTCAGGTAAAAAGTTATAAGCGTTTAAAGACTTTACAATGGGCTGATACTCCCCTGAATTTTTCTTGTACGTTGAACGCAGATTACTTTCAATGTAACTCGTATTGTATATTGACCAAATCTGTATCATCTGATGCTTGAAATTCACGGACTTTGTTGGAGAAAACTTATTTACTCACTCAATTAATATGATTTGGTCCTTCATGCAACATTTCTAGCAAATATTTCTTCAATTCTTGAATACTAAAACAGTGAACTTTAACTTGATACCTATACTATCCATTCGATACTTCATTGTCCAATTGTTTCCACTATAATAACATACACAATTTCATGATCTTCTATTAAGAAAAATCCTTTAATATCCTATATCGGGTGTCCCAAGGTGAGTGGCCTATTAGATTATTATGGAAACTATTTATGGTAAAGATTTTAAATTTTGTGGATCGATATTTGGCCATGTAAGGTACATTTTTAGAATAATTTCACAATTCCAGTGTTGCCGGATGTACGACAATTTGGCAACAACTTTGTTATTTTAAATGGGGCATTCGGTATTTTTATTTTTTTTATGATACTCCATAAAATACTGAATCTATTCATTCTACTTTTTCATACCCATCTTTAACGGTTTCTGAGTTATTAATTATTTTTCGAAGTTTTAGATCAAATAGGCGTGTTACGAAAATGACTCTAGTTCGCTCAATATTTGAGAATTGTGAAATTATATTAAAAATGTACCATACATGGCCAAATATCGATCCACAAAATTTAAAATCTTTACCATTAATAGTTTCCATAATAATCTAATAGGCCACTCACCTTGGGACACCCGATATATCTTCAATGATACTTGAAAATGAATTCACTCATATTATTCCTATTCCAACTTCAATACAAATCACAGCACAGAACACTAATAATCGATGATCGAACTTCGAACTTCATAGCATTGATCTAATAATAAGTAGAAGAAGAGCTTAGAGAGAGAGGCATTGACTCCAACATAAGAGTGAGATGCAATGATAGTAATCAGCCGATGTAGGACAGAACATCGTGTTTTGCAATGCTAGTCTTACTGAATTATCATATTTTATTCGATTTTTCCATGTTCATTGAATTGTTTTTGACTTATTTGAAGTTTTATAAAGATTAATAGCTAATAATGGAGATGGCCTATTAGACGTCCGGTTGTACGAATATTATAAAAAGAAATCATTTAATTTCAAAGATGAGCTATCTGAATCTTAGGAAGTAATAATTTATACACATTCTAAAATATGACAGACGTAAGTAGGTATTTGAAATGGAATTAGGGATTACTAAAAGCTGATATAAATTCTGCAGAATCGATCATATTTTTGCGCGTATGTTCTGGGGAACATACGCGTTATAGTTTTGCCCAAATGTGAAATTTAATTCTGTGGTGCCGTCTGGCCGGCCGTCCGGCCGTCCGTTGCCACGATAATTTGAGAACGAAAAGAGCTAGCGACTTGAAATTTTCAGGGTGGGTGGCGCATCGTAATACGACGGACAAGTTCGTTAATGGGCATAATCGGCCCAGTGGTTTCCGAGTAATAATTTTGTTTTCAACCAAAATAAATCCGATCGAATTTAAACTTGGTGAATAGTTGTAGAATATAGACCTAAGCACGTTTGTGAAATTTTGTGAGAATCGTATTGCTAGAAAATTATTAAAAAATTATTAAAAAATATTTTTGTTGTCACGATAACCTGAGAACGGAAGGAGATAGCGGCTTGAAAATTTCAGGTTATGTTGTGCATCTGAATGCGACATTTGAGTTTGTTTATGAGCATAATCGTCCAAACGGTTTTAGAGTTATAGCCATCTAAAATTTTCTGAAATTTGGTAGTTTTTTGTTCCTCATTAACTCGAAGAATACAAAACCGATTGAATTCAAACATTACTATTAGTTGAAGAATACCAACGCGAAAATTCTCGCAGAATTTCGTGAGGATGGTATAACTAGAAAATTTAAAAAAAATAGTTGAAAATTATTGAAAACAAATCTATATATCATAAACTATTCGTCCGGCATGGCTGAAATTTTGGAACAGCCTTCAGAACCTAACTCTACTGCAGAATTCCAAGTTTGAACATGATCGGATCTATATTGTTGGAGAACCGGGTAGCCTTTTGTGAGTTCGGTAACGTAGTGGTAGCCAAGTGTAGCGGATGGGAATCGTCGTATGATAATATGTAGTCTATGGTCGTATTTTTGCGAGAAGCTTCAAAAATAAATATATGAATGTCATGATGACATATTTCCGCTCGTATATTATGGGAAAATCGTCTTATTTCATCACAAATCTATGGGAGATGATAGCCCTACATTAGTGGTCAGACCTGGTTTTGAAAGAGATCCTCCTTAGGAGGAGGCAACTAAATATTGAAGGGATTTCTATGAACAAGAGTGAATATCTTTGCGAAATAGAGAAGGCGATTCTTCTTCAAGAGATCCATGTGCCTTCAGAGGAGTATATTTGCGAGAGGGGACTTTTGAAAGGTTATGTATTATTTTTAATATGATATCGCTGAAATTTTGCTGAAGGCTTCTGATCTTGTAAGGTGAGAGGCTCATTTGTGGATATTAAATCCTGTGATGGGTAGAGAGGAATTTTAGGCCATGTAGGCCACTAAGGCCCACTTGCACGGATGCGGGTTATCTAATTAAATCCGGATTAACTCTGAACCTAGGGTTAAATTGATAATAGGTCTTGCACCTTCAAGATTTAGTGCCTAACCCTGGGTTAAAACTATAAAAATTTAACCCGGCAAAATAGCAGGGTTAAATGGCTAAGTCCGGGTTAGTCATGTAAAAATTGACATTTCTAATTTAAATAGTTTCGATTTGTGATGAAGTGTGAATGCCCGTCGAAGAAAAGCTTTGAAGTAGTTCAAAGTGACGAATCCATATTTGCTGGAAATGTAACCTCAAATGAAGAAATTGTGATCGATTCTGGTGCTTCAAGTTCAAATCACCTAATGAAAGCAGAATATGGACGCTTTTGTAAAAATTTGAAGAAGATATCCCATACCATAAATGTAGCAAAAGAAGGTGAAACTGTGACGTCGGCAACTTCAGGTGATCTACCTCTTATCACGGAAAACAACACACCAATTATATTAAAGGACGTGTTCACCTGTGAAAAATTATTCCACAATTTACTGTCGGTAAGGAAGATGGTAGAGTCAGGATTGAAGGTTGAATTTCATGAGAAAATTGTCAACATTTGGAAAGATGGAAAAATATTATTACAAGGTAATCGTGTTGGCAAACTGTTTATTTTGAGTTTACGTATAAGGAAATTCCATGAAGCCAATCTAGTAGAAAACACAAATGTGTTGTGGCATAGAAGAATGGGACATTCATGCAGATTTCCTGTAGATGGTATCTGTGAAGCATGTTTGAAAGGTAAACAGACGAACAACAAGTTCCTGAAGCAATTACCAGAAGAAAGGAAGCCAAGAAGAATACTCGAGTGCATTTCGTCTGATGTTTGTGGAAAAATTACTCCTTCAACACATGATGGGTATGAATACTTTGTGTCATTTTTGGACAATTATAGCCATTTTGCCGTTGTATATTTGATAAAGAAGAAAAGCGAAGTGGAGTCATGCCTGAGAAAATATGTGGCAATGACTGAGGCTATGTTCAGCACAAAAATATCGAGAATTCGATGCGACAATGGAGGAGAGTATGTATCGATGAATATAAGAAAATTCTGCACTGAAAAAGGAATTGAGCTAGTGTATACTATTCCACGCAACCCGCAACAAAATGGAATTGCTGAGCGCTTCAATAGAACGATTATGGAGAAAACGAGATGCATGATCTTTGATTCTAATTTCGACAAGAAGATGTGGGGGGAAGCTGTTCTGACAGGTACATATCTGTTGAATCGTACACCAACATCAGTTATACCAGATGTCGAAGAACACCGGCTGAGCTTTGGTATGGGTACAAGCCTGATATGGGGAAAATACATATTTTTGGTTGTACTGCTCATGCTCTGATACCTCCTGAAGATCGGAATGGAAAGTTGTCCTCACGTTCCAGAAAGTTGAAACTTGTTGGGTACTGCAACAATGGGTATAGACTATGGAATGAAGAAAGAAACAAAGTCGTAACTTCTCGGTCTGTTATTTTTGATGAATCTTTTAATTCAATGCATTACATTATAGATTCCAGCCATGATGGAGAAGCAGCTGCTGAGGGGTCTGAACAGCCCATGGACAGTAGAGGGGTCTCTGAGGGCGAGCAGAGTGTCGAATCCGATGATCAACCTGGGAGAGGCAGTAATCAAGTCTCTGAGGGCGAACAGAGTGGTGAATCCGATGATCAACCTGAGCTGAGAAGAAGTAGAAGAGAACGAAAACCTCCTGATCATTTCAAAGATTTTGAGATGATGATGGCCTTATCAGCAGGAACTATCCCATCAGAAGTTCCATCATCATACCATGAAGCCATAAGTACTGATGAAGAGTGGAAGAGTGCTATAGATGCAGAACTGGATTCACTGGTGGCAAACAAAAATTGGGAAATTGTTGATAAGCCTGCAGATGCAGTTGTTATCGACTCAAGGTGGGTGTTTTCGTTCAAATTGATTGACAATTGTTATGTAAAGAAAGCACGTTTAGTGGAAAGAGATTTTCAACAACCAGATTCAGACGACTCTAATTTTTACTCTCCAGTGGCTCGAATGTTTACGTTGAGAACAATATTATCGTTATCTGTTCAATACGAAATGAAATTGTTACAACTTAATATCAAATCTGCATTCTTATCGAGTCCATTACATGATGTTGTTTATATGAAACCTCCATGTGGTTTGAAAGTGCCAAAAGATAAAGTTTGTAAATTAGTTAAGGCATTGTATGGACTGAAACAAAGTCCGAAATGTTTCAATGAGTTAATGAATGAAAACTTATCTAGATTGAAATTTAAAAGATCTAAAATCGATCCATGTTTATATTATAATCAGTTTACTTATATTTTGATTTGGGTAGACGATATGTTAGTGGCCTCAAATAGTGAAGACGATGTTAAATTTTTGATAGATGGTCTGATGAAATTCTTTCATTTGAAAGTTTTTCCTGATAGCAATAACTTTACATTTCTTGGAATGGAAATTAGGAGAGATGGTAATACGTTAAAATTATCTCAAAAGAGACTAGTTGAAAATTTGCTGAAACATTTTCAAATGGAAAATTCGAAATGTGCTTCTGTACCAATTCAGCCTAATTTGAATTTGAAGAAGAATATCGCTGTTAATCCCTCTAACGAACTCAAATTTAGGGAACTTGTTGGCAGTTTAATGTATTTAATGTTAAGTACACGACCCGATATTTGTTTTTCTGTTGCTTATTTTGGCAGATTTCAGAGTTGTTATGATGAATCACATTGGAAACAGTTAAGAAATGTTTTAAGATATCTAGCTGGTACTAAGGAATTAGGTTCATGCTTTGTTAAAGGTGACGATATTGAATTAATTGCATATGCTGATTCGGACTTTGCGTCAGATGTCAATGACAGAAAAAGTGTGTCAGGTTTTTTGATAAAAATGAACTCAAATATATTATATTGGTGTTCGAAGAAACAACCTATGGTTGCAATTTCAACCTGTGAAGCAGAGTATATAGCTTTATCAGCCTGTATTTGTGAATGTTTATTTGTAGGGCAGCTCTTACAGGAGCTCCTGGGCAAAGTGATTTTTCCGATAACAATAATGGAAGATAATCAATCATGTATCCTTGTGAGTAGTACTCCTGAAACAAGGAGGACTAAGCATATAGATGTGAAATTTCACTTTGTTAAGGATTTAGTAAGTAGTTGAAAGTTCTTGTTAAAATATGTTTGTTCGGAGAATCAAATAGCCGATATTCTCACGAAAGGTCTTAATCATGTGAAATTTAATAAGTTGAGAAGTGATTTGGGTATGATTGTTGTTTGATGTGTATCATGTATCGTAGAATTGAGAGGGGGGGGTATAAGAAGAACAATTCTGTGGTACATATATGTATATTTTCTGTGTTCATGTTCTGTGCTCAACAGGCTGTGTGCAGCATGGTCTGCTTGGCTTCCGAGTTCCTTTTCTGTTCATGTAACATGTAACGATCTCCTGTAAGTAAGTTGTACTCAAGTTTATACTTCTGTTCATTGATTAAATATATAGTTAAACGCTGTGCTGTGTTTTTTACCCATGATAAGAAGTTTGACTATCCAATTGCTTATTTTCTTTATAATATTTTTGCTGTAAGTCAGTATAGCTTAGAACTTTCAAAGTAAAGTCTAACAATATTAATTTAAATGATATTATAAGAAAAAAAATTGGTTCCAGCACTGACGTGAAGTCAGGAGCTTTTGCGCGTATGTTCTATTGTCCATACTCCTGTAATGAACACTCTTCTTAATCGAATTTACCATGATGAATTCTATTGTCCATTCTCCTGTATTGGACACTCTTCTTAATCGAATTCACCATGATGAATTCTATTGTCCATTCTCCTGTATTGGAGACTCTTAATTCGAATTTACCATGATGAATTCTATTGTCCAGAATGGACAATAGAATTCATCTTGGTAAATTCGATTAAGAAGAGTCTCCAATACAGGAGAATGGACAATAGAATTCATCATGGTGAATCATCATGGTTCATTACAGGAGTATGGACAATAGAACATACGCGCAAAAGCTCCTGACTCCACGTCAGTGCTTGAACCAATTTTATTTGTGTAGATAGCTACATCCTGATTTGAATATAAATTTTACATACATATTATTCTTAAGTAAAACATTGGATTGCTTTCAAAGGATTGTTCAAAACAGTAAGTCTTTAGGCTTTGAATTATTTTTTTGTCCTAAAGAGAATCAAGAACTTGCGAACAAACGCAAGTTATTACATACATGTTTATTAATAGAACTCAATCCTTTGACACCTATTGAATGTTTTATGAAATTTTCAATCAAAATAATAATCTATGAACGATGGCATTATGGCTTTCAGGTTTGATCAGAGATATGGAGGTATCATATCTCTGGTTTTGATTGAGGGTTCCTAATCCAGGGGCGGATTGATAAATGTAGTGAAATTTCTGAATTTTTCATCAGACTTTATATCATTCAAAGGAGAATAGCTTCAGAACAGTACGTTTTAGGAGAAATGAAGCAGAATACTTTATTTTTTTAAAATGAATGTAGATTCTCACAATAGCTTAAGCTAAACTCAATCTCCTTTCTTCATACTAATTTCTCATAGTTTTTTGAATTCGTGAGTCTATAACTAGGAAACGAGTGGGAGTAGGAAAAAACTGATAATTGAAAATTATGTATCATAATTATGGAAAACTTTACCCCAAAATTCATTCCATTCGGAATATCCATGTCAAAGATAGAAAAGAAAAACTGATTTTTTTTTTGAAATTTCAACAGTCTGTACCTCTTCACCAGAGCCGAATTTGGAAAAATGGTAAATAAAAAAAGTATTTTGTTTGACGAGAGGAATCTTTGGTTAAAATTAATGCACATCTTAAAGACTCACCCTGTACTTCACGAGTGCATAATGAGCTTACAACTCGTGTATCGTACTATAGTTTTTCTACGCCCTCCCATTTTCTTTTATTAAATAAAGGAACTCATAATTAATTTGAGAATATGTTTGGATACTTGTTGTAAAAATTGACAACATGAATGACATGACGTTTACTAAGAAAACGTTTACATGACGTTTACTAAGAAACGTTCATGAGAACTGTAGGGCCATCACTCTTTTAATACAAAATGGGTATCGTTCAATTGAATCCTGAAACTATTCAAATTTAAATTTTGAATTGTCATTTTTCTCCGTAAAAATGCGAACCCTACCTTGTCATCTTCATGTTTATTGCAAAACTCAAAATAGGAAAAACTAAAATTATGTCATTACCGAAATTCATTATAATATTCCGTCGAATAGTCCCAAATCTTATTACAATAATGCTAAACTTATTTGCCTTCAAGATGTGATAGAAAGAAAATGGAAAAAAGTCATAACGTTCTGTTTTCCAGATGGTACCATAAAAACTACGTAAAATACTTTATGTGGTAATGTTAGTTCCTTCAGAACGCCTTGACTACTTTGTGTTTGAATTTCATTAACTTCAATTTTGAGTAATGGTTCGATTAACGGAAATGAACAAAATAAACAATTTCACAAATGATTGGAGACAGAGATAACACCCAAAAACAAAATAAAGTAATTCGCTTGTTTCATGAGAAATTTTAGAATTTGCCTCCCATAACCTAAGGGACCATAATAAAATAGAGAAGCAGTTTCGCGAGTTTGGGCATGTAAGGCAGATCAAAAAAGCACCTGCTAATACACTGTGTGAGGATGGGAAATTAGATGTGATGATTGACTTTGAAGATCCACATAAATTGAGTAGAAATACATCCACCACATTCAATGTCAGCCATACATCGATTCTTAACTTATAAAATCAAAATAAAATGAATTCCTATAAAATGATACCTACCCAGAAGCTCTTGAAAGATTTTGCCGCTACTGGTCTACCGAAAATCCTCACTGGATGAGAGAGGAACATACGCGATTCTTTCTAAAGGTTATTGTTTTGGCAGGACATGTTCGGAACCATATTATGATTCAAAGGGCCTTTTTCACTGAGGGCTTTTTGAATGGCGATAATTATTTAGCACTACTTCAAAGATTTCTGTTTATGGGGTTTTATGGTTGTCAGTAGAAATATTTCTTCTTTCCGCCAGTCAATATGGAAATAATAATAATAATAATAATAATAATAATAGCTTTATTGTCCAACAGTTTTACCCATTTACAGGACAATGCAAATATAAAATACAAAAAAAATAACAAAAGAAAGTATAGAAACAAAAAGAACAAAAAATTTTATACGATCTACGATAAATCCCCTGAAAAATTGTGAATTGCCGACTTGACTAAATTTCCCCTTGATGAGGAAAATATATCTTGGCCAACACAAAATGAGTTGAAGTTCTCACACAATATAAGTATAAGTAATATAAGTATATGGAAATATAAGTATAAGTAATTTTTGTAACGGTACTTGTCAATTTCTTATTTGCGTTTTATGTTCGTGAAAATGAATTTGTATCTTAACTTTTAAAATATTGATGTTATAACAATAGTATCAACAGATCGTAATATTACCATAGATATGAAATTTTTAATAGCTCCTGCAAAATCTAACACTAAGTTTCTTAATATTGAAATATTTGTAACAACATCCTTCGAATTCTACGAACAGGCTTCATATTAGTGCTTCCAGCAAGTTTGAGGAGCAACTTTACAATTAACCCATTTAAAGGCGGAACAAGGTCGTCGGTAACCGTTCCCGTGTAATTCAGGGAAGTTTCTTTAGCCGGGCAAATTCAATTTCGCTGTATTTAATAAACTGGATGTGCTGGGGTAATGGGGTTACTCTGAATTCCCTCGACGACGAGAATAATTCCATTTTGAATGCCTATGGATATGTTTCGATAATTTAGATAACTTTCATATAAAGGTAGGGATTTTATGTTGATGTATGGTTATAATGATTCTTGCCTACACTCTTGGGTCAATAAACGGAAAGCTGTATGTTAATATCTACATAGTGCATTTATAAGGCTATAAATTCCACTTATCGCCATCGTAATCAAAGATATATAGGGTACAGTCGACTAATGAGATTTCTCATGTCTTGAATGTTCTGTTACACGTCGTACATCTCAAAACAATCATACTGAGTCTCCCACGTCTATTACCGTCTTTTAAGAATTCTACGTCTGAAAGGAAAAAGGTTCCCGAACCCACTTCATGTGACATCCTCTAACTAAACGATTCTATACGTCTAAAAGGAAACAAAGTCCTGAATTCACTTCGTGTAATAACATCTCGAGGATTTTACGTCTCACTCCCAATTCTCTGGCTGCCATCAGGGCTGTACGTCGCCCCTCTACTGGAGTTTGTGCCCCTCACCCAGGATTGTACTTCTACGGTGGTGTGTAATGCTGATTGGTCAATACCTGGACAAAGACATTTCGCTCAAACCAATGGCATTCCACCGGAACGACAGACTGCACCAGACTAATTCCAGGAACTCCGGTCCCCCAAGAAGTGCGCTAAGCTTTGCTCAAATTCATGCGACTCGTGACATGGCTTCTCTTCGGGTGCTACATGTTCTTTGGAGATGGATAAGGATCCAGAGCTCGCCTAATCAGTCTTAAGAACTAAACATTTGAATTCGTCTGTTTATTCCATGCCTAGGGGTATATAGAGGTAGCAATTCTACTCCTCTTAAACTTGGCAACTTGACGATAATTGTAAATTCTTCACACAAGAGTTTGACATTGTTACCATAGTATTACCACCGTATTATTTGTTTGCATTATTAATTGAAGGTTTGGGTCGTCGTCATTCTTTGATTCCAAAAAGAAGTTATATGTGAAGGCAACCAGAGCCATACCTTTCAGTCAATATCCAACCGTAATACAGAACAATAATTACCTTAGCTTGTCTCAGAATTGTATCTCATTTCAACGCAACTGGAAAAGTGCTCGTTATGGGATGTTTTTCTTAAGTGTGACTCCCATCAATGAAACTCACCTGAAAAAAATATAAAGAATTTAAAATCAAAACATTTCATTTCCTGTGTTGAGAAGAAATAATATTTTTATCATTATTTATCCCGATATACTTTCGAAATAATCTGAACTCTAAGATCAGTGATTATGTCCAGGCACCTTTTACGGGTCAATTACAGTTGAATAAATTGTGAAGGACGTTGATATTTCCATCTAGAAAATTTCTTACCACACTGGTAGTAATCTAGCAGAGTATATTGTATATTATTATTATACTGATCCTCCTAGGACTTCCCCAAGGAGACCCCTCATAAGCTCTCGAAGAGCTTGAGCGAGTAAGGAGAACCAGTTGTGATATGTGTAGGCTTTGTTACTGTGTCCTTACGCCACCTGAGGAACAGCACTGTTAATTTTTGACCCGACAGTGAATGGTGGCGATTACCGTGACTAGAAAATTTCTTTCCTAGTCTCGGTATTGAACTTGGGGCTTCCGCTCCTAAGTCAAACGCTCTACCCCTGAGTCCACAGCACTCCTTGAAGTGTTACAGTATTAATATAGGTGGTCATGGTCCTGACCTTTATCATATATATGGACGATCTCGAGCAATTTGAGTACGTGAAGATAGTCTTCCGAACATTGCAGCTTTTACACAACACTGTCGATTGCAATTGTATGGTTGGTAATTCGACAACAATGAATCTCCTTGGCACTTCATTTTTGCGCGCATGGTCTGAGGAACAGTGTGCTATCATTGGTCCCAAAAATTTATAATTTCCGAATTTCTTCCTAAATGGTCTTTAACGATTAGATTCGACTCAACGATGAAGAAAATTCCAGGTCAAATTCGATTATGTCCGGCAGGCCAGCCGTCCGGTTGGTCCTTGTCACGATAACTTTCGAACCGAAAGTTATCTTGACTTGACATTTTCAGGGGAGGTTTCGTATCTAAATACGACAGTTGACTTTGTTAATGGGCATAATCGGCCAAATGGTTTCCGAGTACTAATTTTGTTTCCAAACAGTACAGATCCGATGAAATTTAAACTTGGTAAATAGTGGGTATAATACCGACACAAAAACGCTTGAGGAATGTCGTGATGATCGAAATACTATAAAATTTAAACAAAATTATAAAAAATAAGATCTACCTCACGATATCTTGAGAAAGAAAAGAGATAGCGACCTACAACTTTCAGGGTAGATTGCGCCTCCCAATTATACATTTAAGATCGTGTGTAGGCATAATCAACCAAACAAGTTTGCAGTTATACCCATCTCAAATTTTGTTGTTATTTCCACAATATCTCAAAAAATACGAATCTGGTCCTACTCAAGCATGGTAATTAGTTGTAAAATGCCCACGCACAAATCTTTGCGGAATTTCGTGATTATCGTAGGACTAGACAATTTTTGAAAAATCATTGAAAAAAATTCCGATATCACTGAAATTTCTTGAGAGCCTTCAAGACCGAACTTCACAGCCAAGTTCTAAATTTGAGTAAGATCGGATCTATATTGTTGGGGCTCCGCGTATTAAAACCATGTATTTCCCAAGTTCAAAATGTGATAATACCCGAATTAATTACTTTGGTCTCTACTAGTCCTTTCATCTTCGATTTGTGGTTAGCTTTCCTAAAAGCGTTATTTTCTCTTTCATGGCTCCTTTTACGCATTGCGTATTAACCTGGGCGTTTTCGCTCCCCAGTGGTCAACTGCATGAGACTCGAATCCGAGTACTTGCTGATTACCACATAGGGGAAAAAAATATACGTAGAGATCTGTAGTTTTGGGTAGTCACAGCGAGGAGCTTGGTTGATTGAATTCCAGGTGTCACTTGTGTCTAAATTCTACTCACAAGTGAATGCTGGTTTTCTTTAAACCGGTTACTTCGTAGTGTTGATTTCATCAGCGTTGAATTGTGCTCCACTGATGATTCCTAATAAGGATGAAACCGCGGTATGTAGCTATTCAACTTTGATGAAATCATACACACTCTGTGGATTGCTCCAAAACTTTGGTCTCTACTAGTCCTTTCATCTTCGATTAGTGGTTAGCTTTCCTGAAAGCGTTATTTTCTCTTTTATGGCTCCTTTTACGCATTGCGTATTAACCTGGGCGTTTTCGCTCCCCAGTGGTCAACTGCATACGACTCGAATCCGAGTACTTGCTGATTACCACATAGGGGAAAAGAATATACGTAGAGATCTGTAGTTTTGGGTAGTCACAGCGAGGAGCTTGGTTGATTGAATTCCAGGTGTCACTTGTGTCTAAATTCTACTCACAAGTGAATGCTGGTTTTCTTTTTAAACCGGTTACTTCGTAGTGTTGATTTCATCAGCGTTGAATTGTGCTCCACTGATGATTCCTAATAATAATAATATATGATAACAACATCGTATTATATTATGTAACTTAGGCCAAGTGTTTTCTTTGCCTTACTAATAAAAAAAACACTGACGTGAATTCAGTGCTTTTTTGGGGCAGTTTTCCATTAATCCATAATTTAATTTGAATTCATAAAGATGGCATAAATACTTTCTTGAATTTTCAAAATGTCAAAAATATAATCGGCATAAACCGGATAACATTATTTTCTATTGTGAATGTAGTAATAAGCAATTTAGCATTGAAAATTTAAATATAAATATATCGGCTGAGTCTGTGAATTCACACGACAATTTTCTAAAATGATTCACTTATATCTTCTTGATAGAAGATCCACTTAATAATGCTTTGATACTGAATAATTTTCAGGAGTTGGTGATATTCAATATCCACTTCCCATGCAATGTCAATAACCAACAACTGATGATTACAGGATTTACAAGTTCATGCCTCAATCTCCCTGGTACACATTAACTCCTCGGACCGCAGCGCGTCATCGTCTATTCGTGTTACGACATGATTTCGGAAAGGCTTAGTGCTTAGTAATCCTCGGAAGTGCTCGGGAGCACTTAAGGGATTACTAAGCACTAAGCCTTTTCATGAAGTGCTTGAATTTCTAAGCACTAAGCACTGGTTTTAAAAAGTGCTCGGGAGCACAGTACTCGGGAGCACAAAAAGGCTTCAAGCACTTTCACAAGCACTAAGCACAATGCTTTGGCCCAGCTCTGACTATGGAAATGTAACATTATATTGATATTGACATTATTTGGTTTTGTAAAACCATCCCATAGAAAGAGCATAATAATGAGTATCTTACTATATTACCTTCACATACTTTTTATAAAGCTGTAACGTTATCGTAATTAACCTAACACATTTTATTCATATGGCAGCGATATTTAGATTTATTGTACAGTTTTTTATTCTTATGAAATCGAAATCCATTTTTCCTCTGACCAATCTTATCGAATCTATGAGACACATTCATTAACACTATTAAAATATACTACTTGTTTATAATGAAACTTAGTCCATTAGGTGAATGATTCGAATCATTGTCGCCTATTTATTAGGAGAAGATCATTGCTCTTACGGTTTTTCCTATTGTGGTATGAGAATTTTTTCTCGGTGCAGATATTCTGCATATGCTCAACTACTTCCGGCAAAATTGCTTCCAAAAAATTGTCCTCATGATCAAAGGATGAACTTCAACTTGTCCCGAAGAAAATAAATACTGATGATGTATCATGTCTTTACCTCCATCTTAAGATAACTTCTAGTTTCAAATACTCGCACAAAATTTCAGTTTTTTTCGCTCCTGAAACTTGTTTTAATATTCAAAACAAACAACAACCTGTGAGCTGTCAAGTAATCAACATCAACTCGAATTACTCGAAAACCTCGATACGCATGTGCGAACTACCTAATTCTGAACCAGTTCGAAGTCCAACGTAGGGACTGTTTTCACTCTTCTGGGATAGTTCCGAATTGGTTCGCAAAATAACCAAAACACTGGACGATATAGTTCTGGGACAGTTCTGAATGAACCAAAACAGCGAATTACAGATTTTTGGCGCTCTAGTTCCTCGGAACTGAGTGCTTATCAATTTGCCCAAATGTCTGTAATTTTGGAATATTTCGATGAAAATGGTCTTAAACGATTTGGTTCGACTCACTGATCAAGAATCCGTGGTCGGAATTCATTCTGTCCGGCCGGCCGGCCGGCCGTAAGCACGATAACTCTCGAACGGAATGAGCTAGAGTGTTGAAATTTTCAGAGTAGGTTTGGGGGATGAATATCTCGGCTAAGTTCGTTATTGGGCAAAATCGGACAGATGGTTTCGGAGTAACAAAAAAAAAAATTTTTTTTTACGAAACAAATTCCAAATCAAATTTTTTTTAATAAGCAGTTTTATCATAAGAATCCATTCATATCATTTTCAACTCTAACAAGCTAATACTTTCGGAGATATGATTTTTCAAAATTTCAATAATAAATCGTATTTCAACGTTGTCACAGAATGATATAATTCTATGTATGAATATGAATTGTCATAATGTCAAATGATGTTCCTGAGACAGTATCTAATCAGTCGAAGAATTGTGAGCGAAGTGAGAAAAATCTCAGTTGTTTGCTCCCAAATTAGTTTTTCTCAGAAAATTCTTACATTTCGGAACTGAACATGAAGTAAGAGATCTGAGAGTAGTGAGACTGCTTTTCATCCATAGACATAGATATAACTCTCGAACGGAATGAGGTAGGTAGTTGAAATTTTCAGAGTAGTTTAGGGAGATGAATAATATCTCGGTTAAGTTCGTTATTGGGCAAAATTGGCCAGATTTAATTTGATTTCTTCCATGGTGCTTTTCTCATTCTCATGATTGCTCATTTAATCTTGATAAATAAACTATTATTTGAATTGAATTTCCTTTAGGATGCAGTTCTATTATTACATCTGCGCTTGTGCGAACTGTCCTGAACTGGGAACCAAAACAAAGCTAATGGGTCTGTATATCATCAAAGTTCGATTTCACCGAAGCCTTGGATTCGGTTCAAAAGCGGAAAAATAATTGTATTCACGCCTAACAGTTGAACCCACGGATCGCCTGGCGTGAGCTTGTTGACAGTTTAGTTACAATTAAAATACGGGCAATAATCTCTTTTGGAAAAGCGATTGAAACTTTGTTCTTTGATGCATAAATTCGATTATATCCGAGGCCGATTGATCCCAGCAAATGAAGGGTCCGCTGTGCTGCCTTTATGATTCCGCTTTGTTGCAATATATATTAAACGTTTAAGAATCTGGCTGTAAACGTTCCAAAAAGGAATTCTACTTTCAATTAATTTCTAAGTCTTTCACGTGCTGCACGCTTAATCACATCGACTGTATACGTATCTAGGGCCCTTACTTTGTGACGGTACGCGATTACGCTAGAGTTCTCTAGCTAAAGTGAAATCGTTCTTTTCGTTCGCTTTAAACGACTATTCCTGAAGAGTTTCTGACGAGAAAGGTTCGCGGTGTTCTGCATTCTGATATTTGAGCTGCTTTGATTCGAGAATGTTCAGAAGTTTCTAGGAACGTTTTTTGTGGTTATGAAGAAGGTAAAAAATGATGTTATTTCGGCGACACAATGTTTTCAGAAGTTTTATTTAGTTTTGGTTTCTAGTTCCCATATCAGTATCTCAAAAACATTCAATTTACGTTCAAAAATTTGAGATGCATCATAACGGATGCCCGGAAGAAATATTGAGATAGACAAACGGTGGCTGCTGAGTATTCTCTTATAATTTGCATAATACCTATGATGGACAGGATAATCTGAAAGTGTGCCTTTTTCTTAACAATTCACCAAAAATGGACTATGCTCACTAGTTTCACAGTCAAAATTAATGAATATATTCGCGAATTAGCTTCTAAAATGGGTTCAAGCCCTGTGGACAGGAGCTTTCTGGCGCTCTAGTTCAAACAGACAAATTATATCTCCAAAAGTATTGGTTTCTCAGAGTTGGGAATTATATCAATGTATTCATATGATAGAACTGCATCCTAAAGGAAATTCAATTCAAATAATAGTTCATTTATCAAGATTAAATGAGCAATCATGAGAATGAGAACTGCACCATGGAAGAAATCAAATTAAATCTGGCCAATTTTGCTCAATAACGAACTTAACCGAGATATTCTTCTCCCTAAACTACTCTGAAAATTTCAACTACCTACCTCATTCCGTTCGAGAGTTATATCTATGTCTATGGATGAAAAGCAGTCTCACTACTCTCAGATCTCTTACTTCATGTTCAGTTCCGAAATGTAAGAATTTTCTGAGAAAAACTAATTTCGGAGCAAACAACTGAGATTTTTCTCACTTCGTTCACAATTCTTCGATTGATTAGATAATGTCTCAGGAACATCATTTGACATTATGACAATTCATAGAATAATATCATTCTGTGACAACGTTGAAATACGATTTATTATTGAAATTTTGAAAAATCATATCTCCGAAATTATTAGCTTGTTAGAGTTAAAAATGATATGAATGTATTCTTATGATAAAACTTCTTATTAAAAAAAAATTAATTTGGAATTTGTTTCGTAAAAAAAAAATTTTTTTTTTGTTACTCCGAAACCATCTGTCCGATTTTGCCCAATAACGAACTTAGCCGAGATATTTATCCCCCAAACCTACTCTGAAAATTTCACTTCTCTAGCTCATTCCGTTCGAGAGTTATCGTGCCTACGGCCGGCCGGACCGGCCGGACAGAATGAATTTCGACCACGGATTCTTGATCAGTGAGTCGAACCAATTCGTTTAAGACCATTTTCAGCCAAAAATTCGAAAATTACAGACATTTGGGCAAATTGATAAGCACTCTGTTCCGAGGAACAAGAGCGCCAAAAACATCATTTGCACGTATCCCCTCTTGGGAGGTGCGTGAACTGAATCAGTTCTATGAAAAAGCTATTTGTGTATTAAATATATACAGGGTCTTTCACGAGGAACCTCACCCATATTTATACGGGAAACTACTGAACGTATTTTCATGAAATTCAGCACTTATAAGTACTTCACGATGCTGATGAAATCTAAAATATTTTCAAGGCATGAGCACCTCCGGTTTTTCCGGAAATGACGTCAACTTCCGTTTTTCAAATTAGAACACCATTTTTTCATTGCAGAAATAGATTCCTTAGAAAATTTCAAGTTATTTTGATGTAACATTTTTCAGTTTTGGTTGGAAAATTCTCTCTGAGCGGGAAAATTCGAAAAAAAAATCGAAAATAGAGCTCCGCTGAAACAAGAATAACTTCGAGGTTTTTGGATGGAAAATTTTCATTTTTGGGATTTTTCAAGATGTAAGATTGATGTATCCACTTTGAAAATCGAAATTGCGATTCATGATACAGGGGGTGAAAAAATCGCTTTCAAAGTTAGGGATGACAAAATCGTGAAAAATCAATATTTTCAAATTAGACCCCCATTTTTTTATGGCAGATATTGAATCTACGTTAAAAATTAATGTGAGTGTATGCATCACACCCTTGACCTAAAGTGGATATTTTCTGAGTTATTCACAAAAAACTGTTTTTCGTCTTGAATTTTCAGCTATTTCTTTTCCCTTCACGCCAAAAAGATGAAATTTTCAGGAACTGTTACTTAAACCATGTTTTAGATTTTACTACCCTAATATGCAAGAGAAAAAAGTTACAGGTTGTTCCTAAATAGATGGCGAATTTTGATTCGAATTTGTATCGGAAACCTCTTTATTTCAACTAATCGGCCATCGGTTTTCTCTCCAGTGATAAATAAATAATTCCTTATGAACCATATGCAAAAACTTACCATGTTTTACATTCTTTTTTTTTAATGATAGATATCATTCATTACATCTGCCAAATTCCTCTTTATTCAGTAGCATTTTGTGTTTACTATTAATTTGGTGATAATTCGTATTAAGTTATATAATCGATCACTATGCCTAATTTTACCAATGAAGATTATTTAAATCTCATCTACTTCATGGAGAATGTAATAAAGTTGTAGATAGAACGATTCGACTGTTCATTGAGAGGTTTCCTGACCGACCCAGACCAACGAGAGATACCATTAACAGAACCATGACAAACTTGAGAAATGTCGGATCTTTCGTTAAGAAAACTATACACAGAGAAAAAAGTGTAGTAGAAGATGAGAACAACGAAATTACAGTTCTTGCATATTTTCGTGTGAATCCTCAAAATTCTCTCAAAGATGCCGAGATTGATCTGGGATTATCTCAATCGAGTGTTTGGAGAATATTAAAAAAACATAAAATGCACCCATATAAATTCAATAGGGTACAGCATTTGAAGGAAACTGATTTCGTCAGGAGAACAGAGTTTTGCGAAGCTATGATGATTCGATTTCAAGAGAATGAAAACTTTTTGGACTGTATAATTTGGACAGATGAATCTAAATTCACAAAGAATGATTCTTTCAATAGGCATAACAGTCATTATTGGGATGAAGAGAACAACCACCACTTCAGACAATGGAACTTTCAAGAGACCTGGAGTTTCAATGTTTTTTGCGCCATCAAAAATAATGCAATTCTCGATGTTCACATTTATGATGGGACTTTAACTGGTAAGATAGAACACTACACATGTTTGCATTATTTAAAGAATGTTCTCCCTTAGGAGATAGATATTCTGACATATTGACTCAAATAATTGAGCCGCTAGTACAGAACCATAATGACTTATGGTATCAACAAGATGGCGCGCCTCCACACAATTCACTCAATGTGTCAAATATCCTCTACAGGCTATTTGAAGATCGATGGTTGGCGAACAATGGTCCACATCTTTGGCCACCACGTTCTCCCGATTTAACTCCTTTAGACTATTATGTTTGGGGTAGGATAAAAAATATTGTCTACTCAACTCCCCTGACTGATAAAGAGGACTGCATAGAACGAGTCAGAAATGCGTTCAGGTTTGTTTAGATTTTTAGATTCATAGTTTTGAAACTCAATTTGGTTTTTAAACACTTTTGCAGATCTCTTCCTCCCGATGAAATAAGAAGAGCAACGCACGAAGCATTCCTGAGACGTATAAATAAATGTCTAGAAATTAACGGTCAAAACTTTAAGCATCTTCTCTAGTTATAACTGCGAGAGTTTGCCATGGTTCTCCTAATAGTAACTTGAAGTCGGTTTCAAGAAGGGGTGAAAAATCTACAGCATGGTTCAAATAACAGTTCCTGAAAATTTCATCTTTTTGGCATGAAGGGAAAAGAAATAGCTGAAAATTCAAGACCAAAAACAGTTTTTTGTGAATAACTCAGAAAATATCCATTTTAGGGCAAGGGTGTGATGCATACACTCACATTATTTTTTAACGTAGATTCAATATCTGCCATAAAAAAATGGGGTTCAAATTTGAAAAAATTGATTTTTCACGGTTTTGTCATCCCTAACTTTGAAAGCGATTTTTTCACCCCCTGTATCATGAATCGCGATTTAGATTTTTAAAGTGGATACATCAATATTACATCTTGAAAAATCCCAAAAATGAAAATTTTCCATCCAAAAACCTCGAAGTTATTCTTGTTTCAGCGGAGCTCTATTTTCGATTTTTTTTTCGAATTTTCCGGCTCAGAGAGAATTTTCCAACCAAAACTGAAAAATGTTACATCAAAATAACTTGAAATTTTCTAAGGAATCTATTTCTGCAATAAAAAAATGGTGTTCTAATTTGAAAAACGGAAGTTGACGTCATTTCCGGAAAAACCGGAGGTGCTCATGCCTTGGAAATATTTTAGATTTCATCAGCATCGTGAAATACTTATAAGTGCTGAATTTCATGAAAATACGTTCAGTAGTTTCCCGTATAAATATGGGTGAGGTTCCTCGTGAAAGACCCTGTATATATATTCTTTTGACTGAGAGTTTTATATGTGTTAGCAGAGGTTGGTGTAACGGGGTACCATACAATTCTGCGTATGATACAAGAGCTTAGGGAAAAACCTCAGCAAAAAACCCTGTCTCCCCGTGAGTGTTGTGATTTGTAACTATTGTTCACAAAATTTGCTGAAATTTAGAAATATTGATAGGCATTTAATTCTTCAATATGGACTCCTTCGTCAAAAAACGGAGAGGTTTCTCCAAGGTACCCAAAACTCAACCTGAAAAATGAAAAGACAAGAGGAGAAGAACGAAAAAACTAAAAATAATACATAACCTTCTGTTGGCACATGGGATCTCTTGGAGAAGAATCGCCTCCGTTAGTTCTCAAAGATATTGATCTTAGAAATCCCTTCAATATTGAATTCAAAAAGGAAATTGTTGCTCGTAAGGCCAGGAGGGTCTCTTTCAAAACCAGATCTGACCAGTCCAAGTGATGATTATTCAGAACTTCAGATGTTCGAAGACTGCTACAGGGCCCATATGTAGGGCTATCATCTCCCATAGATGCATGTTTTTACTTTGTATTGTGTAAAATAATGTAAAAATGAGCAGGAAAAATTTACGATATAATTTAATATGTCATCATGACATATATTAAGATATATATATATATATATATATAATTAAGAGCGCAACATGAACATTGAAAGAGACAGTTGCCGCGCAAAAAAGGAGCGTGGCAATCTCTTGATATCGATCATTTATTTGCGCTCGAATTACACACAAGATTTTTTCTACAATCGGGCAGTTCACATATCTCCAAAAATTAATATAATTTGTATCATATAGATTGGCGTTTTATGCATGCGATTAACTTCATATATACATATTGGTTAATGTCAATATTGTTTCATGCAGATAACATAGATCTTAGCATAAATTACACCGACCAAAATGCATCAGAGTTCATAGTTTTAGCTTTTTCACTGCAGTAAGCTATTATTACGTTTTCAGTGTGCATTCTAACTTTCCTTGAATTACACCAAGTGATGAAGAGTTTGTACTGCTTTTCATACTTCCCCCGTGACTTTTATGGCAATAGGTTTAATGTCACGACTTCAGCGGTGCCTGCAATTTCAGGTGGTGTACTTGAAAAATCAATACCACAATTTTCTTCTTCCATGTTTGCTGCTTCATGCCCACATACGATTATTATTTAAGAAATTTTTCACTCAAATGAAAGATGTTATTAACTCATTGTCATTGGATAATCTAAGCAATGCATCTTTGATTTATAGTTAATAATTGGGAGAGCCAGCGTTTTTTGGCGCTCTTATTCGATGACGTTGGCGTTGTCAAATACGAGCGCAATTGCCTACTTTGGATATCGATTGTAGAAAAATAACTTAGAATCGTGTAAAGATGTGGACCAGAAATAGTGTTCAACATAATAGTCAAGTTGAGTGGCCATATCTACATTTTGAAACTGGCGTATTTAAAGTTGTGCAACAAGGTATCTAAATGTCTTCTGTAGGCTTACTTCTTGACAATTTCGAAAAGTGGGGAATTCCATAGATACGTCTGTTCGTTCAGCATTTTTCCTGTCGGGTAATTCAGGTACTTTTATTCTTTTTTTAAATGAACTATCACAAAATAACGGACTACTATATCCATTATTTTTCATTAAAATTTCAACACTTGATTTCTGTACAATAAAATAGCATAACTGAATCTTCCAACCAGTTTATATACGTGAAATATTTCCAGTAACAACAGAGGAAACATTTTCTTCAACAGTCACCAGGTCTTTGGAATTGTTGAATTCACATAATATCTTCTCAAATTCATTATTTTTCCGAAGTAAATTCACATTGTGAAAATACGTAATTACTAGGACTCCTATGCAGAGAGGACAACGTTGCGTAGTTATCTTCCAGGAAAATGACTATAACCTAACATTTTCAAAATATACATGGTGAAATGTGTCAAATTTTCATGGCCAACCGGAAGACTTTATATTTGTGAATGGAGTATACCAAAGTGCATTCATAGACACCTCAGACGTTCTCTCGGGAGAATGCCGATTTCTGGTGCCTATACCCATCCGAAGGAATTCATATCGTGAGATATATTCCTAAAAGTTCACCTTGGAGGTGCCTCGAAGCCCACTGATTGGTCTGGAGTACCCTAATTTTGTAAAGCAGGAAGTGTTGGAAAATATGAATGTCACGCGCCTCATAAATTTTGGTGTAAGGTGTATCTAATCGTTGGAAACCGGATGTAATACCTGGTAGTACGAAAACTTAATTTCAAGTAGAGAATACTCATTTTATGAATATCAACAAGATAATTATTTCATTCAGAAGAATGAGACATTAACATACCGGGCATAAATTGCATCCAATGTATCAATCAATGAGTCGATTAGAATTCGAGCTTATAGCGATTGCTATTGAGAACCTTAAGAGCCACGGCGATAAGAACAGTTTAATGGGATTTGGGTTCCTGTAATCCTCAGGACGGTGTATATAGGTATTGATAAATGTATAGATTTTGTCAAGTCAGATCAGCTTTCTTAGTAATCATTACATAGTATAAAACAAAGTCGCTTCCCGCTGTCTATCTGTCCCTAAGGTAACTGTCCCAATTATCGACAGTGTCCCAATTATCGACAACTTCAGATTATCTTCCATAAAACAAGACGAAGAGAGATTCCATACCAATTTTAATTCAACAATTATCTAGTTTATAGTTTCTTGAACGAATTTATTTACAGCATTGATTCCTCTCAAGCATCCTCACCGAAACAGCAGCTATTAATTGGTCGAATGTCGGTCTTCATCGAGTGAGCAATGTTTTCTTTGCTATTCTAGTAAGTCCACACTCTTCATTCATGTCTCTCCAGATGCATTTTTTTTAAGAATAATATAATTTGAGAAGATTAACTGTATTCAGTTCTATTGAAAAATGTTTAATGTGGATCATATTTTATGAGAAATTTGTGTGTCGATAAATGGTTAGGGCTTCACACGAGACGAGAGTAGGCGAGAGTATAAAAAATCTCGTCTCGCTCTCGCCAATTCCCAAAAACAAAAGTCTCGTTTAAGTCTCGTTCTCGTCTCGTTATCAGTTGTCTCGTCTCGTCTCGCTTAATTCTGAATGACGATCATAAATATTATAATATATAAACGAAATGGTATCCAATAATGAATAATTTTGTAATGCTGTATCTATTACGCTCATATACAAATATATTTGTACATGTAAATATTATTTTTAATTTTAAACACTGATAATTTCAACTTTTAAATTACTCGATGACCAAGAATTCAAACATTCACATGACCAAGCAGTCAAACACGCTTGCATCACATCATTTTTAAATGATGTACGTGTTTTTGCCATGATCATACCTGCTATGGAAAATAATATTTCAACAGTACGCAGATGTAGCCATTAATGAATCATCGACCATCTTGGACAGTGTAGGAAGAACTTTTTCATCACTGTAAATATTTTGATTCCCATTTGCTCTTTGTAACAGCAAATATTATTCAAACTCAGCTTTCCAATATTTCGAAAGTTTTGTTGATGTTTTAAATAGGCTATCGATGTCGATACATTTTTCAATAGAATTGAACAATTTGGTATAGTTTTCAAAGAATACCTTCCTAATGGGTAGATCATTGAGGGTGTTCTTGGCGTATTCCTCATAACACTTTTCGAAACATTGAATATGTCTTTCTTTACCAGTTTTATTATACGTAGTTCCTCTCAGATGTATACAATAATTGTTCACATCTTCATTACAAGGAGCACAAGACAATACATTTCTCCAGATGTTCAGATACAGACGAAATTTTCAAAGCATTGGGATTTAGGGGCAATAAAAGATGTCCGTTAAGTATTGAATTCATAATGGTATCCGTTTTGATGGTTTTGAATTCTATCTTTTCTTGAAAAATAATCTCAATTATCGCAAGGTCATAACGAATTAATAATCTTCAAAAAAATCGTGTATTTCTAGAATGATCGATGCATAATATAGACAAAATATAGGTATTTGTAATTATAGTGGAAACTATTAATATTCAATTATTTTCTGTGGGTGTTGAAAAAAAGTCGAAACGTATATAAAACTTCATTTAAAAAAATTCAAATAGACCAAAAACGAGACTCTCGTGTTGCGCTGTATGTGGTCTCGGTATCGCTTTTACGAGACGAGAACGAGAGGAGACGAGAAAAAGCTCGCTCTCGCTTGAAGCCTTATAAATGGTACATCTGAAACATATTGTGTCCCAGATATCGACATCTATGCCGATATTTGAGTCACTGATGATGATTTTTGATTAAGTTACAGAAATGTTAACTCCATTTTCCTGTATACGATTGTTTCGTTATTGTACCCAAAAGATCCATAATTTTCAGTGTACCAATTATCGACACAATGTTTTCCATAGAATTACTAGATAAAAGTACAACAAATTTTGGTGTCGATAGTACGTTCAACTCTATGTCGATAAAAGGTGCAATATTCTGTCGATGACTAGACTCATACCATAAGTAAAAATAATCAATTTTATGGAGAACTCATTAAAACTTTTTATATTATCTTTTGGTAATCAGCTAATAGAATATTAAAAATTGCTCTCAGTACTGATCGTCATTCGATTGTGGCCCATTTTTATGATTTATTCATCCATTTTTCACGAATGTCGATGATACGCACATCTATGTGGTGATAATTGGTTATAGTTAGTTTCCAGTTAGCTCATGATTACAAAATGTCTTGAAGACTGCAACACACACCTGAACAATGTTGTGTCCTTTCGGAAGCAACTTCTGACGCAAATAATAATTTTGAATCCAGTAGAATAAACATTTCCCTGAATTCGTCTCTTTTGGATGTAACGGAAGAGAATTTGAGTGTAGAGTAACTAATGGATTTTTATGACCGTGATTACTCCGACACTGATATACATTTTTCAGGGCTACATTTGAAGCCCAAGTTTTTTAGGTAGCGAGCAAGTAAGAAGTACTATAGAAAACACCAATAAAGACAATATCAGAAGTAGAGGATATCCCAACTCCGGTCAAAGAAGCTTAGTTTTGGCCTTCACTAAACCTACCAACGAAATACCAAAAGTAACAGGAAACAGAGGGAATAATTACATGCAGTTGCGTCTTCTTCGAGCTAGCAGGAAAATCACAGGATGAAATTGGAGAAAAAGAAGGCAGAGCAAAGGGAAAAATAAGGGAGAAGATTAGAAAGAATAGCTAGAAGCGAAGAGAAATGCAAAGATGAGGAAGAGAGAAGAATAGCAAGAATGGCTAGAAATAAAGGGAAGTTCAGAGATGAGGAAGATCCTTCTTCATCAAAGCCATGGCTAGGAGTGTTCAGAATTGGAAATGGCCAAATAAAATAGATGATTTGGATCACGCTATATCGATGAGATCACATGTAGAATTACTGAGACTAAAAAGTTGAATAAACGTGGCTTATTTGGAGTACCCGAAATGAAAACGTTAATTCCTGAGGATTAACCAAAGATCATCGAATATTTTTCATATTAAGCAGAGAATTTATATTTCTCTTGTTTTTTAGTTTTTTGTGAGCATTTTTGAAATGTCATTTTCACTAAATATATTAATAAAATAATAATATAATAATTTTTCTGTAAATAAAAACATATTATTGATGCCAAATTCTGGATTTCCCACAGTGTCGGTAATTGGTTCACATGTATGTCGATGATTGGTAATTCACATTTTTCTGTTGTCGATAATGGGGGCATCTACTCGGATACACCATTCATTTTATTTAAAATATTTTGCCCTTTCAAGATGTTCGTTTCTTGGACTTTTATCACAACTGAAGGTTCACAGAAGTAGAAACTGAATATTTCATTCATGTAAAATCATTCTTTGAAGTTAGATACTTTGAGGAACACGCTATGGTATCGATAATTGGGACATTTACCTTATGTATACTTAGATCTTCAAAACTACGCAACTGGAGTCTCGCACTTTTGGGGGAAGCGGACCCTTTCAGGGTGAGCTTAAGAAAGGTGTCCTTCCGAGCAAAAAAAAAAATTTTTGGTGGGCTGCTAATAAACCCAATATGTTGTGAGCTGATCGATCTCTTCATATAAATTTTTTTCTACCTAAATAACACTTTACGAGCATTTTGTCGTATCCGACGTTTCAGCGTTTTGGTGGTTTTTTTTTTGAAAAAATAGAAGTTTAAGGTGAAGCTTACCTGGGTCCAAGAAAAGCGATTACAATATAAGAACAATAGACTGCTGTAATTTGCGTTTGTCAACATGTAGTACAATTGAACGATATTAATTTTTATAGCTCGTCTATCGAATGAAGTGAGAATATTTTGCTGCGCAGATGTGTTCGTATTTCAATCTGTGAAATAATTATAAATATCTTAATTGCAAACCAATCGATCATTTCGTCCTATATTTGAATATTCCGGTATAAAATACTGTTCCTTAACATTTTTAATGGAACGCCACGAATTTTAACCCGGAGAAGATATTCGAGGATGCTAAAACAAATGAACACATTGTCTAACCCCACATCTTGTTTTTCGCCTCTGCATCCTAGAACATATAAATCTCTAAATGCCATTCGGATACTCCAACTGACACCGAGACACATTGTTCCGGAAATGGCTCCCCGCAGGAGAACGTTCCGAACTTATCAGCGATTTCGGAGATCGAACTGACAAACGGCCTCCCTGATTGCGACGGGCTCGACCTGGTCACGTCCAGCACTCATTCGAGGCTGGTTCGGGCCCCTCTAACTTCCCAGAGTTCGAGGTACGAGTACGAAGTGACTAAACAAGCCTCGATGTCGACGCCGATAATTGCGGTAGTTTATAGGCGACCCTGTCTACGAATCGGGTCCACCAGCCGTTTCATTCATCGATACGGGCTTATCCCTGACCTACACTATTGTATGACAAGATGAGAAGGCGATTAAAGTTGTCGTGAAGCGGCCGAAATGAGAAAGGGGAAGCGTTAATAAACTGCCCTTCAAACGTTGAGGATATTTAATTAATTGGGAGACATATATTTGTAGATATCAATCGCCTATAGGGCTTGATTGAGTAACGCTTCTAACATTTAGTTTGACAAGGTTGCATATTTGCATACAATAGGGTAACTCAGATGAGAGATCAGAGCAATCCACAGACTGTGATTTCATCAAAGTTGAATAGCTACATACCGCGGTTTCATCCTTATTTGGAATCATTAGTGGAGCATAACTCAACGCCGATAGTAAAAACACTACGAATGAACCGGTTTATTAAAATCCAGCGGTCACCTCTGAGTACAAAGTGGACAGAAGTGACACCTGGCATTCAATCAACCAAGCTACTCGTTGCGGCTACTCAAAACTATAGATCTCTGTATATTCTTTTTCCTAACGTGGCTATTTTCAAGTACCATGGTTACAGTCTCATGCGGACTACCACGAGGAAGTGGAAACGCCCAGGTTATCACGTAAGCGCAATTGAGTACAAGTACAAAGGGATTATCGCTTTAAGGTGAAGCTACCACTAGTAGATGAGAGATGAATGGACTAGTAGAGACCATAGTTAAGAGCAATCCACAGAGTGTGATATCATCGCCGTTGAATTATGCTCCACTGATAATTCCAAATAAGGATGAAACCGCGGTATGTAGCTATTCAACTTCGATTAAATCACACTCTGTGGATTGCTCTGAACTATGGTCTCTACTAGTCCATTCATCTCTCATCTACTAGTGGTAGCTTTACCTTAAAGCGATAATCCCTTTGTACTAATAGGGTAACTGATTCATGAAGTGAAAATCAAAATGAACGTTGAGGTCTAGGTCCAGAAAATTGTTACTTTGATTTTATGGCTACTCCAGCAAAAGAAGAGTGACAACCATGTAGAATTCTTTTCTGATTTTTCAACCAGACACATGATCACATTTGAAAAATAGACAATTTTACCCAAGGAAACCAAAACTTCAAGTTTCAGATCAACCGAGTTCATAGACGAAATCCACAAAATGAAAAACTAAAATCGTTCAAGCCTTTCTGTTGCGAACAACCGAAAACTGTTATAATTTAAATATAATGTTCAATATGCAAATAATAATATGAATCATGGGAATTTCAATGAGTTTCAGAGATGGACTTATTAAATCAACGTCTTTCCACAAATGATAGCTTCTTAAACACAGGTATTCAAATAACAGTTACATCAATTTAACATACTAGGTACCAGTTAGACATTACATAGAAATCATTCAGGCAACATGTTGAAGCTAACGTGTTTCCATACTACCATTGATGAACACTTTTATATCATTTTTTCATGTTTTTCTCACGAAGTCATTACCCTAATTCAACGCCAATTAATTCACATTCCCTTGCAGCTCTTCTCAAATTTCAACAAAAAAATGAATACTCTTATAACTATCCCGAATACATACTCCAATTATCTCCCCTCTGAGATACTCTCAAAGGAAAACCAATGAGCCTTCAGAAGTTTCACAAAACCCTAAAGCGTGACTGCCTGGAAAGAAAACAACTGTAAATGAAGGCGGTTTGATTAAAAACAATTGTATGATAAAAACCGCTTGGAAACTGAGTACACCACAAATTCATGAGTTGCAACAATTAATTAAAATAAAGAGTGGATAGTGAAGATTAAAATTCAATTTTTAGTGATTCAAATTCAAACAATTATGTTTGAATTCAGCGGGTTCGTAGTTGATGTTTAGAAACTGTGTATGATGATCATTACTGTTTGTGGAATTTTGAGAAGACATAAGAGAAAATTGTTTCCCTCGAGGAATTGTGGGAATAATTGACTGTACTATGGAACATATAAGCCTTCAGAGGTATGGGGTGAAATCACCGTTTAAGAACACATCGATGTCATAAAATGCATCTTGAATAAAAAAAAAATAAAACATTTTTGAAATTATTTCAAGGTATGTCCTTGTGTTGCGCTGGAAATTTATGGTATAGTTCAATTCAACTCTATAGAACTTTTGAGGTAAAGTCAATCTGCAAAAATTTATTTTTTGCGAACATGCGAGCGTGCTATCATTTTTCAAAAATACCTTTAATTTTAGAAACTCCTAACGACACTCCTCGTAAAACAAGAAATTTATTATTTTATGTGGGTTAAATTTCTTAATTTCTGGTGTCATGTGAAGTGAAAATGGGTAGTTATATAATTCCTTATTCCTTTGACACTGTATGCATAGAACGTATACTGCCAGGCTTTGTAGAGAACCTGGAATGAAGCAAAATGAAAAATTATTCATTTCAGGCACAACATGTCTTCAGATAAAATGAAGATTATCCACTAGGGTATCCAATAGATGAAAAGAATTCAGGGCATACCATTTGAATAAATAGACTCATTCACATTTTTTAAGTGCCTTTCGGACCACTGTAGAATGATTCGTAAAAATGCAGAAGAATTCAATACGCAAAAACATACATTTATTTCTAACGGTTCTCAAGATAGGATATCTAATTTACACAATCATAACCATGAAATTTGTCGAAAAAAGTGGCCTACGACAAAAGGTATCACAGATAAATAATTATGACAAGTGGGAAATTTTTAAATCAGATCATCAGAGATTCAGAAAATGATATAAAATTGGAGGGTGCCAACGTTCTCAATTCGAGGGGTGTCCTCATATTCCACTTGACCAGTCCGCTCAAAACGGTCCTCCAAACTTTCGAATCCATCTCGTCTAGGTCTTCTTTCAGAATATTGCTGTGCATAAATTCGTGGTGCCAGCAATTTATTCCCTTGAGATTCTCCGAGGCAATAAACTATATTGATTTATTCCTCTAATTGATGGTGGGGCTGAATTTATAACTATTGTGGTGAAAAATTACGAAGGAAATGATAATATGTATTAGAAGTCGAAATATCAAATGGAAATACACCTCAATTCGATGACTGAAATTAGCATTAAAGTTTGCAGAAATCTGGGTAGATCATATGATCAATAAATATTGATAAGACTTTTTCAGTTGAAAATAAGCGGTCATTTCGAACTCCGTAAGAGAATTCAGAATATGTATCCGTTTGTGCACGTCAAAAAAAGTTTATTATGTCAAAATTAATTTTGCCAAAAATTTTGATGATTTCTTTGATTTGGTTTATCTCGAGGTTTATCCTGAATTTATATAAGCAGTAGGTATGAATAAATGGACTTATTGTCAATTTTCAAAGAAGGCAGTGTCTTTCGAACCACCTGAAGAGTGATCCGTAAAATTGCAGAAGACTTGAAAGCTCTTCGAAGATTCAATAAAAAAAAATCCCACATTTATCTCGAATGGATTTCAGGATATAATCTCTAGTTGAAGCTATACCCCTGAAATTTGTCGAAAAAAGTGGCTTACGTCAAAGAACAACACAGATAAATTTTGACAAGTGGATTATGTCGAAATCAGATTCAATAGAAAAACAGGGTGGAATTGACACTCTTGGACCAGCTGATAGAGTCAAAAATAATTTTTGCTGCGCTGTGAAGAGTCCATTCCGCCAAAATTTTAATCATTCTCCCAGTCTAAAATTTCTCATATTGCTAACATCTCAGCCAACAATTCAGAGATTTGCATGATTCACATTTGGAGAGTGCTGAATTTAAAAACTCTACCGAAATTCAGGAACAAAAAATTCTACATTTATCTCGAATGCTTTTCCAGATATTATGATATCTTGTTAAAACCATAGTCATACCCATGTCCCAATTTGTCGAAAAAAGTGGCCAACGTCAAAAAATAACACAAATAAAATATGACGAGTATTTGGTAAACAGAATTTCATGGAGATTGAGAATATGATATAGAAATTGTTCTTAATTCGAATTTACCATGGTAAATTCGAGTTAAGTTTCCAATACAGGAGAATGGACAATATAATTTACCATGGTAAATTCGATTAAGAGTGTCCAATACAGGAGAATGGACAATAGAACATACGTGCAAAAGCTCCTGACTTCACGTCAGTGCTTGACCCAATTTCTTTTTGCTAATTTTTTTTTAATTTTCTAGGGGTACGGTTCCTACCAAATTTTAAATACGTCTTTATATCGATATTGTACAACTAGATACCAAGCTTCAATTCGATCGAGTCTTAATTTTTGAGTTATCGAGGGAATAATATTCCAGGAGGGTATAACTCCGAAACCGTTGGACCGATTATGCCCGTAATCCAACTTAAAACTTCCATTCGGATACGCAACATACCTTGAAAAAAGCAAGTCCCTATCTCCTTTCGTATGAAAGTTATCGAGGCAACGGTCACCCATCCATCTACTGAACTCACACAAGGCTGCTTGAATCTCCAACAATATATATCCGATCTCGTTCAAACCTGGAACTTGGCAGTAGAGTTTGGTTTTGAAGGCTCTGGCAAAATTTTAGCGATGTCGGACGTATAGTTACTGATACATAGAATTTTTTTCAATAATTTTCAATGATTTCTTAAAAAGTTTCTAGTTCCTCACCAAATTTTGTAAAAATTGTCGCATTGGCATTATACAACTAACAATCATATTTGAGTTTAATCGGTTTTGTATTTTTCGAGTTATTCGACTTCTCAAAAGCTTTTGACAGGGTTCCACCTAACCGTTTATTAACAAAATTGGAGCATGTGGGTGTTCGGGGTAGGCTGCTCTATTGGATAGGGGAATTCTTGTCCAACCGTTCATACAGAGTGCGTGTCGGTGGTACATATTCATCATCTGCCTGGCCTGTTTTGTCTGGTGTGCCCCAGGGTTCCGTTCTGGGGCCTCTACTTTTTCTTCTGTTCACCTCAGACCTTCCTCTCCAATGTGAATCGACCATGTCACTCTTTGCCGATGACGTAAAATTATATTTTACGTATTCACTATGGTTTCCATCGACCTAAGTATGACCAGAGACTCTGTGCTATGGGGTTGACATATTTTGAGGAAAGGCGTATGCGCGGAGACCTAATTTTTTCATTTAGAACCATGCAGGGTCACTTCGGTGACGGGATTCGCAATGTCTTCACTCTAAACAGGAACAACCTACGAGGGCACGATTTAAAACTTAACCGAGAAAATTTCAAGTCCTCTCAGCGTCAATATTTTCTTCCCAACCGCATATTTCACAACTGGAATCGTCTGCCTAATGAGATTGTCCGATCTTCCTCCGTAATTGGCTTCAAGAATGGTTACGACAGGTGGAAGTCTTCATGACGGAAGAATACTGGATACTGCTTTTTTAATTTGCCTCAGTACTTTCCTGTATACTGCTCTTTTTTTGTTTGTTTCATATTCAGTTCACATAGCCAATTGTACGTCTGTACTATTTTTTTATATTAATTCTCGAGTTTATAGGTTTATCCTCGACTCGGATCAATAATGTAATAAATAAATAAAAATGAATAAATAAATAACAACCAAATTTCAGATAGTTAAAAATAAAAAACCGTTTGGCTGATTATGCCTTTGAACAAACTCAAATGTTGCAGTCAGATGCACAACCTAACCTGAAAATTTCAAGTATAGTTTCGTTCTCAGGTTATCGTGACATAAAAAATATTTTTTAATAATTTTTTTTTTAATTTTCTTGCGATGCGATTCTCACAAGATTTCACAAGTGTGCTTATGTTGATATTCTACAACTATTCACCAAGTTTCAATTCGATCGGATCCATATTGGTTGAAAAGGAAATTATTTCCCGGAAACCATTGGACCGATTATGCCCATTAACGAACTTGTCCGTCGTATCAGGATGCGCCACCTACTCTGAAAATTTCAAGTCGCTATCTCATTCTGTTCTCAAGTTATCGTGGCAACGGACGGCCGGCCGGCGGGACAGAATCAAATTTGTCCTCGAATTCTTCATCAAGTAGTCGAACTCAATCGATTGAGAACATTTTCGGCAAAAAAAAATCGAAAATTACAGACATTTGGGCAAAATGATAACGCGATGTTCCCCAGAACATACGCGCAAAAAGTGGCATTCTCATTTGAAAAAATGAGTTCAAGCCCTGTGGACTGGAGCTTTCTGGCGCTCTAGTTCAAACAGACAAATTATATCTCCGAAAGTATTGGTTTCTCAGAGTTGGGAATTATATCAATGTATTCATATGATAGAACTGCATCATAAAGAAAATTCAATTCAAATAATAGTTGATTTATCAAGATTAAATGAGCATCAAGAGAATGAGAACTGCACGACATCTTCAAATTTTTTTTTTGACACTTTGCGGTAATCTGGTCAATACAAAACTTCACATGCGTATAAAGGTCATGATTCTACAATTTGATGCTAAATTTCAGTTAGATCGAGTGATCGGTTTCGGAAATATTCATAAAAAATATTTTTACTAAAATCGGCCATAACTCCGAAACTCCTTGATGGATTTCGCCCATTAACGATCTTGTCCGAGATATTTACGCTCTAAAAACCACCTTGCAATTTTCAATCCGCTAACTCCTTTCGTTCGAGAGTTATCGTGCCTACGGCCGGTCGGCCGGCCGGACAGAATCGATTTCGCACTCGGATTCTTGATCAGTGAGTCGAATCAAATCGTTTGAGAACATTTTCAGTTAAAAATTCCAAAATTACAGACACTTGGGCAAATTGATAAGCACTCTGTTCCGAGGAACTAGAGCGCCAAAAAAACAAGTTTCGTATGACAATTGCCCAAAACAGGTTTAAAGTACCTACAAATAGTAGGTATTCCATAAAACATGTATGAAAGAAGATAAGTAATAATAAAAAATGGGTTCAAGCCCTGTGGACAGGAGCTTTCTGGCGCTCTAGTTCAAACAGACAAATTATATCTCCGAAACTATTAGTCTCTCAGAGTTGGGAATTATATCAATGTATTCTTATGATAGAACTGCACCATAAAGGAAATTTAATTCAAATAATAGTTTATCTATCAAGATTAAATGAGCAATCTGAGAATGAGAACTGCACCATGGAAGAAACCAAATTAAAATAGCTGAAATGAATTTGACTCTCTCTTATAGAACAGGATGACATGTACGAGTATGAACACAGATCATATAATAAATCTTAGATAGAATAATTATAGCATTATGTGAAAACATAGAAGTACGATTCATTATTGAAATTTAGAACTTCATCTTGGCAGAAATTGAATTCAAACATCATAGAAGAATTTAAATTCAACAAGAGTGCCAAAAATTATCAATCCAAAACCTATAGACGAATTCTACCCAACAACGAACTCATCCGAGATATTCATTCCACAATTCTATGATGAACGATAATATATATCTTTCCTCAAATCCACTCCAATACACCAATATTCCAGTTTTGTTTTTAGTGGAGTTATTCTGAACTCAATATTATTAACTTACCATTACCATTCCCATCATCATATGGATTGACCATCGGCATGAAAATATCAACCAACAAAAAGTATGTAATTATAATTCTCATATTTATACGATTGCTGGAATGAATGACAATGAGACAACGTCATGTCTCAGGAAAACAAGTTGACAATATAACAATTCATAGAATACCCACAGAATAAATCTATCATTCTGTGAAAACGTATAGAAATACGATTTACATTGAAATTTTGAAGAATCATATCTCCGAAAGTGTTAGCTTGTTCGAGTTAAAAATGATATGAATGGATTCTTATGGTAAAACTGCTTATTGAAAAAAATGTAATTCGGAATTTTTTTTGTAAAAAAAAAAATTTTTTTTTGTTATTCCGAAACCATCGGTCCGATTTTACCCAATAACGAACTTAGCCGAGATATTTATCCCCCAAACCTACTCTGAAAATTTCAACTGTCCAGCTCAATCCGTTCGAGAGTTATCGTGCCTACGGCCGGACCGGCCGGACAGAATGAATTTCGACCACGGATTCTTGATCAGTGAGTCGAACCAAATCGTTTAAGACCATTTTTATCGAAAAATTCGAAAATTACAGACATTTGGGCAAATTGATAAGCACTCAGTTCCGAGGAACTAGAGCGCCAAAAATTACCTTGTAATCGATCAAAAATTTCCTGATCTACTTTCACCAAATTTTCTCCTCTCTCGAACTACAGAATTATGCTCTCAATATTTACGTAATATTTTCAAACATTATCGGGTGATGTCCCCGTTGCATCGCTAATAAACGAGTATTTCAACCCCAATATTTTTGAAGTTACAATATTCCCTTCTGTCAAGTTGACATTATGACAATTCATACATAGAATAATTATATCAATCTGTGAAATACGATTTACATTGAAATTTTGAAAAATCATATCTCCGAAAGTATTAGCTTGTTAGAGTTAAAAATGATATGAATGGATTCTTATGATAAAACTGCTTATTAAAAAAAAATTAATTTGGAATTTGTTTAGTAAAAAAAAAATTTTTTTTTGTTACTCCGAAACCATCTGTTCGATTATGCCCAATAACGAACTTAGCCGAGATATTTATCCCCCAAACCTACTCTGAAAATTTCAACTCTCTAGCTCATTCCGTTCGAGAGTTATCGTGCCTACGGCTGGCCGGCCGGACCGGCCGGCCGGACAGAATGAATTTCGACCACGGATTCTTGATCAGTGAGTCGAACCAAATCGTTTAAGACCATTTTCATCGAAATATTCGAAAATTACAGACATTTGGGCAAATTGATAAGCACTCAGTTCCGAGGAACTAGAGCGCCAAAAAACAGGGTTATCGTAAATCAACACTTCCAGAACAGGGTATAGAGTCAAAAATAATTTTAGCTTATGTGCTGAATAGAGTCGATTCCGACAAAATTTGAATGATCCTCCTTGCCCAAAATTTCCAAGAGTCATCGACCGATCGAGTATTATCAACACACCTGTATATAATACCTATATGCTTTATTGGAAGACCATTGTCATACGTTACCGATGGTATTTTTACACTGATCCCCAGGCTTTTTGCAATGAAGCGAACCTAATCTAGTATTCATAGAAATATAGCTAAATCGTTATCACCGTCTACCTGATATCCCCGTCTCTGCAGATCTTTCCATTCCACTTCATTTTTTAAATTTCCGTATACAAAGCATTGAATGCGAAAACGAACTTTTAATGAAAGGAACTCCTTTTCAATAGAAGCTTTCCATTTTGCCTTGGGAACGGTCATGATTTCATAAAAATTTGTTTGTTTCAGGACATGAGAGTTATTTTTGATTAACTTTTCCAATTTCCGAAACATTCCATCGTTTCCCGTGTACCATTGGAACAATTATTCCGAATTGTCGAGGGTCTATAATTGCGGGATATTCTCGATGTTTTGTTCAATATAATCCGTGCATTCGTTAAATTTCCAATCTGAAAATTTGCAACTCAGGGGGCGTTACCCACTTCATGATTGGAAATCGAAATTCCGAAGAGTTTTCCAACGATTTGCTAACAGAAGAGATAGTTTTTGAATGAACCACTTCATGGATAGAATGCCGGTCAAATTTAGGGACCATTTAACGAAAAAACAGAAACAAAATACATTTGGAAAAATTTTCGTACGATTATCTGGGTTTTTACGATATGTTCTGGGAAACAGCGTGCCATCATTTTGCTCAAAATGTCAGTAATTTTCAATTTTTTTGCAGAAAATGATCTCCAACGATTGGAAGTTCAATTCGCTGATGAAGAATTCGAGATCAAAAGCGATTGGGTCCGTTACAACGATAACTAATTCTGAAGAAATTTTACAAAGGTTTACTAATGGATAAGAGTTTTTAAATGAAGCACTTCTTGAATACATAAATTTAGGGATAGGTATATGTCAATCCGTAAATGTCCAAAATGGTAGTTTCTCACTGCTACTAAGTCTACCAACTACTGATAATATTTGCTTGAGATGAAAGCGATTAGATATTACAAAAACGTGTATCAGGCATTCACTCGAAGTCAGTGCAGCTTTTTCGTGCATTTTCTATTGTCTATTCACCTCTATTGGACACTCTGAATCGAATTTACCATCGAAATAGACCGTTTTATTAGCTTTTATTGGATATGAATATATTTCGTACCATTTTAATGACAGAATTATGTAATGAGAGTATCCTCAGAGACCACAGAATATTTAATTCTAATATATGTATTCCAGCAGCATTGAAATTCATTAACTATCCAATAATACACGAACAAACTTACGTCCCAATGTAATTTTGAGGATACGACATTCACCATATTCCGCGAAAATAAGCGCGTCGGCATTCTACAATTAATTACCGTGTTTTAATTGGATTGGATTTGCATATATTCAGGTATAGATGATATAACAACAAAATTTCTTAACTCCGAAACTATTTGGCCGATTATGCCTATTAACGAATCTCTCAAGTTATCGTGAGATTCATAATATTTTTTCGTATTTTTTTTTAAATTTTCCATTGATACGATCCTCACAGAATTTATTTTTCGTCTTTACGTCGATATTCTACAACTGTTTACCAAGTTTCAATTGAATCCAATACGTTTTTTTTTGAGTTATCGAGGAAATATATATATAATAAATATAATATTCCAGATGGGTAAAATTCCGAAACCGTTAGACCGATTATGCCCAACAACGAACTTAACTCTCTCATTCGGATGCTGAAAATTGCAAATCTCTATCTCTTTCCCTTCGAAAGTTATCGTGGCAACGGTTATCCAATCAGCTACTGAACTCACACGAAGTTGCTTGGATCTCCAACAATATATAGATCTATAGATAGTGGAACCGTTGCCTATCAGGTACCTGAACTGATCCTTTTAATCCCCTAACTTGGAATGATACATTCCGGGGAGAGATCTCCAGAAAATACCTCTTAGTCCGGTCATTTTAGACAATTGAAATAAATAAAATTCCGACAGAGCCAAATCTTCGTAGAGACCTTAGGTTTACCACAAGGAATGAAGTGTCAAAAGTCCCCATTAGTCCCATGTGAGCTTAGGGACTTATTCGGGGCCCAAGGTCAAAATTTTAGGTTTTTTCGATTTTTCTCGAAAACTGTAAGTTTTATCGAAAAAGTACCTCAGAGCAAAGTTGTAGATCTTAGAATTCTCCATAAAAATGGTCCCAATGATTTTTTCTCTAAGACCCACTATTTCCCAGATATTGCGCTTGTAAGAATCATGTTCTACATAGTATGCACACATATGCCACGTATATATACATATTTAGGTACTCAAGCAAGCAAAAATGCCTACTGTGTCTCTCTTATGTATACATTATACTATTCTAAAAAAAATTACTCTAAAATGACCGCCGGTCTCTTACCGAATCCCCTCTACTTGAATAACATCTGGCCTTGAAAAACATCTGCCTATTCTTTTGTCCATGTGGTGTCGTTCACGTATACCTGCTTGTTTTAGTGTTAAACGAGCAGTTCGAGTGACTATACGTATTTATTACAAGCGTATCTTGAGTAACAAGCGTATGTTGAGTAACAAATTAACAGCTGAAAATATTGCCGTGAAACAAGCTCCGAATGACGCCGATGTCCTCATAATTGAAACAGCTATAGAACAATTCAATGCAAGAAATACAACTATTGTAGTGGGTGAAGATGTTGATTTATCAGTACTACTCACTGCAAGGACTCCATCTGATAAAATTATTTACTTTTTAAAACCTGGGAAGGCGCAGCAACGGACAGAAATATATTCTTCTAAAAGTTTATCAGCTTATCCAAAATGCCAAAACTTTATTTTATTTTTACATGCGATAACCGGATGCGATACTACGTCAGCAATGTTTAGAAGGGGCAAAAATTCAGTATTAAAATTATTTGAAAAAAATGATTTGATTGACTGCGCAAAAGTATTTACAGAAATTAATTCTTCACCTCAAATACTGATTACTAAAGGAATTCGGTTTCTTCTTGCAGTTTATGGAACTCCAAAAAAAATTGAGTGCATAGATACGTACAGATATTTAACATTTGTAAAAAATACACGAAACAAAAAGCAAGTACAGCTATCTTGTCAACCTCCAACATCGGCATCTGCTACTCAACATTTGTTTCGAGTATACTATCAAGTTCAGACATGGCAAGGCAATGTTCTGAACCCTGAAGACTGGGGTTGGAAATTGATAAATAATACTTTGGAACCGATTCGAACTTTACTGCCCCCTGCTCCAGAAAAACTTCTTAACACTATTTTTTGCAATTGCAAGAAAGGATGTAGTGCCAAATGTGGCTGTAAAAAAGTAGGGTTGCAGTGTTCTCCAGCGTGTACCAATTGCCAAGGTGTCTCTTGCTCAAATGTTCAATTAAAGAGAGGAAGATTCATGTGATTTTGATGAAGAGACAACTGATTCATCTTCATTTGAACAATTTCTAAGCGTTCATCAACAGGAAGGAGAAGAAGAAGAACAAGAAGAAATAGAAGAAAACATGATTGTTGAAGTTGAATATGAAGAGTATGAGTCCGATTAAAGTAATAAAGAAAAGTTAGAACGACAGTTAAACTCAGTAACCCATATCAATAATCTTCATACTATTAAATAATTATTGTTCCTGAAAATAACGCCATAAAGTTTCGTGGAATAGGCCTACCGGGGATACCACGTTAAAAAAAAAACGCGCCGAGTACACTACTTCACAGGTGGTGTGGAAATGTGTGCATATTATGTAGAACGTGATTCTTACAAGCGCAATATCTGGGAAATAGGTGGTTTTAGAGAAAAAATCATTAGGACTATTTTTATAGAGAATTTTAAGGTCTACAACTTTGCTCTGAGGTACTTTTTCGATAAAACTTACCGTTTTCGAGAAAAATCCAAAAAACTTAAAATTTTGACCTTGGGCCCCGAATAAGTCCCTAAGCTCACATGGGACTGATGGGGACTTCTGACACTTTATTCCTTGTGGTAAACCTAAGGTCTCTACGAAGATTTGGCTCTGTCGGAATTTTCTTTATTTGATCACTATTTTTATGTCTAAAATGACCGGACTATCTCTCTGTTTCTTCACTCGTCCGGAACTCACAATAAGGTCCCGGGAAAAATAAAGCGGGTTTGTGCTTCTTCCTTGGCAAGTGTGTTGGCCTTCTCATTTCCTATGATTCCCGCGTGACCAGGAACCCCGACCAAGGGACTTACCCTGTAATCCTGTATACCGATTTTACTCTAGTATTTGAAGAACTTTTGTTTTGAGTGATGTGATTCTCACGAAATTTTACTAAAATGTGCGCGACGACATTCTATAACCAATTACCAAGTTTTTTTTGAGTTATTTAGGAAACAATATTTCAGATTAGTATAGCTCCGGAACCGTTTGGCTGATTATGCCCATTAACGTGGCAATGAACAGAATTGAATTTCACTTCGAATTCTTCATCAGTGAGTGAAACCTAAACGTTTTAAACCAGTATCAGCAAAGAATTAAAAAATTACAGACATACGGACAAAATTATAGGACGCGGTTTCCTTGAGCATCCTCTCAAAAACACTCAATACTTCAAACTTGGAGAAGCCCATTATGAAATTTAATGGATAACCTTCGTGATAGATTATTAGAGAGTAGTGACTGACCGAAAGCTCAGTTTCGGTTTCGGTTTCGGCCAGTTTCGGCCAAGGAATCTAGTTTCGGCCAAGAAATCTAGTTTCGGCCTTAGTTTCGGTTTTGGCCCAAAATGGCCGAAACTTTCGGCCGAGCCGAAACTTGACTGTTCGTGAATTATCCTGGTCGTTTGGCCAGGAGTTAAAATTAGGTATACATAATTGTCGTACAAGGTATTGTAATCTATCTTTGTTAAGACTGAGAATTCATGAGAATTCACTTTAATGATTATTATTAATTAGATTACATAGGGTGATTCAAAATAAGACGTGAAACTTGGAGTATGACTCATTAGCTGTTGTTTAATCCATATTTATTAATAACCGAAAATCAACAGTTTTTGGAGTTCGGGTGATTTTTAAAAGATTTCTGAACTTAGTTCATATTTCGTCAATTTTTTCTACGTTGACCAAATTTGATGATAATTTTGGTTTATTTTAATCAGAAGAGGATATCATATGTACGAAAAAATCGAAACTATGCTGTATAAGAGGTTGAAAAAGAATTAGTCTGATTTGAAATGTGGTATATGAATAAATGAAAAATCAATTTCTAATATCAATTTGTCTGCAACTTTAGAATTTCACAATTTTGTATGCCAAAATTATTTCAAAAACTTGCCAAATTCCTTCTTCATTCTATAAAAGATTTCGTTAGATTGCATAACTAGTTTCGTTTCTGCAGATTTTTTATAAGCATCCTTTTGAATGTCCGGCATATAAAATAGTGAATGTGTATCAAAAGACAGCAGTAAACTTCAGGCTGAAAATATGAAGATATCAGAAAGACGGCATGTGCTTGCCTATATGGAATGGTGGAACATAATTTAGGAATACATTTTCTAATGAAATTTCGAGCTCATTTGCAACAAAAAAATATTGAATTCGTTATTTTTCTCTATTTGCTCCTTACATCCCCTTTCAAATCATACTAATTCTTTTTCATCAGAACCAGAACTCAAATATCTCGGAAACTGTTGATTTTTGGTCATCAATAAAAATGGCTCAAACCACAGCAAATTATCCATACTAACACCTCCTCCAAGGTTTACGTCTGATTTGGAATTAGCCTGTATACTTCGACTGATTATTTTTATAACTTGGTAATACCAAAATAATAAATAAAGATATCAAAAAAGTTGTCTTTTTATTTTATTTAACACTGCTTAACTGTTTTTATGTATGCAAATAAAATTGTAAAAAATACAATAGATTTCAGTATGATATATAAAGTTTCGGTTTCGGTATCGGTTTCGGCCGAAACTGAGACCCTGGCCGAAAGTTCGGATTCGGTTTCGGCTGAAAAACCAGTTTCGGTTGGACACTATTAGAAAGGCTAGTCGTACCAATTAGATCAAAAATAATGACGAGCATAGAGCAAGGATTTCGCTGGAATATCACTCAAGAAGTGAATATTAACATAATTCATTAAGCGAAGATATTCGTTCCGTCTTCAAAACGAAATTCCAGACAAAAATTACAATCACCTGTACCTCCTAAGGGTCTGCTGAGTTCCTTCAGCCGGAAAAAAAACTGAATTTCAAACGGACGGGTTGAAGATGGGAATTTTCGTGAAAACGCTCCGCTAAGGAATCAACGGAAGGAAATTTCATTTCTGACAGCCCTCAAAGAACGAATTCTGATGCAATAAATTTTTGGAACAGCCATTAATTAGGAACTGAGGAAGCTAATTTGAATTTAACAATTATTTCGACTTGAGAAGATCGTTGGCGTGCTGCTATAGTAGTTAGATACTGTTATGGAATGCATATTTGTAAATTTCTACAGATTTTACAATGAATTACAAATTAACGGAATGCTCCAGCCTTGACTTAATTCAACTTGATTTGGAAATTTCCAATTTAATTCAGCCTCTTTATAATTGGTAGAGTTCTAATTTGAATGATCTTTGAAATTATTCAAAATTAATTTACAAATGTTAACAAAACAATTTATCAACCAGGAAAGAAACTTTAAGGTAATAAATCTATATGAATAATAATAATATAATAATAATAATAATGACATAAAACTCTAGAACTACACTAACTTCAACACCTTAATCTACTATTATCTTTTTGCGCGTATGTTCTGGGGAACATCGCGTTATTATTTTGCTCAAATGTCTGCAAGCTTCGAATTTTTCGCCGAAAATGGTCTCAAACGATCGGGTTCGACTCCCTGATGAAGAATTCGAGGTAAAATCTGATTGTGTCCAGCCAGCCGGGCGGCTGGCCGTTGCCACGATAACTTGAGAATGGAAAGAGATAGCGACTTGAAATTTTCAGTTGTGAGAATCGTATCGCTAGAAATTTTTTAAAAAATTATTAAAAACTATTATTTACGTCACGATAACCGAAGAACAGAAACAGATAGCGACTTAAAATTTTCAGGTTAGGTTGATAATATTAATGCGCCATTTGAGTTTGTTTATAGCCATAATCGGCAAAACGGTTTTGAAGTTATACCCATCTGAAATTTGGTTGGTATTTCCTTAATAACTCAAAAAATACTAAACCAATCCAATTCAAACATGGTTGTTAGTTGTATAATGGCAACGCGAAAATTCTTGGAAAATTTCGTGAGGTTCGTTTCACTAGAAATTATTTAAAAAATCATAGAAAATTATTGAAAAAAATTCTATATATCAGAAACTATTCGTCGGATATCGCTGAAATTTTGCGAGAGCTTTCAGAACCTAACTTAATTACCAAGTTCCAAGTTTGAAATGGATCGGATCCATATTGTTGGAGATCTGAGCAGCCTTGTGAGTGTTCAGTAGCTGGATGGGTGACCGTTGCCTTGATAACTCTTGAACGAAAGGAGATAGGAACTTGCAATTTTCAGGATAGGTTGCACATCTGAATGGGAGAGATGAGTTCGCTGTTGGCCATAATCGGACCAACGGTTGCAGAGTTATACCCATCTGAAATATAATTTACTCGAAATCGCAAAAACTATAGACTCTATCGAATTGAAGCTTGGTAACTAGTTGAAGAATATTGACATGAAGACGTGTGTAAAATTTTGTGAGGATCGTACCACTAGAAAGTTTACCATTATGTATCTCATGATTCCTTGAGAAAAGAAAGAAATAGCGACTTGCAGTTTACAGGGTAGATTGCGCATGTAAATGCGACATCTAAGTTCGTTAACTAGTATAATCGGCCAGATGGTTTTGGAGTTTTGGTTATCAATCTGAAATTTGGTTGTTATTTCCTCAATAACTCAAAGAATATAAATCTGATCCGATTCAAACATGGTTATTAGTTGTAGAATGCCAACGCGAAAATTCTTGCAAAATTTCGTGAGGACCGTAGCACCAGAAAATTTTAAACAAATCATTGAAAAAAAGAATTGGTTCAAGCACTGGCTTGAAATCAGAAGCTCCACCATGGTAAATTAGATTAAGAGTGTCCAATACAGGAGATTGGACAAGAGAACATACGCGCAAAAGCTTCTGACTTCACGTCAGTGCTTGAAGCAATTTTTAAAAAACTGATTACTAAAAATTGCAATTTTTGCTGGTTTAATATCTTCTCCAATCCTTCGGCAAAATCTAAAGATGTTCTTTTTAGAATTTATATGATATTTCCATCATGTTCATTTCAAAGCAACACAAAATTAGGTAGGTAATTCTTCCTTCTCGATTTCGAACTATGTATATTTTATATAAATATCTTATTTTCAGGTTTCTCTAAGATTGGAAAATTAATAATAATTATCTGGAGAATGTATGCCTAACCTCTGATGATTTTCTAGATGAACTCAACTCTCTTATTTTTTATTATTTCCATGAATCCCTCCTTTTCAAAGAATCAGGCCTGCCTCATTACAACAATAATATTTAAAATTCCTTCCAATAATTGGAGTTGCTTTGACCATTACTCTTATGAAAATAATACTTCCGCAATTTTCTCTTTAGGGGTGAGTTTTCCTTCTTGAAAATATTCTGCTATGCTTCTATCTACATTTTGAGTCAGTATTTTTTTGAAAGCATCATATGTCTTGAAATTTTTTGTTGCCCTCCTGACAAAGCCGAGAATTCTAAAGCGCTTTTTAACTATTCCTTCAATATGAAGTTCAAATGTTAGCTTCGAATTTAACGTTATACCCAGATCTTTGACATTGTTCACCCTCCCTATCACAAACCCACCGACATAAAAATCTTCGCTCAAGATATTTACATTCTTGGTGATTACAATGTGCTGGCACTTCGTTACATTAACTTCGAAATATCCATGTGCACAAAATGAACTGAAACTATCCAGATTTTCCTGTATACCGATCAGATCATTTCTATTGCTGATTTGCTTATATATTTTCAAATCATCGGCATAAAGCTCGTGATTCGAATTGGGAAAGCAGGCCGTAGCATCATTTATTAAATTGAAAATAACAAGGGTCCTAAATCCGATCCTTGTGGTACCCCAGAAGTTGCATCGAAAATTACCGACGAAACACCACTCAATAAAACGTACTGTCTTCTTTTCGACAAATAAGACTCAATCAATCAACTTCCAAAAATTCTACAAAACCTGCATCATAGATGCATGTTGAACCTTATCAAATTCTTCGCCATATCTGTATATATTGCATCTACCAGCCTTCCGAATCAAAACTCTTGGATACAAAATCAATATAGGGTGCAAGATTCGTCAAAACCATGGTGATGCAAGCCATCAAACGACTCGGTGGTTGGAAATCCACTTCAGTCGCTGAGGGTTATTATAAAACTTTATTGAAATATAAAGTAGAAACTGCTAAAAAAATTTCGTGTGAAAATCGTTCTAATATAACTGACGCTTCAACTTCAGTTTCCACCAGCTCCACACATTCCTTAACTGATATCGTTGGCAGTAATATCGAATTAAATTTCTCAGAATGTTATGATTCCGTCTATACCGTTCATTCTGCCAAATTTGTCTATTATGGAAAATATAATATTTTTTTAATCCAGAATTCTTTGATTTCCATACGAGGCCGATGGAAAAATCTTGTTAATCAACTCAACAAGTATCTCAAACATCGCTTCGCTCTCACATCTCAGATTCAGCATCGAGTAGTATGTTGCTCCATAATATACTGCATGGTTCAGATGTAATGTTACTTCAATGGGATTTCATTGCTTAGTTCCACATCGAAATGGCAGGAGTGAAAGAGAACTGAGGCTGTAAATTGACACATTTCCAATGCCTACGGACTTTCCTAGACCGCACTGGGACAGCGTTGAAATTCAACTCTGCAAGTGCACTTATAAACTATTAGTCAAATGACTTTCTATGTCTGAACAATCCTGAGCAGGGTTACTTTGAAATCGCTCCTTCAAATTACGTTTCACGTCTATTATACCTTCTAGACGTTTATTGAATGCTCTGAAGTTGGCATGAAGTACGTAAACGTCACGTTTCGGCAGTAGGAACTTACTAAATTGTTAGATATTGCTCGATTGAAGTGGACGAAAGGGGCAAGACGAACTGAGGAAAAGAATATGGAATATGGCATACGTGAAATCACTTAGCTTTGGAGCAACTGTTCATGTTCAAGTCTTCAAACTAAAATCCATGTAGAAGCAACATCTTGTTCAGAAAATTCCTGATGAAGAATTGGAGGTCCAATTTGATTGTGTGTGTCCTGCCGGCAGTTGGCACGATAACTTGAGGTCAAGAAGAAATAGCGACTTGACATTTTCACAGTGGGTAGTTGTAGAATACTAATATAAAGACGTTTGTGAATTTTGTGAGAATCGTGTCACTAGAAAATCAAAAAATAATTATTGAAAAATATTATTCATCTCACGGTAACTTGAAAACGGAAAGATATAGAGTTGCAATTTTCATGGTGGGATGAGCATCCGAAAGCAACATTTCTGTTCGTTAATAGACATAATCGTCCAAACAGTTCTGGAGTTATACCTATCTCAAAACTTTGTTTCAATTTCCCCCTTAAGTAAAAAACTATAAAACAAATCCACTTCAAACATGGCAGAAAGTTAAAAAAAAAACATTGAATATCTTTGAAAAAATTCTATATCTCAGAAGCTATCCGTCTGATATAGCTAAAATTTGCGGAATACTTCAAAACGTAACTTTACAGCAAAGTTCCTAATTTGAACACGATTGGATCTACAGGGTGTCCCAAAAATACCACGCGAAAGTGACACTGGAGATAGTTTGGCATTAGGTCTATCAGAAAGCATCAACATGACCTCAGTAAAAGTCCGCTGGTTTTCGAGATATCACCACTTTTGTGTATTTTTTAAAAATCTCCAGTTTTCATGGTATATCGATACGGAGCTCGTGTCTAATTAAATCAAGGTCGCTGATCACGAATATGCAATTAGTTTTTCCCTAAGTGGCGTACTTTATGGAAATTTTCACTTAGAGTGAAAAAATGGACGAAAATAGGTGAATTTTGGAAGTTCACACCGCCCAAAAAAATCGGAGTAAGGTGTTGTTGATTTTTGCCGTCATATATGGATCCTTTATCTACTGAATAATCCAAACAGAAAATGTCCAGGCCATACTATTCGGAAATTATGATTTTTTTCCCAAGGGTCTGTTTTACGGAAAATTCATTTCACGGTATTTCCGCGGAAAATTCTCTAATAAAAAATCCGATCATATATTCGTAATCTACGGCCCCGAATTAGTAAATGACGTAATTTGCATCGAAATCGGACACCGGTCGAATTTTGGCAATTTTTTAATACATTAGCCTTAAAAAAATCCCATTTTTCGAGAAAAATTTTTTGACGCAAAACTATGAAGCGGGTACTTATTCTTATAGATTCGGGGCCGTAGATTCTGAATCTACCATCAGATATTTATTACAAAAATTTTCCGAGAAAATATCGCGAAAAGAATTTTCCGAAAAATAGACCCTCGGGAAAAAAATCATAATTTCCGAAGCGTACGACCTGGACATTTATTGTTCAGATGATTCGATAGATCAAGGATCCAAATATGACGTAAAAAATCAGCAACACCCTACTCTGATTGTTTTGGGCGGTGGAAAGTTCCAAAATTGACCTATTTTCGTCAATTTTTTCACTTTAAGTGAAAATTTTCCCAAAGTACGCCACTTAGGGAAAAACTAATTACATATTCGTGATCAGCAACCTCGATTTAATCAGACACGAGCTCCGCATCGATATATATTTTTTGGGTCGGCACTTAGAAATATTTTGGACCCGGAATCGAAGGAAAATTCTTCTTTCCCGTCCTAAATCTATGATTTTCACATCTCGATATCCAAATTTTCCCCGATGATTGGTCGATGGACGACGTTTAGATTTATGTATCTATTTTTTTGTATCTCTATCCGTTCGGAAAATATTAGGTAATGAGCGAATCCGTCAAACGCCAAAAAGTTTTCTCTAGTATCCAACACATACAAAAATCTACAATTTTCCGATAAGGTCGACGCGGCTTTGGTTATTCACTAAATCGGGTACGCAGATCACGAATCTGTAATTAGATTTTCCGTATCTCGATTAGTTTCGGATCAATGACGAAGAAAGTCGCAATTTCTGGCTCTACCTCCGGAAAATGGACTAATCAGTTGGATTTTTCGCCATATTACCAAAATTAATCGAGATACGGAAAAACTAATTAAAGATTCGGAATCTACGCCCTCGATTTAGAGAATAGCCAAAGCCGTGGCGATCTAATCGGAAAATTCTAGATTTTTGTATGGGTTAGAATCTAGACAAAGGACTCACAGCTCTGGCAATGTGTTAGTTGTTGTATGCATTTTATCAATATTTCACAGGAAATAGGTCATAAATACTTCTACAAGGGTTGAAGTATTACAAGATATTTTACTTGCAATTATCTTTCCGTGGAAAATATTAATTTCAAGGGTGAGACCACCCATGCAAAAATAAACCAGTTAACCCAAAACACTTAAGTTTTACAAGCGAGCTGCTTTGTTTAGAAATACAAATGAGCGCTTCCCAACATGTGAAGTCATGGGACGCAACAGTGGTGATATCTCGAAAACCAGCGGACTTTTACTGAGGTCATGTTGATGCTATCTGATAGACCTAATGCCAATCTATCTCCAGTGTCACTTTCGCGTGGTATTTTTGGGACACCCTGTATATTGTTGGAGATCTGCGCAGTATTGAGTGAGTTTAATAGCTGGATGCGTGACCACGATAACTTTCGAACGGAAAGAGATAGTGAGCTGCAATTTCCATGGTAGGTTGCGTATCCGTATGGAACAGTTATTTTCTTTGTTGGGTATGATCGGCCAAACGCTTTCAGAGCTATACCCATCTGGAATATTGTTTTCTCGATGACTCAAAAAATATAGGTATGATCGAATTGAAACTTGGTTTCAATTCTAGTTGTAGAATACCGACGTGTTCAGTTTGTGAGGATCAAAAAACTAGAAAATTAAAAAAATATATTATTTATCTCATGATTTCTTAAAAACTTGACAATTTTTAGAGTAGATTGTGCACTTTGAGGCGACATTTGAGTTCGTTAAAAGGCATAATCGGCCAAACGGTTTTGGAGTTATATCAATCTGAGATTTGGTTGTATTTCCTCAATAACTAAAAAAATACGACACTGATTCAATTCAAACATGGTAATGTTGTCAAGAATGCCGACGCACAAATGTTTCGCAAAGTTTCGTGAAGATCATAATGAAAAACATTCTATATATCAGAAAGTATTCGTCCGACATGCGAGAACCTTCAAAACCTAAGTCGCATGTTTGAACAAGACCAGATCTCTATTGTTGGAGATCCGGGCAGACTGGGTTGAGTTCCAATATGTTAAAAGTAGTTTAAATCTAATAGTTGAATAAATACGGCAAGAGGATTTACGTAGTAGGTACTTTATTTTTCGTTTATTATTAGGTATTAAATAAATTTACATTTCAATAGAATACATATGTAAGAAATAAAAATTCTTTGAGTTAGACAATTCTCTCATTATTCAAGTCCCTGAAATGGTACGAAAGGAATACATATCTTATAAAAGCTGAGAAAATGGTCTATATGGATGGTAAACTCGATTAAGGGTGTCCAATAGAGCTGAATGGCAAAAGCTCCTGACTCCTGACACGTCAATGCTTGAATCAATTTTTACTGAGAAATTCGCCAACTTGTTTTCCCTGTTTAACATATTACAAGTCGACACCTTAAGTTTCCTTTTAATGTCATCTTACTCAGTCATTAGAATCTTTGTTCATCCAATCTTTCATGTGATCTCCATCGATTGTAAACTACTCAATACTTAATGCTATTTTATCGCGCATACTCTAGGGAACTGCGTGCCCAAAATCTGTAGCCGTTGCCACGATAACTTATCCGTGTAGGTTGCGCATCCAAATGCGACATTCAAGTTTATGGGCATAATCAGCCCAACGGTTATATCCATCTGAAGTTCTGTTGTTATTTTCTCAATAACTCATAATAATTCTGATTCGATCCAACTCAAACATTGTAATTAGTTGTAAAATGCCAACTCGTCGGATATCTCTAAAATTCTGCGAGAGCCTTGAAACCCTAACTGCATAGGCAAGTTCCGAATTTGAACACGATCGTTTGTCGGAAGCATTTCAGATGGTCCTGCCACCATCATCTTGAACATTGCCTGAGGCATCGTTCCAGGTTGTCCCCTCTACTGTATTGGACACCCTCTTAATCGAATTTACCATGGTAAATTCGATTAAGAGTGTCCAATAAAGGAGAACGGACAACAGAATTCACCATGGTAAATTTGATTAAGAGTGTTCAATACAGGAGAGTGGACAATAAAATATACGCGCAAAAGCTCTTGACTTCACGTCCGTGCTTGAACGAATTTTTTTAATTTTTTTTTTGAAATTTTCTAGGGATACGTTTCTTACAATTTTTTTCAAATTTTCTAGGGGAACGGTTCCTACAAAATTTTAAACACGTCTTTATATCGATGTTCTACAACAAGTTACCTAGCTTCAATTCGGTCGAGTTTATATTTTTAAAGTTATCGAGGAAATAATATTCCAGGTGGGTATAACTCCGGAACCGTTGGACCGATTATGCCCGTAAACGAACTTAACTCTCCCATTTGGATACGCAACATACCCTGAAAATTCCGAGTCTCTACCTCCTTTCGTTCGAAAGTTATCAAGGCAACGGTCACTCATCCATCTACTGATGAACTCACAAAAGGCTGCTCGAATCTCCAACAGTATATATCTGATCGTGTTCAAACTTAGAACTTGGTAGTCGAGTTAGGTTCTGAAGGCTCTCGCAAAATTTCAGCGATATCGGATGAATAGTTTTTGATATATAGAATTTTTTTAATAATTTTCAATAATTCTTTAAACATTTTCTTGTGATACGATCCTCTCAAAATTTTTTAAGAACTTTCGCGTTGGAATTCTACATCTAACAACTATGTTTGAATTGAATCGGTTCTATATTTTTCGAGTTATTGAGGAAATTATAACCAAATTTCAGATGGGTATAACTCCAAAACCTTTTGGCCGATTATGCATGTAAAATGCATTCAGAAGTGCAACCTAACATGAAAATTTCAAATTGCCTTCTCTTTCCGTTCTCTGGTTATCGAGACATGAAAAATATTATTTAATAATTTTTTTTAATTTTCTAGCGATACGATTCTCACAAAATTTCACAAACGTGCTTAGGTTCATATTCTACAACTATTGACCAAGTTTCAATTCGATCGGATTCATATTGTTTGAAAACAAAATTATTCTTATATTCTTCTATTTAACTTGTCCGTCGTATTTGGATGCGCCACCTATGCTCAAAATTTTAAGTCGCTAGCTCTTTCCGTTCTCAAGTTACCGTGACAAATACCGGACAGAATCAAATTTGACCTCGAATTCTTCATCAGGAAGTCGAAAAATTCGAAAGTTACAGACATTTGGGCGAAATGATAACGCGATGTTCCTCAGAACATACGCGCAAAAAGTTCGATTTCCCACAGCGTACAACTAATTACCATGTTTTAATTGGATAGGATAAGTATTTTTTGAGTTACTGAGGAAATAACAACAAAAATTCAGATAGGTATAACACGTAAACCACTTCGCACTTTATGCCCATTAACAAACTCAAATCTTGCATTCGGATGCGCAACCTACCCTGAAAATTGCAAGTCACTATCTCATCCCATTTTCAAGTTATCATGAGATAAATAATATTTTTCAATAATTTTTTATACCGTTATACGATTCTCAAAAAATTGCACATACGTCTTTAGGTCTCTAATCTTCAACTACTCACCAAGTTTCAATTAGATCGGATCTGTATTGATTAAAGCAAAATTATTAGTCAGAAACCGTTGGGCCGATTATGTCCATCAACGAACTTGCCTGTCGTATTGGGACGCGCCACTAATACTGAAAATTTCAAGTCGGTATCTCTTTCCGTTCTCAAGTTATCGTGGCAACGGCTGGACGGACAGAATGAACTTTGCCCTAGGATTCTTCATCAGTGAGTCGAACCAATCGTTTGAGATAATTTTCGGCAAAAAATTCGAAAATTACCGACATTTTGGCCAAATGATAACGCGCTGTTCCCCTGAACAGGCGCGCGAAAGGGAAACAGTTCTACTCTATAGACCACATTAGTTAGGTTAGGCGGGAAATTTGAATTACGATCCATCCGTGGATCCGCGCACTGAATTCCCCATGCATTTCTTATGGACCTAAAATTTACGCAAATTTCTCGCCTGTTTTCAGATACTTTGGCTAATTTCTTAAGGTTTATTTTGGTTGAAATAGATTCTATGAACCATTCTCAATCATCTAGAATCAAGTTTTCAGAACAAAATAGTATATTTCCAAAATAATTTATAAATATAAAAGTGACGTATGTCTTAGCTCACTCGAAATCAGTCAAAAATAATAACATAACCCTAAATCGGCCTTGTAATGACGCACAACAGAAGTCATCTACGACATACGGAAATCTTTCGAACTAGAATGGTTTCAATTTTGATTTAAGAATAAATAGAAGTAGATTTTAATGTGGAAATAACATGAAAACATGCACTAATGATGAAGGAACCCAATACTTGTTGTCTCTGTACTAACATTCTCTTTTAAATAGGGTAGTTTCATCTCCTTGTTAAAAAATTTGGATATGGATCTCCCGCCAAGCGACTGATTCTAACCTAACTAATGTGGTCTATAGAGCTGTGAATTCTATTAACTGCAGCACCATTGGCCAAGTTCATAATCTGATAACTGAAAGAGTTAATAGCGGGAGTGGCAAGATCCTGTCCTATGAAAGGGACCCCGATATGTGCACTACCATAACGGGGTATAAAGGAAGCCCGGGATAGCCTCTCATTATCTGAGTTATTCCAGGGCACTGGCGGTCGTTGACTGTCCCTCGTTAGCAGATCGACGATAAGGAAATGCACTTTGGAGCCTTTTTTATCAACCTCTCTAGAGGATGCTGCCGAGCAAGCGTCGTTCAGAAAGGTTCGGGCCTTCTGCTGTTTATGTGTGCACTGAATGTAAGTGGAAGTTAATGAAGTCCTTTAAAGGGACATAAGGTTATGTCGAATGTATTTTTATCCCAACGTGAGAAGCGTTCTAATAGGAGTTCACGTGAAGTGTGTAAATATCAACACCTACAAACTTTTTGATACGTTTTTGGCGCTCTTGTTCCTCGGGACAGAGTGCTTATCAATTTGCCCAAATGTCTGTAATTTTCGAATTTTTTGCTGAAAATGGTCTTGAACGATTTGGTTTGACTCACTGTCACTGATCAAGAATCCGTGGTCGAAATCGTGCGGCCGTCCGTCCGTCCGGCCATTAACACGATAACTCTCGAACGGAATCAGCTAGACAGTTGAAATTTTCATAGTAGGTTTGAGGGATGAATATCTCAGTTAAGTTCGTTATTGGGCAAAATCGGTCTAAAAGCTTCGGAGTTTCAGAAAAAAATATTTTTTTTTACATTACAACTTTTTAATTAAAATTTTTTTAAGACATTGTCATCATAAGAAATTATTTGTTATCATTTTCAACTCCAACAAGCTGATAATGTCAGAGATATGATGTTTCAAAGTTTCAATAATACATCGTAAGTTCTAGGTATTCACAGAATGTGAACACAGAATCTGTCTATCACTATTCATAAATGTTATCTTTTCTAGCTATTAGAGAATATCAATTTGTAGTTGTTATTGTCTCTTGGAAAGCAAGTATTCGATTCTTGAATTTGTGAATATATACAAGACTGCTTTGATGTAGTTTATGGAGCCAATAGGAAAGAAGAACATACTGGAATCAACAAAAGAAATTACTGTTCGTTGACCACTGAGGTTAATATTACCTTATACTTCCTTAAGTAGTGAGGCATGTTCCTATATACAGTATTTTTATAATGTTGCTAGCAAAAAAATACTGAAATATGGATCTACATTTGTGTATCAATGATTTTTTTTGAGTTAAGGTTCATAATACAGAAAAGAATGTGTTAGTGGTATGAACTATTGAATTTCAAATTATGAAAAGAGGATAGTATTTTAATAATATATTTTGAACTATTAAAATAATTTGTTCGTAATCCACTACCTACTCAAATATCAGGAATAAATGGAGAATCTGCTATGATTGTCTCAGCTTTGCTCTAGACATTTCGATGATACTTTCCTTAGGTATTTCGAGTTGTAAAAACTACGCACCTAGTATAAGTTGCAACAACCCATTCCACGAGGTTGAATCATTGCAGATAGCTCATTTAAGCTTGATAAATAAATTTAATGACAATTTTTGAAGCACTAAGGCATTGAAGCATTGTAGATTGCTCGTTTTGGCGCTCTTGTTCCTCAGAACAGAGTGCTTATCAATTTGCCCAAATGTCTGTAATTTTCGAATTTTTGGTTAAAAGTGGTCTTCAACGATTTGGTTCGACTCATTGATCAAGAATCCATGCTCGAAATCGATTCTGTCCGGCCGTCCGTCCGTCCGGGCGTTAACACGATAACTCTCGAATGGAATGAGCTAGGCAGTTAAAATTTTCAGAGTAGATTTGGGAGATGAATATCTCAGTTATGGTCGTTAGTGGGCAAAATCGGCCTATTGGTTTCGCAGTAACAAAAAAAAAATTATTTCATATCACAAATTTGAAATTCAATTTTTTTTTAGATGCAATTTTATCATTAGAATCCACTAATATCATTCTCAACTCTAACAAGCTTATACTTTCGGGGATATGATTTTTCAAAATTTCAATAATTATTCTCAATAATCCTATATGACTTCACAGATCACTCTAATTATAATTTTCTGATGTACCTAAATCAACATGAGATGATTCATAGACCTACGTTTTGAATTCAATTACGAAAATTCTCTTAAACTGCCGGATATAAGCCAGATTGAAAAAGTGGGAAAGCCCTGTGGTCAGGAGCTTTGGAGCTCCTGTTCAAACTTTGACAAATCATAACTATGAAAGTATTGGTTTTTCAGAGTTGTTAATGATATGAATGGATTCTTATTTAAATTATTATATTTTATGATGCAGTTCTATCAAAATAGTTCATTGATATAATTCCCAACTCTCAGAAACCACTTTTGGAGATATGATTTGTCAACGTTTGAACAAGAGCGCCAAAGCTCCGGTCCACAGGAATTGAACCAATTTTTATTTTATAAGATAGTTTTCGGAGCATTTTTTTTAAACGACACTTTTTTTAAATTTAATTTCTTTCATGATGCATTTCTATTATAGGAATCCATTTAATAATTATCAACTCTGAGAAACCAATACTTTCGGAGATATAATTTGTCTGTTTGAACAAGAGCGCCAAAAGGCTCCTGTCCACAGGGCTTGAACCAATTTTTTCAGTTTCATGTGGAATTTTGGCAATTATAGTCATTAACATCCGAATTGTTACACCAAGAAGTAATTATTTCTTTTAATCGATTTCTTGGCAATATTATATGATCAATGAAAATGAAACGATATATTTTTGAAGAAAATTTATTAACCTAATATCCGAAAAAAAATGGTAATATGTATTTGTGTAGTTGAGGATAATCCCCGTACAGGCATCGACAAAATAAGATGATCGATGTCTGCTTGTGATACCTCGATCGTTCTGGGCAATTCAGATTTTTTGGATTCATCTGTATTTGAGTATGTGGAGGGTGACGCAAAGTGAACAATCTCCTACCCATTATGTCCCATACATATTCGGTGGAATTCAAACCTGGTGAACGGGGTGACCATGGCAAAAGATTAACGTTGCCTTTTGGAGAGAATCCGTATAGTTTGATCAGCAATATGGAAACGTCTTGTAGAGACTCTTCAACAAAATGAACAGCTTTTATACTGCCTACAATATAGAGATGTGGTGATATTTTCTGTTGTAATGCTCAATATAAAGATATTCAACGCAAATTTTGTAACGGGGAAATTTCACGATCAGTCTTGCCCATAATAACCATTAAATAAATATTTGTTTGATAATATATTTAGATTCAATGTATTGTTTAGAGTCCAAATAGTCATCTAGTCAGAAAATTCGAAATAGGGAAGAGTTCCGTGAATCGAACATTTTATTGTAATGGCTCTAGCGGTTCAACCTTTAATCATTTAATAATTTTTATGTATTTTCATACAGAAGCCGGTTCGAAGAACTGTGAAGAGGGCTTCTGGGGTGCCTCATCTAGAGAATCATCACTATAGGGTGATGCATTTACTGAAGAAAAATGGGAAAAGAACATTTAAATTTCGAACATAAATACTTAACTGCTCTTCAAAAAATAGTTTGCATCCAACCAACATTTCCAACAAGAATATCATAAATGGGTTTATGTTTTTAGAAATTTAAATGCAAAGCAATTAAGGCGCAGATTTTCAAGAATAATGTGAAATGGATTTATGTTTTTCTCTTAGAAACACATATTGATATTCCAATAACAACTTTGATCAATCATAAAGAACAATTGACATTCACAGGTGAATTCGAATTAATTTAGGTACGTATGGTATTTCTGTCATGCAGTAGGTATAAGCGAAATATTTTGGGAATCAGTGTCAGTAAGTAGATAAGCCAACCTAAATTAGCCTTAACCAGGAATGTACTTTTTGGCGCTCTTGATCCTCTGAACAGAGTGCTTATCAATTTGCCCAAATGTAATTTTCGAATTTTGGCTGAAAATGGTTTTCAACGATTTGGTTCGACTCACTGATCAAGAATCCATGCTTTCACATAATGCGAATTATATCTGTCTGTATTCTATCTATGTTCACTGTTCATACATGTAATTTTATCTACGTATAACAGATATGTCAAATATATTTCTCTTCTAAGAAACAAAGTATGATTGAATGCAAAATGTCCAATTATAAGATATTTTAATTGGTGTGAAGTTTTGCATAACTATAACACATAATCTTCAATAAACAGTTTTTTCCTACATCTACTGGTTTCCTCGTTATAGACTAGCAAATTCATAAAACTATCAGAAATTACCAAAATGAAAGCAGATGAAGTCATTTTAAGAATACTCAAGCATTTTAGAAAATTAAATTACTCCTCATCAATTCTCCTAAAACGTACAGTTTTCGAGATATTCAATATTGAATGACATATAATATGATAAAAATTCCAGACATTTAACTGTTTTTATCAACCCGTACGTGGAATAGGATAACAGATAATCTGTGCTCCAATAAAGACATAAGTCGAATTTAAGTGAATATCCGGAACAGTGCGGTTAAGACCAATCCCTTGCTAAACATAACCGGTCGGTTATAATAGCAAGGGATTGATCTTAACCGCACTGTTCCGGTTATTCGCTTAAATTCAATATAGACTGAGTATTAATTGATCTCAAAGGTGACACTTATAGAAAGAGGTATAGCTAGTAAAACCTCTATAACTCACATAATATGTTTGCACATTACCATTCAATCATAATAAAAACCATAAACAAAAGCCAATAATTATTCAAAAAATTTGAATCGCAGGGTAACTTATCTTTTGGAAAATAAATGAATACGCTTACCATGATCTGTATTAATCTTTGAATGTATCTCTATTTATCCCCAATAGTGAAAATTAAACAAACTTCGGTAAACATGCAGTTTAGGTATACGGAAATCAAAACACGACGTGCGCATGCTCCGGCGATGTCATTCGGGGAGTATTGTTGCCAGATTGGGAAATTATTCCTGTATCGAAGGAATGTCATCGTAAATTAATGTTTCTTTCATACAAATTATAACTATAAAATATTGGATGCGCATGCGATCAAAAATATATTCGAAGTAGTTAATAAGAACTTAGTCATCCCATAAACGGTAGGTTATAGATAAAAATGAAATATGTATATGTATATAGATTAATATGATTTCAGACTTTAGTAGGTTCATCATAAGAGTTGAAATAAAAATTGAATAAGTCGAATGTTCATGGGAATGAGATAAGTCAAGACAGTAGAAATTTCAATATTAATAATTCATAAGAAGAAAATAAGCTACTCAGTTCATTTAGAATGATTGGTAAAATTTGTTATTCCTATAGAGTAAATCCTTTTGATGTATCGTTGAGAAATATATTTATGAAATTTTTAATCAGCATCAACCAACTCGAAATAAATTATAGATGCTATCACTCTATATACTATATAGCACTTTTACCAGATAAATGAATCATTTTACTAGAGGACCGATAATTGGACAGAAAGTAAGAGAAGATTCCACTCAAATCGATTATATTAGGCTTCTGCACAATCTGGCAACAAAAGTTCCGAAATTACACGTCAACAATTGTCATATCAATGTTTTGATTTCCGTATACCTAAACTGCATGTTTACCCAAACTTCCTCATAATGTTGAAAACGTTTAATATCAATGATAATTATCATTCCACATATCCATCCCAATTATTTTTGAAGAGAAATTGTTAGGCTGAATTTGCAGTACATGTTAATAATAAAAACGCTAAAATGTTAGGCTAGGACCGAACGATATATTCTTTGGCTAACCTAATGTATTACATTTCTGTGCCTGCTTCTGTCACAGAATCAAAAATATTATTATACTTTGTGTATAGGAGGTTGTCACTTGTCTGATTGTTTTCAGAATTCAACGGTTTTCATCAATGTTTTCTTATCGAAGAAACTCGGGTTTTGATATACTTAGTTATCTGTGGATATAATCGAAAAGCTTCATGAAACCCTGTTAACCTGCTTGTTAAATATGACAGAGAAATCAGTTAATCGTGAACTGAACGTATCTTCGTGAAACGCATGTCCAGATTCTATGCTATCTATAGGCCATAGACTGATAGAAGTTAGGTTATAATAATTGTTTATAAATTGGTTGAATGATTTATAATTTAAAGCCATTTATTTGAAGCAAATTAAAATATTTCATGAATGACAGAATAGGTGATGAAGATATTTTGGATATTCAATGAAAACTAAGTTGGAGTCGGTGTTTTAATATTCAGGAAGAATTTTTTTCAAAAATGCGGCATGAAGATTATTTAAAACCATTTCATTAGTCTTGAGTGAGTAAATAAGTTATCTCATACAATTTCATTGAACTTCGAGCAGCAGATAATGAAGCTTTCATACAATTATGCGATATTGAATCCCAGTGTTCCTGTGTTCAACAGTTAAAGACCGTTCAGGGATGGATTAGCACAATGTGAAATCTTTAAACGCTTATAACTTTTTACCTGAGCCGAATCTGGAAAAATGGTATATGGAAAAGGTGTTCGATTTGATGAGAGGAATACATTGTTAAAATTAATGTACAGTTTAAAGACTCACCCTGTATAGAAGAAACGTCGCATAATTAAAAAGTTGTATTTCTTGCAAGGCTGTCCTAATTCCATTATACACAATCTATGTAAGTTGATGAAGGACGTGAATTTGTGCTATGATTAATTATTATTAACCCTAGTTTATTCTGTATAGCGAATGATGTAATGTTGTATTTCATATTCCTTTTGGTTGTAAACGAGGTGATATAATGACTCGGTTAAATGATGAGTGCTCTACTTTGAAGATGATATCAACAGTTCCTTCAAAGGCTTGGATTAGCGATCGGATTCTTAGGATGATCAGGCACAAAAAGGCGATATGGCAGCGATTTGTTCGTGGGAGACAACAACGGGACTATGCAGCACATCGCCACTATTCGAATGTTCTTTCCTGCACTATATCTGCTGCGAAGAGGGAATTTGAGACGAAATTGGTCAGGTCAGGAGATAGGAAGCGCTTTTTCAAGTATGTGAGATCATCGATGGATTCCAAAGTTGACATTCCGCTGGTCCTCGATCCCAACGGTCGTGCATGCGCGAACCCCGAAGAGACTGCAAATGTCCTGGCTGACGCCTTTGCTGCTGTTTTCGCCTTGGTTATCCCCCTGGAATCAATAAGAACCGTGTGAATTCTAATCTGACTAATGTTGATTTTCCCCCTTGTTTGGTCGAGAAACATCTTTCGGCTGTCAACGCATCGTCTGCACCTGGTGGTGATGGAATTTCATCTAAACTTCCCAAGAGTTGTGCTCACTCTCTGTCTTTTCCCCTATCAAGAATATTCTCCAGATCCTTTGAGACATCCTCGCTTCCAACATCTTGGCGTAGTGCATTAGTTACTCATATTTTCAAGAAATGAGCCAGGTTGGACCCATCGAATTATCGTCCCATTTGTCTGGTTCCGATCGTCGCCAGAATTTGTGAAAGGATCATACTTGATAGCGCTCTGAATTTTGCCTTGGAAAATAACATTAACTGCCAACATGGTTCTCTTCCCGGTCGTTCGATTATAACAAACCTGCTGGAATGCGTCAATAACTGGTCTAGATCACTAGACATGAAGGTTCATCGGCGACTCATGCATGTGCTCCAGCATTTCGGCTTTCGCGGTGGCCTTCTTTCTTGGATCGCGGCATTTCTCTCTGAGCGATCATTCCGGGTCATGGTGGTCAACTCCTTTTCATCTTCCAGGCCTGTTACCAGTGGTGTGCCCCAGGGCTCGGTGTTGGGACCACTTATTTTCTTTTATATATAGCCGACCTATATTACATCTAACTGCTCCCAGTTTGCGGATGACACAAAGGTATACGGCATTCCCGGGGATGGAACGTTGGAGCGGGACTTGCTCTCGATAGCGCGTTGGTGCGATGACTGGCAGCTGCCTCTAAACCTGCAAAAGTGTGCGGTTTTACATATGGGTACCAACAATCCCCATCTCCCTTACATACTTTGTGGTCGACGGCTATCCTCTGTCAGAAGTCACTCAGATCTGGGAGTTGTTATAACCGAAAATCTCACATGGTCTGAGCACATAACATCAGTAGTAAATAAGGCGCGAAGATTCCTTTTTCTTATATAGAAAACTTTCGGTAGGTGTGATCCAGCCGTATGCAGTGCTCTATACAGGACATACATTCGACCCATTCTGGAGTTCGCGGGACCGGTTTGGAGCCCAGTGTTGTGCCGTGACTGCGATATCCTGGAGACATTCCAGAGGCGGGTTACGCGGGTGCCGTATGGTGCGGTTCGTCCCAGCTACGAGACGAGGCTCTCGATAATGGGCCTGACGTCGTTCGCTGCCCGTCGCACACGCGGTGATCTCATTGTCGCATACCGGTGTCTCCGTGGCTTTTTCGGTGTGGACCTGCGGGACCTGTTCGAGCTTAATCGGGACGAGAGGTTGCGTGGTCACTCGCTCAAGTTGAAGAAGGAGAAGTTTTCTTCGCTCCATAGGCAGCATTTCCTTCCCAACCGTGTATTTGGCCTTTGGAACAGTTTGCCCGAAGGTGTTGTCATTTCCGATGCGGTGAATACTTTCAAGAACTATTACGACCGATGGCTGGGGATACAATTGTGATGATTTATTGGTACTTATTTATTGAACATTTTTGATTTTATACTCTTGGTATTTATTTCTTTTTTTTTGTGGTAGATAACCGTTCCTTTTTTTCTTCGAACACTCAAATTTTGTAATTTTTTTTATTAGTGAGTTTATAGGCTTTGCCTCAACTCTCCTATCTTTGTAATAATAATAATAATAATAATAGTGAAATAGCGCACCGTTTAGAAAACATTTCAATTAGCAGCCCTGTGCCCCCTCAAAGCGAATGCCACTATTTGGTTCGCAAAAATACCGCTAGTGGTATAAATCAAGGATGAAGTGGAAGAAAGGAAACTGCGACGAACATTTCAATCCCGAGAGCAATTTCTCACTCCAGGTGGGTGCTCCACACGAGTATGCCGTTGTTTATAACGACATTACGAGTAATAACTTCAACGGATGTAATTCATATCTGAATTTCTGTCGAACCTATTCATCAAGCACCAAAGATGGGAAACGGGAGAAAGTCGGGATATACCGCGACAGTTATTACCGAAACCCGTCAGCCTCAACGGGATAGAAATTTCCTTCTTGATAGATAGACATTTCCATAAATTTGCCAACACGTCCGCAATTGATAAAATTAAACGTGAGACGGGCTCTATAATTAATTTTCGAACATAATTTCGGCTACGTCTACCGAATATGAAATTAATCGCAACGATTCCGGAATGTGCATTCTTGAAGGACGACATTTGCATACGGAACGAGGGCAGAATGTCTGTAATTTTGCCCGGTCTCGTGTTTTATTGCTATATTAAGTTGGATTTTACTTCTTTAATATCAGTTTGGGCAGCAGTTGATTCATCTTGGATGGAGCGGAATGTTACGTAGATTTTCAGAGGGAAAGTTTGAATCTTATACAAGGTGTAACATAAGTACGTTAATATATTCAAGTGAGGTATTCCTGAGACAATTTTGAGAAAAATGTAAACTTGTGTCCAGAAAAGCTTCGTTTCGGAGATACAGGGTGTTGAAATTGATTTCACCACCATTCACTGTTGATTAAAAAAAAAAAAAAAAACAGTGCTGTGTCTAAGGTGGCGTAAGGACACAGTAACAAAGCCTATACATAACACAACTGACTCTCCTTACTCGCCCAATCTCTCGAAAGCTTATGAGGATCATCCTTGGGGATGACCTAAGAGGATCAGTATAATATTAATATAAATTATACAGGGTGATTCACGAAGACCGTTCGTTAGAATATTCCAAAAAAGACTCGAAATAAATACTTGAAATTTTATAGTTAAGCTTTGTTAGGAAAGATGAATTCTTCGAAAAAAATTCAGATTCGTTCGACTTCCGGTTTCACCGAAAATGATACCAACTTTCGTTTTTCAAATGAAATAACCAGTTTTTTCATTGATAATCAGATTACCCTTTGAATTCTGCATTGTTTTCATGTGTCACTTGCATATTATTCTCAGAAAATTCGTGTGAAATCAGAAAAAATCCCATTGAATTTTCTTAAATAGGGCTTCATTTCAATGTTCATAACTTCTAGATTTCTGCATGAATATTACTTATTTTCTAGCTTCTATCAGAAGACATTCCAATGCTTCTCCTTAATTAATTAGAAATTCAATTGAACATACAGAGTGTGTCTATTTCAATGGCAAAGTCAGTCATGACAAAAACCTCAAAACACTTTTTTTTTAAATTTTTTTATTGGTCGGCAGGAATAGTATATTTTTTATAATTATTACTACTTTACTTACCGAACATCTAGGGAAATGATCCTTTTAGAGCCGTAGTATGTATTACAGAAAAACCGCTATTTTTTTACGTAGATTCTAGCTGATCAATAAAAAAAATTGGGTTCTCATATGAAAAAAATTAGGGTAATTGTTTAGAACTAAAAGAACCGTGCTGGAGAAGTGAAAAAAATTGTACTTACCAAGTTTGGGCCCCAGATTACGAAAATGATAGCGAGAGGTCTGCAATTCCTTTAGTTTTTTCAAAAAAAAATTCCAAAGTTTCATTCAGGTAGGTGAGGTTATTCATAATTCTAGCCAGTTTTCCTCTATTTTCTCAATCAATAATCGTTGGAAATGATTTTATTATCAATTTCTGAGCGTTTCCTGCAAAATAAAGCCTTCATTTCGTCGAAATCGACGATTTTATACATTGTTTATTTTCCTTACGGCAGCCATTTCAATTCGACTTTCGGCTGTCAACCGTCGCGACTGGTGCAACGTTGCCAATGTCTCATACTTGTAGTTAAATTTACGTTGATTAGTTCGAATATTGTTTCGAGATAATGACGTATTAAGGGTATCATCATTTGCGTATCCTATGAACGCTTCAACTTCTGGTGATGGTTGAGCCGTCAGTTTTCGCGACCTTTATTTTATTCGCGTTAGTTTATTCATTGTGATATATTCGATATTTCTTTCTGATTCTTCGTCTTGTACTGCTTTTTCGTCAATTTTTTTGATAAAACATTTTATTTTACCCTTTCTTTAAAGAATTTCTGTTAAGTTTTATATGAATTTATTTTTTATATTATATGTATACAAAGTGTCTATTAATTTTAAAATTTCTGTTATGTTTGGTTATGGTTCAACAACATCATCCCTATTTACCATATTATCCCAATTGCCTTTCTGTCCTTTGACTCCCCAAAAATCCCTTCCTGGCAAAGTCAGCCCATGCCTCCCCGTGGTCTTTGCTGGATTACTCTTCCAGTATGTAATTATTTGACATTTAAAAATGAACATGTTTTTATATAATATGCAGTTTCACCAATTCCGAAATAATTTGATAAACTTATACCTTCTTGCTGATATTTCTTCTATCACTCTATAATTCATTTATACTAATATTGGAAAAGATAACGAAAATGGGTTCTCCCAATCCCATCCACTAACTATTTGTAAGTTACTGGCCATTCAATTTGAGACATTGGCAATGTTGCACCAGTCGCGACGGTTGACTGCCGAAAGTCGAATTAAAATGGCTGCCGTAAGGAAAATAAACAATGTATAAAAATCGTCGATTTGGACGAAATGAAGGGTTTATTTTGCAGGAAACGCTCAGAAATTGATAATAAAATCATTTCCAACGATTATTGATTGAGAAAATAGAGGAAAACCGGCTAGAATTATGATTAACCTCACCTACCTGAATGAAACTTTGGAATTTTTTTTTGAAAAAACTAAAGGAATTGCAGACTTCTCGCTATAATTTTCGTAATCTGGGGCCCAAACTTGGTAAGTACAATTTTTTTCACTTCTCCAGTACGGTTCTTTTAGTTCTAAACAATTACCAAAATTAGTTTTGAAGTTTGTGTCATGACTGAGTTTGACTTCAAAATAGAGCACCCTTTATATTCGATTGAATTTTTAATTAACGAAGGAGAAGCATTTGTATGTCTTCTGATATAAGCTAGAAAATTAGGAATTTTCATGCAAAAATCTACAATGAATAAAGCCCCATTGAAACGAAGCCCAATTTGAGAAAATTTAAAGGGTGTCGTCAGTTTTCACATGAATTTTCTGAGAATAATATGTAGTGACACATTAAAACAATGTAAAATTCAATGGGTAATCATCAATGAAAAAACTGGGTATTATACTAAAAGAACGGAACTTGGTATAATTTCCGATGAAACTTAACTGCTTTTATGAATCCGGCCCTGTACTAGAATCACAGATAATTGTAGTAGAATCAGCAATTGAAGACATAGACCTACAGACAATCATTATTTAACCAAATTCAATTGCAGGTTTTTTATCTTTTGAATCTGCTGTCCATATCAACAATACATTAATTTTCATACTGCCTTGATTCTGCACAAATGCGAGGTTGCCCGATTGTATTCCTCGATTGAATAATCGACGGTCTTGATCAAGGTTTTTCTCATCTAAGAGCCTTGGGTATTGATATCATCGAAAAGCTTTGTGAGTTCCTTTAATCGGGACAGAGAAATTGGTTAATTGACAGAGAAATTGGTTAATTGTGAGTTAAACGTATATACGTGTAACGTACCGCAAATATCTATAATATGACTAGGCTCTCTATATATAAGTTCGGTCATAGAGTGATAGAGATTATAACTATTGTTGTTTATGAGAAGGTTGGAATTATATGATATCATTGTATTCATTTATATGGTACTAATTAGAATATTTAAGAAATGTGAGTATACGGCAGATGAAAAGTACAGTTTGTGAGTTTGGATGTTCGGGGTAATGTCCGATACTACTGATCCGATTTTGAAAATACTTTCACTGTTAGAAAGGTATGTCATCTCCGATATGCTATATACTTTTTAGTTTGGTAGATATACAGGGTGATGTTATAGATAAAAAATGTGAAATAAAAGTTTTGGATTTTTGGGCTTGTTTCCAAGATATCAGACTTCAAAGTTTCTGCATGTCGTCAACAATTTTCAACTTCAATACATATATTAAAAATACAAAAATAATTAAATGTTTAAAAATACCAATTACCATGGATACAGTCTTGGCAACGCAAAATGAGGGAATCATATACTATGTTTGGCTGTTTTGAGTGGATTAGACAGCATTAATAATTCGTTCCATTAATTGTTCTTGGTTATCAATTTCCACTTTCTAAATGAGTTGTTTTAAATTCCGCCATACGTAATAATCCAAAGGATTCTAGTAAGGTGATCTCGCAGGCCATAGCACCTCACCATTCCGACCAATCCATCTCCTATTAAAAATTTGGTTTAATCAGGCGACTACATTTCGACAAACATGCGGTGGTCCTCCGTCGTGCAGATACCACATACAATTGTATACCAAATCCACAGGAAAAAATCTTCCAGCAAATTTGCGAGATCATTTTCCAAGAATTTCATCGGAATTCGTTCGAATGCCGACTTTTAATAGGATATGGATTCGAGAGATCGAATTTACCATGGTAAATTCGATTAAAACTGTCCAATACAATAGAATTCATCATGGTCAATTCGATTAAGAGTGTCCAATACAGGAGAATGGAAAATAGAACATACGCGCAAAAGTTTCTGACTTCACGTCAGTGCTTGAACCAATTTTTGTTATCTACCTCGAAATCCTCAGGCTGATTTTGTTTCAGCATTCATGCTTGAATTTAATCGGTGTCTTATTTTTTGTGTTATGGAGAAAATAATAACAAACTTTCAGATGGGTTAAATCCATAACCGTTCGGCCGATTATACCTGATAACGAACATACATGTTGCATTCAGATGCGCAAACTATCCTGGAAATAGCAAGTCGCTATTTCTTCACGTTTTCAAGTTATCGTGAGATCAATAATATTTTTTCATAATTTTTATAAAATTTTCTTGACATACGACCCCCACAAAATTTCAAGTACGTCTTGGCGTCGGTATTCTAGAACTAGTAACCGAACTTCAATTCGATCGGATCTGTATTTTTTGAGTTATAAAGAAAACAACTTTCCAGGTGGGTTTAACTACGAAACCGTTTGGCCGATCATGCTCAACAATGAACCTAACTGTCCCTGTCGTATGCGCAACCTGCCTTAAAAATTGTCAGTCACTATCTCTATCCCCCCGAAAGTTATCGTGACAAAGGCCACCCATCCAGCGATGTCGGACGAATAGTTTCTGATAAATAGAATTTTTGTCAATTATTTTCAATGATTTTTTAAAAATTTTCTGGTGATACGATCTTCACGAAATTCCGTAAAAATTATAGCGTTGGCATTTTACAACTGAAAACCATGTTTGAATTGGGTCGGTTTTATATTTTTCGAGTTATTGGGGAAATAAAAACCAAATTTCAAATGAGTATAACTCCAAAACCGTTTGGCCTATTATGCCTATAAACAAAATGAAATGTTGCAGTGAGAGTGACAACCTAACCTGAAAATTTCAACTTGCTATCTCTTTCTGTTCTCTGGTTATCGTGGCATGAATAACATTTTTTTATAATTTGTTTTTGATTTTGTAGAGCTGCGATTCTCACAAAATTTCACAAACATCCTTACGTTTGTATTCTATAACTACTCTCCAAGATTTAATTTGATCGGAATCATGTGTGTTGAAAACAGAATTATTACTCGGAAACCATTGGGCCAATTATGGCCATCAACGAACTCGTCCGTCGTATTGCGGTGCGCCCCCTACCCTGAAAATTTCAAGTCGCTATTGCTAAGGCTTGTTTCACATGCATACGGTTCCATTCGGTTCGTTTCGTTTTCGGTTTCAATTCGGTCGCTGGCGACAAGTGTGAGACGGTGCTCCGGTTTAGATTCGGTACCGAATAGAAACCGTACAGCACCGAATACTCCCTCGACACGAATAGGTTTCTATCAGGTTTGGATTCGTGTGTAGGGAATACAGATCAACCGGGGCGTTCACACGAATACGGTTTAGTTTCGGTTTTAACCATAAAGTAATAAATATTTACATATTATGTTTTCTGTCTCGTTGTGTGGTTTTAACCTCAAATCGAGCAGATATCTTTCAATTTTTCAGGAATTGTTCAAATATAGAAATATAAACATACATATTTTCGGGATATTGTTGCTATCTCAGTATTCATGGGAAAATGATGGTTTACCAAATGTGGATCGACTGATTTCTGCAGTAAATCTAAACCAGTGCTTCGGGACAAAACTTCCGAAAAATATAAAGATGAATTAAAGACGTAGGATGCATTCAAAGATGTATGTGTTCAATTTTGAATGGCTTTGATGAATCTGACGTCGCGGAAAAATTGGAATTGTGAGCCCGTGTCGGAAGATAACATAAAACCTAATATGAACCGTATATGTGTGAAAGGCCTTCATTCGTTTTCGGTTGAAACCGAAAACGAACCGAACCGAATGGAACCGTATGCATGTGAAACAAGCCTTACCGTTCTCAAGTTACCGTGTCAACGGACAGCCGGCCGGACAGAATCAAATTTGACTTCGAATTTTTCATCAGGTAGTAGAACCCAATCGTTTGAGACCATTTTCGGCAAAAAATCGAAAATTACAGACATTTGGGCAAAATGATAACGCGATGTTTCCCTGAATATACGCGCAAAAAAATTAGAAAACTCTGTTTTCCAATGTGTGTATCTAAAACCAAAGACCTCGGGCGAAGAAAATCTCCTGATAAAAGGCCACTTAGGTGACCTCAGTTAATGATGTCCTATTGTCTTATTCCTTCTAGGACACCCTGGAGGGGTACTTCGTTCAACAAATCCTATCAAAACGTACATATCAAATAAGAAAGGAACTTTTTCTCTGTATTATCTTGAACCGAGTTGAATGGAAATAAGCATGGATTCAAGACGATATCAGCACTACTCATTTCGAATGAATAATAATTGAGATCAATATCCAGAGCACTTGCTCTACATACATTATAACGAGCGAAAATTGTATGCAAGGAGGTGAATAATTTCTGAAGGCATCCTTCTCAGCCTCACAACCCTAACGAGTTAGAAAGCACTTAATAACTTGTAGAACTTAGTTTTGGAAAGTGCTTGATATTCTTCAATTACCTCGTCGAGTTTTTGCTGCAGTTTCTAATTCTGAGCTTTCACATTCGCTTATTCAAGTTCACAGCATACTGGGATATAGGTTGTAGAAAGTTTATTATTTGTGGGGTGGATCAGCAGAAATCTAGTTCTGCTCGGGTATCATTTGAACGAACGTTGAAATTTTTAGAATCATTCTGGGTGGTTTCATGTGGTATGTGGTATTTTAACTATACAGAAAACAAACTCGATTGATTACTGGAGATTCAAACTTGATCAGTATTTGAGCAGGGATATACCTACATGTTGACTAATTGGTGTGAATGACAAAAAAACTGGATTAAGTACTGACATGAAGTCAGACGCTTTTGCGCGTATGTTGGACACTTAATCTAATTTACCATTGTAAATTCGATTAAGTGTCCAATACAGGAGAACGGACAATAGAATTCACCATGATAAATTTGATTGAGAGTGTCCAATACAGGGGAATGGACAATAGAACATACGCGCAGAAGCGCCTGACTTCACGTCAGTGCTTGAACGAATTTTTTTTCGTAATCTTGAAAAATTTCTAAGGGTGCGGTTCTCACGAATTTTTTATTTTGTAATTTTGAAAAGTTTTCTAGGGGTTCGGTTCTCACAAAATTTTATAAACTCCTTTATGTCGATATTAAACAACTAGTTACGAAGCTTTAATTCGATCAAGTTTATATTTTTTGAATTATCGAGGAAATTATATTCCAGGTAAGTATAACTCTGAAACCGATGGACCGATTATGCCCAAAAACGAACTTATCTCTCCCATTGGGATGTGCAACATACCCTGAAAATTGCAAGTCCCGATCTCCTTTCGTTCGCAAGTTATCAAGCCAACGGTCACCCATCCAGCTACTGAACTCACACAAGGCTGCTCGGAACTCCATCAATATAGATCCGATCGTGTTCAAACTTTTAACTTGGCAGTAGAGTTAGGTTTTGAAGGCTCTCGCAAAATTTCAGCGATCACAGAAGAATAGTTTCTGATATATAGAATTTGTTTTCAATGATTTTTAAAAAATTTTGGAGTTATACCATCCTCATGAAATTTCAAAGGAATTTTTGCGGTGGCATTCTACAACTGACCCCCATGGTTGAATTGATAAGTTTTATATTTTTCGAGTTATTGAGGAATTAAGAACCAAATTTCAGATGGGTAAAGCTCCGAAACTGCTGATTATGCCAATAAATAAACTCAAATGGCGCACTCAGATTATCAACCAGGCCTAAAAATTTCAAGTTGCCATCTCTTTCCGGTCTTAGGTTATCGTGACGTAAACAATATTTTTCAATAATTTTTTTCAAATTTTCTAGCTATACGATTCTCACAAAATTTCACAACCGTCCTTAGGTTTATATTCTACAACTACTCACCAAGTTTCAATTCGATCCAATTAGTATTGCTTCTAGACAAAATTATTACTCGGAAACCATTAGGCCGATTATGCCCATTAACGAACTTGTCCGTCGCATTGGCATGCGCATTGGCATGCGCCATCTATCATATTTGACCTCGAATTTTTCATCAATAATTTTTTCGGTAAGAAATTCGAAAATTACAGACATAATGTCTGTAATATTCGAATTTCTTACCGAAAAAATTCGAAAATTACAGACATAATGTCTGTAATTTTCGAATTCTTTTACCGAAAAAATTTATTGATGAAAAATTCGAGGTCAAATATGATTCTGTACGGCCGGCCATCCAGCCTCCCATTGGACAAAATGATAACGCGTTGTTTCCCAGAACAAGTGCCCAAAACTAGTCCACTGTTTTGGTTATAATTTCACTATATTTCTCTAAAATCCAAAGTTATGTCATTTGCAAAATTTCGGCAATATCCGACGGACACTTCTTAAGATACATAATTCTGGATTAGTTTTGTTTTTGACTAATAAGCTTCAATTGTAGAAAATCAATATTTTCCGACGTACGATCGAGTTTCAAGTCGATCAGATCAGTATTTTTTGAGCTGTTGATGAAAAAACAAAATTTCAGATGGCTATAACTCCGAAACCACTCGGTGGATTTTGCTGATCTACTATCTCATCCAGCGCATTTGGACTCCAAACAAACCTTGCTAATTTCAACACTCTAACCCATTTCGTTCGAGAGTAATCGTTTCGGATGGCCGGAACAAACAGAATTAAGTATGGAATCAGATTCTTAATCAGTTAGTTGAATCTAAACTAGATTGAGAGATGAGATTTTCCGGAATGTGTAAAACTCAATGATGATATCAAAGCAGATGAGTCATTCGTTGCTATGAATCTGATTCACTATGCATATTATCTTGGTTCTTTGAAAAATATCAATAGACGACGTTGATTTGTCAGATTCACTAAAATGGATTGAAATATCCACACGATTCCATCATAAATTGAGGTTCTTCAATGAATTTAAGAAAAAATGCTTCCTCGTAATTCGTTCTCTTTTGATTTTTTTTGGAATATATTGATAACTAAATGAACCAATGCGTATAGAAGCTACTGAGGTCACGACGGTGCTAATTTTTGTGCACATGTTCTGCACAGCGTGCTATCATCAAGCCCAAATGTCTGTAATGTTCGAATTTTGTGCCGAAAATGGCCTCAAACGATTAGGTTTGACTCACTGATGAAGAATTCTAGGTCAAACTTGATTATGTCCGGCCGGCCGTTATAACTTAAGAACGGAAAGAATTTTCAAGGTAGGTGCTGCGTCCAAATGCGACGATTAAGTTAGTTAATGGGCATAATCAACCTAACGGTTTCCGAGTACTGAGAATTCGAGGTCAAATTTGATTATGTGTTGCTACGATAACTTGAGAACGGAAAGAAATAGCAACTCGAAATTTACAGGTTAGGTGGCGCGTCCCAATACGACGGACAATTTCGTTAGTGTGCATAATCGACCTAACGGTTTCCTACTACTAATTCTGTTTTCAACCAATACAGATTCGATAGATTTGAAACTTGGTGAGTAGTTGTAGAATACCGACATAAAGACGTAGGTATGTGAAATTTTGTGAGGATGGTTTCACTAAAAAAATTTAAGAACATTTTAAAAAAAATATCATTCAGCTTACGAAATATTGAGACCGGAAACAGACTCATGCAATTTTCAGGGTAGGTTGCGCATCCGAATGCAACATCGAATTTTGATACTAGGCATAATCGGCCAAATAGTTTTAGAGTTATATCTATCTGAAATCTTGTTGTTTTTTCCTAAATAACTCAAAAATACGAATCCGATCCCATTAAAACATGGTACTTAGTTGTACAATTCCGACGCGCAAATTTTCACGAAATTTGGTCAACACAAAATTAACAAAAAAGTCATTGAAAAGAATTCTATATCTCCGAAACTGTCCGTCCGGTATATCTGGAATTTTGCGACAGTCTTCAAAACCAAACTGTATTGCCAAGTTTCAAATTTGAACAAGATCAAATTCATATTGTTGGAGATTTGAGCAGCCTTGATATCAGTAGCTGGATTGGTGACCGTTGCCACGATAACTTTCGAATGAAAGAGATAGCGACTTCCAATTTTCAAGGTAGGTTGGGCATCCAACTGGGATAGTTGTGTTGGTTGTTGGGCATAATCGGCCAAATGGTTTCGGAGTTATACCCATATGGAATATTATTTTCTTGATAGCTCAAAAATACAGATCCCATCGAATTGAAACTTGGTCTATAGTTGTAGAATAACGACGCACAAGCTTTTCCGTGGAATTTCGTGAGGATTGCATCACCATCAAATTTCCAGAAATTCATTGAGAAAATATTATGTATCTCACGATAGCTTTCACGGAAAGAGATAGATTGCAATTTTCAGGATAGGTTGCGCATCCAAATGCTACATTCAAGTTCCTTAATAGGTATAATCGGTCAAACGGTTTTGGAGTTATACCCATCTGAAACGTTCTTGTTTTTTCCTCAATAGCTCGAAATATACTATTCCGATCTAATTAAAACTCAGTAATTACTTGTAGAATGCCAACGTGTTGATTTTTGCAGAATTTCGTAGTTATTCTGAATTTACTTGGGACCTGAGTTTTTTCGTAAGTTTTCGCATATTTAATGAATTTCAATTCTGATAAAATACATATGTCAGAATTAAAAATTTTGTGATTTTAGGCGATTCTCGTCACTAAAATGGTACGAAATGTATTCATATATTATAAAAGCTGAGACACGGGTCTATATCGATGGTAAATTCGATTAAGACTTTCCCATAAAGGTGAATAGACAATAGAACATGCGCGCTCAAGCTCCATGCTTCACGTCAGTGCTCGAATAATTTTTATGAAGTACGATTTTCTATAAACAATCTCTGAAGTTTTTTCTGCCCCTTATCATATTAATTAATAGTCATTTTGGCGCTCTAGTTCCTCGGAACTGAGTGCTTATCAATTTGCCCAAATGTCTGTAATTTTCGAATTTTTCGATGAAAATGGTCTTAAACGATTTGGTTCGACTCACTGATCAAGAATCCGTGGTCGAAATTCATTCTGTCCGGCCGGCCGTAGGCACGATAACTCTCGAACGGAATGAGCTAGTTAGTTGAAAATTTCAGAGTAGGTTTGGGAGATAAATAGCTCGGCTAAATCGGACAGATGGTTTCGGAGTAACAAAAAAAAAATTTTTTTTACAAAGCAAATTCCAAATTATATTTTTTTCAATAAGCAGTTTTACCATAATAATCCAGTGATATCATTTTTAACTCTAACTAGTTAATACTTTCGGTGATATGATTTTTTAAAATTTCAATAATAAATCGTATTTCGTCGTTGTCACAGAATGATATTCTATGTATGAATTGTCATAATGTCAACTTATTTTCCTGAGACATGACATTATCTAATCAATCGAAGAATTGTGAGCGAAGTGAGAAAAATCTCAGTTGTTTGCTCCGAAATTAGTTTTTCTCAGAAAAGTCTTACATTTCGGAACGGAACATGAAGTAAGAGATCTGAAAGTAGTGAGACTGCTTTTCATCCATAGACATAGATATAACTCTCAAACGGAATGAGGTAGGTAGTTGAAATTTTCAGAGTAGGTTAGAGAGATGAATATCTCGGTTAAGTTCGTTATTGGGCAAAATTGGCCAGATTTAATTTGATTTCTTCCATGGTGCAGTTCTCATTCTCATGATTGCTCATTTAATCTTGATAAATAAAATATTATTTGAATTGAATTTCCTTTATGATACAGTTCTATCATATGAATACATTGATATAATTCCGAACTCTGAGAAACCAATACTTTCGGAGATATAATTTGTCTTTTTGAACTAGAGCGCCAGAAAGCTCCTGTCCACAGGGCTTGAACCAATTTTTTTCCAAAGGATTATCTCCAGAAATCTTTCATTCTGTGCACGAAACAACAAACGCCAAACCCCCAACACCGGACTTAATCACAAGGGCAAAAAGAGAACTACTGATTCTAAATGAGCGCTCCACTCCCCTTCTAAATATATTCCCGAAATTGATGACTCAATTTTTTCCCCATAATCGTACATGCAAACCTCATGTATACAGAACGGATAATAAATTCCAACAACTTGATGGGCCTGTATAGATAAAGGGGCTGTACAGCTTAATTCGCTGGGCTAGTCTGAAAGCTATTAAGTGTTGAGTTACGTTTCAAACTGATTTCAACTTCGTTTCGGGACTCCGTCGTCATTAATTATGCCAGGCATGAATCTGGTCTGCCCCCGTCCTGTATGCGATGAGGGGGTGGAAGAACTGTTAGTTTCGGAATCGTGTCTGTTTGTTTCTTCTGATTGCTATTTAGGGAAGAGAAAAGTAAATCTCTCGTAAATCACTAACGTTTATTAGGAAACTTGTTATACAGGGTGAGTCTTTTAGTTGTACATTCAGTTTGTGGGTTTCGTTGACTGTGATGGCCGTGCAGAGTTTTTTCCGCCTCTCGCTGATGAACTTATTTATAAGTCTTTGTTCAGTGAGAGCCTGCCGTAGACGCTTTTGAGGTCAGCATGAATGTGCTGAAGTGATGTCTCCAGTGCGGTGCTCCGGTTTTTAGGCGTCACAACAGTGGAGATATGGGAGTAAGCGGAAGGATCGGAAGAAAGGATGTAGTTCCCTACAAGTTTAACCTAGGATTCCTCTCATCAAATAAAACACTATTTCATTTGCCCTTTTCCCTAATTTTGCTCAGGTAGTTTAAATTAAAAAAAAGTGGAAAAGCCCGGTGGATAGGCGCTTTGGCGCTCCTGTTCAAATTTTGAGAAATCATATCTCCGAAAGTATTGGTTTCTCCGAGGGGTAAAGCGCTAGGAATTCTGGTGTACAAGAAAGTAGAATTCCATGGAATTATACTGTACAGATGAGTATAATTCCAAAACCGTTTGACCGATTATGCCGACAGATAAACTCAGATGTCGCATTCAGATGCACTACCAAACCTGAAAATTTCAAGTCGCCATTATCTAACTTGTCCGTCGTATAGAGACGCGCCACCTACCATGAAAATTTCAACTCGCTATCTCTTTCCGTTCTCAAGTTATCGTGGTAACGGCCGGCTGGCCGGACAAACAGAATCACATTTATTGAAGGGTTTTTTTTTTGGGTTTTCTCTCCCAAAACCTGAAAATTATCTATAAAATAAAAATTAATTATTTTGTGATTTGCCTCTGCGTAAGAAACAAAGGATATTTGTCAGAAGCAATCAATTGAACAATGTTCCTAACAAACAACAACGAAACAACATCAACGAAGAAACAACTATATCGTAACGTTTCGGAGTCTATATCAGACTACTTCGTCAGACGCTTAATGAAAATCGTTAAAATTATTTTGTTGATAGTTATTTTGTGAAATTCAAGAATTGTCAATTGTGAATTTCACAAAATAACTATCAACAAAATAATTCTAACGATTTTCATTAAGCGTCTGACGAAGGAGTCTGATATAGACTCCGAAACGTTACGATATAGTTGTTTCTTACGCAGAAGCAAATCACAAAATAATTAATTTTTATTTTATAGATATTTTTCAGGTTTTGGGAGAGAAAACCCAAAAAAAAAACCCTTCAATAATGAGTATACCTCCCACAGTATCCTTTAATGAATACTTAGAATCAAATTTGCCCTCGAATTCTTCATCAGGGAGTCGAATCCAATCGATTGAGACCATTTTCGGTAAAAAAATCGAATATTACAGACATTTGGGCAGAATGATAACGCGATGTTCCCCAGAGCATACTTACATAATAATAACTTATGTGTCACATTAGGATACGCAACCTACCCTGAAAGTCGTTATCCCTTTCCGCTCTCAAGTTATCGTGAGATACATAATATATTTTGATATTTTTTTAAAATTTTCTAGTGATACGATCCTCACGATATTTCACATACGTCTTTATGTCGGTATTTTACAACCAAGTTTTAATTCGATCGGTTTTGTATTTTTGAGATATCGAGAAAATAATATTCCAGATGGGTATAACTCCGAACCCATTGGGTTGAATATGCTTAATTATTCCATTCGCATGAGCAACCTTCTCAGAAAATTGTAAGTCGATATCTCTTTCCATTTAGAAGTTATCGTGGCATCGTTCACCCATCCAGATAGTGAACTCACAGAAGGCTTTTCTAATCTCCAACAATATATGTATATCTGATCATGTTCAAACTTGAAACTTTGCTTTAGAATTCAGGTATAAAGGCTCTCGAAAAATTTCAGCGATTTCGGAAGGATAGTTTTTTAGATATAGACTTTTTTTCAATGATTTTCAATAACGTGAGATAATAGTATACATTCTAAAGCAAGTTGGGCTCTTAATTTGAACACGAATGCGAAATTCGAAAGCGAGCGACGAAGGAACGAGTTTTCGAACGCATGAGTTTTGGAATTGCCTTCTGTAACGAGTATTAGACGATATTTCCTCTATTTCATTCAAGTTTTGTAAAATCCTGTTGAAATTTAATGAAAAATTCGGATTATACATCCTAGTGACTTTTGTACTGTATCTTGGCTGTTGGTTTGACTGTTACGATAGTTGACAGATTTCGGAATTTGAATTTGAATCGTACGTAGGTCATGGAGATCAGATTTAAAACAGTTTCCAAACAGCATAAATGATTCAAAATTAGGTAATCTCAAGTATCTTATTTTTCAATGAAAATAAACTTTTTCGCTCAACAATTATTTCACTATATGCAGATTATATTATGTTGACAATTGACTTGTGTTGAAATTTGATAGGATCGAATGTCAGTGCTGACTAGGTACCACAAAACGAAAAATATAACTAGAAACAATGCGGGAATGAGTTCATTGCCGCATTGTTTTTAGAGCTGTAATGAACTCATTACGATACTGAAATAGAGAAATATTATTTTTTTGTTTTTTTTTGCGCGTATATTTAGGGTTATATCGCGTTATCATTTTTCCCAAATGTCGACTCCCTAATGAAGAATTCGATGTCAAATTTGATTCTTTCCGGCCGGTCGTCCCCGATAACTTGAGAACGGAAAGAGATAGCGACGGACAAGTTCGTGAATGGGCATAATCGTCCCAATGGTTTCCAAGTTAAAATTTTGTTTTCAACCAATACAAATCCGATCGAATTGAAACTTGGTGAGAAAAATATAAAACCGATCTAATTCAAACATTTTTATTGGTTGTAGAATGCGAACGTGAAATTTTGTGAGGATTCTCCCAGTACAAAATCTTGAAAAAATCATTGAAAATACACTGAATACAGTTCCACAATGCTTCCCAACCACTCCGACTTTTATTTTATATTAATATTTCCGAATTTTATTCTTTACAAGAAGTTGGTGCATCAAAAATGATGTAGAATGATATAAAAGTTAGCCAACTGCGACTTCCTATTTCAGCGGAAATCGCCATTTTTCAACAAAAAAGTCGACTGTCTCGAAAAATTCGAACTTTCTGTATGAAACTCTCTGATTAAACTTGTTTGAAATCACAATTTACATCAATGTGCCAGAATTCAGATCGGAAAACCGTAATTTGCAGAACGGAATTTCTTTTGAGGGCTAGACGATATTAGTGTCAGCATGGAAAGTATAGAAAATTTAATTTGAACCTAATTTTTCGACATTTCATCGAATTTTTACAAATCTGTGATCATAGAAAATAATTAACTGGCGTTGAAATTGAACTGACGATGGATATTCATGACAAAATTCTATTTCAATCAAAAATCTCACTATAAATTGGCAATTTGCAGCAATATTTGCATTCTTGGGATGCGGACGTGAATTGAATGTGAAATTGAAAGATTTTAATGACAAAATTATAAATATGAGCCACTTTGCACCAGAATGAAACTCCTTTTAAGGAAAAATTCGAACAAATGTCGAAAAACCAAGTTCAAGCAAGATTTACTAGCTACAATCATTTTCATGGTGTCACTAATGTCGTGTAGTCACCGAAAAAGAATCGATTAGATACTTATCCAATCTTCAAAAGAGTTACGAGCAAAAAAAGAAACCAAAAATTTCATGGTTTTCTGACCTGAAAGTAACCACATGGATCTAAATTGTTATTTCAAACAAGTTTACTTGAAGCGCTTCACTAAAAGTTCGAATTTTCCAAGATAATGAACATGTCTGTTTGAAAATGGAGATTTCCGCTCAAACCGGAAGTTTGAGTTGGCCGAGATTTACTTCATTTCTCATCATTTTTGATGCACCAACTTTTCGAAATTAATAAAATCAGAAATATTAATAGAAAAGAAAAGTCCCTCTTGGTGTGGCGTTGTTGGGAAGCACTGTATATATCAGAAACTATTCGTCCGACATCGCTGAAATTTTGCGAGAACCTTCAGAACCTAATTTTTCTGGCAAGTTCCAAGTTTGAGGACGATTGGATCTATATTGTTGGAGATTCGAGCAGCCTTCTGTGAGTTCAGTAGCTGAATGGGTGACCGTTGCCTCGATATCTTTCGAACGAGAGGATATAGGGACTTGCATCCTTCAGGGTAGGTTGCGCATCCAAATGTGAGATTTAAGTTTAGTTTTGAGCACACCCAACTGGAATATTATTTCCTCGATAACTCAAAAAATATAGGCTCGATCGATTTGAAGCTTGGTAAATAGCGGTAGAATATCGACATAAAGACGCGTGTGAAATTTGTTTAGAACCGTACTCCTAGAAAATTTAAAGAAAATTATGAAAACAAAAATTGGTTCAAGCACTGACGTGAAGTCAGGAGCTTTTGCGCGTATGTTCTTTTGTCCATTCTCCTGAATTGGACTCTACATGATTAATTCCTCATCTTCATTATCAATTCATTCCTAACGGTTTTATAAATTGATTCTCTATTTAAAATAGAGAATCAATTCATAAAACTATTAGGAATGAATTATCGTAAATGTGTACAAAGAACTAGCAGTATAAGATTATATAATTAGTTTTAAATAAGACTCTCATGTGATTAGTTTTGAATAGGTATCTGTGTCCATGTGATCTAGGTATAGGGAGATCATTACTTGTTAAGAATTTAGTATGATGTAGTGTGATGAAGTCGCTGTTTCGACGAAACGCGTCAATATTAAATTAATTGGTGTAAATCGTATATAATTTTTCATTGAGTAAATACAGCAGTTGTCCAACATTTTCCTACCTGTTCTGATTTTCTTTGATATGGGAATGGTATACGAAAGTGGTCGAAAAGACTGATTTATCCGCAAACTTTGAAATATGTCAATTGATTGATTTAAAATTTCACTCAATATTCGAAAATTACCGTGTATATCCAAAACAAACGAACTCAGGCTATTAAAACCTCAGTTTATGATTTTCGTTCTTCCGGGACATCCTGTATTGATAAGTACTTTCTAAGCATTCATGTAATAGCGATTTCTATTGACACGCTCGGAGCACTTGAAGAAAGTTTACCGACTCCGACCACGATCTGTCAAAAACCGCTCTCAGAGCAATCTCTCCCTTTTTGGCGCTCTAGTTCCTCGGAACTGAGTGCTTATCAATTTGCCCAAATGTCTGTAATTTTCGAATATTTCGATGAAAATGGTCTTAAACGATTTGGTTCGACTCACTGATCAAGAATCCGTGGTCGAAATTCATTCTGTCCGGCCGGTCCGGCCGTCCAGCCGTAGGCACGATAACTCTCGAACGGAATGAGCTAGAGAGTTGAAATTTTCAGAGTAGGTTTGGGGGATGAATATCTCGGCTAAGTTCGTTACTGGGCAAAATCGGACAGAAGGTTTCGGAGTAATAGAAAAAAAATTTTTTTTTTACAAAACAAATTCCAAATTAAATTTTTTGCGCGTATGTTCTGGGGAACATCGCGTTATAGTTTTGCCCAAATGTCTGTAACTTTCGAATTTTTTGACGAAAATGGTCTCAAACGATTAAGTTCGACTCCCCAATGAAGAATTCGAGGTCAAATTTGATTCTGTCCGTCCGGCCGTACGGCCGTCCGGCCGTCCGTCCGTCCGGCCGTTGCCACGATAACTTGAGAACGAAAAGAGCTAGCGACTTGAAATTTTCAGGGTAGGTGGCGCATCTCAATACGACGGACAAGTTCGTTAATGGGCATAATCGGCCCAGTGGTTTCCGAGTAATAATTTTGTTTTCAACCATTATAAATCCGATCAATTTAAAACTTGGTGGGTAGTTGTAGAATATGAACCTAAGCACGTTTGTGAAATTTTGTGCGAATCGTACGGCTAGAAAATTTTAAAAAAATTATTAAAAAATATTTTTGTTGTCACGATAACTTGAGAACGGAATGAGATAGCGGCTTGAAATGTTCAGGTTAGGATGTGCACTAGAACGCGACATTTCAGTTTGATTATGAGCATAATCGGCCTAACGGTTTTAGAGTTATAGCCATCTGAAATTTTCTGAAATTTGGTGGTTTTTGTACCTCATTAACTCGAAAAATACTGAACCGATTGAATTCAAACATGGTCATTAGTTGTAGAATGCCAACGCAAAAATGTTTGCAAAATTTGGTGAGGATAGCATTTGTAGAAAATTTTTAATAAATCATTGAAAATAAAAAAAAAAAATTTTATATATCAGTAACTATTCGTTTGAAATTGCTGAAATTTTGCGAGAGCCTTCATAACCTAACTCTACTGCCAATTTTCAAGTTTTAATACGATCGGTTAAATATTGTTGGAGATTCGAGCATTCTTGTGTGAGTTCAGTAGATGGGTAACCGTTGCCTCGATAACTTTCGAACAAAAGGAGATAGAAACTTGCAATTTTCAGGGTAGGTTGCGTATCCGAAAGGGAGAGTTGGGTTCAATTTTGGGCATAATCGGTCTAAGGGTTTCCGAGTTATACCCACCTGGAATATTATTTCCTTGATAACTCAAAAAATAAATATTCGATCGAATTGGTGCTTGGTAACTAGTAGTAGAAAATCAACCTAAAGACGTGTTTAAAATTTTGTAAGAATCGTATCCCTAGAAAATTTGAAAAAAATGACGAAAAAAAAAATTTCAAGAACCGTACCCCTAGAAAATTTTTAAAAAGTCACGAAAAAAAAATTGGTTCAAGCACTGACGTGAAGTCAGAAGCTTTTGCGCGTATGTTCTATTGTCCATTCTCCTGTATTGGACACTCTTCTTAATCGAATTTACCATGATGAATTCTATTGTCTATTCTCCTGTATTGGACACTCTTCTCAATCGAATTCACCATGATGAATTCTATTGTCCATTCTCCTGTATTGGAGACTCTTCTTAATCGAATTTGCCATGATGAATTCTATTGTCCAGAATGGACAATAGAATTCATCATGGCAAATTCGATTAAGAAGAGTCTCCAATACAGGAGAATAGACAATAAAAATCATCATGGTGAATTCGATTGAGAAGAGTGTCCAATACAGGAGAATAGACAATAGAATTCATCATGGTAAATTCGATTAAGAAGAGTGTCCAATACAGGAGAATGGACAATAGAACATACGCGCAAAAGCTTCTGACTTCACGTCAGTGCTTGTTTTAATAAGCAGTTTTATCATAAGAATCCATTCATATCATTTTTAACTCTAACAAGCTAATACTTTCGGAGATATGCTTTTTCAAAATTTCAATGTAAATCGTATTTCACAGATTGATATAATTATTCTATGTATATTCTATGTATGAATTGTCATAAAGTCAACTTGACAGAAGCGAATATTGTAACTTCAAGGATATTGGGGTTGAAATACTCGTATTTTAGCGATGCAACGGGGACCTCACCCGAAAATGTTTGAAAATATTACGTAAATATTGAAAGCATAATTCTGTAGTTCGAGAGAGGAGAAAATGTGGTGAACGTAGATCAGGAAATTTTTGATCGATTACAAGGTAAAAAAAATGAACTATTATTTGAATTTAATTTCCTTTATGATGCAGTTCTTTCATAAGAATACATTGATTTAATTCCCAACTCTGAGAAACCAATACTTTCGGAGATATAATTTGTCTGTTTGAACTAGAGCGCCAGAAAGCTCCTGTCCACAGGGCTTGAACCCATTTTTAGTTTTGAATTTGATTTTGTAGCGAAATGAAGAAGATTTAATAAATAATTTCCTTAGTTTATAGTCTGCTATCCATAATATCCAATAAGGCACCAAGTAATCGAATTTGCATTTGCTCAGCCATATCTATAGAATAGTATTATGTCAAAATAGATAAACATAACCTAATATTTTGAATTGCTCTTTCCCTCACTCGAGCTTTAAAACGCGAGCGAAAATAATTGCTCTGAAAGCAAACAGATTTGCTCTGATGTGTCAATGGAATATGAGTCATCGATCTCATCAATGGAAAACGAAAATATCTGTGGAATATGACTCCGAGTGATCCGAGCGTGTCAATGGAAATCGCTATAAGTTACTCTGACCAAAACTAGTATAGCGAATAAATTGAAAAACTCCCGATTTCTTCAAACCTTGCACAATTTATATGGCCCAGGATAGATGACGGAGGAATATTCATTCCGAAAATGACGGAGGCATATTCGTTCCGAAAATGACGACAGCATGAAAAATTCAGACGATTCATTCTTCCCATAGGAAATGTTACTACTGATATTACCACGTTACGCCAGACTGACCTTTCGTGATTTCTTCGTACTTTTATGCCTGTCGTTGACTTTCATTTATGATGGAAACCAGTATCAGACTCACCCTCGGTTCTAATCAATTTCGTTCAAAGGCCGCTCCGTGTTAAGTTTCCCCGCTTGATTGGGTTTTCCTTCGAAGCAAGGTGTCTTGAATCGCGAATGTCGCTCGGAAATATCAATGGCTGAAAGGATTTAACGGTTTTAGTAGCACCTTGCGCATTTGAGTATCCTTGAAAATCAGTAGAGCGACACTTGAAGAGTAGAATAGGTAACTTCTTCGGCTGTTTACTTCGGGGATATATTCTGTCGATGAAATAGAATGTGCTTTGCTATTATCCTAAGAATGTTAAACACAGGGTGATTCTAAATTGATCCGAAATGTTTTGAGAGGTAGTTTAACGAGTAAATCACTCTATATGTGCCTGGCTAGCAAGCGATTGACACGCTACAACTTGTCATTCCCTAAGTGGTTAGCTAGTGAAAGTCAATTCAAAATTAAGTGTTTAAAGAATTCCTCTTATGAAGTTTCACTACTTTAAAGACGTCTGACTAGCTGGGAGCTCAAGGATATATGAATCTATGCTTCCTTGTACATAAGGTAATAGCTGATAAACTGATTTTTGATAGTTTTAATCAAAAATCATTGATTACTATAAAAGAAAAGACACTTAGCTTATTGAATTGATCTTCTTCGTGGACTTCATCCACAGAAAACTAAGGTACACTTCCAATTATACCAGGCAGAGTCAATTCTTCCAAATGACCACTCACGATATTTCTAGGTAAGGTATATTTATAGAGAAAACAGGATAACGTGGATAAGTATATTTAAATCGGAAACTTTAATGGGTAATTCCGTAAAGGGATTTTCCTGCTGTGGTATCACCTATTTTTGCGCGTATGTTCTGGGAACATCGCATTATAGTTTTGCCCAAATGTCTGTAACTTTCGAATTTTTTGACGAAAATGGTCTCAAACGATTTAGTTCGACTCCCCAATGAAGAATTCGAGGTCAAATTTGATTCTGTCCGGCCGGCCGTTGCCACGATAACTTGAGAACGAAAAGAGCTAGCGACTTGAAATTCTCAGGGTGGGTGGCGCATCCCAATACGACGGACAAGTTCTTTAATGGGCATAATTGGTTCAGTGGTACCGAGTAATAATTTTGTTTTCAACCAATATAAATCCGATCGAATTGAAACATGGTGACTGGTTGTAGAATATGAACCTTAGCACGTTTGTGAAATTTTGTGCGAATCGTATGGCTAGAAAATTTTAAAAAAATTATTGAAAAATATTTTTGTTGTCACGATAACTTGAGAACGGAAAGAGATAGCGGCTTGAAGTTTCCAGGTTAGGATGTGCACCAGAACGCGACATTTCAGTTTGTTTATGAGCATAATCAGCCAAACGGTCTTAGAGTTATAGCCATCTGAAATTTGGTTGTTTTTTGCTCCTCATTAACTCGAAAAATACTAAACCGATTGAATTCAAACATGGTAATTAGTTGTAGAATGCCAACGCGAAAATTATTGCAAAATTTCGTGAGGATAGTATGTGTGAAAAATTTTAAAAAAATCATTGAAAATTGAAAAAAAAAATTCTATATATCAGTAACTATTCGTTTGAAATTGCTGAAATTTCGCAAGAACCTTCATAATCTAACTCTACTGCCATGTTTCAACTTTTAACACGATCGGTTGAATATTGTTGGAGATTCGAGCATTCTTGTGTGAGTTCAGTAGATGGGTGACCGTTGCCTCGATACCTTTCGAACGAAGTAGATAGGGACTTGCAATTTTCAGGGTAGGTTGCGTATCCGAAAGGGAGAGTTGAGTTCGTTTTTGGGTATAATCGGTTGAACGGTTTCCGAGTTATACCCACCTGGAATATTATTTCCTTGATAACTCAAAAAATAAATATTCGATCGAATTGAAGCTTGGTAACTAGTAGTAGAAAATCATCATAAAGACGTGTTTGAAATTTTGTAAGAACCGTTCCCCTAGAAAATTTGAAAAAAATGACGAAAAAAAAAATTTTAAGAACCGCACCCCTAGAAAATTTTAAAAAAATCACATTTTTATTTCCACCTTTTCCTTGGTTTCTCAGTTGCCCTGTCCTAAATAAGCTAACTAGCAGAAACGCGTGTCGCCAGTTACCATTACCGGTTTAACTTTTCTAATAAATATAAAGGCGAGGAACGATCGAATGGCCAGAGCGATTTCCTGATCTTAACCCATTATTTCTTTTTATGGGGATATGTGAAGAGCACGGTTTCAAATCGAATAACCCTTGCGATTAGGTCGATCACTCCTGAGATGTTGAATAATGTTGAAAACATTTTTTATTTGTGGTTAGAATATTGCCAAGGCGTTCGCGGTGAATACTTTGACCATCTACTTCATTAACATTCATACTTTTTTTGCTGCATTTTGTATTACATTTAAGATTTTGATATTTTACCAAATTTAGCTAATCACTTCATTTTATTGAACCAATTTTTGGCGCTCTTATTCCTCGGAACAGAGTGCTTATCAATTTTCCCAAATGTCTGTAATTTTCGAAGTTTTGGCTGAAAATGGTCTTAAACGATTTGGTTCGAAACACCGATCAAGAATCCGTGGTCGAAATCAATTCTGTCTGGCCGGTCCGGCAAGTCCGGCCGACCTTAGGCACGGTAACTCTCGAACGAAAGGAGTTAGAGGATTGAAATTTGCAGAGTAGGTTTGCAGCGTAAATATCTCAGATGAGTTCGTTAACGGGCAAAATCCACCAAGCGGTTTCGGAGTTATGGCCCTTTTCAGTAAAAACATTTTTTATGAATATTTCCGTAACCGATAACTCGATCTATTAGAAATTTAGCATCAAATTGTAGAGAAATTACTTCTATATACATGCGAAGTTTGGTTTTGACCGGGTTGCAATAAGGTATCAAAAATATTCTTTTTAATTTTTAATTTCGTTTCTACAAAAACTCTCGAACAGAATGAGCTAGGCAGTTGAAATTGTCAGAGTAGGTTTGAGAGATAATTTTCTCGGTTGAGTTCGTTACTAGGCAAAATTGGCCTGATGGTTTCGGAGAAAAGAAAAAACAATTTTTTTCCTTTAACACAAATTTCAAATTTAATTCCTTTTAAGATGCAGTTTCACCAAAAAAATCCATCGATATCATTTTCAACTCTAACCAGCTAATACTTTCGGAGATATGATTTTCCGAAATTTCAATAATGAATCGTACTTCTGTACTTCTTATGTTTTTATAGAATGCTGTACTTAATTATTGTATCTATGAATTATTATATGATCTGTGTTCTTACATGTCATCTTATTTTCCTATGAGAGATAAATGTCAAATTTATTTCTGGTACACCTCCTGTTCTAGTTTTTTATAAGATAATAGTAGTTTTTTTAAACGACACTTTTTATAAATTTGATTTCCTTCATGATGCATTTCCATCATAGGAATCGATTGATATAGTTCCCAACTCTGAGAAACCAATACTTTCGGAGATATAATTTGTCTGTTCCAACAAGAGCGCCATAAAGCTCCTGTCCACAGGGCTTGAACCAATTTTATTTATAATTTGATTTTCGCAATAAACATGAAAGTCATAACATTTCTGGATAGACAGAGACGTGACCTTTCAAACGGTATATCACAAGCCCATATAGTTCCTATTTGAAAATTGAAAATTGAAATACCTGTCTTTCGAAGGGGACGGTTTAAAAATTAATTTTTCGTACTTCCGGGCCTAAAGTGACAACTTCACTCCCTTGTGACAGGTACTAAAGTGTCACATTTAATCCCTCCGGGATTAAATATTGACGAAACTCCCGGAACGATTAAATCACAAACAAACGAATTTAAGGGATATTTTATTGAAAAATATAATTAATTAGAATGCCAATTAACGTTAATATTCAAATTAATATTGTGACAGTTCGTCATATTGACCAGTCTTTCCTGGGTTAATGCAGCAGGTAACTGACGAGTAACAGATAGGTCCTTTTCATATTGAACTGGTGTTTGTTTCGAAGATCCTGCGGAAACAGGAAGCGAGAATGTGGCATAACTATAGTGGACGAATCGGCGACTTGACCAAATATTTTATCTGAAATTTTTTGTTTATTTTTAATAGACGATTCAATATATCCCTCGGCCACGTTGGTGGATTTCCATCCTCCATGTCTCTTCAGCACGTCTATTGTTGCTCCCGAATCAGCTAACAAAGACGCAGATGTGCGTCGAAAACAATGTCCCGTATAAGACGTCGCATTTTCTAATTTCAAGAAAGCTGCTATTTGCCGTGGAAATGTACCAAACATGTTTTTTCCTACTACTCGCGTAGTACATTCTTTGTTGATGTATTGAACAAAAAATTTTGAATGAGGTGTCCCTGTCTTTCGCAATGCCACATATTTTCGAAATATCGCCACAAAACTGATGGCACTGTTTTCTGAATTTTTGATCACAAAATTTCGGTCAATTTTATTTTTGGTGTTTCTAATCGCAATTAGGAAGGAATCGCCCAAATCTCTCACATCGTCGATTTCTAAATCAACCAACTCTTTTCCACGACAAGCTCCCGCAACGCCCAAAATAAGTGCAACCTACAAAAAAATTGATTTCTTAAAATTTCTGAATATAAACACATTTCCAAATTTACCTTAAGCATTAAATATTTATCATCCGGAGCCTCCCGTAAGAATTGATCTACCTGCTCAGACGTGAGAATTCTTGACTTCTTTGGCTTAAATCCCTCATTTCTTCTCTTCAAAAAAGCTAATAATTTTGGAAATTTACTTATATCAATATCTTCTCTAATGTTAATAACCGATTTCAGCATTGAGTAATGTGCCCAGAGAGTTGAGGCACAAACCGCTTTTGATTTATCATTGAAGTAGACTAACAGCGCATTTTCAGTAGGTTGTCTCACATTTTTTAAGCGGCACCACTTTTTAAAAGCATCGTACTGCTGCTCGTATAGTTTTCTAGATTTCGGTGGTAACAATTCTTCACCTACTTCGGCTGCTCTTTTATCAATATCAGATACACCTTCTTCACTCATGATACCAGTAATTATCAATAACAATGTTTCTTTACAATGACACTAGTAATGACAATGTTTCTAAATTATAATTGTCACAACGCAATGTTACTATGGTAACTTATTTTAAAGACAGTTTATTAAATGAGTTGAAGAGAGAAAAAACTGATTGAAATTATTGAAATAATTAATAAAATCATACCGGAAGTACGAAAAGTATCGTATATACCTTGCGACTGAAGTACATTTAATCCTTCAGGTAAATTATGGCCCTCCCTGCGGTCGGGCCATAAACTTTACCTTCAGGATTAAATGTACTACTTCAGTCCCGCGGTATATAATATACTATTATTCAGTTCTGGTATTTCCTATGACTATGTTCAGTAAAAAAGATTATCATAAGCAATTTATTCCATCTGCCTTTTCCACACTGTATGATTACAATAATTGATAGATCTCATTAAAGAAATATTAAACTTAGGAATGAAAAGAGTTTTCTCTATTTCAGTATCGTAATGAGTTCATTCCAGCGCTGTTTTTAGTGCTGGAATGAACTCATTCCCACAATTGTTGACAGGTAAGGTTTTATTTTCATCAAAAAATAAGGTACTAGAGATTTCCTTCTTGCTAATCTTGAATCATGCATGATATTAGAAAACTGTTAAATCTGATCTCCTTGCTCTACGTACAATTCGAATTCCGTGATCTGCCAACTTTCGTAACAGTCACACCAACAGCCAGGATACAATACAAAAGTCACTAGGATGTATAATCCTAATTTTCCATTAAATTTCAACAGTATTTTACAAAACTTGCCTGAAATAGAGAAAATATCGTCTAATACTCGTTGCAGAAGGATATTCCAACACTCATGCGTACGAAAACTCGCTCCTTCGTCGCTCGTTTTCGAATTTCTCATTCGTGTTTGAATATCCGCCCATTCTGCAACTTGTTTTAGAATATACTATTCCAGCAGACCCACAATACATGAAAAATAGAATAAATCTAAAATCAAATCTTAAACAATTCATCTATATTTACGGCGATTCGCGTGCAGCCAGGCTTGCTATGTTCACGCCGTTCGTTTACGTGGGCGTAGGCCTGCACTTATTGACTGGCAGTTAATTGTGTCAAGAAGAACCTCGTGTCTGGTAACATTACACGACACGAACCTCCTTCATCATACATTGGATTTGATTGGTTTTGCGGTTAGACGCATCGATTACCTGTCGTTCAATCTACTCAGGAGTTTTGTCAATACAACATGCATCATATACATATATTGCCATAGATAGATGAAGCGATGAGAATGATAAATGATACTTTTAAAACCAAGGAAAATATTCTGAATCTTTTTGGGCGTATGTTCTAGGGGAACATCGTCCTATCATTTCGTCCAAATGTCTGTAATTTTCGAATTTCGAGCTGAAAATTGGCTAATAGACTAATTCGGACTCCCTGACCACGAATCCGGTGTCAGATTTTAGGGTGCCGTCCGGCCGGCCGGCCGGCCGGCCGGCCTTCCGGCCGTAGGCACGATAACAGGAGCACCGAAGGTCCTATCGACTTCAAACTTTCAGGGTAGGTTTCTGATCAAAATGCGACGGTTAAGTTCGTTAACGGGCAAAATCGGCCGGACGGTTTAGGAGTTATAGACATTTAAAATTTTGAGGTTATTTCCTTGATATTTCAGGAACTAAAGAAGATGTTGAATCGAAACTTGGTAGTCAGTTCGAGGATGTAAACGCGCAACTTTTGGCAAAATTCTGTTATGATCGAAATGTTGGTAATTTTTAAAAAAATATTTCTTTTAATTTTTTCGAAAAAAAAAATTTTTTTTCGTGAACTATTCATCAGATTGCAACAAAAACTTGTACTAACGTCAATTGTAGTATTTTGCAACATTGTGCAAAATTTTGGCTCTATACGATACCAATTTCTGGAGATATAAGACAAAATGTGTCAAATTTCTTGGGTCTCTCTCAGTATTTTCATCGATTATTATATAATAATCTCAATAATATTAAGGTATTCAACATGATACTGCTTTTTTTCTTTACTGGTCAGTACGGGCCACAAGGAATATGAACATGCGCCCAATAGCTCCTGTCCACAGGGCTTGAACCAATTTTTTCATATATTGGGTTATGTTTGTTGATAATTTTCTGGACGAGTTGATTACTAAACCCGTCTTTTTCGGGACTTTGGAAAATCCTTTTCCAATAAATTGTATCTTGAAGGTATGGAAATGTATAAGAGAAAAGATGTTCTACTCAATAATGATCGGTTTATGACTATGTATAAAATGTCAATCCGTACTTAACTGTAATAATTGATAGCATGCTTCACTAACGCTTTGTCTCAGACGATGGAAACATCATTTCCGAAACATGTCATACGACAAAATTTGTAGTGGACAAGAGTCTGGTTACTAGTGTAGTTCAGAGTTTGGGAGAGAAAACTCAGAAAATAAACCATTTAGTAGAGACATTGAATTCTAATTGGATCTTTATTATGCTTTAGAAGAATAATGTCATTGTCAACCGCTATTCGAACCAATTTGGGTTTTGCCACCAACCTCATTATTTTCCAGGAATCAACCTATTTTGAACAGCAAAAATCTACCTAGACTATGAGAGAATTCTAACCGTTCAATCACGAATTTGATTAATGCGGAAGGTCAAAATTAGGAAACTCGCACTCAAGTTATTTCAGGGAAACTGAACATAATTGGAACACATGAACTCTTGCTGTTGAATATTCAATATGCCTGACCCTTTGGCGTATTAAATCTCGACCAAGCTGCATCACCAAAAATCAAAACTTCCTAGAATACAATTTGCTCTAATTTAATTCTACAACTTTTCATGAAGAGCTTATTTGGGGCCAGGTTTTAGGGGGGGGGGTAAAATTTGTGCTTGATGTAACTTATTCAGATAGGTATCCTAACGCTTCTTTCACACGGAGAGCCGCGCGGCTCTCGCTCCCGCGCGGGAGCTTTTTCGGCTCCTACATCAGATTGGTTCAAGTCCTGTGGACAGGAGCTTTTTGGCGCTCTTGTTCATACAGACAAATTAGATCTCCGAAAGTATTGGTTTCTCAGAGTTGGGAATTATATCAATGGATTCCTATGATAGAAATGCATCATGAAAGAAATTAAATTTGAAAAATTCTTCAAGAATTCTCTTATAAAAAACTAGAATAAGAGGTGTACCAGAAATAATTTTGACATTTATCTCTCATAGGAAAATAAGATGACATATAAGAACGCAGATCATATAATAATTCATAGATACAATAATTAAGTACAGCATTCTATGAAAACATAAGAAGTACAGAAGTACGATTCATTATTGAAATTTCGAAAAATCATATCTCCGAAAGTATTAGCTTGTTAGAGTTGAAAATGATATCAATGGATTTTTATGGTGAAATTGCATCTTAAAAGCTAATTGTATTTGGAATTTTGTTGTAAAAAAAATTGGATTTTTCGTGTCTCCGAAACCATCACGCCAATTTTGTCCAGTAACGAACTAAGCCGAGATAATTATCTTTCAAACCTAATCTGAAAATTTCATCTGCCTAGCTCATTCAGTTCGAGAGTTATTGTAGAAATGAAATTTAAAAGTTTAAAAAATTTTATTTTTATAACTTATTGCAACCCGGTCAGAACAAAACTTCGCACACATATAGAAGTCATTATTATACAATTTTATGCTAAATTTCAGATAGATCGAGAGATTGGTTTCGAAAATATTCATAAAAAATGTTTTAACTAAAAAGATCCTTAACTCCGAAACCACTTAGTGGATTTTGCCCGTTAACAAACTCGTCCGAGATATTTACGCTGCAAACCTACTCTGCAAATTTCAATCCTCTAACTCCTTTCGTTCGAGAGTTATCGTGCCTACGGCCGGCCGGCCGGACAGAATTGATTTCGACCATGTATTCTTGATCGGTGAGTCGAACCAAATCCTTTAAGAACATTTTCAGCCAAAAATTCGAAAATTACAGACATTTGGCAAATTGATAAGCACTCTGTTCCGAGGAACAAGAGCGCCAAAATAGTAGTTTTTCGTTACTGCGAAACCACAGAAGTGATTTTGCCCCATAATGAACTTACGCGAGATATTGATCACCCAAACCTATTCCATACCAAAACGTTTGAGAACATTTTCAGCCAAAAATTCGAAACTCACAGACATTTGACAAATTGAGAATCACTCTCTTCCGAGGAACAAGAGCGCCAACAAGACGGCTTGAAGGTTCATCCAGTATTTCGTGAGTATGTGAGGCACGAATAGACAAAACAACATGTTTCTGGAGTTCCTGATTGAATAACATTCAATGAACAATATCTCGAAAACAGTGAGATTACGGAGAAATGATAAAGAATAAATCAGTATTCTAAAACGATTGAATATTCTTCAATTGAGTTAAGAAAAAATCTCTCTGCTTTCATTATGTCAATTTCGTTTAATTTAAAGTATCCACGAGTATATAACAAGGAAACCAGTGGAAGTAGGAAAAACCTAATATTTGGGAATAGTTATAGGAAACTTCGCACCAGCATTCATTTTGTTCGGAAAAAGCGGGTCAAAGCTACAAAATAAAAACTGATTTTTTTCGGAGTTTCGAAAGCCTGTAACTTTTCACTAGTGGCGAATTTGAACAAATGGTAAATTAAATGACTATCCAAAATCTGTTCTACCTGATGCTCAAAATTAAAAGAAATTGTTTGAGAATACGTATTCACTCACTGTATATATTCTTATGATTCATATCCAAATGCAAAATTTGTAAAAAAAATATTCCACTATCAAAACAAATTTTTACAACTCTTACTTGATTACTTGGGATTTATTATGGCCTGTGAAAATGGGGTGATAAATACCAGACGGTACAAAAAGAACATCATGGAAGTGGAAACCCCAACAACTTGCTGAGTATGCCACAGTCAGCAGGAAACTGCTATGCACATTCAGTCTGCTTGCAGAATTCATGCTCCATCATGATATGGGGAAAGGCACAATGCAGCACGATCTCTCTACTTCCATCTGAGAGAGGCTTATGGTATAGATAACAAACCAGTGCTACCATATGTGCCTCTAGGGATTGAAGCAGTTGTTGAAAATTGCCAGATATACTCCTGCTGGACAATTAACTCAAGGAATTTTTTATGGTCGAATTTACCTCCCCCGCAGAAAATAATGTGGTGTTGCAAAAATAAGAGAAGAGGGAAAAATACAAGGATTTAATGTTTGAACTGGGGATCCTCTATCCAAGGCATAAAGTCAGGATGGTCCTACTAATCATAGGATGCCCGGGCGGGATGAGAGCGAACTACGTGTCCGAAATGAAGATTATTCCGGCCTGCAAATCCCTGTTCGAGGATTTAACGTACATAATGCAGAAGACGGTGTTGCTCAGATCACTTCGAGTCATCAGGTCCTATCAACTGTGAAGGCCGCTTGCAGCTCATCTCAAGCTCAAGCTAATGATCTCAAGTTCAATTTATTTTTTTAGATTTGGATGTAGAATATTTTTTGTTTTTTTTTTCTCTTATTGATCATTTAATTTTGGCTCTAAAATTCTATTATATTTGTTGTAATATTTAATGTTACCCTGTAATTGGGAATTTTCCTGTTGGGTAAATAAATAACTATTATTATTATTATTATTATTATTATCTCTTCTGTTGAGGGACATTGTGAGGGCAGGACAAATAACTAATCCATGGAACGTGCGAGAGGTTTTTAAAGAGTAACCAATCAACAACTGGATTCTCACACTCCCATGAGAAGTGGACTCTTTTAGGGCGGGCCTATAAAAGGTTTTTCCTCTCGAGTGAAAAAACAGGTTGATATTATATCTGCCATAAATAAATATATGAACATCCCTGAATGATATTCGAAAATATTATAATGTTACACTGTTACAGTAAGTAATCCTTAGGGGTGGCTTTGCATGTTCCGCCGACCCAAAATTTTCAATTTTCACCCCTTATTCATAAATATAATTGGTCATGCCATCGAATTCATTACTGGGTTCAAATATTCCACTGTAATTCGATCCAACGTTTCACGAAAAACCTTTATAAATCCCTATTTTAGTGGGAAGTAAAACATGTCAGATGATATACTGTGAAATAAATTAAATAATGCTCCAAAATTTTTACTGTAAGTTATTATGGGTCGTAAAGAGTCAGCCGGATCCATTAGCTATAAATTCGAGTTAGGAGCTACTTTATAGCTCAATTCATTTGGGAGTTGATTGCTCGAGAGACTGCTGATTAATCGGACCGATATCAAAACTTTTTTGGCCACTCGAATATTAGCCGAAAAGAGAAATTCGAAAATTACCTGATGGTCTTTCGATTTCGCTCGTGATTAATATGGCTGTTGGATCGACATAACGAAGGAAAACTTCCATTTGAGGATAGAAAAGTTTTTCGTAGGTTCATTCGAAAAAATCATCCACGTGGCCGATTTCGATAGTTCATCATTACCATGTGTCTGTATTATTTTCTGGCCTCGTCAGTTGAAAATTGTGGAATTCATTCGACAATAAAAATCAGTGTTATTTTTCTATAAGAATCTATGTGTGAGAAAAACCTCATCGAAGAGATGAGGATCGTTTCATTTTGGAGCGTAAATTTCTGTAATTTTAAAAATTTTGGCTCTAATTCGTGTTACGTTTTCGAATCACAAATGAAGAATCTAGGGTCAAATTTAACTCTGTCTGGCTATAGGTGCGCACGATTGCTGTTGAACGAAATGAGATGAAAAATTGAAATTTGTAGGGTAGAATTGAGGCATAAATATATCGATTTTTTGTAGATCTAAACTCGATCGGATCTATATTGTTGGCAATATTAGGAGAAAATCTTTTTTTCTGAAAAACCAGGTAGCCGTGTATAGGTGATCGCTCTAGATATGAATTGGACTAAGCATGCCGTAGCAGACTGAAAGGAACAGAACAACTAAATCCTCTCAAAAACTGATGTACTCAATTCATCTGAATATTTTGGAGTTTATAAAAAATAATATAACAGTTATTAATTGCTATCGCAAATGGTCATCGACCTTGGGTCCTTGTAGTTTATATTTTACCAATTTTTCACTAGCTTACTCATTCAGAACAAAACATGACCGGTTTGAGCGGTCATTGTTATTACGTCACTTGACAGCGACGTTCTTTTTTTTTAATTTTCTAGGGGTACGGTTCTCACAAAGTTGTACACACGTCTTCATGTCGATATTCTACAACTAGTTACCAAGCTTTTATTAAATCAAGTTTATATTTTTTGAGTTATCGAGGAAATAATATTCCAAATGGGTATAACTCCGAAACTCTAGGGCCGATTATGGCGAACAGCGAACATAACTCTCCCATTCAGATGTGCAACCTATCCTGAAAATTGCAAGTCCTTATCTCCTTTCGTTCGAGAGTTGTCGAGGTAACGATCACCCATACAGCTACTGAACTCATACAAGGCTGCTCGGATCTCCAACAATATAGATCCGATCGTGTTCAAACTTGGAACTTGATAGTAAAGTTAGGTTCTGAAGGCTCTCGCAAATGGTCAGCGATGTCGGACGAACAGCTTCTGATATATAGCATAATCCATAAATTTCTATGATTTTTTAAAAAATTTCTAGTATAACTATCCTCACGAAATTTTGCAAGAATTTTCGTGTTGCCATTCTACAACTAATAACCATGTTTGAATTGGATCGGTTATGTATTTCTGAGTTATTGAAGAAATAACAACCAGATTTCAGAAGGGTATAACTTCAAAACTTTTGCCGATTATGCCTATAAACATACGCAAATGGCGCATTCAGATTCTCTACCTAACCTGAAAATTTCAAGTCGCTATCTCTTTCCGGTCTTAGGTTATCGTGACGTAAATAATATTTTTTGATGATTTTTTAAAAATTTTCTATCAATACGATTCTCACAAAATTTCTCAAACATCCTTAGGTTTATATTCTACAACTACTCACCAAGTTTCAAATCGATCGGATTAGTATTGGTTGTAGACAAAATGATTACTCGGAAACCATTGGGTCGCTTATGCCCATTAACAAACTTGTCCGTCATATTGGGATGCGCCACCTACCCTGAAAATTTCAAGTCGCTATCTCTTTCCGTTCTCAGGTTATGGTGGCAACGGTCGGCTGACCGGACAGAATCAAATATGACCTCGAATATTCTTGATCAGGGAATATAACCGATTCGTTTGAGACCATTTTCGGCGAAAACTTCGAAAATTACAGACATTTGGTTTGCTAATAAAGACACTATTATTCTATGAGCAAAAACCTCGGCCAGAAATGCACAGGCCGGAATGATCTTCAATTCAGTCACGTAGTTCGCTCTCATTCCGCCTAGGCATCCTATGAATAGTATGACCATCCTAACCTTATGCCTCGGATACAGGATCCCCAACATTAACTCCTTGTATTTCTTCCTCTTCTGTTCTTCTTCCATCACCATGTTATATCCTGCGGGGGAGGAAAATTCGACAACTAACAATTCCTTGAGTTCTTTGTCCAGCAGAAGTATATCTGGCTTTATGGCGTGGTTCTGCCAAGTTGTTGGAAACGCATAGTTCCAGTAGATGCGAGCTCTGCCATTTTCAACAACTGCTTCAATATCCAGACGCACTTATGGTAGCACTGGTTCCTTGTCTTTACCATAAACCTTTCTCAGATGGAAGTAGAGAATTTAGAGAGCCATATTGTGTCTTTTCACATATCCTGATGGACTCTGCAAGGAGACATAATGTGGATAATAGTTTCTTGTTGGCTGTGGCATGCTCTGCACGTTGTGGGGGTGTCCACTTTCTATTTTTTTATACCATCTGGTATTTATAACCTCATCTTGACAAGCTATAACAAATCCCTCCGTTTCCGACTTGAGTCCAGTGGACTTCAGAAAGGCGAAGGATAATTCTTCCGACAGGACCTGATCTTTCAAACTCCTGAAGTATATGGGGTGCAGGTGTTTACTCATGTGATCTTCGAGTAGTTTCTTCAGTTGTGCCTGCCTTATCTCTCTGCCAACTCTTCTTTGGTCTGTTGGCGAGATAGGTGTTCCTGCCAGTTCATGATCGATGGATATACAGGTTATACAGAGCCTCTTTAAAGCTCTCTGACCAGCAGTGAATAGGAAAGCTCCTTGATTCCTGATTTCATGCTGAGCCACCATTTTCAGAAGCGGGTCCTCGCTTCTCAATATCCTTATTGCCATTTCCAACGTTTGTTGATGGTGTTGGTATTGCAAAATTTGCAAACCTCTGCCTCCCTGCGTTCGTGGAAGATATATCCTTTGAATCGAGCAGTTGGGATGCAGGCTTCGATTCATGTTCATCACTTTACGAGTGGTTCTGTATGGCTCGAGAATTTCATTCACTGTCCAGTTAACTATCCCGAATGAGTAGGTGATTATCGGTACTTTCACGCTGTTCGTAGCAGATACTTTATTTTTCCCGGACAGCTGTGATTTCCATATATCTCGTATCTTCTTTACGTAGCTAGCTGTTAAGTTAGTTGTTTCATCCCAAGGAATTTGTATGTTTGTTCCTCTTAGAGATGTCGAATGCTTATTCCTCCTTCTAGGTCGATATCTTCTCCTGTTTCTTCAGTTCTTCCTTTGCTTAGAAGAAAAACAGCACATTTGTCCAAACCGAATGACATTCCTATTGCTGAGGTCTATTCGGCAACGATATTCAGTAGTTGTTGTAGTGCTGCCTTGGAAGAAGCGTACAGTTTTAAGTCGTCCATGTAGAGTAGATGTGAGATCAGATGTTCTCTTCTGCCTGGTGGCCCGGCCTTGTACCCTATTCTGCTTGCCATCAACTCAGTTGTTAATGGTAGAAGTGTTATGCAGAACAATAACGGGCTTAGCGAGTCTCCTTGAAATACGCCTCGCCAGTATCTCACCCATCCAGTATAAGCGGTGCGACCTTCGGATCGGTCGGCGAACTTAGTTTTCCATAACGCCATGATGTTTCCCATCGCATGGACGATGTTTGGGTGGACTTTGAGCATCTCTAGCAGCCGTATTATCAAGCTGTACGCCAAAGTGTCAAATTGTTTTGCGTAATCTAACCATGATGTATGTAGGTCGTGCATGTAGTGTTTCGCATCTTGACAAATGCTTTTGTCTATAAGGAGGTTGTCCTTGCACCCCTGTACTCCTTTCCTCGCTCCTCTTTGTTCGTGGATTTGATTGCACACTGGTCCAATGGTCTCCAAAATCCGATGTTGAAGAACACTTGTGATAATTTTATACAACGTATTCAGACACGTGATTGGGTGGTAGTTCTTTGGCTGTCCTAGATCACCTGATTTCGATAGCATAACAGTTCTGCCCTCTACCACCCATGAAGGAGTTGGCTCACGGTGAATTACTATATCACTGAATAATCTAGCTAGGTGTTGGTGGGTAGCTGGAAAGTTCTTCCACCAGTAGTTCTGAACGCCATCAAGTCTAGGTGCCGTGGAATCATGCTTGTTCTTCAAGGCATGTCTAATCCTTTCGGTTGTTATTTCAGTCAGCTCTTCGGTTTGTTGCAGACTTTCATCAAATAATATCTGGAATCTGTGAAGTTCTGGAGTATCCCTGGTTTCCGCTGGTCTTTCGTACAAATTTTTCCAGAAATCTTCGACTTCATTCAGTGGTGGTGAGTTTTTTGCCTCTACTTGTTTGGGTCGAAATAACTTTGAAGGTTCGGTGGTGAAGGTGTTGTTATCTTCTATCCACTTTGGCCTCTTTATCAGCTTCTGCCTTGCCGACGCAAGTGATCTTATTTTATCGACAGCTTTCTGTTTCAATAGATTTATGGTGGGCATGCTCATCGTACGATGCAACGCACGTAGCTCACCCATCATGTCCTCTATTTTCCTGCTCGGCTTCAGTTGTCCTTTCATAACATCTATGATAGATTGATACCAATATGCTTGCTGCCTAACGGTTCTTATCTTCTTGTCTAGCTTAATCAATCTTGACTTATATGTTTGTCCTCCTTTGTTGTTGCTCTTTATAGTGGGCACAGAAGTAAAGCAGCTGCTCTCGCTGCAGCCACGACGTCTTCTAGCGAACAGTCCTGCTTCAGGTGATCGTCGATTATAATATTCATCGCGGCTAGATCTTCAGCCGGGAATCTCGATTTCAGCCTTGTGGTCCTTAAGTTAGGATTCCCTACTGCAGCCTCAAATGTTTCTCCTCTATTGGCGAATAGCTCTGGAACATCTCTCACCTGCTCCATGTCCGGTGCAGCGACTTCTTCACATTGCAATTCAGGCATAAGAGATTGGATGTTTGCGGCATATCTCACTAGCCTCTCATACAGTTCTTCTCTCCTTTGATTCGTCAAATGTTGCTGTTGATTAGGAGCATCTGTCACCTACTTTTCAGCTTGTTCTTCTATACCCTCTGACTCTTGATGCTGCTGCAAGATTGCTCTCTTCTTGAGATGGCTTACCTGGTCTCGTACGTTTTGCTGCGTCATGAAGTTGAGATCTGGCAGATTCTCACACCACAGACCATGCAGTCTACCCATATATCCCTAGAACATACGCGCAAAAAAAATCCAGCCGGACATTTCTATCATAACTTTTGAACGAAAAGACATGTCAATTTGCAATTTTCAGGGTAGGTTGCGCATCCAAATGCGACGGTTAAGTTCGTCAAAGGAGATCATAACACTCGCTTTTTTTGTTAAATGAGATATTTCAGATATCATCAGTTAAATTCTGCTGAAATTCCGCATAAACCTTGAAGACCCCGTTCTAGAACCAAGTACTGGATTTCAGCTTGATCGGATTTGTGGTTTATCAATTATGGTGAAAATTAAATTCTGCTGAACTGGTACCAACTTCTGAAGTTTCAAATGATGTTAATCCCATCGTATTCACGTAGCCTTGGTAGCTCCGGTGGTTACTTCACTCGCCTGTCGCTTTTCGCCGCGCGGGGAATATTAGGGAATTTCGGGTTCGAATCTCCGCTGAGTAGGTTCACTATTTTATTTTAATTAATTACTTATATTACATCCATGTTTTTCATTTGAATTCAGCTGATGCATAATGTTAGGTACGTTATTGGCTATAATCAGCCGAATGGTTTCGGAGTAATACCCATCTGAAATACTGTTGAGATTTCCTCAATAACTCAAAAAATATAGATCCGAACGAATTGAATGAAACTTAGCATTTAGTTGTAGAAAGCTGAGACACAAATTTTAGAAAGATTTCGTGATCATAAAAAAAACGTAAAATATATATATTTTTTTTTACAAAAATTATATACTCTAAGAACTATTTGTTAGATTCCGCTGAAATGCCGCACAAACCTTGAGGCTGATTTCATTTTTTCAATAGTTTCAAAAATACAGATCCGATCGAATTGAAATATATAATACTCAGTTGACAAAAGACGGCAATCAGCTTCATGCACTATGTCGTGAGGGTGAGGCGTGAATGGATAAAAGAATATGAGCACATGAACTCCTGATATCACGTCAGTGCTTTTTGCGCGTATGTTCTGGGGAACATCGCGTTATAGTTTTGCCCAAATGTCTGTAACTTTCGAATTTTTTGACGAAATTGGTCTCAAATAAAATTCTATATATCAGTAACTATACGTTTGAAATTGCTGAAATTTTGCAAGAGCGTTCATTACCTAACTCTACTGCCAAGTTTCAAGTTTTAACATGATCGGTTGAATATTGTTGGAGATTCGAGCATTCTTGTGTGAGTTCAGTAGATGGGTGACCGTTGCCTCGATAACTTTCGACCCAAAGGAGATAGGGACTTGACATTTTCAGGATAGGTTGCGTATCCGAAAGGGAGAGCTGAGTTCGTTTTTGGGCATAATCGGTTTAACGGTTTCCGAGTTATATCCACCTGGACTATTGTTTCCTTGATAACTCAAAAAATAAATATTCGATTGAATTGAAGCTTGGTAACTAGTAGTAGAAAATCAACACAAAGACGTGTTTAAAATTCTGTAAGAACCGTACTCCTAGAAAAATTGAAAAAAATGACGAAAAAAAAAATTTTGAGAACCGCGCCTCCAGAAAATTAAAAAAAAATCACGAAAAAAAAATTGGTTCAAGCACTGACGTGAAGTCAGAAGCTTTTGCGCGTATGTTCTATTGTCCATTCTTCAGTATTGGACACCCTTAATCGAATTTACCATGGTTAATTATGTCGTCCATTCTCCTGTATTGGACACTTAATTCGAATTTACCATGGTAAATTTGAATTAAGAGTGTCCAATACAGGAGAATGGACAACATAATTTACCATGGTAAATTCGATTAAGGGTGTCCAATACAGAAGAATGGACAATAGAACATACGCGCAAAAGCTTCTGACTTCACGTCAGTGCTTGAACCAATTTTATTTTATTGCAGTATTAATAATGGAATTTCAGGAAATAAATGAGACTTCATACTATCAATGACTTCACATTTGAAGGGAAGTCCAAGGGTGGATAATCTCATTGGGTTTTGAGGGATTCTCAATTCCCGTAGACGGTGTGGAATCGATTCGGCTATTTAAACAAACCTAATGAATGTGACATTCTTGGTTAGACTGGCATTGTCTCACTGGCTCAGAAAGATCCATCAGGTAATGAATATTATGACTCGAATTTAATTAGATAATTTCAGAACGTTACTCGTTCGTGTTTTGCACAATTATAAAAATTTTAACATTGCCTGACGTTTTGAGGTTGATAGCTCATAACGAACGTTTATTCGTATATTTAAATGCAAAATCGTTATGTCCCTATTAGAATCCCCTATATTATCATCCGACTGTTAACATATTATATTTATCATTTCGTGGAGCAATACATGAATAATTTAACTCGAGAATAAACCACTTTTCCGCAAATCGCCAGGAAATTTTGACATTCCTGTAAAAATTTCTTGAAGAAAAAGTCAGGACTTCCATACTGTAAGGAAATGATATTTCCGTACAGTTGTTAGTGTTCTACATAAATGATAGAAAACACATTGCTTATAAGGAATTAATTTATATTTTGAAAACATCAAGTCATTGCTGAATACATTTTTAAGATCAATTTGTTATATTTACAGTAATTTGACAGTTAGTACAATTATTGAACATTGGAGGAACACTCTTAGAACTATGAGAAACATTTTGGACAACATGCAGGGTGAAAGGGTCATTTTGTTGAATATTTTGTACTGTGAAAATTTTATTTGCCACCTCAACCTTTGTTGTTAAGCGATTCTTCGATATATCCTTCAGCAACGTTTGATGACTTCCATCCGCCATGCCTCTTTAAACTAGTTATGTCGGCACCAGAGTCAACCAATATTGTTGCAGAAGACCGACGAAAGCAGTGACCAGTATATTCTGTCGGATTTACCAAGTTCAAATAAGTAGCAACTATTTTGGGCCTTTTTCTAAATTGATGAATTCCTACCACTTGTCTACAACCCTTTCCGCTTTGATATTTAAAGAAAAATCGGTCTCTGTTCATATTTTCTGGTCTTAACGAAACATACTTTCGATAAACATTCAAGTAGATCTGATTAATTACAAATGATCTTGGTTTGTTGGTTTTCGAATCAGGTATGCTGATTAAAAGCTTAGATTCTAAGTCTTCTATATCGTGTACAGTCATTCGGACTAACTCATCCATTCTACAGGCCCCAGAAATACCAAATATTACAGCCACCTAAAAAATAAATAAAGCTATAATCTAAATAGAAATTAAAACCTTGTAAATTACCTTAATCATTAAATTTTCTTTATCTGGAGCCTCCTGGATAAATTTTTCAATTTCTTCCTTCGTTAAAATCTTAGATTTCTTTGCCCTATAACCTTGAGCTTGCCGTTTCAATAAAGAACGAAGTTTTGAGTATGTAGATATATCTACATTGTGTTTAAGTGCAAGGGTTGACTTCAGCATTGAATAATTGGCCCATAATGTTGAAGATTTCATCTTTAAACAAAGGTCTAGGAAGTATGCCATTACAACATTTTATGAGAAAGAACTCGTATTTTTTTACTCATGCGATAATCCATAAAACGTCTGTATGCATTTTCGTACTTTTCTCTTGATTTCTTTGGCAATAATTCTAATGAAGCAGTATTCACTGCCTCAACCAGCTCTGGAGGAGTCCCAGGAATGGAAATTTCATCATCACTTATCATTTTACTTTCGAGAACACCAGCAATTAAATTTATAAGCGTCATGTTTGACAATTCAACCTCAATACGTTTCCATAGTAACCCAAGTAATTTTATTAGGAATTTCAAAGCACCATTTATTTGGGAATAAAATTATCGCGTTTTTTTTTTAAATCAATCAATATCTGTCGAATTTTAAACGATTTTCGGAAAAATAGTATGTTTACCTCGTAGGAAAAGCCACATTCCTGGACTCTGTGTTGCTAAGTCTCGGCTTGCGCCTCGACTTAGCAATCTTCACAGTCGTCCAGGAATGTTAAGCTTTTCCTACCCGGTAAACAATGTACTATTATTACAATATTTACACTACACCTTACCTATAAAATTATAAAATTCCTGAATCAGAGTTCTCAGCGAAAATTCTCTAACCTCCCTTTCGTTCCTAATAATACGTATAAAAACAAGATTTCTCGTGTTTCCACTGCATCGAAATTACCGGGCTTTGAAAGTAACCGGGGCTGTTGGTACCGATCCTCAATAAGTTCCATGAAATGTTCCGAAATGAATGCGCAAACTTCCCGAGAATTTCCGTGATACCAAATTCAGCAAGAATAACTAAAAAAGATTTGATTATGCTTTGATGTGAATAGACCTGGAGATTTGATAGAACGCTCGATGAAATTTCACTTCAATATGTATTCCGGGACTTGGTATTTGTAATTGAACGGTTTCTTTCTGGGTTTTCTCCCCCAAACTCTGAAAAATATCTGTATAAGAAAAATTAATTATTTTGTGATTTGCTTCTGCGTAAGAAACACAGGATATTTGTCAGAAGCAATCAATTGAACAATGTTGCCTAACAAACAACATTGTTCAATTGATTGCTTCTGACAAATATCCTGTGTTTCTTACGCAGAAGCAAATCACAAATTAATTATTTTTATTATATAGATATTTTTCAGAGTTTGGGAGAGAAAACCCAGAAAAAAACCGTTCAATAATGAGTATACCTCCCACAGTATCCTTTAATGATTACTTGGTATTTGTATGTGACAAAATACAATAAAATTTTAACATGTACTTTCTTTGTACCAAAGAAAGTACATGAAAAAGATCTCAATGATATTGAAGATCTTGATTAATCGGAGTGATGTATGATGGATATTGTATTGTATTCACTCAGATATAGTATTTCGCTCCACCGGAACATGTATGAGTTTTTAAGAAAAATAGACAGGTTGTACTGCGTAGGAAGGCGATAACTAATTTTGTTTATTCTTCATAAAAAACACTTTTGGCAACATGGGTCTAATTGATAAAGAGCACACGAGGAGTGCATCGATTTAGTTCTGTTGAAGAAGTGAAGAATAAAAAGTTGTTCCAAAAAGTCTACAATGTTAATGACACACGGTGAAATATTATACTGCTCCACAAAAGTTATGTAAGTTCAGAAATTATGAGTGTTCAAAAGTTGCCTATTCTTGCCCACTAAATGCTCATTTATGAGTAGTCAAATGTTTACTCTCTTATATCTGAATGATTTTATTGCACCTCGTTTGATAACTTTTTCAGTTTTCTATCGTTTGCGTTTCTTAGAATTTTGCATCAGTTATTGATTTACGTTCGTATAATAAACATGGATTCAAAATCTGAAAATTTGTTTTGCAATAATTCCTAGACGTAAACTGGGTGCGGATGAAGCCAATAAAGCTATTGGAATCATCAAGACGGAACGTAATCAGTTAAGCTGGGTCCAGATGGATTTAATGTAACGCGTAATATAATGCGTAATGTAAGGTGAATTCTCCGTGTGGACGGTACTACGAGCATTACATGTAACGCTCGTGTACCGTCCACACGAAGAATTCGCCTTACATTACGCATTACATTACGCGTTACATTGCACCCGTCTGGACCCGGCATTAGATGTTGCGACTTTCTTTCAAGTCAGTGAAAGCGTAGCTTTTTGGCTCGTCCATCGATTTCGAGAAACGGGAAACGTGACTGAAAGACCGAGAAGTGGACGCCCAAGATCTAACACTCCTGCACAAAATAGTTTTCTGATTGTGTCTACCCGTAAAGAGCCTTTGAGTACTTGTCAACACATGCAACAGTGCCTTTTGAATCATACTAGTGTATTAGTTTCGATTTAAACAAATAAGAATAATATTCAACAACAAATAATTCTGAATATTTTCGCTTAGTGTTAGATGATGGAATAGGAGTCTGCTTTGTTTACAAAATGTTGTTGATTTTACCTTTTCATTTTGTTGTGTACTTTTGTGAATTGTTTATTCTATTGTTCATTTGTAATTGTGACATGTCCTTTGACAACTGTCATTATGGGAACAATAAATGATGATGATGATGATCTAGGCTCTGAAACGTTACAACAATGTTTTATATCGTTGGTATTGTTTCGTTATTGTTTATTAGGCATCATTGTTCTATATATTGCTTCTGACAAAAGCATAGTGTTTCTAACGGAAAATCAATTTCAGAACTATTAAAATTTTTATTTAAAGAAATTTTTAGAGTTTGGGAGAGTATATCTAAAAAAAACCATTGAAGATGAATGCTTCTTTCAAACTAACCTCTAATGATGAATAATAGAATACTTCGATTTCCACTCTGCCAAGCGCAAATGGCTAGGAACTGGATTTCGCTGATGGGAAATGATGGCCCATCATGGCAAATGGCCGTACATGCTTTTCTCCGTATAGAAGACGTTAGCATATGAGAAACCACATCTGAAAGGCTAATACACTTTAAAAATGATATTAAATGGAATTTCTAGAGAGGAATCAGCTGCCGAATCGATATTTCAGTTGTGGTGTGTTCAATTACAATTTATGTTTACAATAATTATTGTTTTAGTCTTTCACCCAATAATTTTTCGCACATTTCGTTTTCAAGAATTTTGTACACACAGGGTGTCCCGTAACTAGTGAGCCATATTCACTGGTGTAAAGGACCTACATCGTAGACTGAAAATATTTCAGGTCTGAAGTGAACTGTTGTGGAGCTACATGATGTTGAGAAAACACCTGTCGAAAAGTTTTGATTGAGTATTTTGGATCAAATTTTGTACAGGTACTTATTCAACACTAAGAACTCACACGATCGTGAGTAGATGGAAAAAAAGTTCTAGGCAAGTATTCAGAAAAATTAGATTTTCTTGTTGAGTTTGAAATGCTCATCCTGTATAAGCATTTTTGAAAACAAATTCATTAGACTGAAGTCTGCATGGATAGCCCTCATTATAACAATAATATTGTAATTCGGCACATCAAAGCGAAAAGAGTGAAGATAAGATGAATTGAACTTTGAATAGATCAACCTAATATCATTCTTTTGATTTTAAGGGAAATACACTTTTCCGAATGAAGTTCATGGAAGATTACAGTATTACATACAACTCATTTGGTATCGAGTCGAATAGACTTCATGAGCAATGTTGAAATGAATATTGATTTCTACTGAAATTTGGTGGATTGATTCCCCATCAATAATTCAAATTATTCATATCAATATTCTCTGTGGTTTAGTGAGACAATCATAAGTGACATTTATTATGGCCATAATAATAAAATTTGGTTCAAGCTCTATGGACAGGAGCTTTGGCGCTCTTGGTCAAACTTTGACAAATCATATCTCCGAAATTATTGGTCTCTGGGAATTATATAAATGGATTTCCATGGAAAAAAGTTTTCTAGAACTCCTTCGGTTGTCATTCAGTGTTGGCTGATGATTGGTAATAACCATAAAACCCGGGTTTGTGTCTGCCCTTGAATGACGCTTTCCTCTTTGGGGAACACTGAGCGATGAGGTGATCTAGCCCGGCCACGCTTGTTGATAGCTAAAATCAATAAATATTTCACCGTGTGTCTTTTTTTTACACGGAATACAACGTATTCTCCCAACTCGCACAAGCTCCTCGGTCGGTTAGGAGAACACCTAAGAGGGTCAGGTCATTATAAAGTGCACCAATGCAGATTTGCTTCACAATGATAGAAGTGAGAAAGCTAACAAAAGCACTGACGTGAAGTCAATCTGCTTTCGCGCGCTTGGCAGGATTATGACTATACTGACCCTCCTAGATTTTTCCCAAAGAGACCCCTCAGAAGGTCCTAGGAGCTTGTGCGAGTACGGAGTGTTGGTTGCGTTATGTGTAGGGTTTGTTACGGTATCCTTACGCCAGCTCAGGCACAGCGCTGTTAATCTTTGACTCGACAGTGCATGGTGTCAATTACCGTCTGACTAGATCTCTGGCTCGCTCTATCCAATGAGCTTGAAGAACTCAATTCAAATTAGATAATGTAAAAAAGCGCACCCAAGAGTTCTGACTTACAGTCAGTGCTTTTTTATATTTTTTAAATTCATCATAATAAGGAAATTATGTCAATGTTACCCGGTTTCACCTAACCACTACAGCGATAGTCGATCAAACTTGCAAGATTCACTATAATTGTTACCTATTCCTTCGGTACGACTTAAATCAATCATCCTCTTGAGCTAACTCACCTGAAACAAAAAAGAATGTGTTAATTTTCGGAAATTATCTCCTTCATTGCTGCTGATAAAAATAAGAATTATTCTTGAGGAGTATTTCCGGCACTCCGTACTGCTGCAAAAATATGTCGATACATTTCGTTTGATACCCATGTTGCAAGGTTCGTGTAGAAAACAAAAAATCATGGTATAGTGTCTAGTATATTGAATTCATAATAAAAACTTTTAGATACATCTGATTGTATTCCTTAGAAAAACAGACAAGTAGATTAAATTTCGATGATACAAAATTGACATCATCAGAAGTGTTACACCCAGAATGAATAATTTGTTGATCATTTGACAGAATGAGATCATCGATGTTCCACATTCCTCATTCCAAGCAGATTGAATTTTGTGGATTGACTATGTCAAAGTCTGTGAAGGCCCATACAAATTGCACAGTATCCACCACATCATATACCACAAATGTTATATGTATTGAATCTGGTGAACGATGTGGTCACGGGAGGATTCTTGGCATATGGCTTCCACGACTGACCGTATGACCGAGGTTACTCGGTCAATCTGGTATAATTGTGGCAACAATCTGACATCAATCCGGACCAGCAGTCCATCAGTCAACGCATATAAATTCAGTTTCCCATCAATCTGACATCAATCCATGATTGAAGTTAGACTGAACTGATGCCAGATTGACCGTGTAACCGTCTTACAAATCGCATCCGATCAGTCAGGAGGCGTTAAATCCAACAATCTTGGAGGCCAATTGACGTGACCATTTCTTGACATTATGTTTCCACCGAACTATCCATTGAATAACTTTATGGTGTCTTTGGCACATAGTACCATCCTGTTGGAACCATAGATTGCTCAGAAAGACGATTAAATCGGATAGAGAATGGACGAAGAGCTATAAGATTCGTAAAGTGAACCGTGTTTTTTAAAATATATTTCCACAATTTGGTAACGTTGTTCAAGTATTTATCATAGACGTAGAATAACATGGACTGGCCCTCACGTAACTTTATCACACAGTTCGTTTCGGAATACATTAGAGAGAGATGTTGTGAAGGATAGAATAAGTAAAGGCAAATAATCGTATAAAACAATGGTGTTTTTATACCATGGACAAATACACAAATTGGAAATTGGGGTATATTGGAAAATCCAGATTTTATAAGAGAAATATTGATTATTTTGAATGAGTATCGAAAAAGCTGAATGAATTACAGTAAGTAAATTTATGAGAAATATTTTCAGATTATAAGCACAGTAATCTGTGTTATAAGTATCAGAATATTCAGAAACGAGTCTCGGATATAAATGAAAATGTTTTGCCTTTTACTGTTCTGTGTACAAATCACCAAAACACATACACAATACACGAAACCAAACAATAAAGTATACAAGAAAGGTCAAAGGATAAAGGAAACCAATGTTATATATTCTGTGCCAAATTATAAGAATATACTCAATTACTCATATACCGCGGTTTGCGGTCTTTTTTCAATGCTGATTTCAATGGTCTCTTTCTCACAACCAGTCCATGTTATTTTATGTCTATGGTATTTATCGATTCATTATTAAAATGACTAACTTTTCTGAACACAAATATCAAATTGTCACTTGGAGAGAAGTCATTCATGTATCCATGTGAACAAACTCAATGCCATACAACAGATTTCAGATTTTAGAATTTCAGTTGATCGCGTCATCAAGGCAATATGATGATTATATGGTCTTAATGGCACAGTTGATGATTGACGATTGAGATTCTGCAAGTTTGCAGTTGTGTTATTGTTCTTCCGGAGGTGCGATATGTGCCATGAATTTGTCTGCTATACTATTCTATGATCTTGGATCGGACCCAATTTACATGGATGTGTACCCATAAAATATGCATCTTAATAAACCTTATAGAAAGATATTTTGGTTGGTCACTGATATTTATTTATTATTCCTGTCACCTATATTTAAAATATTTCAGATAAATTTGAGTGAGTATGATTTGGGGATAATTAAATTTTTCTAATTCTATGTTGTTGACATAATACAGGGTCTTTATAAATGATTGTAAAATCGTAGTTGGTTCTGAAATCCTCTACTTTTGCCGCTTCATATGCCTGCTGAAAACATTTGCAATTCCAGACAAAGAATGCATTACAAAATATACCCTAGTTCTGTGGAATTCAAAAAAATAAGCATAACCTCACTTTCTCCTTTGTTCACAGTGATGAGTTCCAAAATGATTTTCACTGAAAGATTACGTATTCCCCCGTCAAAATTTTTATTATACAAAATCAATTGATTTAATAGTTGATATAGTTCGCATTAAGTTTGTAGAAAGTGAAATTTTCAAATAAATGAATTTTTGGATTTAAGTTTTTACTACACGTGATTTTGGGTACGTATTTTGCATAATTACTAAGCCTAACTCTCTGCTCAATAACAGGTTTTGATCCATTTTCTTGTCACTTGAAATTAAACAAACCGAAATTAAGATCAGGAGCCATGAGAAGAGTATGAAGTTCTTGGCCGATATGGCATATGACAAGCTGCCTGAACGGGTTTGCCATGACTTTAACCACCGTCAGTTACATTCCTACAATAAGCGATTCCAGACAACTAAACTAAAACATCTCAAAAAAAACCTAAGATCTGAATAGTTCATACTTGAACAATATAAGAAGCAGCCAGAACTGGATAGTAAATATGACTGAACTGGATATACCGGACGATATTGATGAAAAGCTTTCTCTTGGCACAAAATTCTCGATACCACCAAGTCCTAAATAATTTTCATACAAGAAATTACTAGCGGATGTAGAATACATCATGAGCGACATAAACAACTACTCTAAGGATATAGTTAGGGCCTAGGCTACAAACATCATCACCAACTTTTTGTTCAGCAATAGCCAATCACATGATTTTATCAGTAACCCTTTTAATCAAACAAGATTTTTTTGAAGCGTAATGACAATGTTTTGATCTTAAACTCTGACAAAGGCAACGTAATAGTAGTGATGAATAAAGAAGACTACTCTACAAAATGTGACACCCTGGTCAATAACACAGACATATACGAGCGAATGCAAAGGGACCCAACTAACATAATAGAAAAACAAAATAATGGGTGGATTAAAAACCTAATAGATAATAATTACATTGATGAGCGCAAGTCCAGGCAACTCAGATGCTATGCTTCCCAACCACCACGTTTATATGGACTCCCCAAAGTACATGAGGAGGGTGTACCGATGAGACCAGTCGTCAATACTATCTCATCGCCTACATTCAACCTCAGCAAGTACATTGCTGGTATATTGAAGATATCCTTCCAGGAATACAACGAGTTCCAAGTGGCCAATTCCAGGGAATTCGCTACCAAAATCAATGACATACAACTACCTGTAGACCACGAGGAGGCATCACTGGACGAATATGACTGTTCACAAACATTTCCCTAGAACTAACCATCGACATCATTGATAACAACTGGGAATTAATCATGCCCCAAACAGAGATCCACAAAGAAGATTTTATTCAATTGATGGAGTTCATCTTCCATTCTAATTACTTCCAATACAATGGATCCTTTTACAAACAATAATTTGGTTGTCCCATGGGAGGCCCCCTTAGTTCTATCCTAGCTGAAATGGTAATGTCATCCCTGATCAAGAAACAATTAGATGGTGAAGAAGAAATCTTAGAATTGTTCAACAGCTTTGAGGACCACCTAAATTCACCATAGAAAGAGAATCACACAGAAGCGTACCGTTCTTAGACACTAAAGTGATCAGAGATGATGACAACAACATTAAGCTGGACTGGTACAGGAAGCCAATCAGTTCTGGCAGATTTATAAATGCCGCATCATACCATAATATGAAAATAAAAGTTAACACCATCATGGGACTGAGAAAAAAGATAGAAGATATTACACATCCCACACTGAGGGTAGAGGCACTCAACAGATTATTTCATTTGATGAAACTTAATGGACATTCTACCATATTACTGAGGAAGCTGCTGTGTAATACGCCACGCCCACTGGAACGCACCCCCACAACAAACGGTACAAACAATATTAACGCCACCAACGACCGTATCACCTTTGCAATATTGCCATACATTGAAGATCTGACTTTTGAGCTCACTAAACTTTTTTAAAAATACACTAACATAATGATTGGGATTTACAACCTGGTTGCCTCTGGGGCATCGTTGCACAAAACTAAGGATAAAATAAATCAGTCCCTCAGAAGGGACGTGATCTACTAACTCCATTGTAAGCAATGCCCTCTTATACATATACAGGGTGAGTCTTTGACCACTGCATTAATTTTAACCAAAGATTCCTCTCATCAAATGAAAAACTTTTTTCATTTAACATTTTTCCAAATTCAGCTCAGATAAAAAGATACAGGCTGTTGAAATTTTGAAAAAAAAAAACAGTTTTTATTTTGTAGCTTTGACATCCTTTTTCTAATAAAATGAATGTTGGCGTAAAGTTTCCTATAACTATGATACATATTTACCAAATATTAGTTATTTCCTACTTCTACTGGTTTTCTAGTTATGAACTCGTGGATTCATAAAACTAAACGAAATTAGCATAAAGAAAGCATATAAAGTTTTTCTTGAGTCATTTCAAGAATAGTCCATCGTTTCAGAACATTATATTATAATTCATCATTTCTCCTTAAAGGCACCGTTTTCGAGATATTCTTCATTGAATGTTTTAAAATGGAAAACTCCAGAAATTTCACTACTTTTATGGATCCGTCCCTGAGCGTTGGAATCCCGAATCAAGCTGTAAACCACGTTACCATGCCTTATTCTCGTCCGCCAACAATGTCATAGATAATTTATATGCGGGATTGTATTAGCACATTGTGAAATCTTTAAACGCTTGTAACTTTTTACCTGAGTCGAATCTGGAAAAATGGTAAATGAAAAAAGTGTTTAATTTGATGAGGGGAATCTTTGGTTAAAATTAATGCAGTGGTCAAAGACTCACCCTGTTTATTCATAGATACAAATAAGGACGTGAATTTTCGATTGCAGAATTCTGTAAAATCATAGAATTACGATTCTCTATTAAAATTTCAAAAAATCATAACTCCGTAAGTACCTATTAGCCTGTTAGAGTTGAAAATGATATCAATGGATTCTCATGATGAAACAGCATCTTAGCAAAAATTTTATTTGAAATATTTAGTGTAAATTTTTTTTTCGTTACTCTGAAACCATTCGGCCGATTTTTCCGAACTTAACCGAGATATTTATCTCCGAAACCTACTCTCAAAACTGTCTAGCTCATTTCGTTCAAGAGTTATCGTGGCAACGGCTAAACAGAATTGATTTTGACCACGGATTCTTGATCATTGAAACGATCCAAATCGTTTAAAACTATTTTCATCCAAAGATTCGAACATTAAAGACATTTTGGCAAATTGATTAGCACTCAAGATCTCAACACAAACGTTCATTCCAAAATCAACTCCCAAATTGAGCTCATCCTTAACGGGAGCAGTCAGTCATCTCCCGACATCAACCTTGACAAAAAACATTTCCTGGCGACGTTCTTGGAACAACACCAAAGTTTCCGCAAATTAACTTTACCCAGTACCGTATCATCCCTGTCTCTGTTGTCGGATCGAAAACCGCCACTGTTGGTATTCCATCGCCTAATGAAAATTCCAAATGAAATATCAATGTAGTCCTAATTTAATTATGGGAAGTTTGCACGGGTACTGTTGAAAGGGAACACAGTTTTCATTCACCGCATTGACGTTGCTCTGTTAACATGCAGGAATGTAATGGAACTTTTGTTTCAGGTTATTGAAAAAGGAAGGCTTACCGATAGCTTGTAGTTGAGATCCAGGAAAAAATTTTGCATGTTTACTCTTAGCTTTATTTGCGTTTTGAACTCTCGTTTCCAATAGCTTGGTAACAATGTAAGGAGAACCTATTTATTGATTCCCATCGGAAACTGATTAATCTAGAATAACTACGCAGGACTGCATTCAGAAATGTTTTATATGAGCTAAACTGAATACTAATTTTATTGTGAATTATTAAGAGATATATACAGGGTGAGTCTTTGACCACTGCATTAATTTTATTCAAAGATTCCTCTCATCAAATGAAACACTTTTTTCTTTTAACATTTTTCCAAATTCAGCTCAGGTTAAAAGATACAGGCTGTTGAAATTTTGAAAAAAAAAATCAGTTTTTATTTTGTACCTTTGACATCCTTTTTTCGAATAAAATGAATGTTGGCGTAAAGTTTCCTATAACTATGATACATATTTTCCGAATATTAGTTATTTTCTATTTCTACTGGTTTTCTAGTTATGGACTCGTGGAGACATGAAACTAAACGAAATTAGCATAAAGAAAGCATATAAAGTATTTCTTTAGTCATTTCAAGAATATTCCATCGATTTAGATCATTATATCTTTCTGCATCATTTCTCCTTAAACGCACCGTTTTCGAAATATTCTTCTTTGAATGTTTTAAAATGGTAAACTCCAGAAATTTCACTACTTTTATGGATCCGTCCCTGAGCGTTGGAATCCCGAATCAAGCTGTAAACCACGTTACCATGCCTTATTCTCGTCCGCCAACAATGTCATAGATAATTTATATGCGGGAGTGTATTAGCACATTGTGAAATCTTCAAACGCTTGTAACTTTTTACCTGAGCCGAATCTGGAAAAATGGTAAATGAAAAAAGTGTTTCCTTTGATGAGAGGAATCTTTGGTTAAAATTAATGCAGTGGTCAAAGACTCACCCTGTATATATATATATATATATATATATATATATATATATTATTTGTTTTAAACCACCATTCTGATTTGTAACTATTGTTTACAAAATTTGCTGACATTTAAAAATATTGATAGGCATTTATTTCTTCAATATGGATTCATTCGTCAAAAATTGGAGAGGTTTCTCCAAGGTACCCGAAACTCCTGAAAAATGAAAAGACAAGAGGAGAAGAACGAACAAATTATAAATAATACATAACCTTTCAAAAGTCTCGTCTCACAAATATAGTTCTCTGTAGGCACATGGGATCTCTTGGAGGAAAATCGCCTCCGCGAGTTTTCAAAGTTATTCCTTGTTGTTCTTAGAAATCCCTTCAATATTCGAATTCCAAAAGGAAAATGTTCGTAATGCCAGGAGGGTCTCTTTCAAAACCAGGTCTGACCAGTTCAAGCGATCATTATTCCGAACTTCAGATGTTCGAAGACCACTACAGGGCCCTTATGTAGGGCTATCATCTCCCATAGATACATGGTTTACTTTGTATTGTGAAAAATTATGGAAAAATGAAAATTAGGTACCAACACGCGTTCTGGCATTAATTATGAATGGAATGCATATGATATTTGCAACGAAGATCAAATTACGGATCCGTTGAATATAGTTGTGGGGTTGGAACCAGAAAAAATTGACCATCTCTTTCAACATAAAAGTTGATTTTTCTCGAAAACGGTAGACTTTTGAGCTCACGACCAAGAGCACCTATTTTGTGTAGAGAACATTGGTGGTTCAAATGCGCGTCTTAAAACCTTACTTTTCACAGTGGAGTTGAAGAAGGGGAGAAAAACACCAACTAACTCTTCACCAATTTTGATTAAAAAAATTGGGAATGCCCTGTGGACAGGCGCCTAGGCCCTCTGGTTCAAACTTTGACAAATCGTATCTCTGAAAGTATTTGTTTCTCAGTGTTGGGAATGATCTCAATGGATTCTCATGATAGAACTGCAGCATAACAGAAATTAAATTAAAAAAAAATTGATTGAAGAGTGCCCAATACCTACAGGAGAATGGACAATAGAACATTTGCGCAAAAGCTCCTGACTTCACGTCAGTGCTTGAACCAATTTTGATTTGAGGTATCGAGGAAACAATACTCCAGATGGGTATAACTCCGAAACCGTTAGGCCGATTATGCTCAAAATAAACTTAACTAGTTAACGTTCGGGTACGCAACCTCCCCTGAAAATCATAAGTTCCTTTTTATTTTCGTTCGAAAGCTATCGAAGCAACGGTCGCCCATCCAGCTACTGAACTCACACAAGGCTGCCCGGATCTCCAATAGTAAAGATCCGATCAAGTTCAAACTTGTAACTTGGCAGTTGAATTTCATTTTAATTTCAGCGATGTCGGACGAATAGTTTCTGATATATATAATTTTTTTCAACGTTTTTTTTTAGTTTTCTAGTTATACGATCAACCAGAATTTTTGCAACAATTTTTGCGTCGGTATTTTACACCTGTAATAACCATATTTGAATTGGAACGGTTTTGTATTTTTCGAGTGATTGAGGAAATAACAACCAAATTTCAGATGGGTATAACTCTAAAACCGTTTATACGGATTATGCTCATCTACAAACTCAAATATCACATTCATATTCAAAACCTAACCAAAAAATTGCAAGTCACTATCTGTTTCCGTTCTCAGGTTATCGTGACATAAATAATATTTTTTAATTTTTTTTTTTTAATTTTCTATTGATACGATTCTCATTTGTATTGGTTGAAAACAAAAGTATTTATTCGGAAACCCTTGGGCAGCTTTTGCCCATTAACAAACTTATCCGTCGTATTGGGACGCGCCACCTACCTCTACTACTGAAAATTTCAAGTTGCTATGTCTTTTCTTTCTCAAGTTATCGTAGCAACAGACGGCCCGACCTAATCAAATTTGTCATCGAATTCTTTGTCAGGGAGTAGAACCCAATCGATTAAGACCATTTTCATAAACCGATTAAGATCCGATCAAATTGAAACTTGGCAGCAAGTTGTAGAATACAAATACGAAGACGTTTGTGTAATTTTGTCAGAATCGTGTTTCTAGAAAATTTTAAAAAAATTATTAAAAAATATTATTTACGTCTCGATAACCCGAGAAAGAAAAGAGGTAGCGACTTGAAATTTCTAGGGTAGGTTGTGAATCTGAATGCGACATTTGCATTAATCAATAGGCCTAATCGGCTAAACGGTTTTGGAGATATACCCATTTGAAATTTAGTTTCTATATCCTCAATAACTCGAAAAATACAAAACCGATTCATTTCAAACTTGGTTACTAGTTGTAAACTGCTGTCTGGAAAATTTTTGCAAAATTTTGCGAGAATTGTATCACTAGTAAATTAAAGAAAAATCATTGAATAAAATTCTATATATCAAAGACAATAAGCCCGACATCAGTGAAATTTTGCAATAGCCTTTAAAACATACAAAACTGCAAATGTAAATCAACCCACCGTGCCCAATATGAGTCGATTTGGAATCACATCAAATACGAGTAACTAGCTTTCAAAATTCGACTTTAGCTTCAATGGATATGTATATTTGGACAACAGACCAACAACATTTTGATTAGACTATGACCTAAAGCAATGTAGACAAAGAACAGGAACGGGGCAAGTATGGATCCCTGGGGACTACCACTGATTACCGTCAGAGTGGAAAGGCAAAGCAGAGCTGAAGTTCAACACGGATTCCATTATGTTGAAGCTTATGCAATGCATAAAACGGTCAAAGGATCCACCACATCGACACAACTCCAATCATCAAACGCTGAAACATTCAGGCACTGTAACAGGTTAGTTATCTCCGAACGACCAGGCATAAAAGCAAGCTGTTATATAGGAATAACATCGTGGGTAACGAAATATTTTGTCATGCTAGGTTAAAATCATTGCCTTCATCAGTTCATCCAGCATCTTGATGGAGACCACCTTTCAGAAAAAAGTAGTAGGGCTTGCCTCGAGCCAAGCAATGGACAACCTGCTGAAGATACATTCACCATCGTACCATCAGGAGGAACATCTATTGATAAGGAGCATATTTTAAGTAAAGACGAAGTGGGTCCATTCGAAGCAGGCAAATTAGTTGTAGAGAGATGGTTGATATATGAGTGAACACTTGGGAGCTAGTTGTCTCAAGATGGACGGAAAAACATTGATTTTCATATCCGGAAGATGGGATCTCACAACGCGCCCAAACTTCGGGAGCGATTGTTTAGTAGGGTCATAGTACGTCCCTGGTTCCCGATACAACTCATTTGGTTTTCCTGAAATTGTTTCGTAGTCAAACAGGATTTAGATCGGAATGGAACTTAAATATATGCGGCGTCCATGCCCCCGATGGATACACTGCAGCGTATATCTTTCATCTATTCATCTATCCATTAGGTCTGAACACGCTGTACCGAAGGAACAAAAGAGCACAATTCATAGAATGTCTTGGAAAAAGTGACAAGTGAAATGTGTTGATCTCTAGTGAATTTCGAATGTGCTAACTATTATCTTCATCTTGTAGGAAAATGGAGCACTACTAACTCTATGAGCTTGAATAACTTATCAAGTGAAAGAACGTTAAGTTACTAAATGTTATATTACAGTTATTATTCAGAACTTATTTTGGGTCCGAATCAGATTGTACAAACATAAAAATACAGTGAATAACCCATTAGTATATTTGTATCCATTAGACCATAAATAGGGGTATCACCCAGTAAAATTTTGTTGTTATTTCCTCAATAACTGAAACAATACATATCCAATCGAATTGAAACTTGGTAATGGGTTGTATAATGCTGAAAAATTTCGTGAGTTCGATAACAAGAAAGAAGAATAAAAAAAAAAAAAATTGGTTCAAGCACTGACGTGAAGTCAGAAGCTTTTGCGCGTATGTTCTATTGTCCATTCTTCTGTATTGGACACCCTTAATCGAAATTACCATGGTAAATTATGTTGTCCATTCTCCTGTATTGGACACTCTTAATTCGAATTTACCATGGTAAATTCGAATTAAGTGTCCAATACAGGAGAATGGACAACATAATTTACCATGGTAATTTCGATTAAGGGTGTCCAATACAGAAGAATGGACAATAGAACATACGCGCAAAAGCTTCTGACTTCACGTCAGTGCTTGAACCAATTTTTTTTTCGTGATTTTTTTGAAATTTTCTAGGGGTACGGTTCTTAAAATTTTTTTTCTCGTCGTTTTTTTCAAATTTTCTAGGGGTACGGTTCTCACAAAATTTTAAACACGTCTTTATGTTGATTTTCTACTACTAGTTACCAAACTTCAATTCGATCGAATATTTATTTTTTGAGTTATCAAGGAAACAATATTCCAGATGGGTATAACTCGGAAACCGTTAGACCGATTATGCCCAAAATTGAACTCGACTCTTCCTTTCGGATACGCAACCTTCCCTGAAAATTGCAAGTCCCTATCTCCTTTCGTTCGAAAGTTATCGGCAACGGTCACCCATCTACTGAACTCACACAAGAATGCTCGAACCTCCAACAATATTTAACCGATCGTATTAAAACTTGAAAATTGTCAGTATAGTTAGGTTATGAAGGCTCTTGCAAAATTTCAGCAATTTCGAACGATTAGTTACTGATATATAGAACTTTTTTTTTTTATTTTCAAAGATTTATTTAAAATTTTCTACAAATGCTATCCTCACCAAATTTTGCAAACGTTTCCGCATTGGCATTCTACAACTAATAACCATGTTTGAATTCAATCGGTTCAGTATTTTTCGAGTTAATGAGGAACAAAAACCACAAAATTTCATAAAATTTCAGATGGCTATAACTCTAAAACCGTTTGGCCGATTAGGCTCATAATCAAACTGAAATGTCGCGTTGTGGTGTACATCCTAACCTGAAAACTTGAGGCCGCTATCTCTCTCAGTTCTCAAGTTATCGTGACAACAAAAATATTTTTTAATAATTTTTTAATAATTTTGTAGCCATACGATTCGCACAAAATTTCACAAACGTGCTTAGGTTCATATTCTACAACTACTCACCAAGTTTCAATTCGATCGGATTCATATTGGTTGAAAACAAAATTATTACTCGGAAACCACTGAGCCGATTATGCCCATTAACGAACTTGTCCGTCGTATTGGGATGCGCCACCCACCCTGAAAATTTCAAGTCGCTAGCTCTTTTCGTTCTCAAGTTATCGTGGCAACGGCCGGACGGCCGGACGGCCGGACGGACAGAATCAAATTTGACATCGAATTCTTCATTGGGGAGTCGAACTTAATCGTTTGAGACCATTTTCGTCAAAAAATTCGAAAGTTACAGACATTTGGGCAAAACTATAACGCGATGTTCCCCAGAACATACGCGCAAAAATTGGTTCAAGCACTGACGTGAAGTCAGAAGCTTTTGCGCGTATGTTCTATTGTCCATTCTTCTGTATTGGACACCCTTAATCGAATTTACCATGGTAAATTCGATTAAGGGTGTCCAATACAGAAGAATGGACAATAGAACATACGCGCAAAAGCTTCTGACTTCACGTCAGTGCTTGAACCAATTTTTTTTTTCGTGATTTTTTTGAAATTTTCTAGGGGTACGGTTCTTAAAATTTTTTTTCTCGTCATTTTTTTCAAATTTTCTAGGGGTTCGGTTCTCACAAAATTTTTAACACGTCTTTATGTTGATTTTCTACTACTAGTTACCAAACTTCAATTCGATCGAATATTTATTTTTTGAGTTATCAAGGAAATAATATTCCAGATGGGTATAACTCGGAAACCGTTAGACCGATTATGCCCAAAATTGATCTCAACTCTCCGTTTCGGATACGCAACCTTCCCTGAAAATTGCAAGTCCCTATCTCCTTTCGTTCGAAAGTTATCGAGGCAACGGTCACCCATCTACTGAACTCACACAAGAATGCTCGAATCTCCAACAATATTTAACCGATCGTATTAAAACTTGAAAATTGTCAGTATAGTTAGGTTATGAAGGTTCTTGCAAAATTTCAGCAATTTCGAACGATTAGTTACTGATATATAGAACTTTTTTTTTTTATTTTCAAAGATTTATTTAAAATTTTCTACAAATGCTATCCTCACCAAACTTTGCAAACGTTTCCGCATTGGCATTCTACAACTAATAACCATGTTTGAATTCAATCGGTTCAGTATTTTTCGAGTTAATGAGGAACAAAAAACACAAAATTTCATAAAATTTCAGATGGCTATAACTCTAAAACCGTTTGGCCGATTAGGCTCATAATCAAACTGAAATGTCGCGTTGTGGTGTACATCCTAACCTGAAAACTTGAGGCCGCTATCTCTCTCAGTTCTCAAGTTATCGTGACAACAAAAATATTTTTTAATAATTTTTTAATAATTTTGTAGCCATACGATTCGCACAAAATTTCACAAACGTGCTTAGGTTCATATTCTACAACTACTCACCAAGTTTCAATTCGATCGGATTCATATTGGTTGAAAACAAAATTATTACTCGGAAACCACTGGGCCGATTATGCCCATTAACGAACTTGTCCGTCGTATTGGGATGCGCCACCCACCCTGAAAATTTCAAGTCGCTAGCTCTTCTCGTTCTCAAGTTATCGTGGCAACGGCCGGACGGCCGTACGGCCGGACGGCCGGACGGACAGAATCAAATTTGACATCGAATTCTTCATTGGGGAGTCGAACTTAATCGTTTGAGACCATTTTCGTCAAAAAATTCGAAAGTTACAGACATTTGGGCAAAACTATAACGCGATGTTCCCCAGAACATACGCGCAATAAAAATTTCACATTTTACTTGAAATTCTGCTATTTCAAGCCGCCATTTAACAATCAATAAGCGGATTCCAGCTAGATCAGCTCCGTATATCTGGAATTATATTATTCTATAATTTGAATTCAGTTGATGTTCAAAGCATTGTTTCAATTAACGCTGCCTTTATTAATACTCAACTTCTTACAGTTTTTCGTGAGGGTGTGTGAGGCATGAATTTGGGAAAGACCTGTGGACAGGAGCTGAGCGTCTCTTGTTCAAACCTTGACATCGTATCTCCGAAAGTGTTTTTTTCTCAGAGTTGGGAATGATCTCAATGGATTCTTATGATAGAACTGCATCATAAAATGAATTAAATTTTAAAAATTGGTTCAAGTGTGCCCAATACAGGAGAATGGACAATTGAACATGCGTGCAAAAGCTCCTGACTCCACGTCAGTGGTATTCTCGAATGTTTCATTATTTCTCCTTAGACAACGGAATATTCAAAGGGTAAATTTAATTAACTAGACAGCCACGTTAGTGTCAAATCGACGGTTTCCTCGAAAAGTATAGAGTTCAAGTTGCGAAGAGTGGAATGATACCCGAACTTCCTCAAGGGTTTCACTCCACTGGAAACTGGAGATTCACGAAAGCGGTTTTTCAACAAGGAGATCGTCTCCAATGGACATTCAATTTATAGCACCGTTCCTTTACCTAGGCGAATTATTCTTGAAGCGTCCTTTGTTCCAGAATCCTTGGTAGCAAAGGAAGTCATGAAATAAATTAAATTATTGTTTTATTTTCTCTCATTTAAGTAGCAACGCGATATGCAATGGAAGCACTCGACATTCTTACAGCCAGGTTCATTATTTCCTCATCAAAATTCACCAATTCTTTATCTACATCTGTTAATTTTTTATGACTAATATTTCATAGCTGTTTCAGCTACTAGTCGTAAAACAATGACATATATTTCTTATTTCATCCCTTCGCATATTTCTTTTTTTTCAGTCCACCATTTTAATCCGTTCCCATATAGCTATCTACGAATGAGCCAAAGGCGGTACAACCGAGAGGCATTTCTCCCTGAGGCCCTGACGAGAAACAAATAAAAATTCGTTAATTTTTTGTCATGCAGTGGATTTTCAGAATTAACAATGGAATGTCATTCTGTCGGACGACGTCTGATCAAATTTCTTCGGGATTCACGCTTCTGAATGCACAGAACTAGTCGAACTGTTATTTCTTTTCATTTTGCTATCCTTTTTGGCGCGCTTGTCCACCTGAAAACTGCCCAAATTTCTGTAATTTCAGAATTTTGGACCTAAAATGGTCTTAAACGATTTGTTTACACTCTTACAATTTTTCGGGGTAATTGCATGTATGTACATTTGTCGCAATAATTCTTTCCTCTAATATTATCAGACATTGAGAACATTAAGGTTAGTATAATATAGTTATCCGCATCCACTACTATGTTCTAAAGTTTCTGGTTAAATTTGTCAGTTCAATAATATCGTGTCTCTTGCCGCTTGAAGGTTATGATGACTTAAGTTCCATTTTTCAGAAATGAACCAAATATACCTACGTTCCAGTACATTTATAAGAGGTGTGGATTAATATCTAGGCTATTTGTATAAAAAAAATATTCGAGCACCCTTGTGGAAATACAGCCCAGTAAAGGGGGCGCAAACGAATCTATGAATTAATTGAAATTAGTTTTGAATTAATCCTTCAATACCAAGGAAGTTACAGTAATTAAATTATGCACAAACTATCTACTATTCTTTCTAACATTCTTGGCATAAAAGAATAAAAATTCGAGAATGATGTGAAGCCAGGAACTTATGCGCGTATGTTCTAATGTCTATCCACGCCGCCTAAACCCTCACGAAATAATGCCTAAACCATATTTCTAGCTCTAACAAGTGAAAAAATGCAACCTCGCGCCCATCGAGATATCTTAATATCATGAGATTTACATGATTTGAAATTTGAGAAGAAGTAGATAACAGTATATCACTGAGAGAAATGTTATGGATGAATCAATCAATGATTCATTAGTTTTTATTAATTATTCAAAAATATTATTACTACTATACAAATACTTGGGAGGGTCAGTATAATCATAATCATGTTTAATGCACGCGCGTCAAAGCAGATTGAGCCCACGTTAATGCTTTTTTACACTTTTTCTTTCATTTTTAAGTCAATATGCATTTGGCACGCGTGCTATAAACATGATTATGTTTATACTGACCCTCCCAATTATTTCCCAAGGAGATTCCTCAGAATCTTCTAGGAGCTTGTGCGTTTTCACAATCTTTTGGGTAGATTTCCGGCTCGCTCTATCCACTATGCTTGAAGTACTCATCATTCAATTCAAATTAGTCACCTTGAACACGCTCGCCAACGAGTACTGACTTCACGTCAGTGCTTTTTTTATTTTTTTCAAGTTTCAAATATGGCTATTAATACAGTTTGGCTGTTAGCTTTACCGTAGATCGAAAAAAGTTGCGGTTATGTGATCTCCGTAAGGAACGCAATTGCCTCTTCTCCAAATCCGAACGTAATTTAATATAGATCTACCGAATATAGTTATTCATAAATTCGCCCCAGGGCCACGATACAGACATTTCAACTCGAAAACAACGCTATTTTCCCGAAACTGCCTTGTCCGTGCACAGAATTGCCATGAAATTTCTCTTAAAACCTTAAAATGATGGCTCAGCACCAAATCCATTATCGCTGGACGCAAACCACTCCTAACATGAGCCACACAAACCAAACGTCTCCTCTGCGCATACGCTATCTACTCGTGGCTTTAAGTCCCCTGAAAATATCACTTCACACAAAATGCTGGTTCTTCATCACCATTAGTTCAGGAGATATCACTGCTCCAATCCGCAGACACTTCCAAGGGGATTCTATGGAGGAATAGTATCCAGCACCTGAAAACTCCAATCCTTAAATCATTTCTTGTCTGCTCATGCATGAAACGAAAAATCTCCGAAAGAGGCTACATGAATTTCGAATTAGAAACGCAATTTCTTCGCCTATTCTCCAAATTCGAAAGTAATTCAAAATTGATCATCCAAATATAGTTATTTATAAATTGGCCCCAGGGCCACGACACAGACGTATCAACTCGAAAACAACGCTATTCCCTCGAAACTGTCCTTTTAATTCATAGAATTATCTTGAATTTTCTTTTGAAACCCCACAATATTGGCTCAGCACAAAATCCATGACCGCTAGATGTAAACCGCAACCAACATAAGCCATACAACCCAAAAAGAGCCACGTCACCTCTGCGCATGCGCAATCTACTTGTGTCTGAAAGTCCCCTCAAAATCACACAAAACTCTGATTCTTCAAAACCATTGGTTCAGGAAAGATCGCACCTTCAATCCATGCATGCGCTGATACTCCCAAGGGGATTCTGTTAAATAATAGCATCCTGCACCTCAAATCCCCAATCCTCTAAGACGAAAACTCCAGCAGTTAATTCACTTAGCGTCTGCTCATTCGCATAACGAAAAATGCCCCTAAGGGGTTACTTCAATTTCAAAATTAGCCGCAGGGCCACGGTACGCACACTCCAACTCGGAAACAACGCTATTTCGCCCAAACTGACTTGTGTCCGTGATCTGAATTAACATGAATATTCTTTTAAAACCTCACAATATCGGCTCAGTACTCCCAACATAACGCATATCTACAACCCAAAAACAGTCACTTCTCTTCTGCGCATGCGCAATCTACTCGCGGCTGAAAGTCCTCCCAAAATCACACACCTTACAAAAAAGTCCGATTCTCCAACGCAAGTGGTTCAGATGCTATCGCATCTGTAATCCACGCATGCGCAGACCTCCACCAGGGGATTATATGGAGGAATAGCATCCACCACCTCAAAACCCCAATCCTCTGTGCCTAAAGCACCAGCAGTTAAAATACTGATGGCCTGCTCATGCGCATAACGAAAAATGTCCGAAAAGAGTAACATCAATTTCCAAATAGGCCCCAGGGTCACGGTACGGACACTTCAACTCGGAAACAACGATATATCCCGCATACTTTATTTATTTACTATTATTATTTCCTCAATACCTCAAAAAATATAGACTCAATCGAATCGAAGCTTGGTAACTAGTTGTAGAATATCGACCCTAGAAAATTTAAAAAAAATTATGAAACAAAAAATTACCATGGAAAATTCGACTAAGGGTGTCCAATACAGGAAAATGGACCATAGAACATGCGCACAAAAGCTCATGACTTCACGTCAGTGCTTGAACAAATTTATTTTCAATTCAAGATAATAATTCAAGAAAAAATCAGTTTCAATTTCTACGGTAATATTAATTCTTGGATGGATGCAAGTTTGTGAAGCAATCGCTGCTGTTGAGGTAGAAGTGGAAAAACGTCAGGGAAAACGTTAGGGGAAACGTTAATTGCAGTTATCTCAGTTTACTACGAAAACTGCTGTACAAGGAATATCCCCCGAGACGTAAATTTCAATCTCATTTTCCTGTCAACAAAATTGCCTTTCTACGTGAACACATCCCTAATTAATTTCCAACAAGCTACTCATGGGATTGTTCCCAGCATCAACGTTCAAATATATAGAACGTTGTTCCATTACGGTTGTCCTGGCACGGCCGCTTTAAATGCACATCTCAAGAAATTGCATAAGTTTCAACCGTTAAAACGGGCGAATCCGCCCTTATTATTATATTTCCGAAACATTTGCAGAGATTTGTGGGGCCGTTTCGCGGCTTTCTCAAGCACGTGTTATCGGCCTGTTCAGCGAAATTACTCGCAATAATTTGATGAGGGCATCAGGATATGGCAACCGGCTTGCTTTCCTGGAATGATGGGATTTTTGTTCAGATGGAAATGTTATAATTGAGAGCAATGTAATATTTCCGAGATTTCACCGAAATGTATGCCATATTTCATTACAACTAATAGCCGTAATTAGTCAGTCAACAAATGCTTTTGGCGCTCTAGTTCCTCGGAACTGAGTGCTTATCAATTTGCCCAAATGACTGCAATTTTCGAATATTTCGATGAAAATGGTCTTAAACGATTTGGTTCGACTCACTGATCAAGAATCCGTGATCGAAATTCATTCTGTCCGGCCGGCCGTAGGCACGATAACTCTCGAACGGAATGAGCAAGACATTTGAAATTTTCAGAGTAGGTTTGGGAAATAAATATCTCGGCTAAGTTCGTTACTGGGCAAAATCGGACAGATGGTTTCGGAGTAACAAAAAAAAAAAATTTTTTTTTACAGAACAAATTCCAAATTAAATTTTTTTCAATAAGCAGTTTTACCATAAGAATCCAATGATATCATTCTTAACTCTAGCAAGCAAATACTTTCGGAGATATGATTTTTCAAAATTTCAATGATAAATCGTATTTCACAGAGTGATATAATTAATCTATGTATGAATTGTCATAATGTCAACTTATTATCCTGAGACATGACATTATCTAATCAATCGAAGAATTATGAGAATAAAGTGTATTCCGAAATGTGAACGAAGTGAGAAAAATCTCAGTTGTTTGCTCCGAAATTAGTTTTTCTCAGAAAAGTCTTACATTTCAGAACGGAACATGAAGTAAGAGATCTGAGAGTAGTGAGACTGCTTTTCATCCATAGACATAGAATGCAAATAGAATGTAAATATTGAAAGCATAATTCTGCAGTTCGAGAGAGGAGAACATTTGGTGAACGTATAGATCAGGGAATTTTTGATTGATTACAAGGTAATTTTTCATTATTACTCTTCTTTGATACAAGTTTTATGAAAAATCTACTATTTGTAGGTACTTTAAACCTGTTTTGGGCAATTGTCATACGAAACTTGTTGGCGCTCTAGTTCCTCGGAACTGAGCGCTTATCAATTTGCCCAAATGTCTGTAATTTTCGAAGTTTTGGCTGAAAATAATCTCAAACGTTTTGGTTCGACTAACTGATCAAGAATCTGTGGTCAAAGTCGATTCTGTCCGGCCGTCCATTAACACGATATCTTACGAAGTTGGTTTCAGAGTAACGAAAAAAAAAATTGTTCCGAATTTTTCGATGAAAATGGTCTTAAACGATTTGGTTCGACTCACTTGATTGAAATTTGCAAGGTGGGTTTGGAGCGTAAATATCTCTGACGAGCTCGTTAATGGGAGAAAGCCATCAAGCGGTTTCGGAGTTATGGCCGATTTTAGTAAAAATATTTTTTATGAATATTTCCGGAACCGATCACTCGATCTATCTGAAATTTAGCATCAGATTGTAGAATCACGACCTTTATAAGCATGTGAAGTTTTGTATTGACCAGATTACCTCAAAGTGTCAAAAAAAATTTCAAAGTTTAAAAAAGTTTTTCTACAATAACTCTCGAACGGAATGAGCTAGGTAGTTGAAATTTTCAGAGTAGGTTGGGGAGATGAATATCTAGGTTAAATTCGTTATTGGGCAAAATTGGCCAGATTTAATTCGATTTCTTCCATGGTGCAGCTCTCATTCTCAGATTGCTCATTTGATCTTGATAAATAAACTATTATTTGAATTGAATTTCCTTTATGATGCAGTTCTATCATAAGAATACATTGATATAATTCCCAACTCTGAGAAACCAATACTTTCGGAGATATAATTTGTCTGTTTGAACTAGAGCGCCAGAAAGCTCCTGTCCACAGGGCTTGTTATAGCTAGCTGTTAGGGCATCCTTGATTTGGATTGTTTAGTTAAAATTTTTTGCGTATTCTCCGAAATTTATGATTGAGGTGTCATTCGAATCGGAATGGCATGCAGATAGTTTTTGCTAATGCTAATGCCGTTAGCCAAAATTGCAATAGTTATAAACAATTAAATGGGAGTAAAAGAAGGGGGTTTGGTTTTTTGCCAATATCTCAAAAACTATCTGAGATAATTTAAATTTGAGAAAAGATTCAAGAAGAGGAGGAAATCTCAACTACCAGAACTAGGAGCAATATTTATATTGTTCCCAGAGGGTTAAAAACTTTCATGAATAAATATTATTTAAACTCATTAAATATCAAAATAAAGAATTGAAAAAATTCAGGCATCTGCAGAATAGATCAATGAACAATAATCCGTGGTTCAAAAATGTTTATCGTGACTTTTCAATCAGTTATTCAGTATTTAATTAACAATTGTTTGTAGCACGAACATTAACATTGCAAGTACGATCATTGTGAAACTATTACTCTGTAAATTTTTTACATTCGAGGAGCTATTTCTCAAAGGTATTGGAATAAATTTCTGTTGGAAAATTTGAAAACATGTTAATTTTCGTTTTGTTATTATCAATTTACTTAAGTGAAAAATTATAAAGCTTCAATTATGTTTTCAAAAGAATATTTTATATTGTCTCATAAACATGCATTGGTTTGTAACAATTTTTCATACAATAGAAGATAGTAATTATGAAAAATTAATTTTAAGTAGTTACTGATCATAAGTAAAAGAATCAATAGTAATATTATAAATTGAAGCTTTATAATTATTCACTTAAGTATATTCTTCATAACAAAACGGAAATTAACGATTTTTTGAATTTTCCAATAGGAATCTATTTCAAGACCTTTGAAAAATATCTCCACGAAAGGAAAAAATTCTCAGATTAATAGTCCATCAATTATCGTATTTGCAATGTTAATCTTCGTGCTACAAAATATTGTTAATTAACTAATGGAAAACGAATTGAAAAATCGTGATAAACATATTTGGACCACGGATTATTGTTCACAGATCTATCCTGCACGCACCTGAATCTTTTAAATTTTTTATTTCCATATTTAATAAGTTTAAATAATATTTATTCATCAGAAGTACGAAGGGGGCGAGGCTTGCGCAAGCCGGAGTACTTGATTTCGGGCGTATTTTCAACCCTCTAGGAAAATTATAAATAATGATCCTACACTTCCGGCAGTTCGATTTTTTTGTAGAAAGTTTCCTCTTCTATTTGAATCTTTTTTCAAATTCGCATTATCTCAAATAGTTTTTCGGATATTGGCGAAAACCTTTACCTCCTTCTTTTTTTTCACTCAATAGTTTATAACTTTTGCAATTTTTGCGAGCGGTCTTAGCATTTTCTCAAAAACTATCTACATGCCTTTCCGAATCGAATGACACCTCGATCATAATTTTCGGAGAATACACAAAAATTTTGACCTAAAAGCACTTGTTGACTAGACTATAGTGGGCTTTATACAAGGCCATATCAGTTATCATCAGTGCAGCTTCAGTTTCAAAACTCGTTTCATTTCAGTTCAGAATAATGTTTGTTTCTACACGATTCTCTGTACCCTATAACTGTTGTTGCGAAAAATCGAGTTGCACGCAAAAGTTCATCAATTAAAAGGGTTCAACATAAATGTAGAATTCCAATAAAGAATTGAATTTCAACTTGTATATAATTGGAATTAAGATTAGATTCAAAGGGTGCAAACAACGCATTACCGACACATCAGACGTTCTCTGGACTCTCGGGCGCCCCAAAACCCAGGAGTATACCGGTAGTGATCTTATACAGATCCCAAAGAACATGTACCACCCGACAGGAGATGAAGTATTCAATCAAACCTAGACTCTCTGACACTTCCAAGGAGGACCAAATATGTGTTTCAGGAGTTCATAATACTCGAAAATAAAACGTCAGGGTTCTCATAAATTTTGGAGCAACGTTTACAATGGCTATATTCCTGCAATTGGATTAAAACGTCGGATCGTTACCGATGAATCCTATTGGTCTGAGCCAGGTTATTTTCAGCCAGGGAAACACCAATCGTTCCACATCACCCTGGGCGTACTACCCTATGAGATCGAGGGAAAGCCGAAGCGCGAGGGGGTAATGAGAGTAGGTACCTAGGGTATCCGGCTGAAGACGAGTCCTGAGTTGAGGAATAGGAGGGATACGAGTTCGGTAGAATTTAGACGATTAGCGGAACACTAGTTTTTATACCATATACTGGCACGAGTTCACTGAACACGAGAAAATCTGACTTAGACGAAGTTAGAACATATTGCGATAGTTGTCATAAGGTACTCAATCTACTTTGCTCCCGAGTTGAACATATACATTTTCTCCAATTTTTATGATGATATATGTAGAATATTGGTAATGCAAATTATTGAAATTCCCACAATCTCTTTATTTTTCCTGTAGTGATAAATTGAAACAAAATTTGATATAAATCGCAAATGTTGGAATGGAATTGCATGGAAATGTATAATTATGTCCATAATAATTATAGTTTGACAACTAATGAAATTTCTGACAGTTTTGTGGAAAAATATCAGTATATTTGTATTAAAGACAGTGATAGCCACTTAGAATTACTTACTCCTCCAGAAATATGGGTGGTCGCAAAAAATATTGAGTTAAATTTGTTGTCGGAGAAGTCTCGGATAAAACATGAAGGAAATTATAAACGATTTATGTACTGCATGGAGAAATATGCGAAGACTTTTTCTGGGAATGTATTGCTTTGCATGTAGGGATTTTTTCGCAACTACCATAATTGAATGATTTCATGATATGATATGATGTGATTAAATCTACTGAAACACATAAATATTTCGCTGAGTTTGTACGAGTTAGAATAATCAGTAGTATACTCTGTAGGCTTTATTACTGTATTCTTAGGCCATCTTAGGCAAAGCATTGTTAATTTTTGACCCAACAGAATCACAAATTATTCTGCTGTTCTTATCTAAGAATGGACTTCTTGCAATTTATTCAACAAAGATTTAATTTCTGATCCTTCAAATAGAGTTCCGGGGTTTGATCTTCCAAGGAGAATATGGACTATTCTGAATCGTCTTAGAACCGGTCATGGTCGTTGCAACAGCATGCTTTTCAGGTGGAATTCAGTTGAGAGTCCTAGTTGTGAATGCGGGGAAGCAGAGGAAATCATAGATCATTTAGTTAATAATTGTCGCATATATAGATTCAAAGATGGTTTTAGGGCTATTCATAATGTTTCTGAATCTTTTTTAGAATGGGTTGCGAGTTTCAAATCTATTTAATGAAATATAGAATATTCCATTTTTAATTTGTTCGTTTTCTCCCTTAGTCTTTCCTTTTCCAGATTGGGTTTCGGGTACCTTGGAGAATCTTCTCTGCTTGTTGAAGGAAGAAGCGATAATAAAGAAAAAGATGCCCTTCAATATTTAATATTTCAGCATATTTTGTTAACAATTTCAATTTTCATAAATCACAACACTAACGGGGAGATAGGGTTTTTTTGCTGTGGTTTTTTCTAGTATCATATATCAAATTATATGGTACCCCGTTACACTAACCTCTGCTAACACTTTTTTCATACACATGCTTTATTGTTAGATAAAAAACAAATTGTAATACTCAAGTTCAAAAGAATATATATATATATATATATATATATATATATATATCTAAGAGAAGGTAGGAACGGAACTGATTGATTTTAATATACCTATAAGCATGGCTCATTCACGAAATGGTTCAAATTCCCATTCCTCAGGAATTTAGTGATTATAAGAGGCCGGGTAAACACTCGGAGTTTTGGAGATTTTCCCCAACCCCCAACATATGCCGATTTTCCCCAGCGACACATTTTTCAGCGTAATTAAAAATTTTAGCTTCAAACGTTTTGCCACCCACGTTCGACAAACATTAAAAGGGAATTACGCAAAACGACCGACGTTCAGCGCCCCCTGGTGGGACGTGAGCACGTCCCTCTTTTCAAAAACACCTGCAGAGTCCCGTTCGCCTCCGAAATGTGTAAAGTTGGTGGCCCTGCGTACGTGATAAGAATAGGGAAAAATTTGCCGAGATAGTGTTGGAGATATTTTCATCATTGCGCTGTAACTTCTAACTTTAAATAGCTAGTTTCTCTGGTGATGTTATCCAGTAACTGGGCTGTGTGCCAGAGGAGTAAAGTTGCAAAGAAAATTTGAGGTTGAGGACTCGTTGCAACGTCAAGTACTACATTGTTGTACTTATCAAAAATATTTATACAGTAGAACCCCGATTATCCGTGTGCAGTTTAACCGGGCGGCGGATTATCCGTGCACATGATCAATCTCGGGGAATGCCCAATTTATGTGTTTACTCACTAGTTTCGCCATTTATAAAAATGTACACATAAATATTTGAAATTTTATCTTTTCGTAACATCTATCACATTTTTGCGCGCGTGTTCCGCAAGGAACAGCCCTTTTGCCAGGATGTCTGTAGTTTTGGATTTTTTTACCGATAATGGTCTCAAACGATTGAGTTCAGCTCACTGATGAATAATCCGAGGTCAAATTCAATTCTGTCCGTCCGGCTAGTCCAGCCGTTAGTATGATAACTCTCGAATGAAAAGAGTTAGACGATTGAAATCTGCAGGGTAGGTTTGGAGCGTAAACTATCGTTAAAGGGTGAAATACACCAAGTTGTTTCGGAGCTATGGCCATTTTTAGTTAAAATATTATTTATGAATATATCCGAAATCGATCATTCGATCTGAAATTTAGCATCAGATTGTAGAATCATGACTTTTATGTGCATGCGTAGTTTTGTATTGATCAGATGGCTATAAACTGGCAAAACAAAATTCCAAAAATTTAAAAATTTTGTTTCCACGATAATTCGATAAATACTGATCTGATGGAATTGAAACTGAGTAGTTAGATGCAGAAGAACGGAGCAAACGCTTTTCCAAAATTTCGTGAAGATAACATGACTTGAAAAAATCCAAAAAATTAATACTATTTTGCGGAACATTTTGCTTGAAATTCTATGAACTATTATTTTGCTGCCCCTTCCGAGCGTTTTTGGCGCTCTTATTCCTCGGAACAGAGTGCTTATCAATTTGTCCAAATGTCTGTAATTTTCGAATTTCTGGCTGAAAATGGTCTCAAACGATTTGGTTCTAGTCACTGATAAAGAATCCGTTATCGAAATCGATTCTATCCGGCCGTCCGGCCTTCTGTCGTCAACACGATAACTCTCGAACGAAAGGAGCTAGAGGGTTGAAATTTGCAGGGTACGTTTGGAGCGTAAATGTCTCGGGCCAGTTCGTTAACTGGCGTCATCCACCGAGCGGTTTCGGAGTCATGGGCCTGCTTTAGCGCACGTGCTATAGTCATGATTATGATTATACTGAGCCAAGTAGATCCCTGAGAAGCCCGGCATTCATATCTTTACTTCATCTTGTCTGTAAAATTGAATTTAATATAACGACTTTATCGATGGTCTCGAATGGAACATTGCCAGATGTTATGCCATTGAGGTGAAATCGAAGAAATAAGAAATATTCAGCGTAAGTTGCACCGTGTCATAAAGCGGCTAAAACTAAATGTGGTATTCAAAAAAAAAACTATGACATAACTCTGTAAAAATGAATGATGCCATTAGTAACTACGGCGGACCTGTATGACCTTATCTTGAAAATTTTCAATAACGAAATTATGAACTTTGTTCCTTACTTTATCGATACATTGTTTAATGGTGTGTAGGTTGTGAATGTTGGCAGCTACTGTAGATTAAAATTGAATTGAATCTTATGATTGTTGTATAATATTAAATATGATGACATTCACAGTAGGAAACAATGTCATTTGAAATTTGCTTTCATATCTTGAAGAATAACAGTTCTTTGGTATAAGATAATTCCTTAGAGACAATGAATAAGCACAGAAGTGAAGTCAGTACTATCTAGCGCACTTGTTCACGTTGACCAATTTAAATTGTTTAATAAGTGCTTCTAAGTGTATAAAGCGTTTGACTCAGGAGCAGAGGTTCCGAGTTCAATCCCATGGGTAGAAAGGAAATTTTCTAATTAGACGGTAGTGGCCACCATTCACTGTTGGTCAAGTATTAACAGTGCGGTGCCTATGGTAGGTTAAGTCCATAGCAACAAAGCCTACGCAGAACAAAACTGTTTCTCTTAAAGCACACAAGCTCCTGCGAACTTCTCACAGGTCTTCTTGGGGAATACCTAGGAGGCTCATTTAATCATTCAATTATAATTATGTCATTAGCACTCAAAGCAGATTAACTCTACTATGAACAGAATTTAAAAATCAATGAAGTGATGTCAGTATTGTTTTGCGCGCTAGCTGATGAGATGATTATGATCCTCTGACCCTTCAAGTAGCTCAGACAAGAAGTTTTGTGCTGTGTAAAACAAATTCAATAATGTTTTGTTCGTGTTCTCTTCATTATTCTTAAAGTTTCCTTGTAATCGGTTAATTTGAAAAAATAATTATTTATAACTAATACATTTTTCTGATATATATTTCATCTGCAGTTGTATTGTTGATATAAAAATGCAAATATATCTGTCGAAATAATGTTTTAGCGATAAATATGTATTTTTCATCTAATCTGTTATAGAATTAGGAAAGGTCAGTATAAATGATGAAAAAAATAAAAAATAAATAGATTTAAAAAAAATAGCTTAGAAGATATTTTGATAGGTAATACATTCGGGATGTATTCGTGTATCTATGTGATAAAAAAAAATTAAAAAGCACTGACGTGAAGTCAGGAGCTTTTATGCGCATGCTCTATTATCCATCCACTCCTCACACACCATCAGGAAATACTGCATGAAGTTAAGCATGACTGAAAGAAGCGCTGAAACGTGAAAGAGTGCATTGGGCATCAACTGAATTAAAAGTTTATAATGAAATAATTCTGGAGATTCAAAGCCGATAGAGCTGAACGAAACTTTTTAAATATTTGCGGGTTTATATTCTACAACTTATTACCAAATTTCAATTTGATGGGAACTGTATTTGTTGTGATATTGAAGAAAAAACAACAAAATCTCAGTATAACTCCAAAACCTTTTAGCTGATATGACCATTAATGAACTTTAACTGGCGCATTCGGATGCGCAGCTTACCCTGCTCTGTTCGAAAGTTATCAGACATAATTGAATTTTACTTCTATTTATTCATCAGTGAGTCGAACCTGATCGTTTGAGACTATTTTTGGCAAAAAGATCGAAAATTACAGTATTACATTATATACGCTCAAAAACAGATATCGCTCCTTCGGAAGAACAATGACACAACTGCAAACTGTCAGAACCTCAATCGCCAATCTTCAATCACGTCATTAAGGCCAAATAACCATCATTTAGCCTTATATGACGCAATCAACTGAAATTCTGATTTTCAGAATTTCAGTTGGCGATCAAGGCCGAATAACCATTATTCAGCCTTAGTGACGCGATTGAAGATTGACGATTGAGGTTCTGACAATTTGCAGATGTGTCATTGTTCTTCCGGAGAAGCGATATGTGCAGGACGATCTCTCTGCTGATCCTGAACTAATGATTCATCATACAATATAACCCATGAACAATTTATACTGAACAATTCATACGACGCATAGTGCACGAGTTATAATTCCGAGAATTCGATGAACTAAACGTACCGCATTTGGCCGTTTGCAATTTAGATAGTATAAATTCAAACAGCCCGAGTTCATCTATTCAAATCCCCAACACGGCTAGCAGGTGAACAGGAAATCCGCTTAAAGGAAACGGATGAAAAACTGAGAGGATTATACGAGACCACTTCAGGGCTCGTCTGGTGTTGAAAAATATTTAATTCAACATTTGAACTGCTGCCTTTGTAAATTAATTAAGTCTTACGCCCCTCAAAGACCGGAGCGGAGGAGAATTCTGATTGGAAAATGTTGGTGGACCGGCCATATTATTCATTTTGAAGTTTAAACTTCTCCTCCGGCTTCTTTGGTGAGGAAATTAGTTCTACAACTCAATCATATCTCTAATTGAAAGGACTTTTGCGTTGTGAAAAATGAGAAATTTGAAGGAGCCGTAAAACCAGTTCGTTTGAAGATGTGTTTCGGAGATAATCGATTTGAATTCATACGTTCGATATAACTTCAATCACATCAAACTACAGCATATTCCACTCACAACATAGCAGTAATGTGGTATGAGAATATTCTGAATTATTAGATATTTGGATCAGTGAAAAATTGGTTCAAGCCCTGTGGACAGGAGTTTTTTGGCGCTCTTTTTCAAACAGACAAATTATATCTCCGAAAGTATTGGTTTCTCAGAGTTGGGAATTATATCAATGGGTGCCTATGATAGGACTGCATCATGAAAAAAATTACATTCGAAAAAAGTGTCGTTTAAAAAAAATTCTTCAAAAATTATCATTACTTCAATGCTTTAATGCTTCAAAAATTGTCATTTAATGAGAAAATAGGATAACGCGGATAAGTATATTAAAATGGAGAAGTATAACGGGTAATTCCGCAAAAGGAGCAGAGAAAATCATTCTCTGCTCCTTTTGCGGAATTACCCGTTATACTTCTCCATTGTCATTTAATTTATTCATCAAGATTAAATTAACACTATAAAAGTAACTACAATCTTGTCCACTACAGTTTTTTTACAGACGACAAAAAACTGTAGTGCACAAGAGTGTAGTTACTTATATAGTGTTCATATTAGGTCCACAGTGAATTCAAAATAGAAGATTAAATGAGCAATCTGCAATGATTTAACCTCGTGGAATAGGTTGTTGCAACTTACACGTGGTGCATTCACATCTCGAAATACCTAAGGAAAGTATCATCGAAATTTCTAGAGCATGGCTGGAGACAATCATAGCAGATCGTCTATTTATTCCTTATATTTGAGCAGGTAGTGGATTACGAACAAATTATTTTAATAGTTCAAAATATATTAATAAAATACTATCCTCTTTTCATCATTTAAAATTGAATAGTTCATACCACTAACGCATCCTTTACTGTATTATTAACCTTAACTCAAGAAGAAATGTTTGATACACAAATGTAGATGCATAGTTCAGTATTTTTTTGCTAGCAACATTATGAAAATAACGTATGTAGAAACATGTCTCACTACTTAAGGTAGTTAAAGGTAATATTAACCTCAGTTGTCAACGAACAGTAATTTCTTTTGATGATTCCATTATGTTCATCTTTCCTATTGCCTCCATAAACTCTATCAAAAGAGTCTTGTATATATTCACAAATTCAAGAATCGAATACTTGCTTTCCAAAAGAAAATATTTTCAAACTACGAATTGACAACCTCTAATAGCTAGAAAAGATGACATTTATGAATAGGGAACACAGACAGATTCTGTGTTCACATTCTGTGAATACATATAACTTACGATGTAGTATTAGCTTGTTAGAGTTAAAAATGATATAATTGCATTCTTATGATGAAACTGCATCCTAAAAAAAATTTAATACAAAAGTTGTAATGTGAAGAAAAATTTTTTTTTCGTTACTCCGAAACTATTAGACCGATTTCGACCCAATAACGAACTTTACTGAGATATTTATCCCTCAAACCTACTCTGAAAATTTCAACTGTCCAACTCATTCCGTTCGAGAGTAATCGTGTTAGCGGCCGGCCGGACAGAATCGATTTCGACCACAGATTCTTGATCAGTGAGTCAAACCAAATCGTTCAGGACTATTTCCAGTAAAAAATTCGAAAATTACAGACATTTGGGCAAATTGATAAGCACTCTGTTTCGAGGAACAAGAGCTCCAAAAAGGATCAGTCCAGAGCGTTCTGCAAATAGGGTCTCGAAATGTATAAATAATATAAAAAAATATTCATATGCGCATATAAATAATATTCATATGCGTAAATTTCACAAAACAAATTCACCCTATTTATAAGAGGCTCTGGACTGTTTACAACTGTATCAGCCATTTTTGCGCGCATGTTCGGGGCATGCTATCATTTCGCTCAAATATCTGTAACTTTCGAAATTTTTGCCGAAAATGGTCCCAAACGATTAGATTCGACTCGCTGATGAAGGATTCGAGGTCAAATTTGATTCTGTCCAGCCGGTCGTCCAGCCGTTGCCTCAATAACTTGAGAACGGAAAGAGATAGCGTCTTAAAATCAGGGTACATTGCGCATCCGAATGGGTTAGTGCGATAGTGAGATTGTTGGGCATAATCGGCCGAATAGTTTCGGAGTTATACACTGACAAAAATGCCAATTTTATCCACAATGAAACGCCTTCATTACTGTTGGTATAATAGTGCCAATAAGAATTCCTATTGAATGAATGAGATTTCACATTGCTTCAACAAAATCGTTTAATCCCTACCATGATCCACGCGTCATGAAGATTGTTTCATTAATATAAACAATCTTCCGATCAGCGCAATTGGACATCTATTTAAATTAGTAAGTTATCACATTGCTGAAAATTCTGTTCCCTCCCGAAAAGTCGAATAATATTGTAATATTGCCAGATCATTGAAATCAAAATATTTGTAATGTGTAATGAATATTACAATAAGATGAGTTTAATATATCTATAGTCAGTATCACGTATATAAGGGATGCTTTATTCTTATGGGCTTATAATGGCGTGACCCGCGATTATCATTCGAGATGCTCAATAGATCGTTAGTTTCTTATTTTGCTGATCCTGATCATAGGTGCAAGGAGCATGTAGTAGGTCGTGTTTGAGTACAGAGTGATCACCAGTTGAAGTCTTCAAAGTATTTCTTGTTCATTTTGAGGTAAGAATTATTCCTTCTTCATATATATGTTATTTAAAAATTTGTCCTTATTTGAAGGCGTATCGAATATAAATTATAGTATAAAAAACAAAAAAGAAACCTATAGGAGTAGTTGTCTATCAAAACAAAATATTTAAGTCTTTTTAACACTGAGGTATGAAGGAAAATGAATTGCAGTCATCTTTTTTGAGATACTTATAAAGATATAACCTAACCACAGCATTCTTCATATTATCTTCTTCTCTTTTGAGCCAAATTGATTTTAGGACAATCTGATCTTTACGTTGTTTGATCGAAATGTTAATTGAATACCTCTCATCAAGATATCATCGTACGACACCTTGAGTACTCCTTCAACATCTACAGATATCAAAGCCTCTCCAAACAGAGAGTTGGTTATAACCCCAAATTCTTGACTCATGAAATGTAAGGCTTATGACGACTTATGTGATAATAATTTGCGATTGAGAGTTTGTGATTTTGCTAGATTCAGTTAAGACCACATATCTGTAGAACGATATATGTAGGAATAAGGTGTCGCATATTGCGAACTTAGATCTTACTTACATATTGTGAACGTTCGTACTTAGGTAATTGATTTCTTTTAGGATTCTAGTATCATTGTTTTTTTTTAATGTTTTATATGTCCACCAAATGTATTATTTCAAAATCTCTTGAAATATATATAAATATATATGTATCTATAATTAAAACTGTTTTATTTTTTAAGCCCAAATGAAAAATTAAATTTGGAGATTCAATGAGATCATTTCATTCTTGTATGAAAATCCGACTGAAATAATGGAATATTTTTGGTACTAGGTAAATGTAACATTATATTAATGTTGTCATTATTTGGTTTTGTAAAACCATCCCATAGAAAGAGCACTATATTATCTTCATATACTCATCATCGTAATTAAACTAACACATTCTATTCATATGGCAGCGATATTTAGTTTGATTATACAGTTTCATTATTTTTATGAAATCGAAATCCATTTTTCCTCTGAACAATCCTAGTGAATCCATGAGAAACATTCATTACCACTATTAAAATATACTTGTTTATAATGAAACTTAGTCCATTAGGTGAATGCTTCGAATCATTGTCGCCTATTTATTAGGAGAAGATCATTGCTCTTACGGTTTTTCCTATTGTAGTAATGAGATTTTTTTCTCAGTGAACCCACTGAAATATTATATTCTTGTTAATTCGAAAAATAAAGATTTCATCGAATTGAAACGTGGTTACTGGTTGCGGAATACCAACATAAAGATATATGTGGAATTTTTTGAGGATCATATCACTAGAAAATTTTCAACAAATTATGAAAGAATATTATATATCTCACCATAACTTGAGAACGGATATAGATAGCGAGTTGCAATTTTCAGGTGAAAGGTCACTTAGTGTCTTTATCGAATATTTATTCGAATATTGTACAAAAAGTTTTCTGTTCCCGCTGATATCAGGCAATAAAACGTTCGAGCAGGGCAACATCAGTCCAGTCCCCTATTTTTGGCGCCCTTGTTCCTCGGAACAGAGTGCTTATCAATTTGCCCAAATGTCTGTAATTTTCGAATTTTTGACTGGAAGTGGTCATACTTTGTTTTCTAGAACAGAAAAAAAAGTATGATACTGCGAAATGACCAATTATAGGATATTATAATTTTTTGATGATATACCCCTACCCTAGATGCCCTTGGATATTCCACATGATGATGGAAATTTATACTTTGGTAAGTTTATCAAATTGGGTTCAGAATATCTTTAGTGAATACAAAACTGGAATATTGGCTAAGTTTCAATAGATATAATATAATTTTCAGAGTAGATTTGAGGAATGAATGTCTCGGATAAGTAATTCATTTAATTTTAATTTAGTTTTTTTTATGATGCAGTTCTATTATAAGAATCCATTGATATCATTCCCAACTCTGAGAAACCAATAATTTCGGAGATGATTTGTCAAACTTTGAACAGGAACGCCAAAGCTCTTCTCTACAGGGCTTTCCCACATTTTTTTCATATAATATGGATGTTAAAATTCCCTTTCCATGGAAAATCAATGTTGTCTGAACGTTGGATAAAGAGTGGAGTAATATGAGCACAAATTCCACATAGAAATATTCATTAAAATGTAATCTGTGATTTATTTTCGGGACGAGATGTATATAATTTTGAGCAGGCTAGTGCTGCGTGTATAGGCAATAGTTAATCTGGATTATGGAATCTCTAATGGGACATAATTGTTCATTAATGGGATGTGAAACTTAGATTACTAATTCAAAACTAGGCAGTACTGATTGCAAAAAATTATTCACGAAGCTTGAACTACAGTATATAGGGTGAGTTTTCAATCATATACTATCGAATTTTCTGGCTACATGATACATTATATCATATTAAAGTTTCTCAAATATAGAAATACAAAAATGATAAAGCTCGAAATTAGAAAATTACAGACATTTGATCAAAATTATAATGTGCTTGTACGTGCACGCAAGAATACATAATTGGCAACAATTTTCAAAGAATAGCGTTAGTTCTTCGATATGAAACAATGATGAATCATTGCGAAAAGAACAAGGTTTAGGCTGCCTTCCAATATTCGGATCTGATAATTTATGGCACGCTATTCAGGTGAAAAATACTGATCTGATAGAATCACATCGCGGTAGTTAGTTGAAAATTACTGACATGTAGACAAAATTTTGCGAGGATCACATTACAGGAAAATTAAAAAAAAATATTTAAAAGAATTCTGTATCCCAGAAACTATTCATTAGATATTAAATGGTTTCTTACTGGGTTTTCTATTCCAAACTCTGAAAAATATCCTTAAAATAAAAAAAATTGTATTTTGTGATTTGCTTCTGCGTAAAAATCACAAATTTGTCAGAAGCAATCAATCGAACAATGTTGCATAACAAACAATAACGAAACAATAACAACGATGAAACAATTATATCGTAACGTTTCGGAGTCTATATCAGACTCCTTTCGCCAGACACTTAACGAAAATCTTCAGAATTATTTTTTGTTGATTGCTATTCTCGAATTTCAGAATAGCAATCAACAAAAATTAATAACTTTGATGAAGTATATATCTACTTCATTTAAGTCGATGTTTCAATCAAATTACGGGAAACGTGGATAATTTCCGAGATAATTTCGTATATTTTCAGTTATTTTACGAATTTTAATTTCAAGTAGTTTTCCTCTAATGGCACAATTGTATGGTTGAACTGATTTGTGTCCTTAAGCCACCACAAACAAAACACTGTTTATTTTTGACCAAACAGTAAATGTATGTATCCGAATGGGCCCTTACTCCACCACGGCCACAGCACTGTTTATTTTCGACCCAACAGTGAATGTTTGTATTTGAGTCAAAACTAAACGTTTGAGATCATTCTCGGCAAAAAACTGGATCAGTTTTTTTTCGGACGCTTGTTTTTACAGTCGGATTGATATTCTCGGAAATATTGAAGATATTTGCTCATTACTCACGTCCATATTTGTAAAATAAAAGTAAAACAATTTGACGTAATATACAAGATACCATGTGGGAATTACAATAAATGCTTCATAGGACAAATAAAACAACTTTTTCAGGACCGACTCTGTCAACACCGTTATCATAGTGTAAAAATGAATAACACTCAGAAGACTGCACTGACGATACATTCACATACAGAGGGGCATAAATTTGACTTCGACAATGTTACAATATTGGACATGGAACCTCACTACAAAAAAAGATTAATAAGAGAAATGATACATCTAAGAAGACAAGATACAGGTAACTTCACAGAAGACACAAAAAATTTAAATATTGTTTACAATAGCTTAATTCGGAATAACGGAGTCATATAAATGATAGGAGAAAAATATATATCAATAACAAAATATGAATAATTATATTTGTATATACGACATCTTTTGAAGGCTGGAATGTACTTTCATATGAAACATTTTATGAGTAGATGCCTGTTTGTGGGATTTCTAATAACTTAGGAAGGAGGTGAAAGAACAACGTTGCCTTCAATAACTATACTGAGTGCCAGTTTTATATTAATGGGTTAGTTTAGTCATAATTGTTTGTGATATCTAGTGTGTGTATGAGCCATATACCATCAGGAATTTTGATACAATACCCAGATCATTAAAAGTGTTCAACTTATAAAAAAAGAAGAAGAAAAATTGATATAATCAATCGAAAGTTAAAGAATATAACCAAGCCAGATATTAACACCAACAATATTTCAACAAAATCAAATAAATCCTATGAAAAAGACCAGTTGTCGATCAAATTCATAAAACGAGGTGTGTATTTTGTCAGATATCTTGATGTATTTTACTATTTATGATATGTTGTAGACTTGAAAAAGGAGCAAATGTCTGCGAAACGTCGGCAATATTTCTGAATGATTTGATTAAAAATATCATTGAGAATATTATTGTTTTTCCTGAAGCTGAACAGCCTTGGGCAAGTTCAGTACCTTGATGAGTGACCCTCTGACTATAAATTCGAATAGCGCGCCAAAGCTCCTGGCCACAGTGCTTTTCCAAAGTGTTTTCTGTTATTATAGATACCAGCTATAAAAACTCATTTCAGAAACAAGACTTTTCTGTTGTGGGAGCATCATACATTTTTTGTCGATTTTGTTCGACTCACTAATCAAGAATCCATGGTCAAAATCGATTCTGTCCGGCTGTCCGTCCATCCGGCCATTAACACGATAACTCTCGAACGGAATGAGCTAGACAATAAAAATTTTCAGTGTAGGTTCGGGGGATAAATATCTCGGTTAAGTTCGTTATTGGGCAAAATCGATGGTTTCAGATTTTTTTTTACATTACAACTTTTGAATTCAATTTTCTTAAAGATGCAATTCTATCATAGGAATCCAATGATATTATTTCCACCTTTATCAAGCTAATACTTTCGGAGATATGATTTTTCAAAATTCAAATAATACATCGTAGTTCTATATATTCACTGTCTGTCTTCACTCTCCATAAACGTCATCTTATCTAGCTATTAGAGTCCTGTCAGTTCGTAGTTTGAAAACAAGTATCCATTTCTTGAATTTGTTAATATATACAAGACTGTTTTGAAACCGAAAATAATATTGACTGGTTCCATATTGAACAATTTACGTAAACATTCGGGATGATGTTTCAGAAGATTTAGAATTGGATCATTTTAATGATGTGGTTTATGAAGGCAATTGGATATAAGAACATAATGGAATCATCAAAACAAATTACTGTCCGTTGACCATTGAGGTTAATATTACATTTTACTTCCTTAAGTAGTAAGACATGTTCCTATATAAAGTATTTTCATAATGTTTGCTAGTTAATATATTTTGAACTATCAAAATAATTTGTTCGTGAGCCTCTACCTACTAATATATCAGGAATAAATGGACAATCTGCTATGATTGTCTCCAGCCTTGCTCTAGTCATTTCGATGATACTTTCCTCAGGTATTTCGAGTTGTGAAAACTATGCACCGAGTGTAAGTTGCAACAACCCATTCCACGAGGTTGAATCATTGCAGATTGCTCATTTAATCTTGATAAATAAATTTAATGACAATTTTTGAAGCATTGTAGATTGCTCTTTTTTTGGCGATCTCGTTTAAATGATAATTCTTTAAAAAATTTTTAAACGATACTTTTTTTTTAATTTAATTTTGATTTAAACATTTTGGCATATGTCTTCGGCTATTTATGATTTATATTCTCAAAGACAATTGTAACATCACTGATAACAACCTCAACTCCTGTCTCTTGAAAAAGTGATAAATATATCACGAAACTCAATCTGGTAAAGGAAAAGACAAAAAGAGAAAACGAACAAATTAAAAATGGAATATTCTATATTTTATTAAATAGATTTGAAACTTGCTACCCATTCTAAAAAAGATTCAAAAACATTCTGAATAGCCCTTAAACCATCTTTGAATCTATATATGCGACAATTATTAACAAAATGATCTTTGGTTTCCTCTGCTTCCCCGCATTCACAACTAGGGCTCTCAAATATTGAAGGGATTTCAAGAGTGAATATCTTCAAAAACTAGCGGAGGCGATTCTTCTCCAAGAGATCCCATGCGCCTACAGAGAAGTATATTTGTGAGAGGAGACTTTTGAAAGGTTATGTATTATTTTTAATTTATTCGTTTCCTCCTCTTGTCTTTTCATTTTGCACGTTGAGTTTCGGGTACCTTGGAGAAACCTATCCGTTTTTTGACGAGGGAATCCATATTGAAGAAATCTATGCCCATCAATATTTTTAAATTTCAGCAAATTTTGTAAGCAATAGTTACAAATCACCACACTCACGGGGAGAAAGGGTTTTTTGCTGAGGTTTTTCCCTAAGCTCTTGTATCATACGTCGAATTGTATGGTACCCCGTTACACCAACCTCTGCTAACACATATACAGCTCTCAGTCAAAAGGATATATATATATATATATATATCATAAGAATCTATTGATATAATTCCCAACCCTGAGAAACCAATACTTTCGGAGATATAATTTGTTTGTTTGAACAAGAGCGCCTAAAATCTCCTGTCCACAGGGGTTGAACGAATTTTTTTACTTCAAAACTACTGGAGATTTTTAAACCACAAAATTATAAGAAATGGCTTTACAATATAAAGGAACATCGTCGCAGTGGCGGATGAGCTGATCCACTTTCCACCCTGTAAACACATATGGTTTTTCACTGAAACAAATTCTACTGCAGGTTAAAAAGTATACAGAGTCTTTGACCACTGCATTAATTTTAACCAAAGATTCCTCTCATCAAATGAAACACTTTTTTCATTAACCATTTTTCCAGATTCGGCTCAGGTAAAAAGTTACAAGCGTTTAAAGATTTCACAATGTGCTAATACACTCCCGCATAAAAATTATCTATGACATTGTTGGCGGACGAGAATAAGGCATGGTAACGTGGTTTACAGCTTGATTCGGGATTCCAACCCTCAGGGACGGATCCATAAATGTAGTGAAATTTCTGGAGTTTTCATTTTAAAACATTCAATGAAGAATATCTCGAAAACGGTGTGTTTAAGGAGAAATGATGAAGAATAATATAATGTTCTAAAACGATGGAATATTCTTGAAATGACTCGAGAAAAACTTTATATGCTTATTTTATGCTAATTTCGTTTAGTTTTATGAATCCACGAGTCCATAACTAGAAAACCAGTAGAAGTAGAGGATAACTAATATTTGGAAAATATGTATCATAGTTTTAGGAAACTTTACGCCAACATTCATTTTATTCGAAAAAAGGATGTCAAAGCTACAAAATAAAAACAGATTTTTTTTCAAAATTTCAACAGCCTGTATCTTTTTACCTGAGCTGAATTTGGAAATATGTAAATGAAAAAAGTGTTTCATTTGATGAGAGGAATCTTTGGTTAAAATTAATGCAGTGGTCAAAGACTCACCCTGTATTTTCGATAGTGTGAGTAATCGGTGGAATTATACAAAAAGTTCGATAAAAATGTTTTGCAAGAACCATTTATTCAAACATGTTATTATTGGGGTTTTATTAAAAGAGAGTAGGTATGTCTTGAAAGTTATTTCGGTGAAAAATCCCTCATATCCCGCTTCCCGATCAAAGCGCTTGCCTAATATCACCCTTATCTAATAAATCGGCAATCAACTTTTCCATAATTTCCTAAAATAAAACCCTATCCGGCATTATACCTTGCCCTCTGAAATTAGTGCACCATAGCGAAAGAAAAAAATCAATTTTTATTGTACTATGACGTGAGGTCCCTCAATATATCACCGTCAGGTGTCGCGGCCGTCGCATTTCTTAAACTCATTCATTCCCGTGTACCACATTTAAAATAATTGTGTTATTGATATTTAGTAGCTCTAATGACCAGCATGATTTACGGGCAGGGATTTGTGAAGGGTATCTCAAATGAGTTTATCTGAAGTCCAAGATCTAGAAAACGCAACAAAAGGCTCTCAATATTGGCCTCGTCATTAGATGTCCCAATAACGATGTTGCTCATTACCTTTTGGTTCAAGACACGAATATAATTTATTTATTTTGTTTTTATACAAAGGGGATATTTGATTGAGTCACTGATATACAAAAAAAAGAAACTCATGATTTTTAGCGTGCATGTTCTAGGGAATAACGTGATAACTCACTGGTGAAGATTCTGGGTCAAGTTCGTTTCTGTCTGTTGAATTCTCAGATTACACATCCGATCAAGTTGAAACTTGGCATCTAGGTGAAGAATGCCGACACTAAGACATTAACGAAATATTGTAAGGATGGTATCACTAAATGCTTATAAAAAAATATTAAATTATATTATACAGGGTGAGTCTTTGACCACTGCATTAATTTTAACCAAAGATTCCTCTCATCAAATGAATCCCTTTTTTCATTTACCATTTTTCCAGATTCGGCTCAGGTAAAAAGTTACAAGCGTTTAAAGATTTCACAATGTGCTAATACACTCCCGCATATAAATTATTTATGACATTGTTGGCGGACGAGAATAAGGCATGGTAACGTGGTTTACAGCTTGATTCGGGATTCCAACGCTCAGGGACGGATCCATAAATGTAGTGAAATTTCTGGAGTTTTCCATTTTAAAACATTCAATGAAGAATATCTCGAAAACGGTGCGTTTAAGGAGAAATGATGAAGAATAATATAATGTTCTAAAACGATGGAATATTCTTGAAATGACTCAAGAAAAACTTCAATGCTTTCTTTATGCTGATTTCGTTTAGTTTTATGAATCCGCGAGTCCATAACTAGAAAACCAGTAGAAGTAGAAAATAGCTAATATTTGGAAAATAGTTATCATAGTTATAGGAAACTTTACGCCAACATTCATTTTATTCGAAAAAATTATGTCAAAGCTACAAAATAAAAATTGATATTTATTTTCAAAATTTCAACAGCCTGTATCATTTTACCTGAGCTGAATTTGGAAAAATGTTAAATGAAAAAAGTGTTTCATTTGATGAGAGGAATCTTTGGTTTAAATTAATGCAGTGGTCAAAGACTCACCCTGTATATCTCAGAAACTTTTGATCTGATATCGCTGTAAGCTAGAACCTTCAGAATATAATTCTCAAGACAAGTTCCAAAATAGGAAACGAGGGGACATGTTATACTGTAGGTATATTGCAAAAATACTGTAACTTGAGCAGCGTTGGGCGACTTCCGTAATTGATCGTGGTAATGCTCATTACCACGATCAATTGTGAATGGAAGAGACATGATGATGAGACATTTAAGTTAGTTAAATAGGCATCATCGGAGAATGGTTTTGGTGTTATACCCAACTGAAATTTTATTTTTTTTATTGCTATATTCTCAATTACGAGGACCTTCAAAAACTAACTTTACAGCCAAGTTCTGGATTTTAACACGATTGGATCAATATTGTTGGATATATTGAATAATAAATTGGAATCCGAGCAGTCTTAGGTGAGCTCAGTAGCTTGATGGGTGACCGTTGCCACGATAACTTTCGAACGGAAAGAGATATCGGCTTGCAATTTTCAGGATAGCTTGCGCATCCGAACGTGACAGTTGAGTTCGTTATTCTCTCGATAACTCAAAATATACAGAGCAGATCTAATTAAAACTTGGCAGTGACTTGTATAATGTCGACATTCTGATGAGTGCGAAACTTTGTGAATATCGTATCGCTAGAAAAAAGATAAAAAAATGTGTCTCCAATCCACCATTTTACAATCGAGTACCGTATTTTACCTCGATCGGCTCTGTATGAACATGCGCACAAAAGCTCCTGACTTCGCGTCAGTGCTACCAACAGTCGTTTTTGTGCGTATATTCTGGGGAACATCGCGTTATCATTTTGCCCAAATGTCTGTAATTTTAGAATTTTTCGCTGAGCCTGATCTCAAACGATTAGGTTCAACTCACTGATGAAGAATTCGAAGTCAAATTTGATTCTGCTGGGCCGTCCAGTCGGCCGTTGACACGATAATTCGAGAACGGAAACAGAAAGCAACTTGAAATTATCAGGGTAGGTGGCGTATCGAAAATCGACGGACAAGTTCGATAATGGGCATAATCAGCCCAATGGTTTCCGAGGTTTTCAGGGTAAGTTGCGCATCCGATTAGGAGAGTTACGTTTGTCGTTGGGCATAATCGGTCAAACGGTTTCAGAGTTACACCCATTTGGAACATTATTTTCTCGATAACTCAAAAAATCCAAAACCAATCGAATTGAAGCTTGGTAACTGGTTGTAGAATATTGACATGGAGACGTGTGGGAAAATTTGTGATGATCGTATCACTAGATGAATTTGCAAAAAATTATGAAGAAATATTATTTATCGATAACTGAAGAAAGGAAAGAGATAGCGACTTATAATTTTCAGTAAGTTCGTTAAGTATCATAATCGCCCAAATAGTTTTGGACTTATACTCATCTGAAATTTTGTTGTATTTCCTCTATATTTCAAAATAGCCCGTCAAAGAAGCCTGTCATTCAAATAGTATGAACTTTTCTACCTAACCTTCGTAATGTCTGCGCCTGTCTAGAGGTCTTGCGTAACTGACAACACCTCAAAAAGTACGGTGGTTGTTACAAGATGGTAGGCGGCGCGGCAAACCAAGCATAGATGCCCAATGTTGAGTTGGAACGCGGTAAACAATGCCTCGAGAATGGGCGCATATCCATAATACAATAGTTACTACGTCTGAACACCTGCCTGTGCTGAGTCGAGGTAAGATGTGAGTGGGTAGAGAGAGCATTGGTTAAGTCATACTTTACTGCGTTGCAACAACATGTTTGCGTTGCAGCATGGTAAACAATGCCAATACGCGTCCATGCAGCCTTTGCCGCGATAACGTGAGAACGGAAAGAGATAGTGACTTGAAATTTTCAGGGTAGGTGGCACGTCCAAATGCGTCAGACAAGTTCGTTGATGGGCATAATCGGTCAAACGGTTTTCCAGTACCTTTTTTTTTTCAATCAATTCAGATTTGATAAAATTGAAGATTGGTAAATAATTGCAGAATACTGATATGAATGGGTATGTGAAATTTAGTGAGAATCATATCACAAGAAAACAAAAAAAATATATAAAAAAATATTATTTATCTCAGGATAAGTTGAGAACGGTAAGAGACAGCATCTTGCAATTTACAGAGTAGGTTGCGCATTCGAATGCGATATTTAAGGTTGTTAATAGACATAATCGGCCAGACGATTTTGGAGTGATACATATCTGAAATTTTTTCGCTTTTTCCTCAATAACTCAAAAAACACGAAACTGATCCAATCGGGGCTCCAACTGAAACATGATGATTAGTTTTGGAATGCCAGGCAAATTTTTGCAGAATTTTGTGAGGGTCGTATCGCTAGAAAATTTCAACAAAACCATCGAAAAAATTCTACTTATCGTAAGCTATTCGTCCGACATCGCTGAAATTGCGAGAGACTTCAAAGCCTTACTTTACTGCCAAGTTCCAAATTTGAACACGATCGCATCAATATTGTTGGTTGTTGGAGATCCGAGGAGCCTTGAGTCTCTTCAGTTAGTATAGCTGGAGGAGCGACCGTTGCCACGATAACTTACAAATGGAAAAAAATAGCGACTTGCAATTTTGAGGGCAGGTTGCGCATCTGAAGAGAACAGTAAAGTTCGTTGTTGGGCATAATCGCCCCAACAGTTTCGGAGTTATACTCATCTTGAATATTATTTTCTCGTAGACTCTAAAAATACAGATCTGATAGAATTCAAAATTGGTAGCTAGTTGTTGAATACCGACTTAAAGACGTATGTGAAATTTTGTGAGGATCGTATTCCTAAAAATTAAAAAAAATCATGAAAGAAACCTAATATTCTTTCACGATAAATTGAGAACGGAAAAAGATAGTGACTTGCAATTTAGGGTTTGCGCAACCAAATACGACATTTAAATTCGTTAATGGGCATAATCAGCCAAATGGTTTCGTATTCATACACATATGGAATATTGTTATTTACTCTATCACTCAAAATATACAAATCCGATCCAATTGGAAGTTGGTAATTAGACATAGAATGCCGACGGACTAATTTTCGTGGAACTTCGTTAATATTCTATCCTAACATTACTTGAGGCGTGAGTTTTTTCGTTTATTATTAGATATTCAATGAATTTCAATTCCGATAGAATATATATGTCAAAATTAAAAATTCTGTGATCTTAGACGATTCTCTCATTACTCAAGTCTATCATTGAAATTGTAAGAAATTTATTCATATGATATAAAAGCTGAGAAAAGCATATAAATCGATGGTAAATTCTATTGAGACTGTCCAGTAGAGGTGCATAGACAAAATAACGTGCGCGTTCAAACTTCTGGCTTCATCTCAGTGCTGGAACCAATTTTCAATCTACAGATATACCCATGTCATTCTCATGATATCAAATACAACTGATTCGTTCTCAGTTATTTCCATATGAAAACCAACGATTTTGATATTTATCTATACAAGTAATTATTCATATGATCGGAAGCAAGGCTGAACTTATTCTATAAAGGTTTCAATACCTCAATATTTGTGTGTTTGTTCAATCAATGATCAATTGAGAAACTTGAGAAAATCAGCTGTATATCTCATTTACCTTGAAGATAAAATAGAGTAATTTTTGTAAGGTAGCAACCATAATTTACATACCTAGAAAACTAGATTAGCGAAGCGCAAAATAAGCATTGTGGGTATTAGGCAAAACAAAAAACAAACATTTTACAACCGTACGAGTATGCTGAATTTTCTGTGGTCACGCCAGTGCTATTATAATAATTTTTCTGTTATGACTTCATTTCTACAGACATATTTCAATACCGACGTATCGTAAGGAAAGAATGCGACATAAAATTTCCATTTGGGTCGTTCACAGAAACATTTCCCCCATTTCCTGTTCAGTTATATCCTATTTTCCATTTTATACTCCCATTCTGATCAGGAAATGCACTCCTCGAATGAAGGAAATATTCAGAGTTTGTATTAAGCCAGACCCCTCGCCATTTTGTAGGACAACATGGAAAATTTCCGCATTGCATATTATGCTGAACAGAAACGATTGAAAAACCGGTGCACTTTTACACACAAGTTTTTTTAAACCGGTTAAGAATATCTTTAAAATAAAACATTTATCATTTTGAATAACTATCAACAAAATAATTCTGAAAGTTTTCGTTAAGTGTCTGACCAAAGAGTCTCATATAGACTCGAAAATCTTGGAATCGTCTAGAAAAACTGAGAGAAATATGAACGAGTAAGCGATTTCGATCGATCGCTTGACAGGATTGACGATATTCTGAAAATCGAAAGACGGAAATCATCCAAGTACTTAAAATCTTTTTGAATTGATTCACGTAGGCAACGTGGCCAAGTGAGCTGAAGCGTTGGATTGGGAATTTATAGCTCCCGAGCCCTCGAAGCCTCGCGGGGCGGCAGGATCGAATCTCGGAGCGTTCGAAATAGCTTTCTCTTAATTTTTTTTCATTTTTACCCAATGAAAAACTTAAAGTAGCGTTACTCCAGTTAATTTTCAGTTATTTTTTTTTTTCATTTTTACCCAATGAAAAAATTAAAGTAGCGTTACTCCAGTTAATTACCAGTTAATTTTCTGCTTAATGTTTGAATATTTTGAGTAATTTTAATGCAAAAATCCGTCCAATCGAACGGATATTCATTATAGATTTCGTAACTTAATGAAAAGAACCAAATCCCAAGATACGTTTACAAACGTATCTTGATATTTGGTTCTTTTCGTTAAGTTACGAAATCTATAATAAATATCCGTGCGATTAGACGGATTTTTGCATTAAAATTACTCAATATATTCAAACATTAAGCAGAAAATTAATGGTCGAAAATGAAAAACCCCTAGCCGTTAGTTTATTCATGCCCAAAAAAAAAACAAAAAACATTGTTTATCCAAATGTTTTGGATTGAGTTTTAAAATAGCTAGCAGCTGATGAAATATTTTTTTGTTTGAATAAATGAATTTGATGTTCCAATTAAATTTTTATATTATTTCACTTTATACGTAGCGAAGCACGTACCGGGCCGCTAGTACTGCATGAAATTTGATAGTTGACATAATTTAAAAAAAATTGGGTTAATTTATGTTCATTCTGTTACGTTCAATTCTCGTGTCAAGGACGGAAGTTATTTCGTGCTTGTCTTTTGCTCATTTGACGAAGGAGACGGTACTGTTCATGATATTGGTGGGACGTACAATAGTACTATTATTGCAAAAACAATAAAGCTGTCTTTTTATGTATGTACGCCATTGGTTCTTGAGCTCATGATGGTTATACATTACATATATACATACATTACAATTGTACATCGAATGTAGACATAAATGGGTGCTCCTATTCTGTGGATCCACTGATTCATATGTAAACCGAATATAGTTTACGAGTAGCAGAGGAATGTGATGCCTTAGTAATGATATAATGTAATTCAAATTCGGAATATTTTCCTTTTGGTTGATTAATTGCAACATAATATCTCAAATAATTTCAATGCTGTTCATATTCTTTTAATGTAAAAGGAGTATTTAATATATGATCAATCTAAATATCTAAAGAAGGAAAGTTACTTTTGTTCTTATCTTACGGTTTTGTAAAGTTTAGACGACGAATACCTAATAGTCCTAATACACTCAATATTTATGCAAGGCAGGGAACAGAAATACAATTCAACATTTCAACATGAATTGCCAATGAGTATTACATTCAATAAATGCGCAATTGTGGTACATCGATTATCGAAATACACTAAACACAGCAAACATACATTGAAACAACAACACGACGACCAAGTTTCGAGTTTGTTAGATTTCTTAGGTGGGTTCTCGGGCAAAACTCAAGTTGTGTAGGTAGATTGGTCTCTATTTCCCACGATGAGTACTCGACATGTGTACGAGATGACTCCAACTGAGCATAAATCTCCCGATTCAAATGGGTACTAGGTTCTAGTCTAGGTTGAATTGAACACATCTCTCAAATGCGGGAATTTTCGCCTGGAAGATGCCTGGGAAAGAGCTCACCGTTTCTGATTATGCTTTCAGTACCAAGACTCCAGTTGTTGGCCTTGTGGTGGTTTTCGAGCCATTTACACTGCTCAACAATTGATAGGGATCACTTACTTTTTCTAAATTTATTTCTGAATTATTCGCTCCAAGATTATAAATTTAGTCAGATATCAGAGTATTTTCAGTTGATAATATGGTTCACTTGAGAAAAGAATGAAAAAATGGAAAGTTGGAGAGAAAAAAAGACTTTATTAGGAACACTCAAAATTCTGTGTTTGAATAACATAAAAATTTTATGATGACACCACAAGAAGGCTGAAGTTTCGGTTAAGATAGTACCTAGTTGGCCCCCCACGAGCTCGTCTCAAGCATTCTACCCTACGAGGCATACTTTCAATCAAACGATTTATAAAATTTTGGGGCAAATTCGTCCAAATATCCCGTAAAGCGTTAGAAAGGTCCTCCAGGTTATTGATCGGTTGTTCTAAGGTTGACAATTGTCTAGACATCTCGGACCAGACATGTTCGATGCAATTCATGTCTGGAGAGCGAGCTGGCCAGTCCATCCTATCAATAGCATGAGTTTCTAGCGCTTCATTAACCAGACGACTACGGTGTGGACGGGCATTATCGTCAATTAAAATGAAATTCTCGCCCAAGGCAGCCGCAAACGGAACAATTATGGGTTCAATAATCATATCGTGATATCTCTGGCTGGTCATTGTGGTGTTCTGCAACCAACTCTGTGCGTTGGATCAAACAAATGCCTCCCCATACACATATAGAACCTCCGCCAAAAGCTGTTGTGGGTACCATAAACTGTTCTGCATACCTTCGACCTCTTTCCCTCCAAGCAAGAATACGTCCATCGGAGTTGACCAAACGAAATATAGACTCATCCGTAAATAAACATCGGCTCCAATCTTCAACTGTCCAATTGCGGTGCTCCTCAGCCCATTGCCGTCGATGAACCCGGTGTTCCCTATTCAAACGGGGATGTTGTACCCTCCTACGTGCTCTCAAACTACGAACATGTAGTCGTCGTCTTACAGTCTGGTTCGAAATTAGAACTCCTGTTGCAACTCTCAGTGATCTATTGAGCCGCGACGCCGGGTAAGTGGGATTTCTCCTAGCATTGAGGACCAAAAGACGATCTTGGGCAGCTGTTGTACTGCGCTGCCGACCTCCCCCATGAACATAAGCTACTGAGTCGTTTTGGATGAACCCATTCCAAGCCCGACTCACGACACTTTGCGAAACATTCAACCGCCGGGACACTTCTCGCTGGGACAAACCTTCCTGTATCCACCGTATGATTTGGTCCAGTTGCACAGGAGCCAAACGTCTTCTCGGCATGACTGATAAGCTAATATTGTTCTCATTTCTTAAATGATTGTCACCTTATGTGTTTGAACGAGAGAAAAAAACAGATTTAATAACAAATACCACATTGCTTTTCACTCCACATGTAACAGCCTACAGATAATAATCGATTTTGTGAACAAGAGCCGATGAAGTGAGGAAAAATTTTAGATAATCAACTCAAAACATCTTCATTTTTCCTTAGAGAACATATAATGTACAGATATTCACGAGATAACTTGAAAAAAAATACAAATGAAGAGAAGTTCATAAGTGATCCCTAGCAATTGTTGATCAGTGTATTTACCATTTCGTGATCTTGAAAGCATGAGTGGACATTTTATATTTTATTCGATCTATGAAGGGTTTTTGATTATTCAGATTTATAAATGACCAGCATAAAGATTGCCCCCAGAAATCTAATATGGTAATAATGTATCCAAATGATTTCCATTGTCTTTTTGCGCGTATGTTCTGGGGAACATCGCGTTATCATTTTGCCCAAATGTCTGTAACTTTCGAATTTTTTGACGAAAATGGTCTCAAACGATTAAGTTCGACTCCCCAATGAAGAATTCGAGGTCAAATTGGATTCTGTCCGTCCGGCCGTCCGGTTGTCCGTTGCCACGATAACTTGAGAACGAAAAGAGCTAGCAACTTGAAATTTTCAGGGTGGGTGGCGTATCCCAATACGACGGACAAGTTTGTTAATGGGCATAATCGGCCCAGTGGTTTCCGAGTAATAATTTTGTTTTCAACCAATATAAATCCGATCGAATTGAAACTAGGTGAGTAGTTGTACAATATGAACCTAAGCACGTTTGTGAAATTTTGTCCGAATCGTATGGCTAGAAAATTAAAAAAAAATTATTAAAAAATATTTTTGTTGTCACGATAACTTGAGAACGGAAAGAGATAGCGGCTTCAAGTTTTCACGTTAGGATGTGCTCCAGAACGCGACATTTCAGTTCATTTATGAGCATAATCGGCCAAAAGGTTTTAGAGTTATAGCCATCTGAAATTTTCTGAAATTGGTGGTTTTTTGTTCCTCAAAATTCGAAAAATACTGAACCGATTGAATTCAAACATGGTTATTAGTTGTAGAATGCCAACGCGAAAATGATTGCAAAATTTGGTGAGGATAGCATTTGCAGAAAATTCTTAATAAATCATTGAAAAAAAAAATCTATATATCAGTAAATATTCGTTTGAAATTGCTGAAATTTTGCAAGAGCTTTCATAACCTAACTTTACTGCCTAGTTACAAGTTTTAATACGATCGGTTAAATATTGTTGGAGATTCGAGCATTCTTGTGTGAGTTCAGTAGATGGGTTACCGTTGCGTCGATAACTTTCGAACGAAAGGAGATAGGGACTTGAAATTTTCAGGGTAGGTTGCGTATCCGAAAGGGAGAGTTGAGTTCGTTTTTGGGCATAATCGGTCTTACGGTTTCCGAGTTATACCCACCTGGAATATTATTTCCTTGATAACTCAAAAAATAAATATTCGATCGAATTGGAGCTTGGTAACTAGTAGTAGAAAATCAATAAAGAGGTGTTTAAATTTTTGTAAGAACCGCACCCGTAGAAAATTTGAAAAAAATTACGAAAAAAAAATTTTAAGAACCGTACCCCTAGAAAATTTAAAAGAAATCACGAAAAAAAAAATTGGTTCAACCACTGACGTGCTCTGACTTCACGTCAGTGCTTGAACCAATTTTTTCGAGATGGTATCAGAAATATGAATAAACATAAACTGATGACTCTGATTTTACCAAATCTGACATTTCTGTCCAACTCATAAAATATCCAACAGCCATCCATTAAAGTAGCAATACATTAAACATAACACTCGATCCCTAAATACCCATTTCACATCCTCTCAATACCACAGTCCCGAACAACAGACAGAAATCACACCATTAAATCGAACCTTTGGCGTCTAATTGACCAGCAGCTATCTCACTGCCAGAGCGCCTCTCGAAGAAAGGATATGCTATCCTGGGACACCAGGACTGCATCGGAGCAACTGAATCAGAAATGAGGTCCTGAGAGGATCAACCTTTCAATTAGGGCAGTTTTAGGTGAAGCTGGCGGTGTAAATCTTCGTTCCTTCGCCTTGTTTATGTCTTGTTTCGAACGCTCGTCCCGCCATCTATTATTCAGGATGAGGACTCAAACGTTGGGTACCGCGCACAGGATTGAATGTTTTGCTACGGATAAATTGGACCGACTCTTTTTCCGGATGTGAATGGCGACTATTAAAAGGTTTGGGCGAGTGGAATACGCCGGTAAGAAAGGGTAAGAGCAAGCTGGCAATGTGATTATTATCGGAGCTTGTTACTCGATCACTCTTCGGCTCAGATCATCCCTGGAATAATATACGTGTCTGCATAGGATGGTTAACATAATTAAGTTAACGAGAGTTTACTTATGTAAGAATGAGTATATTTACACTAATATACATAAGAACAATCCATGAATTTATATTTTAATTTATTATATATATACAGGGTGAGTCTTTGACCACTGCATTAATTTTAACCAAAGATTCCTCTCATCCAATGAAACTCTTTTTTCCTTTAAAATACTTCCAAATTCAGCTCAGGTAAAAAGATACAGGCTGTTGAAATTTTGAAAAAAAAATTAGTTTTTATTTTGTAGCTTTGACATCCTTTTTTCGAATAAAATGAATGTTGGCGCAAAGTTTCCTATAACTATGATACATATTTTCCAAATATTAGTTATTTGCTACTTCTACTGGTTTTCTAGTTATGGACTCGCGGATTCATAAAACTAAACGAAATTAGCATAAAGAAAGCATATAAAGTTTTTCTTGAGTCATTTCAAGAATGTTCCATCGTTTTAGAACATTATATTATTCTTCATCATTTCTCCTTAAACGCACCGTTTTCGAGATATTCTTCATTGAATGTTTTAAAATGAAAAACTCCAGAAATTTCACTACTTTTATGGATCCGTCCCTGAGCGTTGGAATCCCGAATCAAGCTGTAAACCACGTTACCATGCCTTATTCTCGCCCGCCAACAATGTCATAGATAATTTATATGCGGGAGTGTATTAGCACATTGTGAAATCTTTAAACGCTTGTAACTTTTTACCTGAGCCGAATCTGGAAAAATGGTAAATGAAAAAATTGGTTCAAGCACTGACGTGAAGTCAGAAGCTTTTGCGCGGATGTTCTATTGTATTTCGATTAAGGGTGTCCAATACAGAAGAATGGACAATAGAACATACGCGCAAAAGCTTCTGACTTCACGTCAGTGCTTGAACCAATTTTTTTTTTCGTGATTTTTTTGTTATTTTCTAGGGGTACGGTTCTTAAAATTTTTTTTCTCGTCGTTTTTTTCAAATTTTCTAGGGGTACGGTTCTCACAAAATTTTAAACACGTCTTTATGTTGATTTTCTACTACTAGTTACCAAACTTCAATTCGATCGAATATTTATTTTTTGAGTTATCAAGGAAACAATATTCCAGATGAGTATAACTCGGAAACCGTTAGACCGATTATGCCCAAAATTGAACTCAACTCTCCCTTTCGGATACGCATCCTTCCCTGAAAATTGCAAGTCCCTATCTCCTTTCGCTCGAAAGTTATTGAGGCAACGGTCACCCATCTACTGAACTCACACAAGAATGCTCGAATCTCCAACAATATTTAACCGATCGTATTAAAACTTGAAAATTGTCATTATAGTTAGGTTATGAAGGTTCTTGCAAAATTTCAGCAATTTCGAACGATTAGTTACTGATATATAGAACTTTTTTTTTTATTTTCAAAGATTTATTTAAAATTTTCTACAAATGCTATCCTCACCAAATTTTGCAAACGTTTCCGCATTGGCATTCTACAACTAATAACCATGTTTGAATTCAATCGGTTCAGTATTTTTCGAGTTAATGAGTAACAAAAACCACAAAATTTCATAAAATTCCAGATGGCTATAACTCTAAAACCGTTTGGCCGATTAGGCTCATAATCAAACTGATATGTCGCGTTGTGGTGTACATCCTAACCTGAAAACTTGAGGCCGCTATCTCTCTCAGTTCTCAAGTTATCGTGACAACAAAAATATTTTTTAATAATTTTTTAATAATTTTGTAGCCATACGATTCGCACAAAATTTCACAAACGTGCTTAGGTTCATATTCTACAACTACTCACCAAGTTTCAATTCGATCGGATTCATATTGGTTGAAAACAAAATTATTACGCGGAAACCACTGGGCCGATTATGCCCATTAACGAACTTGTCCGTCGTATTGGGATGCGCCACCCACCCTGAAAATTTCAAGTCGCTAGCTCTTTTCGTTCTCAAGTTATCGTGGCAACGGCCGGACGGCCGGACGGCCGGACGGACAGAATCAAATTTGACATCGAATTCTTCATTGGGGAGTCGAACTTAATCGTTTGAGACCATTTTCGTCAAAAAATTCGAAAGTTACAGACATTTGGGCAAAACTATACCGCGATGTTCCCCAGAACATACGCGCAAAAAGTGTTTCATTTGATGAAAGGAATCTTTGGTTAAAATTAATGCAGTGGTCAAAGACTCACCCTGTATATGTAAGATAAGTCTTTTTCCAACAATAGGAGAATATGTATGTACAATTAATAGAGATCACATGATAGATTGCAGTGAAATAAAATTGTGATGACATTAGAAAGAAACATTCATGGAGTTGACTTGTATTTTGTTGAACAGAGGAAACCGCGAATTGCTCAATTGGAATTGACTATATTTGGCTGAAATTTTTGAAGTGAAACTGTCTTAATATGTTTTTGCGGGTGTATGTTCTGGGGAACATACGTTATCATTTTGCTCAAATATCTGTAATTTTTGAATTTTTGGCCGAAAATGGTCTCAAACGATTGGGTTCGACTCCCTGATGAAGAATTCGAGGTCAAATTGGATTCTGTCCGACCGGCCGTCTGTTGCCACGATAACTTGAGAACGGAAAGAGATAGCGACTCGAGTTTGTGAAATTTTGTAAATATCGTATCACTAGAAACTTTAAAAAAATATTATTATGTCACGATAACCTGACAACGAAAAGAGATAACGACTTGAAACTTTTTGGTCAGGTTGTGCATCTGTATAGGACATTTGAGTTTGTTTATAAGCATAATAGGCCAAACGGTTTTGGAGTTCTGAAATTGGGTTGTTATTCCCTCAATAACTCGAAAAGCCGAAAGTGATCCCATTCAAACATGGTTATCAGTTGTCGAATGCCTACACAAAAATTCTGGCAAATATTCGTCCGACATGGCTGATTTTTTGCGAGAGCCTTCAAAACCTAACTCTACTGCCAAGTTCCAAGTTTGAACACGATCGGATCAATATTGTAGAAAAACTGGAAACCGAGCAGTGTTGGGAGAAAGTTTCTGGAATGGCGACCGTTACCACGATAACTCTTGCATGGGAAGAGCTAAAGATTTGCAATTTTCAGAGTAGGATGCGCATCAAAATGCAACATTTATATTTGTTAAAAGACATGAGTAGCCAAACGGTTTTGGAATTATACCCATCTGAAGAAATTAGGTTGTTATTTCCTCAAAAACTCAAAAAATACAGATCCGATACAATTCACACATGAGAATTGTCTGTAGAATGCCGACACGCAAATTTCAGCGAAGAAACCATCCGTCCGATATCGCTGAAATTTTGCGAGAACCTTCAAAACTTAATTCTTAAGCAAGTCCAAATTTGAACATGATCGGATCTGTATTGTTGGATATATTGAAAAAATATTGGAAGCCAAACAGTGTTGGGTAAAAATCAGAAGCTGGAGTTACCATGATACCTAACCTAACCTAACCTTACCTAACTCTACTGCCAAGTTCCAAGTTTGAACACGATCGGATCAATATTGTAGAAAAACTGGAAACCGAGCTGTGTTGGCAGACAGTTTCTGGAATGGCGACCGTTACCACGATAACTTTTGCACGGAAAGAGTTAACGACTTGCAATTTTCAGAGTAGGATGCGCATCCAAATGCAACATTTATATTTGTTAAAAGACATGAGCAGCCAAACGGTTTTGGAATTATACCCATCTGAAGAAATTAGGTTGTTATTTCCTCAAAAATTAAAAAATACAGATCCGACACAATTCACACATGAGAATTGTTCGTAGAATGCCGACACGCAAATTTTAGCGAACAAACCATCCGTCCGATATCGCTGAAATTTTGCGAGAACCTTCAAAACTTAATTCTTAAGCAAGTCCAAATTTGAACATGATCGGATCTGTATTGTTGGATATATTGAAAAAGAAAAGAAAACGGAAAGAGATAGCGACTTGCAATTTTCACGGTAGGTTGCGCAACCCAATGCGGCATTTAGTTTCGATAATGGCCATGAACGGCCAAACGGTTTCGAAATTATACACATCTGAAATGTTGTTATTTCCACAATAACTCAAGCTATCAAATCCGATCCAGTTAAACCTTGGTAATTACTTGTTGAATGCCAACGCAAGTTTTTAAAGTTCTCGTGAATATCGTATCACCATTTTACAATCGAGTACTGAATTTCATCTGGATCGACTTTATATGAGACGTGAATAGACAATGGAACATGAGAGCAAAAGCTCCTGACTTAACGCCAGTGCCTTTTAAGAATTCTTAGCATGAAACATGTGAATGCATCGACCTGATATTGGAAAAATTCTCCCGATAATTCACTTCTGCTTCCTGAAATTCTCCGGAATCGTCAGAAAAACAGTGAATGATACTCGTCTGCGGAATTCACGATATGGAAAACAAAAATCAATGGTTATTTCATTCTGGAACCGAAGCTCAGGGAAGCATAAATATATGACATTCTTTTTCATCTGAATTTCCGTAATAGTTGGGAATTCGTGAGTCGACAATAACAGATGCCCGTCGAGTGGAAACAACTTGTTTGAAGCCTTTTTCACAGGTTCCTGCCTTTTATACAGCGATAACTCCACTATGTTGCGCTGGAGTCCACTGAATTCACTATATTAGATTTCAATTTATTTTCTATATCTCCACATTTCAGCTGGACAGTATTGTTTCTTTTCATTTCTATTATTACTTCCGCCCTTTCAGGACTCACCTTGTTTATTTCATCGACTCAGTAGCAAGTTTTTCAAACGATAACATACATTCATGGGAATTCCATTGAACGATATTTGACTCATGTTGGTTGCCTTGGTATTATCCAGCAGTATATTCATTGCAATATTATAATAATTATGATAGAATTAGGTTCGAACAAATCCTTAAAATTGGTTCAAGCACTGACGTGAAGTCAGGAGCTTTTGCGCGTATGTTCTATTGTCCATTCTCCTGTATTGGACACTTTTAATCGAATTTACCATGGTGAATTCTATTGTCTATTCTCCTGTATTGGACTGCCTTAATCGAATTCACCATGGTAAATTCGATTAAGAGTGTTCAATACAGGAGAATGGACAATAGAACATACGCGCAAAAGCTCCTGACTTCACGTCAGTGCTTGAACCAATTTTTTTTTTCGTGAAGTCAGGATTGAAAGCAATGTGAAAAAATTAACACATTATTGTCTACCTTCAATTCTTCTTTAGGAGAAGAATACATAATTATTCTTGAAAAATATTACTGGAATTAATGTCATATTTAAATAATCAAAGTAAAGAAAATTATAAGTTTAGTTACTAACATATTGAATGAAATTCAATTGAATTCCAGTAATATTCAATTACTTATTATTAACCAATAAATGTCCATTGATAGATCTAAAGTTGATGTGGTGAAACATAAAGATATATTCTCATTAGTGATAGAAAAACTGGCCTAAAATTCCTCTCTACCCATCACGAGATTTAATATCCACAAATGAGCCTCTCACCTTACAAGATCAGAAGCCTTCAGCAACATTTCAGCGATATCATATTAAAAATAATACATAACCTTTCAAAAGTCCCCTCTCGCAAATATACTCCTCTGAAGGCACATGGATCTCTTGAAGAAGAATCGCCTTCTCTATTTCTCAAAGATATTCACTCTTGCTCATAGAAATCCCTTCAATATTTAGTTGCCTCCTCCTAAGGAGGATCTCTTTCAAAACCAGGTTTGACCGCTAATGTAGGGCTATCATCTCCCATAGATTTGTGATGAAATAACACGATTTTCCCATAACATACGCGCGAAAATATGTCATCATGACATTCATATTTTGAAGGTTCTCGCAAAAACACGACCATGGACAACATATCATACGACGATTCGCATCCAGCTACCGAACTCACAAAGCTGCTCGGTTCTCCAACAATATAGATCCGATCGTGTTCAAACTTGGAACTCTGCAGTAGAATAAGGTTTTGAAGGCTCTTCCAAAATTTCAGCCATGCCGGACGAATAGTTTATGATATATAGAATTTTTTTCAATTATTTTTAATTATTTTTTTTAAATTTTCTAGTCATACCATCCTCACGAAATTCAGCAAGAATTTTCGCGTTGGCATTCCACAACTAATAACCTTGTTTGAATTCAATCGGTTTTGTATTCTTCGAGTTGATGAGGAACAAAAAACAACCAAATTTCTGAAAATTTCAGATGGCTATAACTCTAAAACCGTTTGGCCGATTATGCTTATAAACGAACTCAAATGTCGCATTCAGATGCACAACCTAACCTGAAAATTTCAATCTCTTTCTGTTCTCAGATTTTCGTGTCAGAAGTATTATTTTTTAATAATTTTTTTTGAAATTTTCTAGTTACACGATTCTCAAAAAAATTCACAAACGTGCTTAGGTTTATATTCTACAACTATTCAGTAAGTTTAAATCCGATCGGATATATTTTGGTTGAAAACAAAATTATTACTCGGGAACCATTGGGCCGATTATACCCATTAACGAACTTGTCCGTCGTATTGGGATGCGCCACCTACCCTGAAAATTTCAAGTCGCTAGCTCTTTCCGTTCTCAAGTTATCGTGGCAACGGCCGGACGGCAACACAGAATCAAATTTCACATTTGGGCAAAACTATAACGCGATGTTCCCCAGAACATACAAGCAAAAAGTGGGAAAGCCCTATGGACAGGAGCTTTGGCACACTTGTTCAAACTTTGACAATTCATCCACGAAATTATTGGTTTCTCAGAGTTGGGAATTATATCAATGGATTCTTATAATAGAACTGCATCACAAAAGAAACAAAATTAAAATTAAATAACGCACTTTTCCCAGATAGTCATTCCTAAAATCCCCTCTGAAAATTTTATTATATCAAATTGAAACTTAGCCAATATTCCAGTTTTGTTTTCACTGAAGAAATTCTGAACCCAATTAGATGAACATACCAAATTATATATTTCCATCATCATATGGATTATCCAAGGGCATATAGGGTAGGGGAAATTATAATATCATATAATTGATAATTTTGCATTCAATCATTCTTTGTTTGATAGAACAGAAATACATTTGACATGGCTGTCATAGGTAGATAAGATTACATGTATGAACAGTGAACACAGACAGATAGAATTCGCATTCTGTGAAAACAATGAAGTGCGATGTATCATTGAAATTTTGAAAAATCATATCTCCGAAAGTATTTGCTTGTTAGAGCTGAAAATGATTTCAGTGGATTCTTATGATGAAATGAAATTGAATTCGGAATTTGTAATGTAAAAAACAATATTTTTTTCGTTGCTACGAAACCATGCGGATGATTTTGCCCAATAACGAACTCAACCGAGATAAATCTCCCAAACCTAATCTGAAAATTTCAACTGTCTAGCTCCTTCCATTCGAGAGTAATCGTGTTAACAGACGGCCGGACAGAATCGATTTCGACCACGGATTCTTGATCAATGAGTCGAACCAAATCGTTTGTGATCATTTTCAGCCAAAAATTATAAAATTATCGACATTTGGGCAAATTAATAAGCACTCTGTTACGAGTAACAAGAGCGCCAAAAACGCTGACGTGAAGTCAGGAGCAGAATTTTAGTGGTTTCTGAGGTAGGTATAGCTTCTGAAATATACAATTTAAAAAAATATATTTTTTTACTATAGATACGATATTCACGAAATTAGAGCCTCGGCATTCTACAAGTAACGGCCAAGTTTTAATTGGATCGGATTTGTTTATTTCGAGTTATTGCGGAAATAACAACAAAATTTATGATAGGTATAACTCGGAAACCGTTTGACCAATTATGCCCAAAAACGAACTCAACTGTTTCATTTGGATGAGCCACCTACCCTGAAAATTGCAAGTCGCTAACTTTTTATGTTAAAAGTTATCGTGGCAACGGTCACCCATCCAGCTACTGAATTAACCCAAGGCTTCTCAGATCTCCCACAATATAGATTCAATGTTCAAATTTGGACATTGGCTGTAAAGTTAAGTTTTTGAAGCTCTCGCAAAATGTCGGCCATACCTGACTGATAGTTTCTAATATACAGACTTGTCCAACGATTTTTTTTAATTCTAGTTCTACGAACCTCATCAAATTTCGCAAAAACTTAGGCGTTGGCATTCTACAACATATGGCCATGTTTGAATTGGATCGGATCTGTAAATTTTGAGTTATAGAGGAAACAACAACATTTCAGATGGTTATAACTCCAAAACCGTTTGGCCAAATATGCCTATTAGTTGAATTGGATCGGATCAGTATATTTTGAGTTATAGAGGAAATAACAACAAAATTAGCAATTAGCAATTAGCAAACATAAATTTGCAAGTCACTATCTCTTTCCGTTCACAAGTTATCGTAGTAACGGTCACCCATTCAGATACTGAACTCACCCACAGCTGCTTGGTTGCCAGTATTTCTTCAACAACTTCTACAATATACAGGGTGAGTCTTTGACCACTGCATTAATTTTAACCAAAGATTCCTCTCATCAAATGAAACACTTTTTTCATTTAACATTTTTCCAAATTCAGCTCAGGTAAAAAGATACAGGCTGTTGAAATTTTGAAAAAAAATCAGTTTTTATTTTGTAGCTTTGACATCCTTTTTTCGAATAAAATGAATGTTGGCGTAAATTTTCCTATAACTATGATACATTTTTTTCAAATATTAGTTATTTTCTACTTCTACTGGTTTTCTAGTTATGGACTCCTGGATTCATAAAACTAAACGAAATTAGCATAAAGAAAGCATATAAAGTTTTTCTTGAGTCATTTCAAGAATATTCCATCGTTTTAGAACATTATATTATTCCTCATCATTTCTCCTTAAACGCACCGTTTTCGAGATATTCTTCATTGAATGTTTTAAATTGGAAAACTCCAGAAATTTCACTACTTTTATGGATCCGTCCCTGAGCGTTGGAATCCACAATAAAGCTGTAAACCACGTTACCATGCCTTATTCTCGTCCGCCAACAATGTCATAGATAATTTATATGCGGGAGTGTATTAGCACATTGTGAAATTTTTAAACGCTTGTAACTTTTTACCTGAGCCGAATCTGGAAAAATGGTAAATGAAAAATGGGTTCAAGCCCCGTGGACAGGAGCTTTCTGGCGCTCTAGTTCAAACAGACAAATATATCTGGTATTGGTTTAGCAGAGTTGGGAATTATATCAGTGTATTCATATGATAGAACTGCATCATAAAGGAAATTCAGTTCAAATAATAGTTTATTTATCAAGATTAAATGAGCAATCATGAGAATGAGAACTGCACCACATTTTCAAATTTTTTTTTTGCACTTTGTGGTAACCTGGTCAATACAAAACTTCACATGCGTATAAAAGTCATGATTCTACAATTTGGTGCTAAATTTCAGATAGATCGAGTGATCGGTTTCGGAAATATTCATAAAAAATATTTTAACTAAAATCGGCCATAACTCCGAAACCCCTTGATGGTTTTCGCCCATTAACGAACTTGTCCGAGATATTTACTCTCCAAAACCACCTTGCAATTTTCAATCCGCTAGCTCCTTTCGTTCGAGAGTTATCGTGCCTACGGCCGGTCGGCCGGCCGGACAGAATCGATTTCGCACTCGGATTCTTGATCAGTGAGTCGAACCAAATCATTTGAGACCATTTTCAGCCAAAAATTCCAAAATTACAGACACTTGGGCAAATTGATAAGCACTCTGTTCCGAGCAACTAGAGCGCCAAAAAAACAAGTTTCGTATGACAATTGCCCAAAACAGGTTTAAAGTACCTACAAATAGTAGGTATTCCATAAAACATGTATAAAAGAAGATAAATAATAATAAATTACCTTGTAATCGATCAAAAATTTCCTGATCTACGTTCACAAAATTTTCTCCTCTCTCGAACTACAGAATTATGCTTTCAATATTTACGTAATATTTTCAAACATTTTCGGGTGAGGTCCCCGTTGCATCGCTAAAATACGAGTATTTCAACCCCAATATTCTTGAAGTTACAATATTCCCTTCTGTCAAGTTGACTTTATGACAGCTACATACATAGAATAATTATATCAATCTGTGAAATACGATTTACATTGAAATTTTGAAAAATCATATCTCCGAAAGTATTAGCTTGTTAGAGTTAAAAATGATATGAATGGATTCTTATGATAAAACTGCTTATTAAAAAAAATTTAATTTGGAATTTGTTTCGTAAAAAAAAAATTTTTTTTTTATTACTCCGAAACCTTCTGTCCGATTTTGCCCAGTAACGAACTTAGCCGAGATATTCATCCCCCAAACCTACACTGAAAATTTCAACTCTCTAGCTCATTCCGTTCGAGAGTTATCGTGCCTACGGCCGGACGGCCGGCCAGCCGGACCGGCCGGACAGAATGAATTTCGACCACGGATTCTTGATCAGTGAGTCGAACCAAATCGTTTAAGACCATTTTCATCGAAATATTCGAAAATTGCAGACATTTGGGCAAATTGATAAGCACTCAGTTCCGAGGAACTAGAGCGCCAAAAAAGTGTTTTATTTGATGAGAGGAATCTTTGGTTAAAATTAATGCAGTGGTCAAAGACTCACCCTGTAGATCCGAGCGTTGACATTCTAATAACCAAGTCTCCATTTGAAAGGATCTCTAGTCGAACTTTCCGTTCGAGAGTTATCTCGGCAAAGGACAGCCGTCCTGACCGAATCACGAACTTGAATTCTTCAAAATGATGGTAATGTGTTCCGTAGAACATGCGCGCAACAATGAACTTCCAAACTGTCTTCGTGGCTATAACAAGTAAAAAAAATTGGGAAAGGCACTAACGTGAAGTCAGGAGCCTTTGCGCGCATGTTTCGTTCACCTCTATTGGATACTCTTCATCGAATCTACTATCGATATTGACTATTCACGCCTTATTCAAAGTCGATCGAGCGGAAATTCAGTACTCGATTGTAAAATGGTGGCTCGAAGTTATGTGCGGAATATTAGCTGATTCTGACGAGTAGGTCCTGAAATAAGTATAACATTTTTGAAGAAAATTATATTTTTTGTAGTGATGCAATATTCCTGAAATTTCGTGAAAACACAAGCTATATACAAGTAATTACCGTGTTTCAATTGGGTTAGATTTGTATCTATAATTTGAGTTATGGAAATAACCAAAGAATTTCACATGGGTAAAACTACAAAATTGTTTGGCCGAGCTCAGATGTCGAATTAGGATGCGCAACCTACTCTAAAAATTGCAAGTCACTATCTATTTCCATTCTCAAGTTGTCAGGAGATCAATAATATTATTTTAAGATTTTTATTAAATTTTCTTGGTATACAATCCTCACAAAATTTCACATACTTCTTTGTGTCGGTATTCTATAACTAGTTACTAAATTTCAATTTGACCGGATCTGAATTGTTTGAAAATAAAAGTAGTACCTACTCGAAAACCGTTGGGCCGATTATGCCCATTAACCGTCGCATTAGGAGGCGCCACCAATACCCTGAAAGTTTCAAGTCTCTATCTCTTTCCGTTTGAAAGTTATCGTGGCTACGGCCGTCCAGACGAAATCAAATTTGACCTCGAAGTCTTCATCAGTGATTCGTACCAAATAGTTAGCGACCATCTTCGGCAAAAAATTAGAACATTGGGCTAAATAATAGCACGTTGTTCACCAGAACATGCTCGAAAAAATGCATTGGTCATCAACTGAATTCAAATTTCAAAATAAATAAAATAGTGGACTACTCAGCGGGGATTCGAACCCTGCTCATAACTCGCTGCTATCGCTTGTTCATAGTAAACTGAGATAGAAATCGTTTGAAATTCCAGTTCAGAATTAGATACAAGCTCATCTTTTTGGCACTCTTGTTCCTCGGAACAGAGTACTTATCACTTTGCCCAAATGTCTGTAATTTGCGAATTTTGGCTGAAAATGTTCTCAAACGATTTGGTTCGACTCACTGATTAAGAATCCGTGGTCGAAATCGATTTTGTCCGGCCGATAACACGATAACTCTCGAACGAAAGGAGTTAGAGGATTGAAATTTGCAGGGTAGGTTTGGAGCGTAAATATCTCGGACAAGTTCGTTAACGGATAACATGCACCAAGCGATTTAGGAGTTATGGCCGTTTTTATTAAAAACAGTTTTTATGAATATTTCCGAAACCGATCACTCGATCTATCTGAAATTTAGCATCAAATTGTAGAATAACGACCTTTATACGCATGCGAAGATTTGTATGGTTTGGGTTGCCGTAAAATGTAAAAAAATTGTTTTTATATTTTCAAGTTTTGTTTCTACTATAACTCTTGAACAGAATGAGCTAGGCAGATAAAATTTTTAGAGTAGGTTTGGGAGATAAATATCTCGGTTGACTTCGTAATTGGGCAAAATTGGCAATATGGTTTCGGAGTAACGAAAACAAATATGTTTTTAACTTACAAATTTCATATTCAATTTTTTTTTAGGATGCAGTTTCCCCATAAAAATTCAATGATATCATCTTCAACTCTAACAATCTAATACTTTCGGAGATATGATTTTTCGAAATTTCAATAATTAATCGTACTTCTATGTTTCCACAGAATGCTATAACTATTCTATCTATGAATTATTATATGATCTGTGTTCATACTCGTACATCTTATCCTGTTCTATAAGAGAGAGAGTTAAATTCATTTCAGCTATTTCAATATGATTTCTTCCATGGTGCAGTTCTCATTCTCAGATTGCTCACTTAATCTTGATAAATAAACTATTATTTGAATTGAATTTCCTTTAGTTTTAGCAGTTTTATCATAAGAATACATTGATATAATGCCCAACTCTGAGAAACCAATACATTCGGAGATATGATGTGTCAAAGTTTGAACAAGAGCGTCAAAACTCCTGTCCACAGGGCTTGATCCAATTTTAATTTTTATAATAACTGCTATACTACAAAGCCAAAAGAGTTGAAATCCGATACTGTATTGTAAAATGGTGCCGTGAAGGTTTTTGCGCAAATTCTGCAGAATATACGCTATTCTCTAGAATATGCGCGCAAAAGTAGCGTGAAAAATCAAAAAAATCGACAAATCACAGGATGACAAACACAGGACATATGACATCCAAGGCTCTAAATGAAAAGTCGCTTTCTTACTGGAACCAACCCCAGTCTCATTCTGCTAAATAATATAACAATCACACAGCTTTCAGGAGCTTTGAAACCAGAAGAGAAAACGGCAAAAACCCGCCAAGCTCCCTGTCAAGCGGATAAAACAACCGTAATATGCCCGTTTTCGCAATCCCACTCTCAGTGAAAAAGGTTTCGGACAATGGGGGATTAATTCGAAATCTCGCTGAAGCCTTTAATATCTTATGAATGCTGGCGCAACGTTTGCAGACATAATTATTCGATGTTCTTCATAGTTACGCGAAATTTCATGTTGTCCTCACGAAAAATGATGGAGAGGATCTACGAGCATTAGTTTGGGCCTTGTGATTAGCAACAAGCTCCTTGATGGAGCCTTCGGTTGGTGTCTATCAATTATTGTATCCGCTGATAACACCGGTCTACAGCATTTTGTGCACGGGATAAACATAATTTATTTTTTTTTTTTTTTAATTTAATGCTTGTGGCTTTTACTTGATGCAAATCCATATTAACTCAATGAAAAATTATATACGATTTACACTTATTTATTCAATATTGTGACGCGTTTCGTCGACACAGCGACTTCATAAGACTACATCATACTAAATTCTTAACAAGTTATTATCTCCCTATACCTAGATGACATGGACACAGAATCAATTAAAACTAATTACAGGAGAAACTTATTTAAAACAAATTACATAATAGACTTATTTAAAACTAATTACATGAGATTTCACTGCTGGTTTCTTTGTACACATTAACAATAATTCATTCCTAATGCTTTTATTTATAAATTGATTCTCTATTTGAATAGATTGAGTAACGGTGAAAAATTTAGATCTAATTGTTCATTAACTAAATTACCCGTATGTTTTTCCCTATTTATTTCGACCATTTCCCAGTAATTAAGTTGCGCACCTTTATTCAAATTGTGTAGAATTTTGAAATCCGGGTTAAACTTATGTCCTTCTGCTAATAAATGATTCGAATAATTTGAATTAATTTTGTTGTTTTTGAAGCTGTGATGATGTTCCTTTATTCTTATGACAAAATTTCTACCAATTTCTACAATTAGATCTAAATTTTTCACCGTTACTCAATCTATTCAAATAGAGAATCAATTTATAAATAAAAGCATTAGGAATGAATTATTGTTAATGTGTACAAAGAAACCAGCAGTGAAATCTCATGTAATTAGTTTTAAATAAGTCTATTATGTAATTAGTTTTAAATAAGTCTATTATGTAATTTGTTTTAAATAAGTTTCTCCTGTAATTAGTTTTAAATGATTCTGTGTCCATGTCATCTAGGTATAGGGAGATAATAACTTGTTAAGAATTTAGTATGATGTAGTCTGATGAAGTCACTGTGTCGACGAAACGCGTCACAATATTGAATAAATAAGTGTAAATCGTATATAATTTTTCATTGAGATAATTTATTTTTATAGCTTTTATATCTAAAAATAATAATATGAACAAAAAATAGTTCTAAATTGGCTTTTATGAGTAAAAAAATGGGTTCAAGCCCTGTGGCAGGAGCTTTCTGGCGCTCTAGTTCAAACAGACAAATTATATCTCCGAAAGTAATGGTTTCTCAGAGTTGGGAATTATATCAATGTATTCTGATGATATAACTGCATCATAAAGGAGATTCAATTCAAATAATCATTTATTTATCAACATTAAATGAGCTATCTGAGAATGAGAACTGCACCATGGAAGAAATCGAATTAAATCTGGCCAATTTTGCCCAATAACGAACTCAGCTGAGATATTCATCTCCCTAACCTACTCTGAAAATTTCAACTACCTACCTCATTCCGTTCGAGAGTTATTGTAGAAAAACTTTTTTTAAATTTTCAAAATTTTTTTTTTACACTTTGCGGTAATCTGGTCAATACAAAACTTCACATGCGTATAAAGGTCATGATTCTACAATTTGATGCTGAATTTTAGATAGATCGAGTAATCGGTTTCGGAAATATTCATCAAAAATATTTTTACTAAAATCGGCCATAACTCCGAAACCGCTTGATGGATTTCTCCCATTAACGAGCTCTTCCGAGATATTCACGCTCCAAACTCACCTTGCAAATTTAAATCCGTTAACTCCTTTCGTTCGAGAGTTATCGTGCCTACGGCCGTCTGGCCGGACAGAATCGATTTCGACCTCGGATTCTTGATCAGTGAGTCGAACCCAATGGTTTAAGATCATTTTCATCGAAAAATTCGAAAATTACAGACGTTATCGTGCCTAGGGCCGGACGACCGGACCGGCCGGATAGAATGAATTTTGACCACGGATTCTTGATCAGTGAGTCGAACCAAATCGTTTAAGACCATTTTCATCGAAATATTCGAAAATTACAGTCATTTGGGCAAATTGATAAGCACTCAGTTCCGAGGAACTAGAGCGCCAAAAATGAACAGTTTTACTTTTCCTGTCATGTTCAGTAGAAGTTTCTCTTATTAACCCCCAAATAGTCTTCCATCATACTTTCAGTATACTGGCCTTGGTAACGCTTCTCAAATTCCATTATATTATCTTGTTGGCATCGTTCCCGTTGTCCTTCCGAATAAGCTCCCATATTATGTTTAATTTTATCCAAATGAGAATGTATGATATGCATCTTTAGAGACATTCTACATCCGATGGTAGCAAAATTCGTAATCATGTCAGTGATCAGCTCTTCATAATTTTCAGCACTACGGTTACCAAGAAAACCATGAATTACTGCCTTAAAACTGTTCCAGGCTTTTTTCTCTTCATTGCTAACTAACTCCAGGAAAATATCACAATTCACAATTTTTTTTATTTTTGGACCTACAAAGATTACAGCTTTGATTTTCGCTTCTGAACAGTCGGTGTGATGATCACTGGGTTCCCGCCAAATTATCAGCACTGCAAACTTCATTGCTATCTTCTCTGACCTCGGTACCAGCCTACAATAAATCGTAACGTATATATAACCTAATTAATGATAGTATAAAATAGTTAATAAAAAATTATTACTCGGAAACCACTGGGCCGATTATGCCCATTAACGAACTTGTCCGTCGTATTACGATGCGCCACCCACCCTGAAAATTTCAAGTCGCTAGCTCTTTTCGTTCTCAAATTATCGTGGCAACGGACGGCCGGACGGCACCACAGAATTAAATTTCATTGGGCAAAACTATAACGCGTATGTTCCCCAGAACATACGCGCAATAAAAAAGAGAAAAAAAACTCACCGTCCAGATTGTATCTGCAAGAGTAACATGACACATGAGGAGCCCATTTTTTTCTCTTGACTTTTAACAGGTAGATTGAAGTAAGCTTGATATGCCTTGCAAATCTTTAAATTTGTAATTAAATCTCTCCCACTTTAATGAATGTGTCGCAAATATAGCAAAACGAGTTAGCGTCACGTTTACAACTTCTCGTAGCCATTTTGTACATGTTGATACAGGGAAAACAGATACGTGATTTCCCTGTAACATCCAAACACATACTGTCGTACATAACGAGCGGCGCAAAAAATACCATTTCACGTCCTCTAACCTCTCATTCTTAAATCGCTCCAAGTTCACAAAAAGCAAATATTTTCTATTTGTAATCACAGTTTTTTGCGCGTATGTTCTGGGGAACATCGCGTTATCATTTTGCCGAAATGTGAAACATTAATTCTGTGGTGCCGTCCGGCCGTCTGGCCGTTGCCACGATAACTTGAGAATGGAAAGAGCTAGCGACTTGAAATTTTCAGGGTAGGGATATTATATTTTTTCTGGAGCTAAGCAGCCTTAGTCGAGTTCAGCACCTGGATGGATGACAGCTCTGGCTATGAATTTAGACAGCGCGCCAAAGCCCCTGTCCACAGGACTTTTCCACGTTTTTCTTTCACTATTATTGCAGATTCGGTTCAGGAAAAAAAGATACAAGTAATCATTAAAGGATTCTTTGGGAGGTTATTCATTATTAAATGGTTTCTTTATGGCTTTTGTCTCTCAAACTCTGAAAAATATCTATAAAAAAATGTATTATTTTGTGAATTGCTTCTGCGTTAGAAACACAAGATATTTGTTAGTCTAAATCTTTATTTTGGTGTGACACTGACACCTGCAGTATATTCTGGGAAGTCTTCCTAGGCAACCCGCTGATTTGTGAAATAAATTGTCGATAATGTCAGCATGGTATCGCATGCGAGATCTTATTGGGAGTAGTGCGAAAAGGCTCCCACGAGACTCAGTGATCTACTCTAATATGATATATTCTCGATTGATCAAAAAACCACTTCTTTAAACAACGCCGACTAGTTTCGGTACTTAGACAAACATCAAAAGAGAACGATCAGAAAACAACTGTTGTTTTCTGATCGTTTCTTTTGATGTCGTCTAAGGTGTACTCATTTCCAACTTTTAATGGTCTGACATTTAAACCATGTTAAAACTAGCCCTGAAGGAGGTTTAAGAATGAAACCGAAACTAGTCGGCGTTGTTTAAAGAAGTCGTTTTTTGATCAATACCCAGACTTTCATCCTGTAAACGAACTTCCATCATTGATAGCAAAGGTCTCAATTCAACAATTATAATGTCGATTGTTTACATTCAGCAGGATTATCGTGTTTATCTCACTGTTTATTCGTGCATTATCACTAATGAAATTAATTAATTCATTCACCAATCCTATCAATTCTACCTTTTTCAAACCCAATCAATTCCTACAGACAGCGTCTATGTGTCAATAGAAACCCTTTCAACCGCTGTTAGAAGTTGTTAGAAGCCACACGGGGTATGGCTTACGCTTGGGGTTTCTACATACTGATTTCGAAGTATACGTTCAGAGATTCGCCTATAATTATTGTCAGAACTTCGGTCGCGTACTACTAGATGGATTCAAATAAAAGTGTATAGAATATTTTGAATATAACTTCCATTCCGAAAGCCTTCAATAAATATTAACGTTCGAAATCTCATATCGGACTGCATATCGCCTTCCTCAACCCTGGCATATATCATTTATTCGCTTAGTGAAATGAGAATTGATTCAAGGTTCTGCATGCGATACGGATCTCATCACGATAGGTCGATGGAAAATTCAGCAAATTTGAGGAAATACTACAATATTTGATTCTAATATCTACTCGTGGGTATTGTTCACAAAGGTGTGTTGATTAAAATCTAATATATACAGAGTGTCCCAAAACAATCTTTTCCAATTTTTTGACGTAAATATAATATAAATTATTTGAACCTAATTTTGGGAGCCCCAATATACAGGGCCGGTGGTCTAGTTTGAAACTTGGAAAATCCAGGAGATAAAGAATCGGAAAATAATATGAAATTGCTCAAAAAACTATCTTCGGGAAAACTTCGTTTAAAAAATACAGGCCGTTAAAGTTTGATAAAAAAACAACAAATTAATAATTTTTTGCTGAACGGCTGGAGATATTTGAATGAAATATCATAGGCCTCAATTTCCGTGATAGCAAGTTTTGCGATGGAAACTACTATTTTTGTCCAACCAGTGGCGTCCGTACAAGCACGTTACTGGACATTTTCAAGGAATACATTTTGATTCTAGGATTTTTCATGAATCTATCCGTCCATTTTGAATTGATCATTCAATTTGTGAGAGAAGAGGTACCTTTCTTTTTTTTTCCAACTAAGCATTTTTCTTGAGTAAAACGAAAATTAAAAATGTGGGAAAGCTCTGTGCACAGGAGCTTTGGCGCTCTTGTTTAAACTTTGAGAAACCATATTTCCGAAAGTATTGGTTTCTCAGAGTTAGGATTGATATCAATGGATTCTTATAATAAAACTGCACCATAAAAGGAATTTAATTCAAATAATAGTTTATTTATCAATATTGAATCAGCAATCTGTAATGATTTAACCTCGTGGAATGGGTTGTTGGGGAAGTTTCATCGAAATGTCTAGAACACTGTTGGAGACAATCATAGTAGATTGTCCAATTATTCCTGATATTTGAATAAGTATAAGCTGACGAACAAATTATTTTCTTCTTCTTCTTCTTCCTCTTTCGATAGGACTGTGTCCTGTTTCTTTCTGCCTTCTTCCTGTTATTGTAGCGTCTCTTGAGATATCGAGCTCCAGTTTTCTCTCCATCTCTTTGGGGGGCGTCCCAATGGTCGACGTGTGTTTGGTTTCTGTGTTTTCGCCCATTTCGCTAGTCTATCTGCTGGCATTCTCTCTACATGGTCTATCCAGAACCTCCTGCGTGCTCTGATCCATCGGACCACATCCTGCATCTCTAGTTCCTCCCTAATGTCTGCACTCCTAACACGATCTCTGAGTGTTACTCCTTTGATGCATCTTAAAATTCTCATTTCTGTTGTTCTTGCCATTCTCTTGGTTGTAGATGTTTCTGACCTCGTTTCGGCAGCGTATGTGAGCACTTTGTGTTTTATTGGTCCAGATTACATCTCGCAGACAGCCTCCGATTTTTGCGGCCTTGTGCGCTTGTGTTCGTACTTCTTCTGCAACGCATCGTTCACTGGATACTATCACCCCTAGATAGTTGAATTTTGACACCTGTTCTATTATCTTATTGTTGACAACTATCTTACATCGGATAGGCTCTTTGGCGATGACCATGGTCTTAGATTTTTCGCAACTTATGCTCATGTTCAACTCTTCTGCGGCTATTTTAAACTCATGCACCAGGCGTTGTAGGTCGTCTTCATTCTCTGCTACCAGGACAGCGTCATCTGCAAAGCACATAATCTTCAGAGAGCGATTCCCCATCTTAAAGCCTGCTCTCACCCTTCTGACTCTCTCAACTATTCGGTCCATTACTAGATTGAACAGCAATGGACTTAGGCTATCTCCCTGTCTTATGCCGGTGGGGATGCGGACCTCCTCAGATAACCCACAGTTTGTTTTTATCATGGTAGTGTTATCGGTGTTAATATTTTTTATTATTCTCACAATTTTTTCATCTATGTTTTTACATTGAAGGGCAGCCAGGACATCGCAGAGTCTTACCCGGTCGAAAGCTTTCGTTAAGTCAAGGAAGCACGTGAACATGGGTTTGTTGAATTCAATCGATTTCTCGATCAATTGCCGCAGGATGAAAATTGCGTCTACTGTGGACCTATTACGTCGGAATCCTTGTTGTTCTTCAGAAATGTTGACTTGATTGGAGATTTTATTAGCCAGTATCTTAGTGAATAATTTGTGAGTGGAGTTCAGCAGTGTTATATTTCTATAGTTATCGGGGTCCTTCTTATTGCCTTTCTTAAATATTGGTATTGAAATACTGCTTTTCCATTCACGTGGTACCTCACCGATTTTAATTATATTCTGGAAAAGCATCGTTATTTCTTGTTGTAATTTGCTTCCGCCGTATTTGATCATTTCGTTCGTGATGTTAATTATTTTAATAGTTCAAAATATAGTTATAAAATACAATCCGCTTTTCATTATTTGATAGTACTTACCACTAACACATTCATTCTGTATTATGAACCTTAACTCAAGAAAGAAAATTTGATAGACAAATATAGATCAATATTTCAGTATTTTTTTGCTAGCAACATTATGAAAATACTATATATAAGAACATGTCTAACTACTTAAGGAAGTAAAAGGTAATATTAATCTAGGTGGTCAACGAACAGTACACTGAGAAAACCGCCAATTTTATCCACAATGAAACGCCATCATTACTGTTGGTATAATAGTGCCAATAAGAATTCCTATTGAACGAGTGAGATTTAATATTACGTCAACAAATTCATATAATCCCTACCATGGTTAACGCCTCATCAATATTGTTTCATTAAAATAAATAATCTTTTGATCAGCGCAATCAGACATCTATTCAAATCAGTAAGTAATCACATTGCTGAAAATTCACTGCCCTCACTAGAAGTCGCATAATATTGTAATATTGCTAGCCCATTGATATCAAAACATTTGGAATGTGTAAAGAATATTACAATATGAGGAGTTTATTGTGTCTAAATTCAGAATCACGTATAGAAGGGATGCATTATTCCCATTGGCGGTTATAATCGGGTGACCCGCGATTGTCGATAGATCCTGATCATTGATCATAGGTGCATGGTGCATGCAGGATGTGGTGTTCGAGGGCAGAGTGATCATCATTTGAAGTAGTCGAACTCTTTCCTGTGCATTTTGAGGTAAGAACATATTCTTTTTTCATATACAGGGTGAGTCTTTGACCACTGCATTAATTTTAACCAAATATTCCTCTCTTCAAATGAAACACTTTTTTCATTCACCATTTTTCCAGATTCGGCTCAGGTAAAAAGTTACAAGCGTTTAAAGATTTCACAATGGGCTAATACACTCCAGAATATAAATTATCTATGACATTGTTGGCGGACGAGAATAAGGCATGGTAACGTGATTTACAGCTTGATTCGGGATTCCAACGCTCAGGGACGGATCCATAAAAGTAGTGAAATTTCTGGAGTTTTCCATTTTAAAACATTCAATGAAGAATATCTCGAAAACGGTGCGTTTAAGGAGAAATGATGAAGAATAATATGATGTTCTAAAACGATGGAATATTCTTGAAATGACTCAAGAAAAACTTTAAATGCTTTCTTTATGCTAGTTTCGTTTAGTTTTATGAATCAACGAGTCCATAACTAGAAAACCAGTAGAAGTAGAAAATAACTAATATTTGGAAAATATGTATCATAGTTATAGGAAACTTAACACCAATATTCATTTTATTCGAAAAAAGGATGTCAAAGCTACAAAATAAAAACTGATTTTTTTTCGAAATTTCAACAGCCCGTATCTTTTTACATGAGCCGAATTTAGGAAAATGTAGAATGAAAAAAGTGTTTCTTTTGACCATAAGAATCTTTGGTTAAAATTAATGCAGTGGTCAAAGACTCACCCTGTACATTTAACCGGAATTTGAATGCTAAGAAAAAATTTATTCACTATACAAATCTCAATTTTCAACAGAAACACTAAGAATTATCTCACTGGACTATAACTCTGACGACGTCATCTCGGATTCACAAACATAGAAAAATCATAGAAGATAAAGCATAATTCATACGAACATGTTAAACTGACTACAAGACATAACGCCGTATTCACAAAGCATTGTTAAGTGTTTGAATCTCCGTTAAGTCCTAACTGAGGTCCTCAGTTAAGGATAAATTTGAGCCACAACCTCAGTTAAAGTATTTAACAGTGGTGAAACATGCCTGTTTTAGCCTGTTTCACCACCTTTATCCCTTATTGTCCTTTGTTATCCCCAATTTATCCTTAACTGTGGACCTCAGTTAGGCTTAACGGATATTGAATGCTTTGTGAATACGGCGGATTGTATAGAATATTGAAACTGAAATTCCTATTGAATTCCCGGAGATCCTATTGAATTCAGTGGCATTCCTATTGAATTCCATGAAATTCCTCAAAATTCTGTAGAATTCTTATTGAATTATAAATAATGCCTATTGATGTTAGAGTGCGATACCTATCGGACAATCATGTGAACAACTCCAAACAGTTGGTTTTAACCGGATTCTAGCAGTTAGAAGTGGATGTCTTTCCCTCTGTTTCTCCTAACCCACAAAAAAATACTTGGCAATGAACAGACAAATATACGTATTATTGAATACGGTGAGTATTGTTACAATATTCTTCGAGTTTTAAATATTTCATCTTTGATAAAGATCCAGAAAAGAGCTTTCAATAGGTATTCTCGAGAATTTTTTATTCTGTTTGCGTCTGTCTCTATGTTGAATAGTAAAATTGATAATTCTGTCATTTTTATGATTTGATATATTTTAATACATCCATGCAGATCACAATTGCTATTGATACTATTATACTGATCCTTCTAGGTCTTCCAAAGGAGAATCCTCAAGTGCTTGACCGAGTTAGGAGCATCAGATGTGTTTTTTGTAGGATTTGTTACTGTGTCCTTGCGCCACATTAGGCACAGCACTGTAAATTTTCAACCCAACATTGAATGGTGGTGATTGCCGAGACTAGAAAATTTGTTATCCGCCTCGGGATTGAAACTCGGGACCTCTGGACCATATGTCAAACGTTCTAACCACTGAGCCAATCAGGCTGCAATTGGTGAAATATTCTAGCCTATTTTAGGTCTCACACAACGGTACACATAGAAACAAAAATGTTTCGACCAAAACCTAGCTAGGAAGTTTTATCAAATATCCTAAAGCGAATTGTTGTAACTTCATTATCAGTTTTGGGTTTCAACTGTTCAAATTTGTAATAAAAAAATTACTGCGCTTTGCGTAGAAGTTACTTGTTGCTTAATGACTTCTTCGAGTATTTTTCCATTCAGTTATTAAAAAATTTGAGGTACTGCCGTGAGGTCAGTCTGCTTTGTCGCGCTTGTTCATGCTGAGAGATTCGAATAGAATGTGAAAAAGTGCCGAAGCAGACTGAATCCACGTCAGTGCTTTCTTGAATTTTTTCTCATTTGATACCCGTTGCCTCATTAAATACTAAATATCAAGATATCGGGCAAGCATTGCCAAAGAAAGAAGGAAAATAACACGGAAATTCCTATTGGATTTTTTTTTTATTTTGAAGATCTCGTTCCTACGACATTCTGAAGGTATTACAAGGGTACCTATCATTTCAAACCTACACGTAAAATTTCAAGGACATTCAATATGAAGTCTCGAAAATAAAAAAAAATATTTTCAATGAAAATTTCACTAGTCATTTCCATTTGTATCCTTTCGAAATTAAATGTGTCAAATGTTTAACAGTCAACATCTGAAGTAATGGGTTTTTGTGCAATTCGTTGTATTCCTTAGATTGCAAAAGAATTCCAATGGAATTCCAATATAATTCCAATAGAACGCCAATATAATTACAATATAATTACAATAAAATTCCTATTGAATTACTATCGAATTCCTATTGAATTCCTCTCGAATTCCTGAGGAATTCCTCTAGAATTCCTACGGAATTCCTGTAGAAATCCAATGGAATTCCACTTGAATTGGAATTATGGTGTACAAAGTTTTGTTAGCGGTTTCCCCCGCGTTCTAGCCAATCATTTTCTAGATACAGCGTTTGAACCGATTCATCAATACAAACCGCATCAACCGCTAATTTTGTTAGAAGCCACACGTGTGTTGCTTTATCGAACCACCCGCCCTAGTTTGCAATATAGTCTGCGTTAGGGGTGTTAAGTCGTTTGCTCTTATCGGCCGCCGCTGATATCGTAAGGCTTCCTCTTTTTCCGTTTCCTATGGAGCTAATGATTTTTCGTAATCATCGAAAAGAATTTCTTTGGAGTGGTGGAATTCAGAGAAGGGTTCCTCGGTCATTGTTTTAATTTTTGGTAACGCCAGACGAAACACATCGATAAGATTAATTCATTTCATTTAAGTCGATGTCACATGGTTTTTAGAAAATCGAAGTGCCATTAGAGATTAATTTACAGCACGAACTGAATAAAGATGATTTTGACCGCTAAACAAATGAGGGACCTTTGCATTTCGAATTTCATTTAGACAGACAAAACTGTCACTATTGGTCAGATTACAATCCAAACTGGACGATGGAGGCACATACAAAATTTCCTGAAAAAGCGATTGTATGGCCTGGTACTGTTAGGAACAGTGTTATAAGGCCTCTCATTATTGAAGGACCATTAACAGGTCCAAAATATTTGGATTTATTACGGTATGACCAAATTACGGCGTTGGCGGTTGTTTTCCGAAAGATGCAAATCCAGATCTCCCAAATGAAATGATATAGTTTCAACAGGATGGAGTTTTTAAGATAATGTACGTGATTAAATGCACGAAGTGTTCCCGTACAGTTGGATTGGTCGGCGAGGTTTTATTGAATGGCCCGCTAGGTCTCCAGATCTGATTCTATTAGACCTTTTCTTATGAGGTTACATCAAAGGAAAAGTTTACCTCAATCGACCAAACAACATCGAGGAGTTGAAGAAGAGGATTTGGAATAAAAATAAGAGCAATACAGCCTAAAACACTACAAAATTTCGAGTTTCAAGCTCGTACTGTTCAGAAGTGTATGGCATCATTTGAACACTTACTTTGACGATTTCTGTAACTTATTATAGCTTCAAATATCGTTTTTGCAATAAAAATGTGTTTATTTGGTGAATAATTAATTCCAAAATTTTCACATGGTTTTCAAATTTAGAAAATTTTTAACTCGAGTAGTATTGACCCAAATGGCGTTACATGTACATTGAAGAATTCAGAATTTTATAATCTATCCATGGAAAGAAACTATTTTTCTCTATTCGTGAAAGGGGAAAATCAATCCATTATTCCAGACTTTTATTGGTGTCTCAAGTTTTTTTGGATGTATCTACATATTACTCTGTTGTCAATATTTCTCCAGTATACAATTTACCACAAATACAAGAAATACTGTACCTGTACGACTGCCAACTTCGGGGATCACATTCAATATATTTGGTTCTTGTTCTTGCTGGTTATCTTGTTGTTTTACTTGATTAATTGTTATTCTTTTTGAAGCTTTTCAAGATACGATGGACAAGTTCGTTAATGGACATAATGGGACAAAGTGTTTCCAATAAGTAATGTTTTTTTCAACTAATACAGATCCGATCAAATTGAAACCATTGTTGGGTCTATATGAGTGGAGATATTGTCAAAATATCGAAAGGATTGGGGTGTACTGGACCACTTTCTTACACTCGACCTATAAAGTTGTCAAATGTTTTTGATTGTTGACGTCCCTCGAAAGAATTTATCGAATAAGGTATCAATGATCAGTAATAACATTCAGTTCGTAGAAAAAAAATCGTTCAAGCCCTGTGTACAGGAGCTTTTTGGCGCTCTTGTTCAAACAGACAAATTATATCTCCGAAAGTATTGGTTTCTCAGATTTGGGAATTATATCAATGGATTCCTATGATAGAATTGCCTCATGAAAGAAATTAAATTTAAAAAATTGGTTCAAGCACTGACGTGAAGTCAGAAGCTTTTGCGCGTATGTTCTATTGTCCATACTTCTGTATTGGACACCCTTAATCGAATTTACCATGGTAAATTATGTTGTCCATTCTCCTGTATTGGACACTCTCAATTCGAATTTACCATGGTAAATTCGAATTAAGTGTCCAATACAGGAGAATGGACAACATAATTTACCATGGTAAATTCGATTAAGGGTGTCCAATACAGAAGTATGGACAATAGAACATACGCGCAAAAGCTTCTGACTTCACGTCAGTGCTTGAACCAATTTTTTTTTCGTGACTTTTTAAAAATTTTCTAGGGGTACGGTTCTTGAAATTTTTTTTTTCGTCATTTTTTTCAAATTTTCTAGGGATACGATTCTTACAAAATTTTAAACACGTCTTTATGTTGATTTTCTACTACTAGTTACCAAGCACCAATTCGATCGAATATTTATTTTTTGAGTTATCAAGGAAATAATATTCCAGGTGGGTATAACTCGGAAACCGTTGGACCGATTATGCCCAAAAACGAACTCAACACTCTCTTTCTGATACGCAACCTACCCTGAAAATTACAAGTCCCTATCTCCTTTCGTTCGAAAGTTATCGAGGCAACGGTCACCCATCTACTGAACTCGCACAAGAATGCTCGAATCTCCAACAATATTTAACCGATCGTATTAAAACTTGAAACTTGGCAGTAGAGTTAGGTTATGAAGGCTCTTGCAAAATTTCAGCAATTTCAAACGAATAGTTACTGATATATAGAATTTTTTTTTTTTATTTTCAATGATTTATTAAAAATTTTCTACAAATGCTATCCTCACCAAATTTTGCAAACATTTCCGCGTTGGCATTCTACAACTAATAACCATGTTTGAATTCAATCGGTTCAGTACTTTTTGAGTTAATGAGGAACAAAAACCACGAAATTTCAGAAAATTTCAGATGGCTATAACTCTGAAACCGTTTGGCCGATTATGCTCATAAACAAACTGAAATGTCGCGTTCTGGTGTTCATCCTAACCTGAAAATTTCAAGCCGCTATCTCATTCCGTTCTCAAGTTATCGTGACAACAAAAATATTTTTTAATAATTTTTTAAAAATTTTCTAGCCATACGATTCGCACAAAATTCCACAAACGTGCTTAAGATCATATTCTACAACTACCCACCAAGTTTCAATTCGATCGGATTTATATTGGTTGAAAACAAAATTATTACTCGGAAACCACTGGGCCAATTATGCCCATTAATGAACTTGTCCGTCGTATTGAGATGCGCCACCTACCCTGAAAATTTCAAGTTGCTAGCTCTTCTCGTTCTCAAGTTATCGTGGCAACGGCCGGACGGCCGGACGGCCGGACGGACAGAATCAAATTTGACCTCGAATTCTTCATTGGGGAGTCGAACTTAATCGTTTGAGAACATTTTCGTCAAAAAATTCGAAAGTTACAGACATTTGGGCAAAACTATAACGCGATGTTCCCCAGAACATACGCGCAAAAAAGTGTCGTTTAAAAAAAATGCTTCAAAAATTGTCATTAAATTTATTTATCAAGATTAAATGAGCAATCTGCAATGATTCAACCTCGTGGAATGGGTTGTTGGAACTTACACTCGGTGCATAGTTTTCACAACTCGAAATACCTAAGGAAAGTATAATCGAAATGCCTAGAGCAAGGCTGGAGACAATCATAGCAGATTTTCCATTTTTTCCTGATATTTGAGTAGGTAGTGGATTACGAACAAATTATCTTCATAGTTCAAAATATATTAATAAAATAATATCCTCTTTTCATTTCATAATTTAAAATTGAATAGTTCATACCACATTCATTTGTGTATCATGAATCTTTACTCAAGAAAAATTGTTTGATACACAAATGTAGATCCATATTTCAGTATTTTTCTGCTAGCAACATTATGAAAATACTGTATATAGGAACATGTCTCACTACTTAAGGAAATAAAAGGTAATATTAACCTCAGTGGTCAACGAACAGTAATACCTTTGGATGATTTCATTATGTTCTTCTTTCCTATTGCCTCCATAATCTACATCATTAAAATGATCCAATTCTAAATCTTCTGAAACATCATCCCCAATATGTATACATATATTATTTAGTATGTAATCAGTCAATATTATTTTCGGTTTCAAAACAGTCTTGTATATATTCACAAATTCAACAATCGGATACTTATTTTCCAAGAGAAAGTATTTTCAACCTATAAATTGACAATTTCTAATAGCTAGAAAAGTTGACATTTATGAACAGTGAACACAGACAGATTCTGTGTTCACATTATGTGAATACATAGAACTCACGATGTAGTATCGAAACTTTGAAACTTCATTTCTCGGAAAATGTTAGCTTGTTAGAGTTGAGAATAATAACAATGGATTCTTATGATGAAACTGCATCTTAAAATAATTTGAATTCAAAAGTTGTAATGTAAAAAAAAATTTTTTTTTCGTTACTCCAAAACTATTGGACCGATTATGCCCAGTAACAAACGTAGGCGAGATATTTATCCCTCAAACCTACTCTGAAAATTTCAACAGTCTAGCTCATTTCGTTCGAAAGTTATCGTGTTAACAGCAGGACGGCCGGACAGAATCGATCAGAGATTCAAACCAAATCGTTCAAGACCATTTTCAGCCAAAAATTCGAAAATTACAGACATTTGGGCAAACTGTTAAGCACTCTGTTCCGTGGAACAAGAGCGCCAAAAAATATTTTCAACATTTCCACCCGATCGAAAATTTATCAAATTATAGACATGCCAATATCTTGCAGACAAAAAAGTCATCTGGTCATAGAGTCGTGGATTATACATGTTTATGTTCGTGAGACCAACTTACGTATAATCCACCTGTCTATAAAAAGCTGAATTTTTTGGCGCGCATGTTCTGGAGAACAGCGTGCTATCATTTTACCCAAATCTCTGTAGCTTCGAAGTTTTTGCCGAAAATGTTCTCAAACCATTAGGACTCACTCTGATGAAGAATTTGAGCCTTTGCCTCGTCAGGGTTGGTGGCACGTCCAGATACGACGGACAAGTTCGTTAGTAGGCATAATCGGCCAAACGGTTTCCGAGAAAAAAAAATCCGATCAAATTGAAACTTGATAGCTAATTGTAGAAAACCGACATAAGGTCGTATGTGAAGTTTTGGATTCGTATCACCAGAATATAAATAAAAAATAATTAAACAATATTTTTTATTTCACGATAACTTGAGAACAGAAAAGATAACGAATTGCAATTTTTAGGGTAGATTGTACATCCGGATGCGACATTTGAGTTTGATAATAGGAATAATCGGCCGAACGGTTTTGGAACTATCTGAAATTTTGTTGTTATCTCCTCAATAACTCCAAAAATACGGCACCGATCCAATTCGAACATAGCAGTAAGTTGTGGAATGCCGACGTGCACATTTTTGCCAAATTTCATGAGGATCGTGTCTTTAGAAAATTTTTAAAAAATCATTGATTTGCACTGAAGAATATTCTATATATCCGAAACTATTTGTCCGATATTGCTGAAATTTTGCGAGAGGATTCAAAACCTAACTCTACAGGCGGGGTCCTAATTTGAACACGATCGGATCCATATTGTTGGAGATCCGTGGGATGAGATGGGTGAGTTCAGTAGCTGGATGTGCAACCGTAGTCACGATAACTTTAAAACGGAAAGAGACAGCGACTTGCAATTTTCAGGTAGGTTGCGCATCCAAATGGGACATTTGAGGTTTTTATTGGGCATAATCCGCGCAACGGTTTTGGAGTTATACCCATCTGGAATATTGTTTTTCCGATAACTCAAAAAATAAAGATCCGATCGAATTGAAATTGACAGTAGAATACCATCATAAAAACGTTTGTGAAATTGTGTGAGGATTGCATTACAAGAAAATATTTAAAAATTATGAAAGAATGTTACTACAATTCAATTAAAACTCCGTAATCACTTGTAGAATACCGACGCGCAAATTTCCTAGGAATATCGTGAAAAACGTATCCAGAAATTACTTGAGAATTAAGATTTTTCGTGTATTATTATATATTTGAAGAATTTCAATTCCAATAGAATATGTAGATACATATAACATAATTAAAAATTATGTGATCTTAGACGATTCTCTCATTACTCACGTCTGTCATTAAAATGGTACGAAATGCATTGATCTTATGAAAGCTGAGAAAACAGTCTATATGGATGGTAAATTCGATCAAGAGTGTCCAATATAGGTGAATAAAACATTACTAACAATAATTTTGTTAGTATAAGGATGAATTTTCGTTCTTTTCAGCTATTTAGAAATATTTTATATTTCATAAACTATGCTCGATCAACTTCGTATGAGGAGTTAATAGACAATAGAATATCCAAAAGCACCTGACCTCACGTCAGTGCTTAAAGCAAGTTTGTTGAAAATCTCATCTATTTTCGGTTAGGTTGCGGATCCGAATGCGACATTTGAGTCCGTAAATTGGCATATTTAGGCTAATCATTTGGGGGTTATACACATCTTAAATGTTGTTGTAATTACCTGTATTCTTTAAATTATACAAATCCAATCCAATTAAAACTCGATAATTTCTTATAGAATGCCGCCGCTAATTTTCGAGGAATTTACTTGCGATGGAAGTTTTTTCGTATATTTTTGGATATTTAATCAATTTCAATTCCAAAAGAATACATATGTCAGAATTGAAAATTCTTTAGACGATTCTCTCATTACTCGAGTAAGTCATTAAAATGGTGCAAATGTATTCATACCATATAAAGCTGAGAAAACGGTCTATATCGATGGTAAATTCGATTAAGAGTGTCCAATAGAGGAATATACACAATATAACTTGAGCGCAAAAGCTCATCACATGATCATCGAAAATAATAACAGATCCAAGAAAAACGTAACAGAATTATCATTAACCTAAAAATTAATGAATTTGACTGTGTGCTATTGAAACTTCATTTATTGAAATTTGAAATAATATATTGTTAGTGTTCTGTGGAAATAACTCTGAACATTCAAAAATAAACACTTACAAATTACATTTCGTCTGAAGGAAAATCCGATTTGCTTCAAATGGTAACAGATTTCTGCTCAGAGTTAAGGCTGGTTTACGCTGGCTTGTAACTTTAACTTATTCCCTAACTTAAAAATTGAAACATAGATTTCTAACGCTATGGTTGATACTGGGACTGAATATTCCGTTTACTTATTATTAATACTAATAATTAATAAGTTAACGGATTATTTAGTCGGATTATAAAGTATAACACTAAAAATTGGTTCAAGCACTGACGTGAAGTCAGGAGCTTTTACGCGTATGTTCTATTGTCCATACTCCTGTAATTTACCAAGATGAATTCTATTGTCCAGAATGGACAATAGAATTCATCTTGGTAAATTCGATTAAGAAGAGTCTCCAATACAGGAGAATAGACAATAAAAATCATCATGGTGAATTCGATTGAGAAGAGTGTCCAATACAGGAGAATAGACAATAGAATTCATCATGGTAAATTCGATTAAGAAGAGTGTTCATTACAGGAGTATGGACAATAGAACATACGCGCAAAAGCTCCTGACTTCACGTCAGTGCTTGAACCAATTTTTTATTTATAATATCATTTAAATTAATATTGTAGGACGTTACTTTGAAAGTTAAGCTATACTGACTTACAGTAAAAATATTATAAAGGAAAGAAGCGATTGGATAGTCAAACCATAATTTTAATAAAATGATGCATTTTTATTGTTCAAATAAAGATATTTTGTCAACTTACAAGAATTTCTTCATTCAATGGTATTTCAAAGAACTAATTACAGTTTTAAATATTTAATAAAAAAATGGAATAAATTTCATATATGTACATATATAGATCCTATCGTATTCAAACTTGGAACTTGGTAGTAGAATTATGTTCTGAAGGCTCTCGCAAAATGTCAGCCATGTCGTATGAATAGTTTCTGATATCTAGAATTTTTTTTCAATGATTTCTTAAAAATTTTCTAGTATTACGATCCTCACAAAATTTTGCAAGAACTTTCGCGTTGGCATTCTACAACTAATAGCTAAGTTAGAAATGGATTGGTTCTATATTTTTCGAGTTATTGAGGAAATAACAATCAAATTTCAGATGAATATAACTCCAAAACCGTTTGACCGATTATGCTCATGAACAAACTCAAATGTCGCATTCAGATGCTCAACCTAACCTGAAAATTTCAAATCGCTATCTCTTTCCTTTCTCAGGTTATCGTGACATAAAAATATATTTTTTAATTTTCTAGCGATACGGTTCACACAAAATTCTACACACGTCTTCAAGTCGATATTCTACAACTAATTGGCAAGCTTTAATTTGATCGAGTCTATATTTTTCAAGTTATCGAGGAAATAATATTCCAGGTAGGTATAACTCGGAAACCGTTAAACCGATTATGCCCAAAAACGAACTCAACTCTCCCTTTCGGATACGCAACCTACCCTGAAAATTGCAAGTCCCTATCTCCTTTGGTTCGAAAGTTATCGAGGCAACGGTCACCCATCTACTGAACTCGCACAAGAATGCTCGAATTTCCAACAATATTCAACCGATCGTATTAAAACTTGAAACTTGGCAGTAGAGTTAGGTAATGAACGCTCTTCCAAAATTTCAGCAATTTCAAACGTATAGTTACTGATATATAGAATTTTTTTTTTTTATTTTCAATGATTTATTAAAAATTTTCTACAGATGCTATCCTCACCAAATTTCGCAAACATTTTCGCGTTGGCATTCTAAATCTAATAACCATGTTTGAATTCAATCGGTTCAGTATTTTTCGAGTTAATGAGGAACAAAAATCCACCAAATTTCAGAAAATTTCAGATGGCTATAACTCTGAAACCGTTTGGTCGATTATGCTCATAAACAAACTCAAATGTTGCATTCATATGCACAACATAACCTGAAATTTTCAAGCCGCTATCTCTTTCCGTTCTCAGGTTATCGTGACAAAAAAAATATTTTTTAATAATTTTTTTAAAATTTTCTAGCCATACGATTTGCCCAAAATTTCACAAACGTGCTTAGGTTCATATTCTACAACTACTCACCAAGTTTCAATTCCATCGGATTTATATTGGTTGAAAACAAAATTATTACTCGGAAACCACTGGGCCGATTATGCCCATTAACGAACTTGTCCGTCGTATTGCGATGCGCCACTCACCCTGAAAATTTCAAGTCGCTAGCTCTTTTCGTTCTCAAATTATCGTGGCAACGGACGGCCGGACGGCCGGACGGACAGAATCAAATTTGACCTCGGATTCTTCATCGGGGAGTCAAACTTGATCGTTTGAGACCAATTTCGTCAAAAAATTCGAAAGTTACAGACATTTGGGCAAAACTATAACGCGATGTTCCCCAGAACATACGCGCAAAAATAAATATCTATATATATTATATATATGATTAAGTAATAGTTACCAGCCAGCATAAACCAGCCTTAACAGGGTAACAGATTACTTTCGATAGTAACAGATCTGTTACAATTGTAATGGATTAGCAACACTGTCAGTCTGTATGACCGTGTTATGTGCTTCGTCAGTCTCACCATGATCAAGGGCACGGACTGAACTGATGCCAGAATGAGTGTATAATAGGGTGATTCATTTCCCCAAAATTTTTTTTTTTTCGGTGCTCATGCAAAATATTAATCTACACATAGAAAAAAAAATTCTCACCAAGTTTGAGCTCTTAATATTAATTTTAAGTACTTACAATTTAAATTTAAAGTTTTACCATTTAAAATGCATGTAAAAAAATCTTTTTTTTTTTCAAATTTTTAATGCTTACCCGGCTTTTACAATATTGCAAATGGGGTTGATGGACCTTGTGGGGAATTTCATGCTCTTCAAAATTGCCTTAGAGTTATTATGTATAACTCGCTCCGGTTCACCAGTAGAAGTCGTCAAGTACAGTTTTTGATAAAAATATATTTTTTTCTAATTTTTTGAGCAAACCGCCAAAAGTAGGAATAAAAAAAGACCGACTCATAAAATAAAAGTTATCCAACCAATATTCAATTAATTTACAGCCATTCTTATACCGGAAAATGTAAGAAATTGATAAATATTAACTCATAATGTTATTTAGATTAATTTTTTTTATTTATTACCATTATATTTCTCTATACTAAGAACTTTTTAAAAATAAGTATGAATTTTTACTCACACTGAATACAAAAACAACATGAATTTATAAAAAAGCAACAAAAATTTAATCAAAATATACAGAAGGTTACGTTATTATGTAACATACTTCAAATGAAATAAATGTAATAAACATCTAAATAGTTATAAATAACAAGGTCACAAATTTCAAATAACTAATAAAGTTATTGAAATCACATCAAGATTTTAAAGCTGAATAAAGCTTTTTGGCGCACGTTGGAAATTTTTTTCTTCATTGTTGAACCATTAATAATAAATATTGTTTCTGATCTTCATCATATGTCCCAAACTCGTTAAATTTTTCAACGAGTGCAACACATCGTTCAGCAGTGTCATTCACAACACGTAATTTTTTGAAAGTTTCGCAGCAAATAATGTATTCTTGATTCGTTTCCCAGAAATCAGGGTCGATGTCTAAAAATTCACACGTCAAATTTAACTTATTGAAAATAGTGAGAGATTCTTGACTCACAAAATCACTTATACTTTTAGACGCCATTATTTCAAGCTTTTTGCTGTCTAAAGTAAATCGAGGATATTTACTATTGCTCGATTTTTTGTTTTTAATAGAATCAACTATTTTCAATTTTTCTTCTCGGGATAGAGAAATATAATGGTAATAAATAAAAAAAATTAATCTAAATAACATTATGAGTTAATATTGATCAATTTCTTACATTTTCCGGTATAAGAATGGCTGTAAATTAATTGAATATTGGTTGGATAACTTTTATTTTATGAGTCGGTCCTTTTTTCTTCCTACTTTTGGCGGTTTGCTCAAAAAATTAGAAAAAAATATATTTTTATCAAAAACTGTACTTGACGACTTCTACTGGTGAACCGGAGCGAGTTATACAAAAAAACTCTAAGGCAATTTTGAAGAGCATGAAATTCCTCACAAGGTCCATCAAACCCATTTGCAATATTGCAAAAGCCGGGTAAGCATTAAAAATTTGAAAAAAAAAGATTTTTTTACATGCATTTTAAATGGTAGAACTTTAAATTTAAATTGTAAGTACTTAAAATTAATATTAAGAGCTCAAACTTGGTGAGAATTTTTTTTTCTATGTGTATATTAATATTTTGCATGAGCACCGAAAAAAAAAAAATTTTGGGGAAATGAATCACCCTAGTGTATAACCTCCGTCTATCCGAAATAAATTGGATAAAGAGCCCAACGATGAAATTGCGTTTTGCACAGAGAAATACAGACATGATGGACAGGAACAATCCACAACTAACCTCTTCTATTCTGTACAGGTCTCATCTTCCAGTTTAACTTGCAAAAGTCATATATACACCTTGTTCATTATTTCCACTCATACCTTGCGAATCGAATATTCCTGTCACATTTGCGGACCAGCGTAAACCAGGCGAATACGAAATATCTCCACGTCGGCCATCAAACGATTCCGCTGAAAGCTTTCCAGTCTCCAGTATTATTCTCAACTTAGTTTCCAACCTACGTGACTCCGCCGCCCGTGAAAAAAAAATAAAATCCGCGCGTAGCAAACGAACTACCCGGGTAGTTATTCCGATGATTTACCGCTTCAGAAATTACAAGTTCCCGTACTTCCAGAATGTACAAAAACGGCCGTTCCAGCCCGTTTTATGTGCTAGTAAAATTAATTTGCCTGCGGCGTATTTCCCATACGTGTTAGTTTGCGGCGCAACTTTGAAATTTAAATGAACAAGTCATAAAATGTTGTCAATTTCGAAAAAGCGAATTTATGGTGTTCCGCGCGGCACGGCAAAGGCGGGAGCTGTTTCCTTTTTTTCACATGGAGGTGAATTTTCGTTCGAGCTAGTGGTAATTTTCACGTGAAGGAACGACTTCTCATGAATAAGGATGATGTGAATGGGTGGGATATACAGGGTGTTATTTGAGTTATTGGCCATAGCCTAGTGGTAAAAGCAGGTCATCCAGGCCTTTCAGAAAAATTCCTTCTTTTGTATCCAAGGCGGTTAGTTTCGCATAGGACTTCACACGAGAGCAAGATTTTTCTCGTTTCGTCACGTTCTCGTCTCGGAAAAGCGAGTCGAGACGAGACGTTTTGAAAAATATTATAGGCGATACGGAGACCACATACAGCGCAATCCGAGAGTCTCCTATTTCGTCTCGTTGATTTTTTTTTATGGATATTTTATTCGAAAAATTTGGGAAGGTCTAAATAGAGAATAATTATTTTATAAATTTTCAACTCTTGTGACTATCTGCGAAATATTTTATTGTAAATTGAAATAATTTTTCTCATTTTTATTTCAATTTGTTAACTGTTATAGTAACGTATCTCTCATGATAAATATTTATCCTTGATACTTTTATATTTTAGGTTATTCACTACATACATATATACACTAAAAGTTTCTCATTTACGGCTCGACCTTTTTCAACACCCACAGAAAACAATTGAATATGAAGAGTTTGCACCACAATTATCAATAAATTTTGTCTATATAATACATCGATCATTCTAGAAATACAGGATTTCTCAAAAGATTATTATATATTATTTTTGTTATGACCTTGCGCTAATTGAGATTATTTTTCAAGAAAAAATAGAATCAAAACCATAAAAACTGAGCCCATTATGAATTAAATACGTAGCGAACAATCATTGTATACATCTGTGGAAGTTCATTCAATAAAGTTGGTAACGAAATGAAATATGAAGCTATTCAATGTTTCGAAACGTGTTATGAAGAATACGCCAAGAACACCCTCAATGATCTATCCACCGGGAAGGTATTCATTGAAAGCGATACCAATTTGTCCAATTTCATACAAAAATGTATCGACATCGTTATACTATATTATTAATTTATATAGCCTCTTTAAAACATCAACAAAACCTTTGAGACATTAAAAAGCTGAGTTTGAAGAATATTTGCTACTGAAAGATCAAAAGAGTTATTGTTGAAAAGAGTTATTGTTAAAAGGATATGGTCCTGTAAGCTTGGTCGTGGTGGTCATTTGTCTGATGTTATTTTCCACTATTAACGGCATAGCTTCTTCTTTAGAATGAAATTAATAATCCTATCATTTATATTGAAAAATGGCATTTTTCTTTGAATATCAAAATAACACCTCTTATTGGAAAATCCTTTAGTAGCGCCCAAGTACGAAGGCATGGAAACCACGTGGTAGATGAAAATCATTTACACACAATTCGTAAAGTATGCTTTCGATATTGAAGTGGGGTAAGTGCTATATTTCAAATAGCCATATTCGAAATATGAAAATCGCGGTTATTACCGCCGTTTCGATGCTCATATTATAATTAATGTTTATCATTTATAGATAATTCGATTAAACGTAATGCAACCATCATGTATCAATACATTATAAGTTTGCACTATATTGGAGATTATGGGATTTCGAACGTCATGGAATCCAGTTTGAAATATCGGACAATATGAATGTATATTTGAATAATATCAATTTGGTTGTCCTGAATTTTATTGCAAGTTTCAGACTACATTGAAAGACCGGATTTGTATCTGCCTTACTTCCGTAGACAGCTAAAATTGTTCTCCGATAACTTCAAGATTTTTGCGCGCATGTTCTAGGAAACAGCGTGCTATTATTTTTAGTGACCGACCGAAAGTTCGGTTTCGGTTTCGGCCAGTTTCGGCCAAGAAATCTAGTTTCGGCCTTAGTTTCGGTTTCGGCCCAAAATGGCCGAAACTTTCGGCCGGGCCGAAACTTGAATGTTCGTGAATTATCCTGGTCGTTTGTTCAGGAGTTATAAGTAGGTATACATAGTTGTCGTACGAGTTATTGTGATCTACCTATCCTTGTTATCACTGAGAATTCATGATAATTCACTTTAAGGATTATTAATTAGATTACATAGGGTGATTCCAAATAAGACTTGAAACTTGGAGTTTGACTCATTAGCTGTTGCTTAATCCATATTTATTAATAACCGAAAATCAACGGTTTTGGAGTTCGGATGATTTTTAAGTATTTCCGAACTTATAGTACATATTTCGTCAATTTTTTCTCAGTTGATCAAATGTGGTGATAATTTTGGTTTATTTTCATCAGAAAAGAATATGATATGTACGAAAAAAGCAAAACTATGCTGTATAAGAGGTTGAAAAAGAATTAGTATGATTTGAAATGTGGTGTATGAATAAATGAAAAATCAATTTCTAATATCAATTTGCCTGCAACTTTCGAATTTCACAATTTTGTATGCCAAAATCATTTCAAAAACTTGCCAAATTCCTTCTTCATTCTCTGAAAGATTTTGTTAGATTGCTTAACTAGTTTTGTTTCAGCAGATTTTTTTTAAGCAACCTTTTGAATGTCCGGCATTTAAAATAGTGAATGTGCATCAAAAGACAGCGTGAGTAAATTTTAGGCGGAAAATAACAACTGAAGACATCAGAAAGACGGCACGTGCTAGCCTATGGAATGGTGGAACAGAATTTATGAATACATTTTCTAATGTAATTTCGAGCTTAGTTGCAACAAAAAAATATTGAATTCGTTATTTTCCTCTTTTTGCTTCTTATATCCCCTTTCAAATCATACTAATTCTTTTTCAACAGAACCAGCCCTCAAATCTCGGAAACCGTTGATTTTTGGTCATCAATAAAAATGGCTCAAAACACAGCATATGATCCATACTAACACCTCCTCTAAGGTTCACGTCTGATTTGGAATCACCCTGTATAATTCGACTGATTATTTTGAAAACTTGGTAATACTTCAATAATAAATTAAGATCTCAAAAAAAATGTCTTTTTATTTTATTTAACACTCCTTAACTATTTTTATGTGTATGCGAATAAAATTGTAAAAAATACAGTAGATTTCAGTATGAAATATAAAGTTTCGGTTTCGGTTTCAGTTTCGGTTTCGGCCGAAACTTAGACCCTGGCCGAAAGTTCGGTTTCGGTTTCGGTTTCGGCTGAAATACCACTTTCGGTCGGACACTATATTTTGCGCATTTGTCCGTAATTTTCGAATTGTTGGCCGAAAATGTTCTCAAACGATTAGGTTTGACTCACTGATGAAGAAGTCAAATTTGATACTTTCCGGTCAGCCGACAGACCGTCCGTTGCACGACAACTTTCGAACCAAAAGAAATAGTGATATGCAAAGAAACAGTATATTCTAGAAACTCTTTGTCAAATTCCGCTGGAATCCGTAGAAACCTTCAAGCCAAATTTAATTTTGCCAATATATTCAAAAATACAGATCCGATCAAATTGAAATCTATAGTAAGTATAGAATTGAAAAAAATTGGTTCAAGCCCTGTGGGCAGAAGCTTTCTGGCACTCTTGTTCAAACAGACAAATTATATCTCCGAAAGTATTGGTTTCTCAGAGTTGAGAATTATACCAATGTATGCTTATGACAGAACTGTATCAATAAAGAAATTCAATTCAAATAATAGTTTACTTATCAAGATTAAATGAGCAATCTGAGAATGAGAACTGCACCATGGAAGAAATCAAATTAAAATACCTGAAATGAATAATTATAGCATTCTGTTAAACATAGAAGTATGATTCAATATTAATTTCGAAAAATCATATCTCCGAAAGTATTAGCTTGTTGGAGTTGAAAATGATATGAATGGACTTTTAGGGTGAAACTGCATCTTGAAAAAAAATTATTTTGAAATTTTCAAGTTAAAAAAAAAAATTCGTTTTCGTTACTCCGAAACCATCTCGCCTATTTTGGCCAATAGCGAATTTAACCGATATATTTATCTCCCTAACCTACTCTGAAAATTTCAACTGCCTAGCTCATTCCGTTCGAGAGTTATTGTAGAAACAAAATTTTCAAATTTTTTTTTGACACTTTACGGTAACATTAATAAATCATTGGCCATCTTGGAAAGTGTAAGAAGAACTTTTCATCACTCTCCACCACTGTAAAATATTTTGATTCCTATTTACACTTTCCAACAGCAAATATTCTTCAAACTCAGCTTTCCAATATTTCGAAAGTTTTGTTGATGTTTTACATAGGCTATCGATGTCGATACATTTTTTAATAGAATTGAACAATTTGGTATAGTTTTCAAAGAATACTTTTCCAGTGGGTATTTCATTGAGGGTATTCTTGGCGTATTCCTCATAACACTTTTCGAAACATTGAATACCTTCATTTTTTTACCAGTTTTATTATACGTAGTTCGACAGATGTAAACAATAATTGTTCACATCTTCACTACAAGAGAATAAATTTCTCCAGATGTTCAGATAGAGACAACATCTTCAAAGCATTAGGATTTAGGGGCAATAAAAGTTGTCCGTGAAGTATTGAATTCATAATGGCATCCGTTTTTATGGTTGTGAATTCTATTTTTTCTTGAAAAATAACCTCAATTATCGCAAGGTCATATCGAATTAATAATCTTCTAAAAAATCGTGTATTTCTAGAACGATCGATGCATAATATAGACAAAATATATTGGTAATTATAGTGGAAACTCTTCATATTCAATTGTTTTCTGTGGGTGTTGAAAATGTCGAGTCGTGTATAAAAATTCATACAAAAAATTTTGCGAGACCAAAAACGAGACAGTCGTGTTGCGCTGTATGTGGTCTCGGTATCGTCTATAATATTTTTGAAAACGTCTCGTCTCGCTTTTACGAGACGCGAACGAGACGAGACGAGAAAAATCTCGCTCTCGCCCGAAGCACTAGCTGAAATCCGGGACTCGATTTCAAAATAGTGGCTTGAAGGTATGTGCTCAATTTCAGCAGAATCTGACGGATACTGGTTGAGATATGAAAGTTTTTTAAAACTTCTTCTAGTTACTATTCTCACAATATTTCACGAAAATTTGCGCCTCTGTATTATACTACTAATTACCTACTTTCAATTCGATCAGATTTGTATTTTTGAGTCATTGAGGAAAGAATATTCCAGAACAATTTTTTTTCACAATAATTTCTAAAATGCAAAGCTGATCCAGCTAAAATCCGGTACCCCATTGTAAAATGGTGGCTTGTACGTAATTTCAACGGAATCTGAAAGATAGTTTCTGCAATTTCTGGAGGATTTTTTTTCTAGCGACACAATCTTCATAAAATTCTGGCAGAAATTTGTGCTACAACAGTAATATACTACAACTAACTACCAAGATTCAATTCGACTTAATATTTTTTTTTCGAGTTATTGAGGAAACAATATGGATTCAACTCCGAAACCATTTTGCATATTATGCCCATGACCGAACTTAATCGTCACCTTCGGATGCGCAATTGCGCAACCTCACCTACAAGTTTCAAGTTGCTATCTATTTAATCTCGATTTACCGTATAGCAACGGGAGGCTGGACAAAATAGATATTGATTTCGAATTTTTCATCAGCGAGTCGAACCTAACCGTTCGAGACCGTTTTTGGCGAAAAATTCGAAAATTACAGACATTATGGCAGAATGATAGCACTGTGTTCACTAGAACATGCGTGAAATTAAATATTCAGATTGTAACAGGTGCTACGTTAGGCAAACCACCATAAATATTCTCACAAGATATAAAGAAATTTCATTTTTTTTTTAGTAAAACATAGTACAGCAAGGAGTAAATAATTGAAATTTGAAGAAAAAAACGAAAGGATTACAATTTTTTTTTAATTTGTTTATAATGTATTTGTCCAACGCGGTTATCTATACACTCCCCAACACGTCTTGGCATGGATGCAATAAGATGGTCTATTTCTTCTTGAGGGGTACAATACCAACCTACCTGTAGTTCATGCATCAGAGCCGCCAAAGTCCGTGGGGGCTGGGGTAAATTTCCAAGCCTTCTACCCATGATTTCCCAAACATGCTGTATGAGCGAAAGATCGGGGGATCTGGGTGGACATGGCGTAAGATTCACAGGGGTGGCTTCAAAAATGTTTAAACTAACTCTGGCAACATGAGTTCGAGCATTATCTGCTGAAATATTGGATTCTTGAGCCGGTTAATGTAAGGGAGAACATATGTCTCCACTATTTCATGAAGGTAATGCAGCGCTGTCATGTTATCTCGAATAAAGACTAAAGGTGATCTACTTGCATGTGCAATAGCACCCCATACCATAACGCCTACTGTCCGGTGTACATGACGCTTAATATCAAACTGAGGTTCACGTCTTTCTTCCCGACATCGTCTAACCCTTCTTCGGCCAACATGTGCAACCCAAGGAGTATCGAGATTCATTAGAAAAAACGACCTGATGCCATTCCACATTCCTATGTTGACGTTCTCTGCGACACTGTGATCGTTGCCGGCGATTCTCAACCGTGAGAGATAACACAAGACGTGGTCGATGATGCTGCAGTCCAAAATACCTTATCCGGCGGTAAAGCGTTCGGACAGTTACAGGATGGCCTTGTTCCCCTAACCACTCACCAGCCAAGGATCGAGTTGTCGCAAATAATTCTCTAATAGCCATAAGACTTAGATGCCAATCTTGAACTTCATTTGTGTACCCTCGACGTCCGGTGCCTACTCTTCTTCGATTTTGGGCTTTATCAAACAACGCTTGACAACATCTCATAACAGTAGTTGGATTTATGTTCGTATGGTTAGCGATTTCTCGAAATAACAACCCCGCCTCCTGTAGACCAATAATTTGACCTCTTTCAAATTCACTTAGCTGGCAATAAATTCCGCGTACACGTGCTCTAGGCATTTTATCAACAACTAAACATCGACTTTGGATCTCCGCCAACAGCTGGTTTGTTGTAAATTTTAAAAAAATTGTAAAAAATGACTACAATATGTATAAGTAACAAGAACTGTTTACCTGAAAAAACCTTCACGATTTTGCATGCTCTTGTTCCTCGGAACAGAGTGCTTATCAATTCGCCCAAATGTCTGTAATTTTCGACTAATTGATCAAGAATCCATGGTCAAAATTGTATCTGTCCGGCCGTCCGTCCGTTAACACGATAACTCTCGAACGGAATAAGCTAGACAGTTGTTATTTTCCGAGTAGGTTAAGGAGATAAATATCTCGGTTGAGTTCGTTATTGAGTAAAATCGGCCAAGGGGTTTCGGAGTAACAAAAAAAAAACTTTTTTTACATTACAAATTTTAAATTCAATTTTTTTTAAGATGCTGTAATTTGCTGATGTATGTAAATCCAACATGAGATGATTCATAGACCTACGTTTTGAATTTAATTACGAAAATTCTTGAAGACTGACGCACAGAAGCCAAATTGAAAAAGTGGGAAAGCCCTGTGGACAGGAGCTTTGGCTTCGAACTTCGAAAGTATTGATTTTTCAGAGTTAGGAATGATATCAATGGATTCTTATTTAATTTATTTCATTCTATGATGCAGTTCTATAATAAGAATCCATTGATATAATTTCCAACTCTGAGAAACCATTTTTGAAGAAATTAAACAAGAGCGCCATAGCTCCTGTCCACAGGGCTTTCCCACATTTTTTTTTCCTAATTTTAATCATTTACTCCTTGCTATACTATCTATGATGTACCAAAAAAAAATGAAATTTAAACAGCTCCTTCTGGGTGTTGCCTATTCTTTGTCAGTTAGTATATGTAGCAAAGGTTGGACAGTAGGTCAAGTCGTGAACTTCTGTTCTAACATGCGCCCCTTCAATTCTCTATTTCTCACTGGTGACCATCACCAAATGCAAACTAATGTCATTATTAGCGCTCGCTACATTATATTCGGCGGTAAGATAAAACTAATAATTCGCGAAATTGATGACTGGTCCAATGTAGGAGCAGCCATTCCATATTAATGATTGGCTATGTATCCGGTAGATACCGCTTTAAATTTCAAATGTATAACATGTCGTTTTGGAGTGGAATGCACTTAATTCACAAAACATGTAGCAAACCCCTTTATGTCAATCATGAATTAATTACGCGTTCCAATTGTCGTCAAAATGGGAATAACTTCGTATTGCCGATTATTGAATGGATAGCGGGATAGATTCAGGGTATCCCTTCACTTTTATTAGTTTTCAACGTGAATCTGCCACCATCGACAAAATGACTTCAAAAATGTTTAACTAACCTCTATCAAAGCACCTATGTTTCAAATAGCAAAGATATAACGAAACAGTCATAATGGATTTCGATACCTCATAGCAATGGTCGAATGATAGAATAGATATCTTCACAAATGTTGATCGAGCACAATGTACTCTTCGTTTGTCTAATTCAGGTACAAATTCCTGTGGTGATGAGTAATAAGAAAATCTTGAGATACAGTACTGAAAATATTTTAGTTGTACACTTTACCAAAAAAATCGCATGAAATCTAGACTTCTAGCATATTTTTTCATTCTTTTATACAATAGATAGTGAAGAATATATCTACGGGAGATGAAAGCCCTACAGCAGGGACCGGTAGCGGTCTTCGAACTTCTGAAGCTTTGAATAATCATCGCTTGGAGTGACCAAACCTGGTTTTGAAACAAGCACTGACGTGAAGTCAGAAGCTTTTGCGCGTATGTTCTATTCTCCATTCTTCTGTATTGGACACCCTTAATCGAATTTACCATGGTAAATTCGATTAAGTGTCCAATACAGAAGAATGGACAATAGAACATACGCGCAAAAGCTTCTGACTTCACGTCAGTGCTTGAACCAATTTTTTTCAAATCTAATCCAAAAGCCCTCAAAAAATCACCCGTTATTACATAAAGATATATTCTCATTAGTGATAGAAAAACTGGCCTAGAATTCCTTTCTACCCATCACGAGATTTAATATCCACAAATGAGCCTCTCACCTTACAAGATCAGAAGCCTTCTGCAAAATTCAAAGGTCCCCTCTCGCAAATATACTCCTCTGAAGGCACATGGATCACTTGAAGAAGAATCGCCTCTCTATTCCTCAAAGATATTCACTCTTGTTCATAGAAATCCCTTCAATATTTAGTTGCCTCCTCCTAAGGAGGATCTCTTTCAAAACCAGGTCTGACCACTAATGTAGGGCTATCATCTAATCTCCTATAGATTTGTGATGAAATAACACGATTTTACCATGAATATATATGTATAATAATATGTCATCATGACATTCATATTTCATTTTTGGAGGTTCTCGCAAAAATACGACCATAGACAACATATCATACGACGATTCGCATCCACCTACCGAACTCACAAAAGGCTGCTCGGTTCTCCAACAATATAGATCCGATCGTGTTCAAACTTGGAATTCTGCAGTAGAGTTAGGTTCTGCAGGCTCTCCCAAAATTTCAGCCATGCCGGACGAATAGTTTATGATATATAGAATTTTTTTTAATTATTTTTAATTATTTTTTTTTGAATTTTCTAGTTATACCATCCTCACGAAATTCTGCAAAAATTTTCGCGTTGGCATTCTACAACTAATAACCATGTTTGAATCCAATCGGTTTTGTATTCTTCGAGTTAATGAGGAACAAAAAACATCCAAATTTCAGAAAATTTCAGATGGCTATAACTCTAAAACCGTTTGGACGATTATGCTCATAAGCAAACTCAAATGTCGCATTCAGATGCACAACCTAACCTGAAATTTTCAAGCCGCTATCTCTTTCCGTTCTCAGGTTATCGTGACAACAAAAATATTTTTTAATAATTTCTTAATAATTTTCTAGCGATTCGATGCTCACAAAATTTCATAAACGTGCTTAGGTCTATATTCTACAACTATTCACCATGTTTGAATCCAATCGGTTTTGTATTCTTCGAGTTAATGAGGAACAAAAAACATTCAAATTTCAGAAAATTTCAGATGGCTATAACTCTAAAACCGTTTGGACGATTATGCTCATAAACAAACTCAAATGTCGCATTCAGATGCACAACCTAACCTGAAATTTTCAAGCCGCTATCTCTTTCCGTTCTCAGGTTATCGTGACAACAAAAATATTTTTTAATAATTTTTTAATAATTTTCTAGCGATACGATTCTCACAAAATTTCATAAACGTGCTTAGGTCTATATTCTACAACTATTCACCAAGTTTAAAATTCGATCGGATTTATTTTGGTTGAAAACAAAATTATTACTCGGAAACCATTGGGCCGATTATACCCATTAACGAACTTGTCCGTCGTATTGGGATGCGCCACCTACCCTGAAAATTTCAAGTCGCTAGCTCTTTCCGTTCTCAAGTTATCGTGGCAACGGACGGCCGGACGGCACCACAGAATTAAATTTCACATTTGGGCAAAACTATAACGCGTATGTTCCCCAGAACATACGCGCAAAAAGACCTCTCGGTCTTACGAGCAACGACATTGCCATTTTGGATTCAAATAATCAAGGGATTTCTAAAAACAAGAGTGATAACCTTTATGCATTAACGGAGGCGTTTCTTCTCCTAGAGATCCATTAGGTTACGGAGGAGTAAATTTGTGAGAAGGGACTTTTGAAAGGTCATGTATTATTTTTAAACATTTCAGATTTTTAAAATGGTTTAGGAAGGCCACTACCTCAAATAAGTTCATAAATTATTTCTCCAATCATAATATCGACATAAAAATAAATTTCATGAAACAGATGAAAAAACTAATCGTCAAGAAATATCATAACAGTTTACAAAGTGATGGAATAAAAAAGTTGTAAGGAATATTGCTACAAGGGATTTCTAAAAACAAGAGTGATTACCTTTACCCATTAACGGAGGGTTTCTTCTTCAAGAGATCCATTAGGTTACGGAGGAGTAAATTTGTGAGAAGGGACTTTTGAAAGGTCATGTATTATTTTTAAACATTTCAGATTTTTAAAATGGTTTAGGAAGGCCACTACCTCAAATAAGTTCATAAATTATTTCTCCAATCATAATATCGACATAAAAATAAATTTCATAAAACAGATGAAAAAACTAATCGTCGAGATTTATCAAAACAGTTTACAAAATGATGGAATAAAAAAGTTCAAAGGAATATTGTTGCAAAATTCCTACCCGGTCAGTATAAATAAGAGATTAATCTATGCAACCAATCCCATAAATGAAGTAAATAAAACCTGAGAACCGCCAACAGGGTAGGAAGGGGAAAAAAATTATATGCTTCTTTGCCCAACATAAAAAAACTTGACTAACAAAATAAAAAATACATTCAGAGAAGACAAAGTACAGATAGCAACATATAACCAGAAAACGTTAAACAATTATATAGCACACTAAAAAATCCAATCCCATTATCGGTAAGAAGTAATGCTGTTTATCAGGTAAACTGTCAGGACTGTGGAGGTGTCTATATTGGTCAAACGTCACAGCGGGTTAGAAGAAGAATGGCTCTTCATAGGTCAGATATAAAGAGTGGTAAAGATCGATGTGCCTTAGTAGCGCATGCGTATAACTCAGACCATAAAATTGATATTGTTAAAGTAAAAGTATTGAAGGCGGGAAAAAACTACCACAAAAGACTCATTCATGAAATGATTGAAATACAAAAACTTTAAAAATCTATAAATAAAGAAAGTGATACAGAAAAATTAAGTAACATCTATAGTTATCTACTGGCAGCAGGATGGGGAAATGAACGGCACGAAGATCAAGGAAGGGAATAAGAAGAAAAAGAACAAGTAGGGTGACATTGATCTATCAATGTCAATGTTGTTTTTAATGAAGTTGACGCAAATTGCATTTTTTTTGGTTGTTGTAATTTATTGAAAGAAAAATTGTATAATTGTGGCTAACTTATTCTAATAATTATTACATTTCTGTGCCTGCTTTTGTCACAGTATAATAAAATTATTATACTATGTGTATACAAGGTTGTCACTTCTCAGATAGTTTCGAGTAATCGACGGTTTTGATGAAGGTTTTCTTATCTAAGAATCTCGGGTTTTTATATAATCGAAAAGATTTCTGATACGTGAATTCCGTTAATCTGCTTGTTGAATATGACATTGAAATTGGTTAATTCTGAACTGAATGAATCCTCGTGTAACCTACCGCAAACATAATATGTCTAGGCTGTACCCTATCTATAGGTCATAGGCTGATAGAGTTCATAATACTTATTGTTGTTTATAAAGTGGGAAAATGGTTATAAAACCATTTATATGATGCGAAAAAAAATATTTAACGTATGTCAGAATATGCGATGGATATATTGTGGATAATCATTTAGTGGATATTCAATGAAAATCAAGTTGGAATCAGTGTTGTTTTCAGAAATGCAGCATTAAGGTTATTAAAGACGATTTCATGAGACAGATAATGAGTAAATGAGTTTTCTCGAACGAATTCATTGAATTTCGAGCACCAGATGATAAATCTTCCATACAATTATGCTATATTGAATCCAGTAAGTGTTTCTGCGTTAAATAAATAGAGACAGTGCAGGGGTAAAATAGAATTTGAAATTTGTTCTGTAAAAAAAATATTTTGTGTTACTCCGAAAGAACTCTGCTGCTCAATCACAAACTTAACAGAGATATTTATCTCTCAAACCTACTCCTACCAACCTGAAAATATCAACTGTCCAGCTCATTCTGTTCAAAAGTTATCGTGTTAACGGCCGGTCGGCCAGACTGACTCGATTTTGACCACGGATTCTTGATCAGTGAGTAGAACCAAAACGTTTGAGACCATTTTCAGACAAAAGTTCGAAAATTACAGACATTCGGACAAATTGATAAGCACTCTGTTCGAGGATCAAGAGCACCAAAAAGCCGGCTTGAAGGTTCATGCATAAGTTCGAGGAGAGGGTGTGTTGAGGCGAGAATAGGCAGTAGCGCAATAGCTGCTCCTTCACGTCAGTGTTCTCGATTCCACAATGAGTTAATTAATCATTCAATCTTACATAACCTAACATGTCGTCAGTGCTTTTGCAGCTTTCATCCAGAATCCTGAACATGTCCAACCAAAATCTTCCTGGGCGGAATATCAATATCCATTGGCTTCACCTCAATTATCGTATTGATATTCCATTTGAAAGCCTTTCAGCCGTAGTATAATAAACATTTCCATCGTACCAAAAGAAGGGTTTTCAGTATTTCCAGTCTGCATCCCAAGCACCAGATCATCCTATTTACGGTCCCAGGGACCTCAGACGGCTTGGAATAGTGCATGCATTCATGCCGAATGAAAAACATATTCAGAGCACGTTCGGTATGAGCAGGACGATCCCTCTAGTCCTGGCTCTTGTCTGCATGGCAGCTAAATTAAGGGATCCTACCCAATGTGTCTCCGAATGAAACACATTGTTGCTTCATTACGAAGCAGATTTTTGGATCAATTCCAGGAATAAACAGATTTGAGGGGGTATTATCGTGGACTTGGTCTACGAGGGCGTTTTGAGATTGTTCCTGGATATACAGGGTGATTCCTTAAGTTCTTCGTTAATTTCAACCATAGATATAATAAATTTTCATTTAGGGGACACGTTCAAAGAAAACTTTTAACCTCTGTCAATATTTTTGAAACTTTTCCAGTAAATGGCTCAATCCCTACAGCATTCAAACAAACAATCAAGTACGCAATTGTCCAATTGAGCTGGCGGAGAAGATTCCGTAAAAATCCCTTTGAAGTACTTTTACGTTTGCCTAGGTTATTTCGTGAATACTTTACTAAGGGGTAAGGTTACATTTTGTCATGAAAATTATATATTTTCAATAAGTATTTCAAACCAAAATAGAAAAAAGTTTCAGATTTCAAGGTTAAGAAATGAATATCCGATTTTCAAATTCTGTCAACTGTCTTCTTGAATTGCACGGTTGATTGGGACACGTCCCAATCAAGGACCAGGGGGTACAAAAAAGGCAAAAAAAATGGTTTGCTTGCAGTCTATAAAGAATAAAGCCAATAAAGCGGGTACGGATATCTGCATGTGAAAAGGTAGCTGCTGTGTGGGATTCCCTAAACTTTATCACTCAGAGCAGTAAAAATTGCTAGAAATACAACTCTGCTTAGTGACTTATTCCAAGACTGTGTCTCGCATGTGTTAGACGGAGGTAACACGGTCAATCTGGTATCAGTTTCACATCACATCAATCATGGATCGATATCAGATTGACGGGAAAGTAATGGAGTTATGGAATATGAATACATACCTACTAATTTGCTCCGTCAATCTATCAATCCGCATCGTGATAAAGGTCATGGACTGAACTGATGCGAGATTGATGGCAGATTGACCGTGTAACCTCCTTCTTATGGGGTAACAACAGTTCAAGGCCGCAACAAAGCTCATCGGTTTGCAAATTGAATTCAATGTTTCCAGAAAAGTGGACAATGATTGAAATGTCTGACAGAGGATGGCTACAAAAATTCATGAAACATAATTCTTCGCAAGCCACAAAATTGCAGTTTATGGAGAGCCGCAGCTTTTGATGCAAATACGATTGGTCTGTTCTTTAACAATTTAGAGAATGTTGCCTAGGTATAATATTGCGTCTAGCAATATTTATATCAATGACAGAATGGATTTAACTGTCATGAATACAACAAATACTATCGGCAAACGAGTTATGTTAGTGACGATGCTAGATTTAATCAGTGCAATAACAATTACAGTTCCACCTGTTTTCATATTTCCCAGTTTTCACATTCACTTTGAAGAGTATATGCGGTAACGGTATAAAATCCCGTTACGCCGATCTAGCAGATCTGCAGCCCGTGATATATCGAACGTGAATTGCAGGTCACATTACAGTTTGATATTTATTTTCAGTCTAAATTGGAAATGTTTTGCCTCATGAATCCGTTTTGATTTTCTACATTTGAAATTTCAATGTATTATAGAAATCATTTAATCTTGTCGATACTGTGAATATATCGATTCAGTTCTGTGCGGCCAGAATTTTCTGTGGTCATACGATTGATGGGTAAAGCCTAGTCTTGGCGTTTTATTCGTTCTTTACGATCGTAGTGCTGAAGAAACATAAATCTCAGAAACGTGATTATTTTAGATTGAAATTAGTCAAAATACTTTAGCACGCCATTTTTGTTAGACAATAAAGAAGAACTTTGTGTTTGATTATTACGATTCCTACTAATTTTTAATATTGATGTTGTTCCGAATGAATCAAGGGGGAGTTTCCCCAATTTTCGAGGGATTGTGTGCCTCGAGTTTTTCTAGACTTTTAGGCTTAGGCTAGAAACTCGCTGCTACGTTTTGTGAGGCTTAAAGCTTTCATGCATAACATATGTTAAGTTCAAGCTATTGTTGGATTGGGGTGAAAACCAACCTCACCGAACCTTTTCAATATTTTGATAGTTGATGCTGATCTGGGACTGATCCCTACATTACCTATACCATGTTTGAAGAGATCGTGAGTTCCAGGTGGAAGAACTTGGAATCATTCTGATCATCCATCGAGAATAATTTTTCTTATTTAATGTATAAGAAAACCGGTTGTATAAATTATCACACTATATCTCAAGAAGTCGGACAGAATTCGGAAGGGATGTTCAGCGTTACATTGATCCATTCGAAGTTTACGTTCAAAGCAAAAAAGTGGATATATGACGGGTGAGATTTTATATGAGTCATTGAATCATTTTGTTAACTCTGTCGAATATTCAGAAGAAAATATCATTCCGTTGCTCCTTGAAAGTTACAAAACACATCTAAATATAAGGACCATCGAGTTTGCAAGAGAAAAAAAAAGCACTGACGTGAAGTCAGTACTCTTTCGCGCGCGTGTTCACGGTGGCTAAGTTGAATTGAATGATGAGTACTTTAAGCTCAGTGGATAGAGCGAGCCGTGGATAGTGGACACCATTCACTGTCGGTTCAAGAATTAACAGTGCTGCATCTAAGCTGCCATTAGGAAAGAGTAACAAAGTTGAAAAAGAACACAACTGACTCTCCTTAGTCGCACAAGCTCCTAGAAGATTCTGAGGGATATCCTTGGGAGGGTCAGTATAATAATAATAATGTTTAAAGCACGCGCGCCAAAGCAGATTGACCCCACCTCAATGCTTTTTTACACTTTTTCTTTCATTGTTAAGTCAATCTGCATTTGGCGCGCTTGCTAAAAAGATGATTATGGTTATACCGACCCTCCCAAATCTTTCCCAAGGAGATCCCTCAGAATCTTCTAGTAGCTTGTGCGACGAAAGAGAGTCGATTGTGTTCTTTTTCAACTTTGTTACTCCATCCTAATGGCAGCTTAGAAACAGCACTGTTAATCTTTGAACCGCCAGTGAATGGTGTCCACTATCCTTTGGGTAGATCTTCGACTCGCTCTATCCACTGAGCTTGAAGTACTCATCATTCAATTCAAATTAGCCACCGTGAACACGCACGCCAAGGAGTACTGACTTAACGTCAATGCTTTTTTTTTAAGTTTCTTTAACAAATATGGCTATGAATACAGTTTGGCTGTTAGCTTTACCGTAGATCGAAAAAAATTGCAGATCTACCGAATATAGTTATTTCTAAATTGGCCTCAGGGCCACGATACAGACATTTCAACTCGGAAACAACGCTATTTTCCCGAAACTGACTTGTCCGTGCACAGAATTGCCATGAAATTTCTCTTAAAACCTTAAAATGACGGCTCAGCACCAAATCCATCACCGCTAGACGCAAATCACTCCCCACATGAGCCGTACAATCTAAACGTCTCCTCTGCGCATACGCAAACTACTCGTGCCTTAAGTACCCTGAAAAAACACTTTACACAAAATTCTGATTCTTCAACACCATTGGTTCAGGAGATATCACTGCTCCAATCCACGCATGCGCATATACTTCCAAGGGGATTCTTTGGAGGAACAGCATCCAGCACCTGAAAACTCCAATCCTCTCAGACGAAAACTCCAGCAGTTAAATCACTTCTTGTCTGCTCATACGTGAAACGAAAAATTTCCGAAAGGGGTTACATGAATTTCGAATTAGGAACGCAATTCCTTCGCCTATTCTCCAAATCCGAAAATTATTTAAAATTGATCATCCAAACATAGAATTATTTATGAATTGGCCCATTTCCTCGAAACTGACTTGTTCGTTCACAGAATTGTCACGAAATTTCTTTCAAAACCTTACATTATTGGCATAGCACAAAATCCATGACCGCTAGACATAAACTGCACTCAACATAAGCCGTACAACCCAAAAAAATTCTACGTCACCTCGGCGCATGCGTATCGTATCTGACAGTCCTCTCAAAATCGCACACTGCACACAAAACTCTGATTTTTCCAAACCATTGGTTCAGGAGAGATCGCACATTCAATCCACGCATGCGCAGATACTGCCAAGGGGATTCTGTTAGGTAATAGCATCCTGCACCTCAAATCCCCAATCCTCTGAGACGAAAACTCCAGCAGTTAATTCACTTATCGACTGCTCATGCGCATAACGAAAAATTCCCGTAAGGAGTAACATCAATTTCAAAATTAGCCCCAGGGCCACGGTACGCATAGTTCAACTCGGAAACAACGATATTTCTCCCAAACTGGCTTGTGTCCGTGTACTGGATTGACATGAATACTCTTTTAAAACCTCACAATATCGGCTCAGTTCTCCCAACATAACCCATACAACCCAAAAACAGTCACTTCTCTTCTGCGCATGCGCAATCTACTCGCGGCTTAAAGTCCTCCCAAAATCACGCATCTTACAAAAAACTCCGATTCTCCAACACTAGTGGTTCAGGAGATATCACATATTTAATCTACGCATGAGCAGACCATCATCAGGGGATTCTATCGAGGAATAGCATCCGCCACCCCAAAACCCTAATCCTCTCTGCAGAAAACTACTGCTGTTAAATGACTTCTCATCTGCGCATGTGCATAACGAAAAATGCCCGGAAAGGGCAGCATGAACTTAAAAAAAATAGGTTTCGTAATTTCAAGCAAAATATTCCGCAAAAAAGTAGTTATTTGAGAATTTCTTCATGTAACGTGATTTTCACGAAATTTTGCTAAAGTGTTTGTTTTGGTCTTTTGCATCTAACTACTGAGTTTCAATTCAATCAGATCAGTATATTTCGAGTTATCGTGGAAACAAAATTTTGAAATTTTTAAAAAAATTTTTTGCCACCTTATGGCTTAATGCTTCAAAATCTTTTAAAAAAAGATCAATCTACAATGCTTCAATGCTTTAAAAATTGTCATTAAATTAATTTATCAAGAATAAAGGAGCCATGTGCAATGATTCAACCTCGTGGAATGGGTTGTTGCAACTAACACTCGGTGCATAGTTTTCACAACTCGTAATACCTAAGGAAAGTATCATCGAAATGTCTAGAGGAAGGCTGGAGACAATTATAGCAGATTTTCCATTTATTCCTGATATTTGAGTAGGTAGTGGATTACGAGCAAATTATTTTAATAGTTCAAAATATATTAATAACATACTATCCTCTTTTCATCATTTAAAATTTAATAGTTCATACCACTAACACATTCTTTTCTATATTATGAACCTTAAATCAAGAAAAAATGATTGATACACAAATGTAGATCACTATTCCAGTATTTTTTATGCTAGCAACATTATGAAAATACTGTATATAGGAACATGTCTCACTACCACTACTTAAGGAAGTAAATGGTAGTATTAACCTCAGTGGTCAACGAACAGTAATTTCTTTTGATGATTTCATTATGTACTTCTTTCCTATTCTCTCCAGAAACTACATCAAAACAGTCTTGTATATATTCACAAATTCAAGAATCGAATACTTGCTTTCCAAAAGAAAATATACGAATTGACAATCTCTAATAGCTAGAAAAGATGATATTTATGAATAGTCACACAGACAGATTCTGTGTTCACATTCTGTGCATCCATAGAACTTACGATGTATTATTGAAACTTTGAAACATCATATCTCCGAAAGTATTAGCTTGTTAAAGTTGGAAATGATAACAATGGATTCTTATGACGAAACTGCATCTTGAAAAAATATGAATTTAAAAGTTGTAGTGTAAAAAAAATATTTTTTTTCATCACTCCGAAACTATCAATAACGCCCAATAACGAACTTAACCGAGATAATTATCCCTCAAACCTACTCTGAAAATGTCATCTGTCTAGCTCATTCCGTTCAAGAGTTATCGTGTTAACGGCTGGCCGGACGGACGGCCAGCTGGCCTGACAGAATCGATTCCGAGCACGGATTCTTGATCAGTGAGTCGAACCGAATCGTTAAAGAGCATTTTCAGCCAAAAATTCGAAAATTACAGACATTTGGGCAAATTGATAAGCACACTGTTCCGATGAACAAGAACGCCAAAAAGATATAAGGTAATAAAGAAAGATAATTTTTGAAAATGTTTTTTGAACTTCAAGACATCAATGATATACGTTCATATGAATTTTCTCCTGAAAGACCTTGTATAATTGAGTGAAATGATCCAAATATATGGCATTTTTGTCCAATACTTTATAAACAATAAAATTTTCGGGAGGGATTTAATAGTATATTCTAAAACAAGTTGCAGAATGGGCTCCAATTAAAACACGAATGCGAAATTCGAAAACGAGCGACGAAGGAGCGAGTTTTCGAATGCATGAGTGTTGGAATTGCCTTCTGCAACGAGTATTAGACGATATTTTCTCTATTTCATTCAAGTTTTGTAAAATACTGTTGAAATTCAATGAAAAATTCGGATTATACATCCTAGTTACTTTTGTATTGTATCTTGTTAGTTGGTGTGACTGTTACGAAAGTTGACAGATTACGGAATTTGAATTTGAAACGTACGTAGGGCATGGAGATCAGATTAAAAACAGTTTCCTAATAGCATGAATGATTCAAAATTAGCAAGAAGGAAATCTCTAGTAGGTACCATATTTTTCAATGAAAAAAGCTTTTCCTCAACAATTATTTCACTATATCCAGATTATATTGTATTGTCAATTGACGTGTGTTGAAATTTGATGGGATCGAATGTCATTGCTGACTACCACAAAACGAAAAATATAACTAGAAACAATGCGGGAATGAGTTCATTCCAGCACTGTTTTCAGTGCTGGAATGGACTCATTACGATACTGAAATAGAGAAACATTTTATCTGCAACAACATTTCCAATATGTATTTATCTATAAAATAACTAAATTAGGAATTACTTATGCTTAATTATCCAAAATAGTTGAAAGCCTTCATTTGAGGTTTAGAAGAATCTTTTTTTCTCTAAACAGAACAATATACCTGAAATATTGTCTGATAGGTTCGGAATGAACAAAGTGGTCATTCAGCACAAACCTACACTCTATCAATACCTACTGTTCTAATTCATATTGGAAATATCGAAATCAGTCAGATCACTCCAGTCTCTAATCAGTACAAATTCCCATATCAGCCCTCCAATTCACATAATATCATTGCTGTTCTACAATGAGTTGCTCATAACTCCCAGTAACTCTATTAAATCCAGATGGGAATGAGTTTGCAGATCGCAATCTCAGCATTCCCGAAGCCTTCAAAGTTCAGGTTAGTTCCCTGGGGCACCGTCGGATCTAGGTTATGTCACCCGATCATAGATTATGTCCCTGACCGTCCCTGATTCCTTCGGTTTCGCCCGATGATATTTTGACGTTGAGTCGGCGTTATGTTTGCTTTGATTGATAGATACCCATGTTAAGTTTCCGGCGAAGAATGCCTTTTTCTAAAGGAATTCATCGATTTGAATATTCTTGTTGGTATTCACATGCAGGATGTCGAAGCACATAACGAATGTTTCGCAGCAATACGGGGTCACTCTTTTAAAGGTTTAATCAGCCTTATATGGGAAAGTAAAAACGGTACGTACACTCATAAAAATGCATACACAGAAGTTCAGGACCATAAACTTTTTCATTTTTGGCGCTCTAGTTCCTCGGAACTGAGTGCTTATCAATTTGCCCAAATGTCTGTAATTTTCGAATATTTCGATGAAAATGGTCTTAAACGATTTGGTTCGACTCACTGATCAAGAATCCGTGGCCGAAATTCATTCTGTCCGGCCGGTCCGGCCGGCCGGCCGTAGGCACGATAACTCTCGAACGGAATGAGCTAGAGAGTTGAAATTTTCAGAGTAGGTTTGGGGGATAAATATCTCGGCTAAGTTCGTTATTGGGCAAAATCGGACAGATGGTTTCGGACCAAAAAAAAAATTTTTTTTTTACGAAACAAATTCCAAATTAAATTTTTTTTAATAAAAAGTTTTATGATAAGAATCCACACATATCATTTTTAACTCTAACAAGCTAATACTTTCGGAGATATGATTTTTCAAAATTTCAATAATAAATCGTATTTCAACGTTGTCACAGAATGATATTATTCTATGTATGAATATGAATTGTCATAATGTCAAATGATGTTCCTGAGACATTATCTAATCAATCGAAGAATTGTGAGCGAAGTGAGAAAAATCTCAGTTGTTTGCTCCGAAATTAGTTTTTCTCAGAAAATTTTTACATATCGGAACTGAACATGAAGTAAGAGATCTGAGAGTAGTGAGACTGCTTTTCATCCATAGACATAGATATAACTCTCGAACGGAATGAGGTAGGTAGTTGAAATTTTCAGAGTAGTTTAGGGAGATGAATATCTCTGTTAAGTTCGTTATTGGGCAAAATTGGCCAGATTTAATTTGATTTCTTCCATGGTGCTTTTCTCATTCTCATGATTGCTCATTTAATCTTGATAAATAAACTATTATTTGAATTGAATTTCCTTTAGGATGCAGTTCTATTATATGAATACATTGATATAATTCCCAACTCTGAGAAACCAATACTTTCGGAGATATAATTTGTCTGTTTGAACTAGAGCGCCAGAAAGCTCCTGTCCACAGGGCTTGAACCCATTTTTAATATTGACAGTATTCTACCACATCCAGTTATCAACTTCCTTTTTTTGAACGCAACCCTCATTTTTGGCGCTCTTGTTCCTCGAAACCGTGTGCTTATCAATTTGCCCAAATGTCTGTAATTTTCGAATTGTTGGCTGAAAATGGTCTCAAACAATTTGGTTCGACTCACTGATCAAGAATCCGAGGTCGAAATCGATTCTGTCCGGTCGGTTCGAGTTATCGTGCCTAGGCCGTAGGCACGATAACTCTTTAACGAAAGGAGTTAGAGGATTGAAATTTTCAAGGTGGGTTTGGAGCGTAAATATCTCGGACGAGTTCGTTAATGGGCGAAATCCATCAAGCGATTTCGGAGTTATGGCCGCTTTTAGTAAAAATATTTTTTATAAATATTTCCGAAACCGAGCATTCGATCTATCTGAAATTTAGCATCAAATTGTAGAATCATTACCTTTATACGCAAGTTTTGTATTGATCAGATTACCGCAAAGTGTAAAAAAAAATTTGAAAATAAAACAAAAAATTTCTACAATAACTCTCGAACTCGAAATTTTCAGAGTAGGTTAGGGAGATGAATATCTCGGTTAAGTTCGTTAGTGGGCAGCATAGGCCAGACGGTTTCGGATTGACGGAAAAAAATTTTTTTTTAACTAACCAATTACAAATTCATTTTTCATTTAAGATGCAGTTTCACTATAAAAATCCATTGATATAATTTTCCACTACAACAAGCTAATACTTTCGGAGATATGATTTTTTGAAATTTCAATAATGAATCGTACTTCTATGTTTTCACAGATTGCTTTGATTATTCTATCTATGCTTTATTATATGATCTGTGTTCATACTCGTACATGTCATCCTGTTCTATAAGAGAGAGTCAAATTCATTTCAGCTATTTCAATTTGATTTCTTCCATGATGCAGTTCTCATTCGCAGATTGCTCATTTAATCTTGATAAATAAACAATTACCTATTTGAATTGAATTTCCTTTATGATGCAGTTCTATCAAAAGAATACATTGATATAATTTCTTTGAGAAACCAATACTTTCGGATATATAATTTGTCTGTTTGAACAATTCAATAATAATTGGGATGGATATGTGAAATGATACGTATAATTGATATTAAACATTTTTAACACTATGAAGAAATTCGTTTTATATTCACTATTGGGGATAAATAGAGATAAATTCAAAGATTAATACAGATCATGGTAAGCGTATTCATTTATTTCCCAAAAGAGAAGTTACCCTGCGATTCAAATTATTTGAATAATTATTGGCTTTTTTTATGGTTCTTATTATGATTGAATGGTAATGTATAAACATATTATGTGAGTTATAGAGGTTATACCAACTATACCTCTTTCTATAAGTGTCGGCTTTGAGAACAATACTCAGTCTATGTCTTCATGCGAGCACAGATCATAAGTTATCCTATTACAGGTCCGGGTTGATAAAAACAGTTAAATTTCTGGAATTTTTATCATATTTTGTGACATTCAATATTGAACATCTCGAAAACTGTAAGTTTTATGAGAATTGATGAAGAGTAATTTAATTTTCTAAAATGATTGAATATTCTTAAAATGACTCGAGATAATCTTCATCTGCTTTCATTATGATAATTTCTCATAGTTTTATGAATTCGCGAGATGAATTCGCGAGTCTATAACTAGGAAACCACTGAAAGTAGGAAAAAACTGTTAATTGGAGATTATGTATTATAGTTATGGAAAACTTCACACCAAATTTCATTTGATTCTGAGTAACCATGTCAAAGCTACAAAACGAAAACTGATAATTTTTTCAAATTTCAACAGCCTGTATCTTTCTTCCTGGGCCGAAATTGGAAAAATGATAAATGAAAAAAGTATTTTGTTTGACGAGAGGAATCCATGGTTAAAATTAATGCACAACTTAAAGACTCACCCTGTATAATAGAAGACGCATGCATTACTTGACGATTTATACCAATTCACTCCTATACTACCGCAACCCAGTTAAGGAACTTCGTTCCAATAATCAAACCCAATCCTAGTCGCTATACGAGGAAAATAGTCATAGCTATGTCAGTGTTGAGAAAGATTGACTACTACTGCAGAAGATAATGTACAATATAAATAATGCTTTTAGGGCCGGTTTCTGACGAATATAACATGTGGTTTATCTTCCGTTTATCTGTCCAATTCAATAGAATTCAGTAGATAAACTCCATACATACGTAGGAAACCGGCCATAATAAAGTCTGACAAATCACGAGTATTCGAGAAATCAAGAGTATTTTTTCAGATTATCATGCTTTCAAACAAGCCGACTGCCAGCTAGGCTGAATGAAAATTGGACCACAAATGTTTTGATTACAATAGGCTGGCATACCGAGGTACTATCTGTATCTTTCGAAATTGTTCGAAACCTGCTGTTTTGTAGTTAATTCCATATGTAACGTCAACGTTGAAACCACTGAAACTTATCGAATAAACGGATCACGTTAAACATGATATTCCACCTTGAATACTTAATTCTTACCCCGGATAATAATCAATATTACCTAAAAACCTTCGATGGTCTACCCGACAACCTTATTCTTCCTTCATTCTAAGTATTCTCTTTGTTAATCTTAAATGTGCAAGACTATTAAATGTGAATGAATCATTGATTTCTCATCTTCATTACGACTACGTTAAAACCAACCTTTATTTCATGAGTCTTTGATATCATTTAATCTTCGTTTTCTTATTCTTTAAACATTCCCGAGGATATAGAAACATTTTAGTCATTCTATCAATGTAAAATATCTGTTCACTTAATTATTCATTAATTGAAACTTAAATATCCTCGACTCGATTGATTAGAGAACTTAAAATAGTTCACATCACATTTTTATAAATGACTACATATCATCATATCATCAATCGTAGTAAAATTCTGGTGTCATTATACATGAACTATGAATTCAATTTTACCCCAATATACGTCTTTATTGTAATTATGATATTTGGTTGATGATCTGCCAGGAAGCGTAATGAATTATTAATGCATGATCACTCAGTGAGGATGTTTAAAACTGCAAATTACCCAGTTACAATGAAACTGCAATAGATGTCATGGATAACATTTTTGTTCACTCATTTGTAACATTTGTAACCTAAGTAATTCACAGAATGTTATCATTAAAAATTGTAATTACTATACAGAAATTAATTATAAATTCCAAATATAAGATATTTGAAGAATTTAAATTTTGATCTACAATCCTTGTATTGCAAAAGCTGAGGAAATAAAAGTAGTCAAATGATATGGATATATTCACTGAAGTTTAACCCTTCAGTAAATAGGAATAACCTATGAATATTGACTTCAATAAAAACAGTTGAGATTTTTATGAAAACCGAGTCCATGTTGTAAATTAGAAATAACATATAAACGAAATGCTTATATTCCTGAAATCATGTAATTTGGTGATTGCAGTTATCTATTTTTCCTGAATTATTTCATGAAGAATTGGTTTTAATGCAGTCTCTTCATTGAAACAGATGTTGAAGGATCGGTAAAATTAATTGATTCCTTATACTTCTTCTGAATGAATAAGAGATCAATTTAATTTTTATTGAGGTTGGTGTATAGTTGGAAAATACTTAAAAATGATCCACGAATATAAATCTTCATTACATTCAAGAATTTTTAATCTGATTGGAAAATTCTCCCTGATTTCATAATTAAATGAAATGCAAAATAAAATAGGTAAATTTCACCTTCTCTTTCTGCTACACCGATTCCTTCAGCTCCTATGCAAACTATTGCCGTCAAGAGTTCGAAGAAGAAAATTATCCTCATGTCTAGGGATGTCGAACACTTTCCTGGATGCACTTTCGTTATGTTCAGTTTTCAGTCAGTTATTACTGAAATTATTCACTTTGAGTCTTTATTCACTCACAAAAACATTCTAACAGGATCTATGTAATATATAATATATGGGTACGATTTTTTTCTCAATTTTTTTTAAAGAATTTCCACTCTGAGAAAGAGAATGCGTGCACAGTTGATTAGAAATCTACAAACTTTTAATCCAGTAAAGTAACGCAACGCCTATCAGAAGATTTTTCGGGTAAAACTCCAGCTCAGAAAACTTTCGCGGCTACCTCGGGGGGTTTTCCAGCCGTGGGACCGAAGTTCGACAGCTGAAGCGCGAGAAGCGACTGCAGATTGGATAGGTTGGGAAAACTGAGGAGCGTTGAGCATGCGTGCGCTCGCCGATAGGAATATGTGAATTTGCTGCTCTGCATTTTGTTTATTCGCGGGCTGTTTTTGTTTCATCAACGTCTCTTTGATCTGGACGATTCTCGATGTTTTTTCGGCCAGTTCGGGCCAAATGTCAACCATGGTCAATCCATTTTATTGGGCAATATTTTCGCTAAATTCCATTTGGAGTGCAAGTGATTGAATAATTCGAGTGGAAGACTGGGCAACGAATATCAAAACTGTATATAATTCGGTTGATTTATCTTCCTTTCATTCATCCGTAGGGAATCCCAGAGTATCCAAAGAGTTTTTCAAAAAGAGCGCAATATTTGAATTCCGCAGCAGTATGGCACTAAATATGCTTGATGATGATGATATTATAAAATGATTGCCTTCGTTTTGGAGTATGTAGAATTCGAGAATGCAGTATGACCATATCCGTTCGTTCGATTTTTCATTGTTATCGCTCCAAATAATAAAAAAGACTCTGGCGCATTCGCCATTTTGCAATGATTTGAAAAGTTGATTGAATCGGGATTTTTACTTTGATTCCAAGGCACTTGTCCCTTATATATCCAGAGAAATGAGAAAAAGAATGTTGTTTATATAGAAACACATTCTCAAAATTTTTTTCCACAATCGTGTAATTTTTTTATATGACTTTCACGAGGTGATATTCTTTAGAATTGCAGGAAATTCGTTTTATCCAGACTGACCTACACGCCTGAAATATTTTCTTTTAGACGTCGAGACGATGCCCCAATCTGCTCTCTCAGGAGATGCCATCAACAGTCTTTCTAGAGGTTACCATATGCACTTGCATGGGAGTACACAGTGGCAATGGGATTGTATGTAAATTGGTTCAAGCACTGATGTGAAGTTAGGAGCTTTTGCGTGCATCTTCTGTTGTCCATTCACCCCTGTTGGACGTTCTTAATCGAATTTACTATCGATATATACCGTTTTCTCAGCTTTTATAAGATATGAATACATTTTGTACCATTCTAAGGACTTGAGTAATGAGAAATTGATCTAGGATCAAAGAATTTTCAATTCTGACATATACAGGGTGTCCCAGAAGTCGACGTCAAGCTGGAAACGGGAGATATTAAAAGTCATGATAGTTATCAGAAAAATATTGAAAAAAATCTAGGTGATGCAATTTCGATAATATTGCCATTTAAATAAAATCGACAAAATCTATACTTTGGGACGGTTATTTGATTCCCATTTCTACAAATCTTAATTTTTTGCCAATTTTATTTTTGTTATATCATCCTGAATAATGTGTTTGTATATTATTGCCCAAAACTTCATGACGTTTGACCCACTTTAGGGCAAAATGTTACTCTTTGCCCCACTGAATATTCGAAGCTCATATTTCGTCCAATTTGAACTGCCTATGTACTGAAAAAAAATGTACTACGCTCGTTCGTCAAGTAACTATTAAAGTTGGCGCATTTAATGAGTATTCTAAACTGCTATAACACTTACCTACTACTCATTTTGCAAATTTCTCGTCTGAGAACATTTTCTGCAGAGAAACCCATTTACGAAACAATTTTCCCTACTAACTCTAAATGATTTTAGAGCACTTGAGGTGGTTACTTTCTTTATTTGAAACAGATGAAGAGATTTAAAAAAAGCCCACGGTATCTAAAAGCACTGCACACAACATATTGAAAAAAAACAGGTTACACCCTTATCACATTCAGAGAGTACGGTATCTAAAAGTGCTGCTCACAGAATATTGAAAGAAAAACAGGTTACACCCCTATCACATTCAGAGAGTAAAAACTCTACAACCCCGAGATTACCTCCCAACAGTTGCATTTTGTCAAATTATGATTCGAAGACACCGGGAGGATCCACGATTCTTTTATGGTTCGATGAGTTGACATTCAGTAATGACGGTTACATGGATCTACACATCCTACATGAATGACATGTTGAAAATCCACATTTAATGAGGGAACATAGATCACAGCATCGGTTTAAAATAAACATGTGGACCAGAAGTTTGAATTAAAAAATAATTGGACCTTTTGAACTGCTAGAGATGATTCTTGGAAAACGTGCTACTAAGCGAACGTAGAGATATGTGGTTCCAGCAAGATGGCTGCCCCGAGTAGGTACTATTTCCGCTCGATTCGAGAACATTTCAATGAAGTATACCCAAGCAGACGGTCTGACATTATCTCACCTGATTTAAATCCATTAGATTTTTTTTACTGGGGAACGGTGAAAGAAATAGTTTACTCAACACGTATCGAAAATGTATCTGAGCTACGCCGAAGAATAATGAAACCGTTCATCATGTGATTCTTTTTGGTTAGTTTTTTTTTTGTTTCAATTATTTGTTTTCATCAATACTGTTAATCACAAAATGACTTAATTTCGAACTTTTTACATTTAAAATGTAGATTTTTTTGAGCCCCTTAAGGTATTAGCCTTGGCTCTTATGAATTGAATAATAATCATGTCAATAACGGAGGATACCCCGATCCTTTTTACGACGATGTCGAACATGTATTGCGGCTGAAGGGAGACAATCTGAACATTTCTTTAATATTAATGTTGTTGTAATGTTTATTAAAAAACTTTTCTGAATAATAAAATTCAATTATGAACATAAAACAAAAAAAAAAGATTCAGACTACCTGAAACAGAAAGCTAATAATTCTACGATGTGTGAGAGATGCAGATAATGACGCCAGATGAAAGTCGCTCTGTTTAGTAGAAGAGCGACTTTTATCTGGCGTCGTTATCTGCATCGCTCACACATCGTAGAATTATTATACGATTCACACAAAATAGCACATACGTCTTTAAGTCTTTATTCTACAAATACTCATCAAGTTTCAATTCGATCGGATCTGTATTGGTTGAAAAGAAAATTATTATTTGGAAAACTTTGAGCTAATTATGCCCATTAACAAACTTGTCCGTCGAATTGGGACGCGCCACCTATTCTTAAAATTTCAAGTAACAATCTCTTTCCGTTCTCAAGTCATTGTGGCAACGGTCAGACGGCCAGCTGGACAGAATCAAATTTGACCCAGAATTCTTCAACAGAGAGTCGAACCAAATCGTTTGAGACCATTTTTGGAAAAAAAATTAGAAAATTGCAAACATTGTGGCAAAACGATGACGCCATGATTCCCAGAACATGCGTGTAAAATAAAATAAACGACAAATTTCAACACAAACAAAAGTGAGGAATCAACATGATTAATTTTGAAATTTCCGCAAAGCCTACAGCTGCCACTTACGTGCTGTCATCAAAATATCAATATAAAAAATTTCTGTATTTTCACTATGAAATTTGGCAGTTTGGTATAAAATGAAATTCTGACCAACATTTATTTCAGAAACTTTTTGATATTTTTCTGACTTCTACGTCTTTTGGTAATTTTTCTAAAAAAATGTCAATTTTGACAGGTTTACAGAGTAACACGATCAATTTTCAATAAACTATACACACGAGAAAATTTTTTCTCGGTGCGTACTTTTTGAAACGCACTGTATAAATGGTTTTCCTTACTCGCTCAAGCTCTTCGAGAGCTTATGGGGGTCTCCTTGGGGAATACCTAGGAGGATCAGTATAATAATATACAATACAATATAATATTACATCCGATTCAGAGGAATGTACATACCTTCTTCATCATCCGATAAAAATCAACTAATGCCATCGATTATATTCACGCCATAAATAGAATACTGAAATTACAAAAAATACCCGATGAACTGTATTGTTGCATTACCTCATTTCGTCAATCGTTAAAATTACCGTGTTATTTTTGCCCCCCTCTTTATTTCCTATTACTTAGTGTGGCCTAATTGCGATGTGATGAACGTAGCGCACGTACGACATACAACAGCTAAAGAACCCAACTCCACGTATCTACATAAAGCCTAAACGAGGACCTTTTAAGGATATTTATATTTATACGGAAATGGACAAATTAACGTTGGCGTTTTTAATTCCTACATTGAACCTGAACGAATTAGGGATGAAGTGTTGCGAAAATGTTGGAGAGTGACAACAGAATAAGCCAAGTTAATTATGTGTGTAGACATATAAGCATGGTTGAGCGTGCAGACGAAAAAGTTGGTTCTGATTTAATTTTGAATACAGGGTTATGAGTTTATCTCGACTGAGTTACCTTAGTGGTGTATTTGTTTCAATTAATCAGAACGGATTGCACATAATATTCCATAAAATTCCGAGTGGACGAGGGTTTTAGTAACGTTGCTTAAAAAAGGTTATCTGGCGTTATAAGAGAGGCGTGTAAACTTGGTACATTTAAGTTATTAAATGATAACCCTTTTGAGTCGGATAGCGACATTGCATTAAAGCATTGCTCAGTCTGAATGTAAGCGACTTTGAGTAAGTAGCTTTAGGGTGCTCATTCATGTGATCAACAATATTTTACAGTGATTTTCAACACCACAGATTCCTCAAATTTGTAGTTATTAGGGATCCGTTATCTCCCGATTGAACACTGAAAATTTAAAGAACGTCACTTTTCAATGAGAGATTTTTGTTCCAGTTTATTTGAATTTGTATGTTGGGGTTCATAATGAGAAACTCTGCGGCATTTTCCGTCGGTACACTGAGAGTCTTGGATTGTTCACTGGTTCGTTCGGTTTTGGAGTATGGGTCTGTCGTTTGGTCGCCATTTTAGAATTGCGACGTTAACATGCTGGACAGTGTTCAGAGGAGATTCCTCCGTTTTCTGGCTTACAGATCTGGTATACCTACTATAGACTCAGATTATCTTTGTATGATTTTTGATGTTAAGTCTTTGTCAACGAGAAGACGTGTTGCTGATTTGTTGATGCTATATAAAATTCTGAACAACAGTGTTGATTGCCCTAAACTTCTTGAGTTGGTCCATTTTAGGGTTCCGAGTCGTTTTACCAGACAGGTGCCCTTGTTTCATACATGCATGCATAGAACTAACTTTTTTGTGAACCGATCTATGACTGCTGCTAAGAGGATCAATGTGAATTTCTTCTCTCGATCGATTGATTCGTTCAAGAAGGAATTATGGCGAGTCTTAGTATGACCATATTTGTACCTTTTTTGTTACTGCTTTATTTTTAGTTAAGCTAGAATTTGTATTTTTTTTTGTTGGGAATTATATTAATGGATTCCTATGATAGAAATGCATCATGAAAGAAATAAAATTTAGAAAATGTGTCGTGTAAATAAAATGCTTCAAAAATTATCTTATAAAAAAAAGAGCAATCTACAATGCTTCAATGCATTGATGCTTCAAAAATTGTCATTAAATTTATTAATCAAGATTAAACGAGCAATCTGCAATGATTCAACCTCGTGGAATGTGTTGTTGCAACTTACACTCGGT